>JAAWXA010000002.1:30287907-30545633 GCA_038090715.1 Florisuga fusca | reverse complement strand
GGGGGAGAGCTCCTGAGTCTGCAATAAAACCCGAGGAGGAAACAGTCACCCTCAGAACACAGTAATTCAGAAAAATTTGAGTCAATATCACAGCAGTGTCCCTGACAAGCATCAACAAAATTAATTTTTTAAGAACATTTTAGAATGGAAAATAAGTAAGTCACTTCTTTCAGGAATGTTTTAAGCTTTTTGGTACAACTGGCATTACAAGCTACAATGTAGTAGCTGACCCACCTTAAAGCACAACATATGACTTCTGCTTATGTTATGCTTCAAATACCTTAAAATTCAGTCTCATGGTAGCCCTGCTTAGACAAATACCCAAGTTGCATTTGTGTACTTTTTTAATTTAAAAAAAAGAGAGAAATATATTGGTGAAGAAGTAGAATTTGATTTTTCAAGTACAAAAAGGACTGCAGAAGGACAAGTGCTAAAACTATTTAACTCTGGTGCCCTTTCTTAACAGCACAATTCCTTGCTTTCTATTATCAGGAATATCTTTACCACACTTAGAATTGCTGTTAGACAACTGTTGTTTTCAGAAAAATTGCTAGCATCCCCTGCAAACAATAAATACACCATTAATCAGAACATCAGGCAGACCTTTATTTACAGCAATTATTTTCAGTGCCCTGAGTTCTCAAAAATAAAACCCAAAACTTCTGGATTATAACTTTTTCTTTTTAGTTGAAAGCCATTCTGGTGGATAGCATTAGCCCGACGGGGTATTTTGCTACTAGTGACATAAAAAAAACAAACAAACAAACAAGCAAGCAAACAAACAAACAAAAAAACCGCAGAGGCTGACCAGCCTTTACTTTACTCCAGTGCCTCCCAGAAGCAGCACTGACAAGTAAAGAATTTCTAGTTTTATTTGCCCTTTTACCACCACAAGAACACATCTTAAAGGTGATAATTAGCATCAATTAATTTTCTCGAAGTGGACATCCCTACAGACACCTGGCCTTGAGAAAAAGGATTTATTGCACCTAATACAATCAGGTGTCAAGAAAGACCCAAATTCAGAATTAATCTATCTACACAAGGCTAGAACTGAAATAACTAAAATTGTACCTAATTTACTCCTTTAAGATTATTCATATCCTGTTTTGATTTAACTTACAGCTATGTTAAACTGAAATAGGATACTCATAATCAGAAATGAAAGAGTATGTTTGCAAAAAGGCTTATACTAAAATAACTAAAGGTGTTAAATTACTTCTAATTTCAGTTATTTCAGTTCCAGACTGTGCATAGACAAGCTCTTTGGAGGTGAAGCAATAAAAATGCTCTGAAGTACATGATACTGTCTGAAAGAACCAAGCAGCCAAGATAACTGACTGAACTAACAAAACCCCCTCCCACTNAAAAAAAAAAAAAAAAAAAAAAAGCAATAAACCCTCCAGCTAAGTTTGATTTTTCAGTCCACCTCTGTTTCTGGGATCTGACCCTGAGATGTTGTCTTTCCTAAAGACATTTTCACAAAAAAATAAAAATAAAAAAGTTGTGTGAATAATGATATCTCAATTACTCCTGCAACTGAAGCACTGCCAAAGGTTTCTGTTACCCCTTTCTTGCCTCCTCAGGGGAGAGGGACAACTGCATTTCCAATAGGACAACAACGGATGAGACTCAGTTAAAGAAAACAAGAGAGAAACAATTCTAGTCCCAAGTGTCCAAGTGAGTTTCAAAACATTACCAGGAATTACTTGGAGTTTGTTTTCTTATGGAGTATTGCAAGTCTAAAACTGCCCTCCCCACCCTGAGCTTAAGTCCCTAAAACCATCAACACATTCTATGATACAATTAAATGATTCTCAAAGTTGCTAGACAGATAAGCACAGAGTAAGCACCAAAATAAGATACTCGGTAAGGACCAGAATCCTGAATATGGGAATCGACTCCGAGAAAACATGGACTTGGGTTTTATTCTCAGTACTTTGAAAAGGTGTCAGATTCAACATCTAGTTGCTTACCACAAATGTACAAGCAACTGCTGGTTCCCACGAGAATCACTCTTTGCAGGCTATTTGCAGACACTGAGCTTTTTTTAAAATTAAAAAAAAAAAAAGTAATAATTCAGAATGGTTGTATCACGTGTGCCCTCCAGGATACTGTCTAGCATAACTTGACCCATACAATATGTTACCAGATAGTACAATGCCCTCAAGACAAATTGCACTGTGCAGAATACGTATTTACATGTGTAAATTCGTATTTACATCACCGTGGTTGAGACTGCAGCACTATGGACTCTCTTACAATAGTAAACAAGTGAAAAAAAAAAGCTGCCTACAGTTTTTGAGAGGGTGTCCCATGCTTATCTTACGGCAGTAATTCAACAGTATGCTTGAATGTTGACCAGAAAGAACGCAGCTGAAAATCTGGGCTGTGAATGTGAATCTTCTCCATCCCCCATTCCCACTGAATTCTGCAAGAGCTGCAGATGCACAAGGAACATGGGATCTCACCCCAGGCTTGCAGCAGAAGGGGAGCTCTCAGAAACAGAGGCCTTTTTTGGCTGTGCACAGCCCAGTTTGCACAGCATCCTTTTCAAGATGCAGACCTGCACCTCCCATCCTTCAGCCTTACACAGCCCCTGGCACACAGTTCACCCAGCTCATGTGTGTTGCTGGGCCACACAACTCAAGTCACCTTTTTCCACAGCACGTGCAGGTGCTACAGCATACGCGAAGGAAATCACACAATCAATGGCAGCATTTCGACCTCACCTAATAAAAACAAATCCCAGCAACCTTTCCATCTAAATTAAGGTGCTTATTAACCTCTAGGATCTTAAAAATTCAAGTTACACTTGTGCACCTTTCATAGCACTACATATGACTGCTGCAATTAATGTGCATGAAGAATATCAGGCAAATCTATGATGACTGAAAAGTTAAAAAATTGCTCAGGCCTGAATTTTTTACTTCTGTTATCAATAGCTTAATTTATTGCAACTTTGTGACCTCTTCGAAGAAATAAACAAGGATTATAAATATTAGTGAGCACTAATATTGGTATGTCAGTGTTAGTTCTGATATTATTAACAATGGGTATGAGTGCATTATGCATCAGAAAAGGGGGCTGAATTTTAATAGACATGTTAACAACATCTGTCAACATTTATTGCCCTACTGTGACCACGTAAAGAGCCTTATTGGCAGAATATGTAAGTGAGGAAATCTGCTACACTGTTGTAGCCTGCCATTCTCCTGAAATACCACTCGGCTTAGGAGAGGTTAAGATATTCAAATCAGAAAAACAAACAAACAAAAATATAGAAGCAGCACAGAAAAACTTCTCCAAGCTATGTCACATGGAAGAGAAACAAGTTAGGTCTGCAGCAAGCCGATTTTTTCATATGCTCCTTGATTCCTGCATACAATCCTTCTAAGCATATTTTATGATAATTAATAAAACTGAAGGCCACAGCGAGGAATGACAGAACATAACAAAGACGTAAAAAGCAAACAAAAGAAACAAAACCACCCTCAGAACATGGCAACAAACTACATCCCCTCTCAGCAGCATCCAGAGAGAAGTACCCCACGTCCTCAGGCTCCTCAAGGAGACTTTGCAGAGCCCCACGATCATCTTTTCTGAACCAGAAAAATAGTTCTAACAACTAACACCAAGAAAGCACGCTCCATTTCTGTCTCTCCCTCCCTTTTTCAACTCAGCAGTAATCTTATTGCCTTACTGGTAAAAACATCAAGCAGGCTTGTTTCCTGTTTCAATGTTATTCTTGAAGTGGGCTGCAGTAAGAATCTGATTTTCATTGGGCTATTATTATTTGCAGCTGCGCGACCTTTTTAACCCTCTTTTAAAAGTGACATTTCAGCCTTCAACCTCAAGCTGTCTAAATGTTGCAAGGTTTTCAGTCCTCTGATTAACAGTGAAAAAGAACCGATGGAGAGGTGTATACTACAATGTGTCTAATACAGGTCACTGCACCCATCCTGCCATTTGCACAACTAAGTAATTACACTCTAATAAGCAACCTGTTTGTTGAAATTAATCACCTGGGCACATGCTTGCAAGACAGCTTTCTTGAGCCTGGTGTGACCAAGGTCACTGAGATTTCCAAATACAAGTGCAAAATATGCAGTCACAAGCGTTAGAGGCAGTATGCAGAGACATGAGCAGTAAATGAAGCATCACCTATTTTTTTAGGGTCGTGGCCACAATGAATAAAAAGTGAGAGGAGATGTGGTTATGCTGCACTTCTGAATATTAAAGAACCCCACTGGAGTAAGCAGCATTTTAAACTGCTAGTCTTGACTATTCAGTACAGTTGGCAGATAATTACAGCGTTATTACAAATGTTATTAAAACTTGTTGCTTTTAGAGGTTTAGTACACACAGGGTTAATGCTTACAGCTGTTCCCTATACCTCCTTGCATGAGCCAAGCCAATTTAAGTACCCTTGTGCTGAAACCTTGTGCATGGTGTTTTTCCTCGGCATGGGCTGTTCAGTGGAAGCTCTTGTTTTCTGAAACTAGCATCATGCTTTCCACATGCACACATACAGGGCTCATTATCACAGCCCTGCCTGCTTCAGCTGCTACAACGAAGGGTCTGTCAGCATTTCCATTAGAAACCCCCTCGTTTCAGGATTAAAGCATTTCCAAATGGTTCTGGATGCTGGAAAGCAATTTGTGTCTGGAGTCCCCAAGAAGGACTTTAATGTGATGCACATTTGAGCTGGGGCTCAAGCCCTCGCTGGTACTCCAGTCGAATTTTTGTGATGGCATTTATGACATTTATATGTGGAAAAACACTCAGCTTGGGCCTTTATTCATTTGTTTTAAAAGAAGAGAGCCCCATAAATCTTTAGGCAGAGCTGAGCACTCTCAAGCAGCGGTTGATGTGTGAACTGCCTCAACAGCGAGCAGCCTTCTGTCCCTTCCCCGGGGTTGGCAGCACTGCCTGCCCAGCAGCACCACCAAGGCTGCCTCAATACGTGTTAGGCCCTGGCCACCTGTGGAGCTGCTGGCCACTGGCATGCTTCAAGATAATTTATAAATGCAGTACCAAAAAGATTGTTTCATGCTGCCAGACACCTCAGTTCTCTTTAAAGGTTTGCTTACCCCCTGTCTGAACAAAATCCAGTGCTGCTAAGGGTCCTCAGCAGTCACAAGGTTTTGTGCCGTCACTCTCTCTCAGGAACATCCATTCACCTCCAAATCAACTCAGGGAGAAAAGTTTTTTGCTCCCCTGCTCAGTGTTTGTCCTCTAAAAGCCACTGTTTCTGTTATCATGGCAAACCAAATACTCCCTCATGCCTTTCTTCTTCTTATACAGAGCTGCTTTCTTCTCAAGAAAGAGCAGAAATTGAGATAGCTGAAAAAAAAATTTTTTAAAAAGGGGGTGGGGGGCAAAGGTAGGAAATTACAAAAAGAAGCAAGAATGAAGTTTGAAAAATTCTGAAATTGCAGAGGGAAGGAATACGGGGAAGAAAAATCCCAAAGGAGCTGGGGGCAAGGAGCCATTAGTGGAAATGGGAAAGAGAAAGAAAATGGAAGTGAGGCCTGCAAACTGCTGAGGACTAGGCTGAGGAAGAAGAAGGGAGTAAAAGGATACCTCTGAAACAGACACTCAAAATAGAAAGAAGATGACCTACTGCCTTCCCACGTAACAGCAGTGTGAGAGCCCAACACTGTGTATCATCTGTGCAAGATAAGAGTATTTGGTAGAGGGCACAATTTGTCCTCTGCAGTGGATGAGCTGTATCTCAAGTCTAGTGGAAATGCACGAGTCTAAATGACTACTCTACATTTCTTGGGTTCTCCATTTCAGCACAGGAAATCTATCACAGATTTAATTGGTATAGAGCAAAAGGATTTGCTTTTACAGAAATGGCCACGGGATTATTAAGCACAGGCAATAGAAAAGAGGAATAGGATAAAAAAAAGAGTGAATTTAAAATAAAAACAACTAAAAAAACCTCGCAAAAGACCCAGCACATTTGAAAACAGTACGTGAGAGTTATCTCAGCACAGAAATACTCTATTGGAGAAATCAGATCTTTATAAGCAAAGGCAACTATTCCTTCAACTCTGGAAAAACACTTCGAGGAATAATGTGGTTATTTTGCTCTCTGCAATTGGCCGAATAGGGCTGGCCTGACCTGGAAGCATCCCAGTCTTGTAGCTCTGCAAGTGTTCCCCACTGATGGCATTTGCAGAAGAACAAGCCTAATATCTGTTCTCCCTACTGACAAGTCTGAAACGACAGGAGAGACCAGACTGTAACCTCACTGGCAGCACAGAGGTTTGCTTAATAGAACGTGCAGCAGCAGGACAAGCTGTAGCAATATAACCACAGAGTAAAGCAATGCAAGGAAAAGGCACTATTTGACAAGGAACATGTCACATACCAGGAGACAAAACCAATACCTGTATCACTTCTCCATTCTCCATACATGAAACACTTCTCCTGGCTTTTCAGTGCTGGGAATTCAACAGCCTGCTCAACCCAGACCTCCTGAAGCAAAATCAGTGTCCAGGTCTATGGACTTAACACGTCAAATGTTACAGAGAACGTCAGGTGTCTACAGGTATGGGTAGTCAAACAGCATCAGAGTTTCATGATCATCTCCACATGAACAAATATGCTCACTCTGTATCATCAAGCATTCAACTTCAGTGCTTATGTTAGAAGGCTAAGTTAGACTTGTAGGTCTTGGGATAGTCAATGGAAAAGAAGAATGAAGCCTGTGTTAGAGCAGGACTCGAACAAATGCTCTATCAATCCCCTGGTACAAAAGGGCTCTCCACTATTTCAAAAGCTTCATCACTCCGACTTCTTTGATCAGACATGTGTACGGGGTGATTATATCTGCCCTTACCTAAGTCACAGTCCATCTTGCAAATTGTTCTGCACAAAAGGAGGTGGGGGAACTGCAAAACAACTGCAGTAACACATGTGACAGGAATCTTGCTTCAAGAGACAACCAGTAACAGGTAGCCTTTTAAAAGAAACACATATTTGCTCTGTTCTTTATGAGCAAGTCTTGGCTCCTCCCTGTTTGGGACACAGTTCCTTGGGGCACAGAACATACACCCAGAAGTTAAAACCACCATTAGCTGAAATCAGTATTTACTACCAAACTCTTGAAATATTTAAAGACAATACATGCAGAGAACTCCATTCCAGGCTCATACAGTTATTTGGTAGCACCCACTCTGTCACTACTACTTTTCACTTACCACCATCACAGTACAATATATGGTGCCCTACCAAACTGCTAGTAACATGAGATTAGCCTGCTTTAAACTGTATCTAGTTATTTTCCAGGCAAAGGGATAAAAAAGAACAGACCCTGAGCCTGTTAGAGAGTCGGCCCCAATTTTCACTTATCTCCCAAACGTTAATAGTATTAAGTGAGGCTGGGTCACTCATCCTCTCCAAATCTTTCCACAAACACAGACCCATTCCAAGAAGTGTAGAAGTCGCTACGCTTCATTGTCAATGGTTCCTATGCCAAGAGCATTATTATGGGTGTATGGAAGAAAAACAGTGTCTTCAGATCATCTTCACAAGTTAAGATGGTTCATCATGTCTATTGCTGTGAAACAAACAAAAAAAAACAACGCAAAAAAAAAACAAAAAAAAACCCAAACAAAAAAAAAAACCAAACACCCAACCCAAAACCAAACCAAACCAAACCAAACAAACCACGAAAAAAAAAAAAAAACTCGTTCAAGGAAAAAATTCAAGTGTTATTCACTGGAGAAGATCTCCAGGAAGGCTGCACAGGGCAGGAAAGGCAACCGCAACTGTGGTGAAAGACGAAGCCCACGAAGCAGAGGGTGTCAATGATGAACTCCCAGTAACATCTGGCAAATAAACTAATCTTTTGGGACTTTCCAGTGTTGGCAGATAAGCGTGTTGTCTGTCCCTTCAAAGGCTGACCTCATTTCTATCCTTGGGTTAATGGCATGCAAAGCTCTCTGCTACACTTTCTTTTTTCACTCTTCCCCTCACCCGCAACAGTTATTATTAAACACCAAACAACTTTGCCTATTGTTGTACTTTGCATACAACTTAATTAAGAGTTTTGCCTCCAGGAATAATATTGACTGAAAGTTCCCAAGGGTTGTTTTGTTTTTTAAGTGTACTGTAACTGCAGTATGCTAATTGCTTTGGTTTACGATACACAAATAGATAAAAGAATTCACCTACCTTGCATGCAAATAAACACTTGGATTTCCAAAGGAAAGGAATCAAAAATAAAAAGCATAAAAGATATCCTGGGGGAAACAACAACACAAGGCTGCTTAGCTGACTTTCATACCAGAAGCAGTTAGGGGCTTTAACTCGAGCTTTGAAAATTCTGCCAGCCCAAATTTTCCTTCTGGTTTATTATATAAAATAATACCTAAGCCAGAATGCTGTAAACCAACTTTATACATCTTATGGATACAACTCTGCATTTCTCTATATTTAAAAGAATTTTAAATTACAGCACATCTCATTTTCTACTTTTTTTTTGTATAGTTAGCACACAAGACAGCTTAAGACTTTTATTACATAGAAAAATGAGGCCATTAATAACTCAGTTACAAGCCATTAATTATTAACTTTCACCAATTTTTAATTACCACTTTTAAAGATTTTTTTTTTTATTGGGAACTTCTCTCTCTTCAAAATGACAAAAAAAAATCTTGACTCAAATGTTCAACATTCACTGTTCTCAGTATAAGATAAAATCCTCTGGTATAACAAATCTCTGCTGAGAAAACTGGCAGCCCGTACACCCCCTCAGGCAGTACTCAGCACTAGAAAGTCTTAGACATTAAAAACTAAAAACTGTTCTTTTCAGCCTTGACAATCAAGGGCAGGCTTTAAACTTCGTATATGCAAAACTACTGGCAGTATCCAATACATACACCTTATCTTTGGACACTTAGTTTCTTACCATTGTGTAATAAGTTTCACTAACAGCAGCATAACAACCTATTTTGGGTGAGTTGTGCTTGGATTTAGGCTTATCCATATGTTTTTAGGAATACAAAGATGGAATCACCCTGCCTTTAAATCACCTTCATCAAATAAAAGGTTTTGAGTTTTGGAGACAGGTTAAAAAGCTGTTTACAAATCATCCTTACTATTTGCATTGAATACAGCACAGCACAGAGCACTATGCATGTAAAGCAGTAAGCAAGGATTTGCTTGAACTAACTCCTAACTCAGAAAAAAAGATACATTCAGAAACCTTCAGATATTAAAACAAAGGTTTCTGTATTTTGATGGCCCACTTGCACATTACAACCTGCTCCTTCTGCAGATTTTTTGTCAGACTGGAGGCTCTCATGAAAACGGTTAAAATTATGGAGGAGAAAAACATTTCACAAAAGTTACAGAAAGCCTTGGGGGAGGGGGGGCAGGCATTTTATCCTCAGTCTCCTGCACTACCTGAAGTGACACCAGTAATCACAGGACACATCCAGCACAGGTATCAACAAATGATGCTCTGATGCAGGCAGAACTCTCCTCGGGGCTCCAAAATCAGAAGCCACTACCAAGGTCTGGAGCCACAAATGCCAGGAGAATCGAGGGACATCCAGGGCAGTCAGGCTCAGCACCAAAGTCCCCTCCTCTCCCCCCGTGACACATGCCAGCAGCAAAGAGTCCCCCATAAGGCCAAATGATTCCTTCCAGATAGCTCCAGAGCAAAGGCTGAGGACTGCCTGCCCGGGTGATTCAGGTATCTGACTTGGAAAGAGCACAAAACAGCTCACAAACTGCTTGGCAGACATCCAAAGAAACCAAAAAACCCAAACCCTTTTGTGCTGCTCTCCCCACCCTCCTGCAGCCCCCCCTTGCCTCACCCTCCCCCTCCCCTCAGCTTGGCTCTGGCATCCCTCTCAGCCCTGGATGCGTCCACAACCCTAGGGTCAAGTTTCTCAAGCATTAAAGGACTGGACCCAAGAGAGAAACTATCTTTGATAAGAATCCAACACAGGTCTTCAAAGACTTCTTTTGCAAATCTGTGCCTGCTCTGAGCACAAAAGCAGTGATCCCTGTCTTCCATGGGACCCACACAAAAGCAAGAGGGCCCCAGAGGGACTCCTCCAGCCCCCAAGCCCTAATTATGCCTTGCAAATACACTGGATGTGTGTGAGAGGGAAACAGAGGTCTGCCTCCCTCTCCATAGCCTAGAACAGCAGTTCCAACATCAGCATCTCAGTGGAGCCCTGGGATAGGCAGGGAAGTGCCAGTGCCCAGGGCTGCCCTGCTCCCAGGCTGGGGAGCTGGGATGGGTCCTGTCCTAACACTTCCAGGAGCCCTCTGCCATCCCAACTCCCAGGCAGCCCCCAGTCTCCTATGGTGCCTGACATACAGGTCTCCTGATGGTCTCCACTGGAGGAACCTGTGTGGGTTTAGCAGCCTGAGGCACTCACTGGACTCAGCTGCTGGTCTCCAGCCCCAAGCCAAAGCACTTCTAGGGTGGAACCCAGGGCTCTGCAACAAACCCAGACAAGTACAGCTCATACACATCTGCCTAGATGGACCTCAAGACCTTCCTCAAGGAATGAGAGATTTGGGATGTGGATCTAAAGGGACATAAACACAGTCATTGCTTCACTGCCACTTGACAAGCACGGGACATCTGAGATGGGTTGCCACCCTGCTCTCCATGAATTCAGCTGATGCAAAGCAAACTGCTACCAGCAGTTCAGCAGGCAGATGAGTCTGCCCTCCAGAATCTTTTGAAACAGCCCTCATCATTAGGCAAATATACATGTAAACTATGAAAAAACCCTCCCAGAAGCAGACACACAGCAGAGATCTGCTCGGCAGGCACCGAGGAGAACTCTGAGCTGTAGGAGTGGGTGCATGTGTCTGTGTGTACATCCATGCAAACCTGTGGGGTAGCTTTGGGTGAGCAAAGAGACATTTCTTTTCCTCCTAAAGGGTTGCAAGTGCATCTCGGAAATACAGAAAAACACTCAGAAAAAAATGGAACACCACAGTAAAAAAAAAGCAGGCTTTCTGAATGACAGGCTATTGCCTCTGTGAAGGAGGTAGAACATCAAAATAAACCAATTCCCAGCCTGTGACCATAGCCACAAATTTCTGGATGTGACCAATCCATAACTACAAACAAGGATATTCAAAACTGACACACATGAAAAAAATACTACTTTCCCTAAGAAGAAGGAGGCAAAGTAAAGTAAAGGAGTAATTCTCTGCAGGCTGTACATTCACAATCTGCGAACAACTCACGGCAGCTCATAACATGCTGCAAGTGTAAAGCGGTGAAATTCAAACATCTCTAAAAACCACAGATTTGTAACTTGTGCTTATGTAAATACACAGCTTTCAAGCCTCAGCCATCCTGGCCATAGCTCTTCTGGGAAAAATGAAAAAATCTTGGCTGAGATTTTCAAGAGCAAGTGGTGATACTGAGCGCCTCCAGTTTTTAGGTGTCCAATCAGAAATACTTTCAAAGGCTTCATTTTCAACTCACACTGCACACACCCTCTTCAAATCATATCCCTTTAGGGAATATTTATCTTAAAAAGTAAGCAAATAGCGAAAGGTCAGACACATACACATGACTTTGTTCCTCCTTCTCTCAGTATTCTTTCTGACTTGAAGACATAATACTGTGCCAAAATTTTAGACAAGCAGCTAAAGAAACATGGAATTTTTTTTCCCAATTTTTAAACAGCCTAAAGATGCTCAAAATTATACTTAACTGCAAGTAGCTTTAAGTATCTTATATCTGTATTTTCATCTGAAAAATCCTAGCTTACATGATCTATCCCAAGTCATGCAAAGTTAGTGAAAATGGTGGCAAAGCCAGGAAATAAGCACACATACATATACATACACACTTATAGTTACAGTGTACTGCTTAACTTCAAGATCATTAGTTTTGGACTGGACTGCATAGACTCATCCAGCTTTTTGCATTTTTAATTAACATAATTTCTCATTTTGAACTAGGGTGCAGAGATCTATGAATAACGAATTCTTCGGATGAGAAGTTAAAATAGAATTTTAAAAAACCTAAAAAGCTATCTCAACATATAATTGCCTCAGTTTCTAAAAAGAGGATTTCATATATAGGCTGTTTTGATGGTCCAGCAAGCATATGAATACATAAGTGATTTCTTCCCTCCTGTGGAACAGTGCTCAGAAGACCACTGAGATTTGTATCAGGATTATGAAAAAATTTTGTTATTTCAAAAGTAATCAGAATATTAAGTGCTAACATGCCCTAATAATATAGGTAATATAATGCACTACACAAAAAAACCTAAAGAGCCATGATCTTTGCATGCAGATTTACTTAATCTTTTTGTCACTGTAAGCCTGTACAGAAAACATGCTACAGATGCCTTTTGTCAGATGACCAGATCTGGCTACATCTCAGAGTACCTACTCTATAGAGGCAACATAATCACAAAATAAAGGTGTGATAGAGGTGGTAGAATTCCTGCAAAAGCAGATTTTACAGGCTGGTAATATCAGTGACTGCATCCAATACAGTAATAAAGCAATGAAGTGATTGCAAGTGAGGGCAGAGTGCTTTTCCAACAACACTTTCATCCTAGGAGCTTGATAGATCCTCTCAGTGAACCATCTGCCTCCCATCAGGAACGTGAGGGAGGTCAGCAGCTCTTCTCAGAAAGCTGTACTGCAAGATACTCCTTTGCAAGTATATGCTAGCCCTGTGCAGGTTGTTAGGTCTGTACATTCTAGCTGTCATAGTTTTGTATGCCACACCATCCAATATTTTCAAAACTGTATAGGATAAAGCTAGGTTTTCTTTACAAAGAGCACTACGTATATGAACAGTTTCAGATTCTTTTGCATTTATCAACGCCACAAATAGCATTTTGAGTATTAATACCTCTTAATTTTCTTTCTGGACAGCTAGCAGCATTTATAAGTTCTATTATCTTCTCATGTCAAAATGGTCAAATGTGTGACATCCATTTTGGTTGGAGCATCCAAATACTGTGATTCTTTGCAAAATACTGTAGAACAGGAAATGTTTGGAGAGCATCAAGAACAAATGGGACTACCATTGAATCTCTTTCCAAGGACTACCATTCATCTCCTCTACAGGACTACCACCCCCCTCCTCCCCTCATGTTCTCATTTCTCACACACTGTCTTGGTCTCATGTAAAGAAGTCTTTGATCTTAGACTGTTCATTTTGCATTTACATCCAAAACATTTTATTTTACGTAGTCTTTTATTACTTTATGGAATGCATGTGGCTATAGTACACAATGTGTTATGACCCTTTGTTGTTCCAGTGTTTAAAAAAACAAGGTCCTTCTCAGAGTCACTTTAATTCTACACCAAGATTTTCAGTATTGTCTTGGCTGGGCTGTAGACCTAAGAAGTGGACTCCTTTATGTAGGCAATAGTAAGAAAAGAAGCAACAAAATGTCCCTACTCATTTAAGAACATCTGGGCTAACAAATCAATCTAAAACACAAGGCTCTCTCCTGGTTTCACTTCACAAATGAAGAGCACATGGTGAGGTACAGACTGCATCTTCTATTTGAAGTTAACATGGAAAAAAAATTCTGAGAATTACCTAACCTGTAACAAACATAGAAAAGCAGAGGTAAATACATTAAAAGCACATTTAACTTAAATTAATTGTTTGTGAGACTTATTCACAGCTTGTCTTTAATGCTTAGCTCTTTAACTCGACCCTACATGTTTGTTTATAGATTTCAATTTTAGAAGTACATGGGAGTAAATTAAGCAAGTAAGTGTCAGAGCAAGGGAAAAAGAAAAAAAAAATCAGTTATTGTGGCCTGCCACACTAACAAGAAATTTAAGGAGTGTACTTAATTTAAGCAAGTTCTATTTTATTTTCTTAATGTCTTTCTCTGACAATCTCATTTCCATTCTTTCTCCTATTTTTCCTACTGGAAAAGAAATGAAAAAGATAGACAAAAATGTTTTGGGAAGGGTGTTTTTGTAACAGAATTCAGGAGACAATTATGCAAATATTGAGGTTTCATTCTCAATATAGTTTCTAGGAACTTTTACCATTCCACATCAGCCCTCTGTTCACACAAACGACACAGCTGACTACAAAATCCATCTTGCAGGACAGGGCAATGCTATTAAGCTCATCACAACTTCCAGACAGAGAAACAGTCCTATAACTCCAGCAGTCAAAGTTCATGGTGGTAAAGATCCCAATTTCAATATCTCTCATAGAGGTCATGCCCATATCAATATTGGATATGCCAATATCCAATATTCAGAAGACAGGGAGGAGGAAGCAAAGAAAATTAGACCACCTATATGGAGGCAAAGGCCCCTTTTTTCCTTCATTCCTTTCCACAAAGCCTGTAGAGCTTGTGTCTTTTAATGGAAGACTTTAATTGTATGATACATCATAGCTAGGAAAACAATTCAGTCCAATTTAAATCAAATCCCTTTTGGAGGGTTTTACCAGAACAATTCTGCCAGCAGATCTACCATAAGCAAACCTGTGTAGCAAGCCTAGTTCAGGCACTTGCTGATAGAGCCATATCCACCATGGACTGTGATTTTACAGTCACTTCTAAAGAATCGTGGCTCAAATATTGCAAGACTACTCATTTTGGTGTAGGAAAATCCCTTTGGTGTTTTCCAGTTAATAAAGATAAAAGGGGAAACAAAAGAAAAAAGGAACAGAACACAAGAAAAAAATTACAAGGCTGCATAGGCAGCCTTGAAGGAACATGGACTGAGCAACCTTTGAAGTACCCATTTCTAAAATGAGATCATATGAGAATTTTTTAAAGCAATAAAAGTGAAGCCTTAGAAACAAGTGTAAGTTACAGCCTGAAGTGCTTTATCACAACTCTATGAACCCTCTTCCATAAAACCTACTTGTTTTAAAAGTTTATTTACTTCGAGGCAAATTTGAACTGATTGTGGGGGGATGAAAGAGTGGGAGGGATCTATAGTTTCCCAGAGGTGAGCTGATAAATAAATCATTACAGAAGCAGAACTGTCTCCTGCCAGCCTGCAAGGAGGCATTTTCTACTCAGAGGGTAAGAACAACAAATATGAGTGCTTTACGTGCCTCTTCAAACCTCCTGCCCTCTGGAGAGCAAAACCTTCAATTTAACAACGTGCCTTGTAGGTATGTAAAAACACAAGCTCACTTCTAAGTCTTTTGCCTCAAAAAGCTATGCCTGGGCTAATGGTACAACTCTGCTGTGTCACAAAACACCTGAGCTGATTCTAAGGGAATGTACCTGTTTACACATCACAATGCAGAGCTGGGCAGAGATACTACCCCACATCATGGGAGTAATATTAGCACAACGTTGCTCTTGAGCTAATCAGCCATGTCTTTTAGTGAGGCAAAACTCTGCTGACATGGATATGCTCCCTCCAGATAGAAATCTGGGCACTCAAACATGGGAGGCTTCTGTGTTGTACAGCACAACATGAGAAACTCGACTTGAAACACCCTCAGCACCTCCATCTGTGTCAGTCATCACAGGCTTCCTCCACAACTAATGGAGAGAAATGAGCACACAAACACAATTCACTGGATGTAGGCATCCATATTCTGAAGAGAGCTAGAATTGCCTATTTCTCTCTACCAGATCTGAAAGAAGCCTGAAGGATTAGCTCAGACACCAGATAGAAAAAAACATTCCCAATCATGATAAGAAGATTTTAAAATTATACAAATTACAAACGATTTGTTTTGGAAGATTTGTCAAAAGGAAGCCTTTAAATTTAATTCTTCAAATTATAATCCTGGGCAGTTGTTAAGGTAGGTTGATTTCATCCTCTAAGACAACCTTCCTTCTCCATTCCTAAGCTGTGTAGCACCCTGCAAGCCCCAAGGGCACCCCTGCAGCAATCTTCTGAGAAAGAAGACAGAGAGAGAAAGTTGTCCTTGAATTTATTTATCCAGAAGGAGGCCAAACCCAAGACAGGGAAAAAGGTTTGCATCAAGTCAGAGCTCTCGTGGATTTGTAAAATCATCCATGCACATGGAATATATTGAACCTTGAACCTAAACTAAGGTCAAGCAAGTTTAAGGGTTGATACAGATGTTCCACAGTACTCTGGTAAATGGAGGTGAATGTTACTGTTAGAGCAAGAAAAAAAAAACGAAAAGAAAAAAAAAAAAACAACCAAGCTATAAAAATGGCTGGCTGATTGTTTATTTTTCTTTTCAGTCCATTGTCAAGTTTATTTTGTCCCCCTTAAGCCCAGCACTGGTATTTCCTGCATCTGGGTGATGACAGCAATCTCTTATACACCACATAAAACAGATTTAGAAGTTTGAAAACCATTCCTGGCCTGGTTTCTCCCTGGAAAGCTATCACTCCAGCACAAGGGAATATTTGCATTTTCCTCATTTGTCTTTAATTTATAAAAATACTGATTGCCTTCTGGTACACATACAAAACCAAGATAAATTAATTATAAGCAAACTACCAGCCCTCTATAAACACTGAGAAAAAGCTTTTGAAACAATTTTTTTTTTTTTAAATTAAGTTACAGAACAATGCAAAGAGAAGTCCCTCAAGGAATATTAACATAATTAGTTTTAAAAAAAGATACTATGATCACTTGTTTTTAGCCAATTACTTTTCCTCCTTTGGCATGAATGTATTTCAAACAGTGCTCAGAAAAGGGGCCAAGACCTTTCAAGTGTTCAATGCCATGAAGGAGTGAAGGCCAATATGGAAGAAATCCCCTTTCCAAGCAAGTTCTGACTAACAGCAATCACACTATTGGCTCTGAATCTGGAATGAGTCTCAGGATCTGGCAAATGCAGGAAATAAATGCAAGTTTGGAAATAATGAAGAAAAGTTAAAACTTTTAGGAGATCCACAGTAAAACTATGTTATAATAATAGTAATAATAACAACAACAACAACTTTTTGCTTGCAAAGAGCTTTGCATACATAAACTTTCAACATCAGAAGGTATGGAGGCGGCGTTATCTCTGTTCTACAGATAAGGCACATGAGCAAAGGGATGTCAGGTAAGAGATGGCATCAGTATCAGAATAAATTAAAGCAACAGATGACTGGGCATGAAGCTTTGTGTTCAGAACAGATAAAAATAAGACAGACTTTGAAGTTAAAAATTTAAGGCTGGAGAAGTTTGCAGGAAAGACAGGAATATTAGTATTTTTGGCCTTCCCAAGCTAAATAAATGAGAAAGGGTTGCAGGACTAGCACACCTGCTTCCGTAAATCAACTTCAAAGCTGGTTACTTGCTTACTACCATTATAGAATGGTTCAACCCAAACCACTCTATGATTCTATCACTGTGTGATTCTTTGTTTTCTCAATGTTCTCACTGAAGTCCCAGGAATCTGTATTCTAGTCCCCCACTGGTTTGCACCTTGAGTAATCATTAGTGCCCCAGTTCATCAAAGCACCCAATTGCATGCTGAAGTTTCAGGACACACAAGCACTCTAGGCTCTCAATTTTCTGTGGGTGGTTTAACCAGATTCAGTGCATTAACTGTGCTACAGGCAGAGAAACCCTGTAGCTGGTGCTACACAGAGCCTGTGTGGCTCTAGCAGGGTGTTGAGGTCAGGATGGTGGTTGAAACACCGCAGTCCTGCTGGAGCTATTCTCATAAGACCAACCAGACTAGTCTGCACCATATCAAATTTACCCCTGTAGGACTCAGGGCACCAGGAAAAATAGTCCAAAGACACCCGAGTAGCTCTGCTGAAGCCAGGTCTGGATCAGCAGCATTCACCAGAGGTCATGCAGACCTGGGACTGCCCTGTGCTAAATCACGACAGCATCCCTGCACCAGACCACCCCTCCAGGGTATACTGGGTGTGCAGGGTGCCCCAAAACACCTGTAGGCCAGGAGATGAAGAGTAGTTGATTCCCAGTGACTTTACTAAAACTGCCCATGGGTTTAGAGAGTTAAAGAGGTACTGTTGCATCCTGCAGTGACATAAATAGACGGCTATTGGTTTGTTCTTAAAAAGTTTAATTCCTGAAACAGAATCTTTTAGCATTAACAACCAGCACCTATCACATGAAAAGCATGGTAGCAACCAGCCTAGGGGGATAGCTGCAGTGGAGAGAGTTAAAAAAAAAAGACACAGGTAACTCCTAGAAACAGAACAGGACAAGATTCAGAGTACCACAGAAGTCAGATTTTCAGACAAAATGCATTGCACGGTCATGGGAGCAAGACCTGAATTTGTGCAAATTTTTACAAGCTTTACTATTTTGCTGTTCCATCATTCTCCTGGCATCATATTGAGGAATATAGGGAAGAAATGGACAAAAAGTAAATAAGAAAATTATGTTGAAAATACTGGGAAAAGTGATAAATTTTGTACAGTGAATTCTGTGACTTCAAAAAATCATACTGCAGGGGGGAAAAAAATCAGCCTGGTATCATAAGACATAAAGAACAAATGTATGCTTGAGCTAGGGAACTTGGAATATGTCCATCCACTTCTAGTTTAGAGAGACAAAAATCATTATTTAGGGCAAGAGCGTTTGTAGAACAATCAATAGAAGGAAATAAATTTAACCTAGGGTAAATATCGGCAAACAACACAGGGAGCTGAATTACACAGGGAAAGGATCAAAACAATGATAAGTTCTATTGAAGATTAAGTACATAAAGACACGTTTGAAGAATTTGGAGGGCAGAACAAAGACTGAGGTTGCTGGCACCCTGATCCTGTGCACAGGATCTGGAAAGCATCAGGAAAGCCTGAGAGAAAAAAAAAAAAGCAGCAAATACTATGGACAACTGTGGGAAACAAAACTGCTTTATATACTAATGCTGCGGTAAACCCAGCAAGGGAGGGTGGGTAGTTTGTGTAGTTGTACAAGCAGTGATTGACAAAAGAATTTCCTACAGGAGAAGAACATATGGAACGTAACTTAAGCAAAGTTTGTCTAGGTACAAATGCTATGCAAGGAAACTAGAAGCTATATCTGCAACTGTGCCACTGGATCAAACAACTACCTAGGGTCCAGCTGGGTTATGGAGGCAGCTGCAACCTGATCACTGCAATTGTGATGAGCAGCAATATTAGACAGGAGAAATGTGACCAAGTGCTGGTGATGCACGACGCTGCCAATGAGAACATCATGAAGCAAAAGATGCTATCATTTGGCATTTATAGTAGATGACTCACAGGAGTACCATCCACCACTGGGCAACAGGCAGAGCAAGACACTGATTTGTATGCAATACTACACCACAACTCCTTCCTCTAATACCCTGAGGATGAATAGTTACTGTGGGTCATGCAGTGTTCTAACTGAACACATAGGTTAAGCTTCAAAGACAAGAACACCTCGACAATAAGGAAATATCAAGCAAAAACGGGCCAAAATGCAGAGGTTTCCATGTTTTAGGAGAGTCATTGAATCCAGCAACCATGCAAAAAAGCACGATACCTGTAGAAACTGTTAAAGTCTAAAAAAAAAAAAAAAAAAAAAGAAGAGGAAAACAAAACAAATGAGAGGATGTACATCAATTAAAAATGTTGAGGAGAAAGGCTCAACAAGGAGGTAAAAATCTATTAGCACCAGCTGAAGCAAGACTACCAAAACTTATCCAGGGCATCTTTGTTTATGGTGATAAAAGCAGGTCTGGCACATTGCCACATCTATTGGCTACCAAATATAAGTGCCGAGGGCACCAGCATTGGCTACTGTAAATTGGACCAGACATAAGAAGATAGCCATGTCTTAACATGGGTCTCATTGTAGAAGAAGACATTAGGGAAGAGGCATTTTGGGACTGTAAGAACTAGCTTCAGTTATTCCTAAACACAAGTGGAGTAGGAGGCTGAAAACCAGTAAGCTGAATGGAAAAGCCATATGACTTCCTGCTTTGGACATGGAGACTCAAAGCTAAATCCTAAGAAATCCTAAACCTCCAAGAAACACCCTGATACAAGTGGATAGAGTGTTTGACCATCGTTCCAGATTTGATATGCATCAGTGATGTGACGCTTCTACTCAGTCAATGCCCAGCAATGTGCAGTGGGCTGGAGGTGGCGAAGAGCCTGGAAGTCAAAGCCCAAATAGTGAAAACAAGCAAAGGAAGCCGAGAGATACCAGCTCCAAGGCATGACAAGCATGAGGAGCAGGCAGAGCAAAAACATGAAGAGGGAGGCCCAGAACAAAGAGAGCCACCCACAGACTTGTGTTTGTAATGCCTAGCAGACACATTTAAAACAAACAAAAAAATGGGTATGTCAAATTGTGAAGGATCTAGCAGCTAAGATGACTAGAACAATCCTAGCAGTTCACTTCTAAGCTGGTCACCAGTCATAAGCGAGCAACAATCCATTCTGCCCCAGATAAATAAAAAACCTCCAAACCCACTCGTGAGATCATGCAAGTGACTACAGCTGATGCATACAGTTTATGTGCAGCTGGATTTAATGATAGCCAAAGCTGCAGTACTCCTGTAAATAGTTATCTCACTAGAAGTACCTTCTATTAGTAACATGGTGTCTACTCATGTTAATTCACAAAATGTTGTACATGAAATATTCACATGCTCTGTAGTGGCCATTGTCCCTTCACAGCAGAAGTGTCTTTCCTGTTCCCCAGTAGTATGATTTGTATACAAGGGGATAGCTAGAAAACAAAATGTTTTCTCTCACAGTTGTCCCTGTTGTAACGAAATGTGTTACCATCACAGCCCTAGCAGCTAGCAAGTGGGAAATCAGAGCCAAGTACTGCAGTCATTACTCTCATGTGTGTACTGCTCTCTCTATATTTGTTTATAGTGTACTTATTGGCATACATTTGTTTACATTCTTTCTTATGTAAACAAATCTATTTCCTATAATAAAGTGACTATTTATTCTAGCAATGCACATGAAAAGATAAAGTTTCTTACATGTGCTAAGGGTTCTGCACTAAACCCAGAGATATCACTACACAGTGCATGTGTTGCTGGTGTATATGGTAGTACATGCTGGGAAAAGAAAACTACATAGAGCAAATAAATATTCACCAATAAAGCCACACACTACCATTGCATAGTTTTCCACAGACAGAAATCTGGCCTACAGCAGCAGCATCTAAGTCTGAAGCAAACACCATTCACCAGCTGAGCACTTCCAGCTCCAGCTGACCACAGTGAGAGTGGTGCACACCCAACCCGTACCTACAGTTTTCAGTCATGTGCCTGGCTTCATATTGAAGTCTTGCATTCACAGATAACATGTTTCCACGCATACCAAATACATTAGCATTAATAACATTACTAAAACTACATACACACATATATGTAATCTACTAGAATGTCAGATACTCTTTCATTTTGAAACTGGGCATGACACTGAAACATGAAGAATTTCTTCACCAAAAAAATTAAACACCCCTTGTCACACTAGGAAAAGTTTTCAGTAAATTTCATCATGAGCCTGCTGTTAGAATTGTAATATAATATGTAGACTAATACATAGATGTTACACACTTGAGAACAGCAATAATGCAAACACCAGCACTGCAGTCACAGGCTGACTCCAGCAAACTCTCTTTGCAGAAAGCCAGGACTGTACCTCACCAGAGCTCCCTTGGAGAAAGGCTTCCAACACCAAGCAAGTGGGTGGTTGATTTACAGACTCCAATCTCTTTATGTGAATGAATAACATGACTTTACACCACTGCTGAATATGACCTCCTCCCTATCCCACGTATTTCTCCTTCCCTCTCCTCCACAGCTGAACCTGCAAGCCAACTGGAGTAACTGCAGCAGGTAATTACAAGTTGTTATTGTTGCATTAGAGTGAGCACCTATTCAGTAAATTAGTACGTGACATTAACTAAACCCATTCATTTGAAGAACACAAGAGTCAGCCTCAAAGTAGCAATTAACAAATTACTCCTAAACAGGTGTCACTTAAAGAGTAAGCCAGGCTATCATTTTTCTATAATTCACCAGTAAAACGCTGACTTCTTCCATACAGTAAACACAATTTAAGCAGATGGTATGCTCTCAAAAGGCACAAGACCTATACTTAAATAAATCAATGTTGTTGGATGTGAAGCTTTACACTGACCGTCAGCAGAATTTGTGAAGCATCTCCTCAAGATTTAGGAATGATTTAGTACTGTGGTGAGAAAACAAGCCCAAGATCTACATCTTGCTGATTAAACACCACACACGCCTGGAAGGAAAAAAAAAAAAAAAAAAAAAAAAAAAAAAAAAAAAAAAAAAAAAAAAAAAAAAAAAAAAAAAAGCAGCTCTTGAGCTCTTGAAAGCAGCTCTTGTTTATCTATACAAAACTGACACCTACCATGCTCTGTTATTTTTAAAGACCAACATACTATCACAAAACTATTAGGATCCCTGTTTATGTATTGAGTGTTTTTAATGCCCCATGGCAGAAATACAGTAATTCATTGGCTTTCTTGATTCTCGGGTAGGTCCCCTGCTCTTCACAGGGAGATTTACAGACACCTGTCTTAGAGTCCCTTGAGTTCTTGCATACCAGAACAAACTGAGAGATTAGATTATTTTTTAGACCAAACACTGCTGCAGCAAGTGAAAGACAAGAGAAATGTAAAAGGCACATAGGAGCAAAATACTTCCCCCCCTCACCTCCAGCCCAGCCCAGCCCCATTGCCAGGCATGGGCTGGCAGCAGCCTCTGCTGGCCACTGGGTGCAGGGAGGTGGCCACACACCCGCAATTTAAGGCTGAATTATGCTAAACTGAGCATCTTTGGGTCTAACTGGGCAGGGAGAGGGGGGAAATTATCCAGATGAAATAAAAGCACACTCGTCAGGGCAAGGAGCGGTATTGTGCTTCCAAGTGCTGTGATTTTTTTTCGTTGTGACCATTTAGAAAAGAAGGCTGTAGATTCCTCTTAAGTTTTCAAATTTCACCAAAGGAAACCTGTAAACGGTAGCAAAAAACTATGCTTGGGGATGTGAAGAGCCACTGCTGAAGTGGAGACAGATGACAGCCTGCAGCCACTCTTAGCTTAGCTAGCAAAGACCACAAACCCAGACTTCACTGGATAGACTGCAACAATTACAACACATACGTAATTTTTTTTTTTTTTTACACAAACCGCATAACTGAGAACTAAAGCTCTCACAGAAAGAAAGACAAGATGCATTCATATTGGCCTGAGGCAGAAAACAGAGCTAGAGCCCATTAGACACTGCTAGAAAGTAAACCCAATCCCTAACACCAACATATTCACTTGCTGTCTTAATTTGCTGGTAAAAGAGTTGCTGAGTGAAGATCATTTTCCAATTGATGTGATTAGTATAAGCAATTTTAGCCTTCATTACCCACTATGTTTAGTATTTCATGACAGTATTTTTCCAAGCCTTTGGAAATGCAGAAATGACAAGCATCTTAGAGCAGGGTCCCAGCACAACAGCAGAAACAGCAACAATCTGATTTAATACCATACCAATTTACTGCAAGATTTTTTTATCCAGCTGGCACAGGAGAATCACCTAACCTGAATAATTTATTCCATAAGAAATCACAATCACTACACAGTCAAGTAAAGAGAATGTAAAAACAATACAATCACTTAATCATCTTGAAAGTAAATTTGTTCTAATAGGGAAAAAATTAAACTATAAACAACAGTATTATATAGTAAATAGTGTAACAATGTTTACATCCCGAAAATAACTTGTCTTCTGACACAAAACACCTCCACTGACTTACTGATTGATCTGAACTCACATTTTCCTTTTGCTTTGAAATTAAAGCCAAAGTTGTTTTGAAATATTCTTTTCATTATAAGAAAACCTACCTTATCTTATGACAAATGAACTTTATCCTGGAGATGTGGGAGGAGCTATCACTGATTGGGAAATATAACATTTCTGCACTTTCACCCCTCTTCCAAGTCACCTGGGGCTGTTTCCTTTGAATGATTTTCAGCTGCCTGAAGAGCCAGAGCATGGGAGGCCACCAGAAGAGGCTGCTCCTAGGAGCTCAGGGCTGCTCTCATTGTGAGTGTAGCCTGACAGAAAGGAAAACACCATCTTCCAAACCAGGCCCAGCTCAAGGGGGAGGAATATTCACCCACCTACCACAACTTCTGCCACCACTGAGCAGCTCCAGAAACCTACAAATGCCCCATCTGTTCTGGTAAGATGGTGTTTCCTGTTAGAAACATTGTAGTACAGCGTGTTAAGACACAATTTTGGTGACCCTAGATTTGGGGGAATTTCCTGATATGCATTGTCACAGACTGCCCTCATGCAGGGAGCCCAAGCAGATCGCTTACCAAGAACATTACAGGAAAAGGCAGAGCAAAGGGTTTGCTTTCCCCCCCATCCAGCAGGTACCACCAGGCTCATCCTCCTCAGCAGGAGTCAAATGAGTGGCAAGAGCTAACACAACCCTAACTCTTGATGAAGAGCCTCATTTCCCAGTAGGTCCCAAGTTTCTGCTCCAGCTGATGCAAAAGGAGCATGTGGTCTATCCACACTCAAAAAACCCCAAACACACAGTGACAAGCAAGCTCCCAGCAAGGCCAAGCAGACCTCTTCTTTCCAAGCTGGAAGTGAATCCTACAACGAAAGCAAAGATTTTGGACAGAAAGCCCTGTTGCTACTTTTTTTGGCTTGGTCTCATCATAGTGGAGGTGAGGTGGTGAGCTGTGAGTTTCTTTGACGCTGACGTATGTTAAATTATAATCTCATCCACGTAAAGTTGACCCTCACACAGATACCTTATAGAAAATCTAAAATGCATTGAAATGGAACTGGATTCTTCCAGCCAGGCTATGCACAAACAAAAGTCACCAGTCAAGGGAATTCATCTACTCAGTCACCACACCCACAAGGAATCACTGGGCCTTTTCCTTCTTCTTTGGACTCCTCTAAACTTTTTTGACCTTTATCTATTACTGCAAGTGTTCTGTCTCTCTGTGTTTACAGCTTCACAGTTTTCTACATCTTAACAAACTCAGGGCTGGACACGAAACTCAGTGCCACCTAGAACTTGGCAGAGGGAACTGCCAATCAGAAGTTTCATTTTAAATGATCGTTTGGGCATCATGCAGAGCCTTCTGTCTCATCTGAGGCAAATTGTAAAAATCCATGCAAACCTGCCTTACCACATTAATGCAACAAGAATGGGACATACAGTGTTTCTAACACTGATAGTAGTTGAAAAACTTTAGTAAAAGGAAAGAAAACAGCAGATGCAAAGAGTGAGAAGGAGACAGCACCACCATTTTTTTCCCCCACACTACAAGCCCTGCAGCTTTCTTTTTGTTATTTTTAGGTGGAATTCCCCTTTAAGTCAGTGCAAGGTTTTACACAAATGAGTAGTAGGGCTTTTTGGGGGGAAAAATAAAACAAACAAAGCAGCACAATACAAGCTTCTCTGACAGAATGTAAATCAGATTGATCAACTGTGAGTTATTTTATCATAGTGATAACAGGGTAGAGAGAGGAAAGTAATTTCTTTCTATTCTGGTCACACCTTACTTCTGTAGCTAGTATTTAAAATTCACAAATCTTAATACAAGGATCATTGTGTTAAGGTTTTGGTTTCTAGAAGAGATAGATTCCACCTGTGGAGGCCGACTTCATGGCCTTCACATAACCCAAAGGCTTGGAGAGAACAGATTTCAACTTGCTGTCAGCTAGTCTGACCCTGGCTCTACCCCACCTCCTGTCTCTAAAGCCACTCTTGTCACTCTAGTCAGTCAAAAAATGGACTAGAAAACTCCCAAGTCTTCTCAGTCTCTATTAGTAGGGATTTGTTTATCCCTATCCTGCTCTGCCGTGTTAGTGCACCAATCACTTGACAACTTCTTGGTCTCATCCTCCAGTGTTCAGCCTCAACCCCTCTGCAAACATTTGCCTATCTTACTTTGCCCACAGGGTTCAGGTTTTTAAAGCTGAAGGCCAGTTCTCTTGGTAAACTACTATATGTTCAGCTACAAAGAGTTTGAACCAAAAGGTTAATTTAATTTTAATTAAAATGAAAGATAAATCTAAGAACACCCCCCAAAAGAAAAACAAAAACCCAAAACAACCAAACAAACAAAAAAAGGACTTGCCTGCATGCTGAAAAATAAAGAGTTTGACAGAAAGAAATATGACAAGAGACACCTACATGAATCTTCTTAGTGAGTTTTTGGGAGGTTGCTGACATGGGAAACAAACAGAACATCCAGAATCATACACACCAAGGAAACTTCTTTTTCATCTTGCAGAAAGTTTGTGGGTGTTGTTTTGTTGTTGTTGTTTTTTTGTCTTAGCAGTATATAGTTAAACCTCCATGTGAGCATACAAAAAAAAAAAAAAAAAGTTAAAAAAAGTATTACTTCTCTGTTTTTCATTTTCAAAATAGGTAACATACATTTCACATTTCCACCTTTAGATATTGTCAAGGCAGTTATCATGCCTAATATCTGTGAAGGGCTCAGCCTCATCTGCCCATGCCATACATGTATGGTAATAATATGGCTATCAGTTCCCATTAGGTAAATCAAATTTAAGTTCTCTCCCAAGACAGAGCACTTCAGCCACAGGCTGCATGTGAATAATTGTTATCAGACTATACAGAAAGTGAAAGCTGTGTTTGCAACAAGTTAGCCTGCTTTTCAGTTTTGGGGGATGAGAACAAAAATCCTTATGATTTATTTTTAAGCATCATGTAGTGGCTTTTTTTCCCCTTGTACTATAGTTTTTTGCATATGAAAGGTATACCAGCAGTTTTTGTAGGTTCATCAAACACAAAAATCATGAACAAGATGTGGTAAGCAACTAACAGAATCACGCTAAAAAATCATTGTCCTTCATTGACAAAACTTAAGACTGAGATACTTCAAAGGTCCCTAGAAGGATTTTTTTAATTTTCGGATGCATGCAGATAAGCTGACTAGACTTTTTTTTAAGTTGCATTTTTGATACCATTGGGATCTGCCTAAACTCTCCTGTACCATTTCTCAGCTTTTTAATTAATGTGGCAGAAAATATGTTTTGTCTAATTTCTGTGATTTTGTGTGTCAGCTGAAAGGATTTTGCAGTTACTCTTTCGACAAAGTGTGATCTTGACATCTGTTTTTCAAATCAAAAAGAAGTAGCTTTTGCATCTTAATTTGATTAAAGAAATAGCACCAACTCTCACTTAGAAGATCTTGAACTCTGACAGGAGGGGTAGCCAAATTACCAGTTCAAGCCTTGCAGTGGCAAGTCATTAGCATTGGTCATGAAGTGCAATTAAGTGGATCACACAGAAACCAGCAGCCTGAAATTTTTTTACCCTTGAAGCTGACAGCAAAAATCTCACAGATTCCAGTGGGTGCATCAGTAGGCAGTGACCCTGACCGTGAAACAACCTGGAGCTTTGTAACACACACAGTAACCACTTTTCCCAAGGACTTATGTTGCATGTTGTTATGATTGCATGTTATCTACATGCAATCATATACAGTCATAAATGTAATTTTCTTTGCACAGTAGAAGAGGCGTCTGAACTGATTTGCAGACAGTTCAGAAGATTTTGCTGCCAGAAGAGATGGCCAAGCCACCAAGAGACTCTACAGCAGTCTTGTAATAATGCCTGCCTTTTACAGAGCCTGACCTCCTTTCACCTTGTTAAAAGCAGTAAGTAGTAAGTAATAGATCTTGTCAAAGGTTACTCTGTAGAATAACCTCTGGAGATATTAGATAGAGGTGTCCAGAGAAATACCACAAAAAGGTGCTGACAAGGAAACCAAGGGGATTATGATTAGGAAGTGTGAATAAGCTAAGGTTTCAAACGTACTCCGAATTTGGTTAGAAATGCTGAAGTACAGGAAGGAAATGTTCTACATACCATCAAGCCACCAGAAAACACGCTTGCAAAGACAAGTTAAAGAGCCATCACACAGAGATTAAATGCTCCACATGATTTAAGAAAAGATACAATAAATGGAATTCCACACTTAACTTGAACAAACAAGAATTTCTTTCTCCCCAAAACCTAATGTGTCTCACGATAAAAATTGAGAAACTAATTTCCTCAAAGGCAAGGAAGAAGTTTGTACCTGTGAAATATTGGTTCTTCATCTCCCTTTTAATCCGTTCTTGAATACTGAAATTAATCTAATCTTTTAACAGAGCTTCCACCAGATAATTCCCAGTAATAGATTTCCATTTAAGATATCAACATTTTCCCTAAAGAACACATTTTAAAAAACCCTAAAAACCTTAACCAGTAGCATAACCAAGAAAGACTATTTCTCCATTTACTCCAGTTTCTGAATTTAACATGTACGGATGATTTAATTGAAAAAATTCCAAGATGTTTTTGTTAGCCTCTACTAAATTTACTCTCAACAAAGTTGCCATCCAAAGACTTTACTTCTTTCAGACATTTTTTCTGATCCCATGAATTAATGAAGCCAATTCTGTACTGCCCTGAAGGGAAGACCATCATCTTCTCTGTTCCATCCAGATCAAACCAAATCTTAGGAAACAGTCAGGTTATCTGACATTTCTGCCAACAAAAGGCCTCTACCCAGCCATTTGAAGCTCTCAACCAACATAGCTTTCCAGGAGTTTTCCTTTGTCTAATGTTCACAGTCTTAAATTTTACAGACAAGTAAGGTAAAGAGACTCAAGTCCCCTAAATGGAGAGCAGACAAATAAAGACAGATAAACATAAAAATGTTTGCATCAACCTGAAAGACTTCATTCAGCACCTAATTATTATTATTACTATTATTATTATTATTTCTGAAAGATTTAATGCCTTGTGTCTTCCTTAAAATGTCAGCTTTCAAAGGAGATATATCTGATTTTGAAAAAATGTTGAAATGGAGTATTTTGACTATTTCACATATTTCCTCCCTGTTCATCTTGGCTGCAGCTAGTCACAGAAATCTGTGACTGTGAACACTTCCAGGCCTCCATGTTTTTTTAAGCAAGTTCTTCTTGTGAAGGTCTTTGATGGTTATTTTTTCCTCCAAAAGAGCCACCAGTCTGGTTGCACAGGACAGAACAACTCCCATCCAAAACTGCCACTCACGGAACACTCACCTTACCCCCATCTACTGCCACTAGATTTAACTCAGGATTGGATGGAGCTGCAGAGAAACCATGTGGCCCAACTGTCTCCACTGCACAATGGCAAGGAAATCCCCTCTGTGCTAAATATGGGGTTTGGCAAGAGAAAAGAGGCTCTGTCATGACCTTGCGACTTTATAGGCCACCTCACGTGCACCATACTTGAAAGAATGGACAGCTCTAAGCCAGGTTGGTCATGAGATGGAGAAATAACCAGCACTTTAATGTGGATGATGCTTTTTTAGCATATGTTTCGATAATGGCTATTAAGGAGGCACTGTGTATATGAGGAAAATACTATCTGCAGAATTATAAAAGGTTAAAAGAAGTACCACTTCCTGAATTTTTATTTTGCTCTTTTGCAAAATAAGCAAAACTTTAACAAAAGCCGATTCTTTCCATAGTACTGAGCACGTGCTTTTGCCTTTTTCTCCGTCAGCAGTGAGCTACAAAGTTTATTGCCATCTGTCATTTGCTAGGTACCCAAGAGTCTCTCCACACAAACCAATCTGCCTAATTGCAGTCTTGATTTTGCAGTCTTAAAATCCTGCAATGTCAGCCTGGTGGTTGGGAATTCTATTGGTGGGGAAAGGCAAAAGGTAGCTTCCACCACCACATTCACACATGCCACGCCGTGCATTCTCCCACACCACACAACATCAGCCTCAGCATCACACCCAACACCACATCTTCCTTTGTCTAAAGATGGGTGTTGCCTCAAAAGAAGAGATACAGCAAGCATCTCATCATACACAGCATGCCAAACCAACACTTGGCTGCCAGGCATCCTCGGTACACCTAAGCTATCTGAAACCCAAATAGCCATAGCAAATTCAAATTTAAAAAAATTTAAAATTTAAAATTTAAAAAATTTAAAATTTAAAAAAAAACACCAAACCTATTTCCATTACTAGCTTGATAAGGCAGTCATCATCATCATATCTCTTATTGTCCTCATTATAAATGAATTTAGCATTAATTACAATGCTCAAACTTCTTTTCCTGTGCTTATTCTGCCTCTAAGAACTTTCAGTCTGCTGAAATGCATTTGTCTGACAGTGCACAGACTAAAAACTGCAAAATGAAAACTGGAAGACTGACAGCCTAGAAATAGACTGTCCTAATATTTTGGAATACCAAATACTTTTTGGCAAGAAAAACTGTATAGAATCAGACAGAATGAAAGAGAAAATGCAAGATGTAGCATCTTAACTGCTACAGAGGGAGCAATGCTTTCAGTGTTTCCTCAAAGCTCCACTCAATTTAGATAATCCAGTAAGAGGTTCAAGTGTAAGGCCACATTATAGCAGTAAAGTAAACTATCTGAAACCCTTAAATTTTAAGGTATTATTAAGTTGATTGACTCACCTGGGGTTCATTGGCTTTAAATGGAAGACTGGCTTTAAATGCTTATGTTAAAAAGAACTCAATCATAATTTTTCTTTAGGAACAAAAAAAGGTCGAAGGACATGCACATTGTTTGATAGCTTATTTTTCACACTTCCTATTTGACTACATGTAACTACATTCACTAGTTTCAAAGCTTTTAAAATTATCACTGAGGATCACTTTCAACAGAATAAAACAGGTATCTGTCTCATTTTGTGTACTGTAACGAAGGGCAGAAATGTTTTTCTCCAAAGCAGATTTTTTTATCTTTAAGGTATGTGCAGAATATCAGCTCTAATTGTCACTCTTCGTGTCAAAGGACTCCTTGAAGACTACAGATTTTGAGCACATACATTTTTAGCTCTCTTTTGAAGGGATGGAGGGTATCTCAGTCTTTAAGAAAGAGAGCTTTTCTCCCAAGAACTTACTAGGAATTCGAGTTAATGAGGAATTAAGTTTCATCCCAGCAGTTTTACTAAACTTTGGTGAAAAAGGACACAATGTCACCAGTTCCCGAGTGCCCTCAATGCCCATTGACTTCAATGGGGATTGAGATGGGTCCTCCTTTTAGCTGACACAGCACCTTGCAGAATTGTGTCCAGCCCCCTTCCCCTCCTCTCAAAAATGTACTTTTCCCACTAGCCAACTGATTTTTATTTTGATTTGGCTAGAGATTAAAATAATGTAGATTTTTTTTGGTGCTGAAAACCTCCCTGTCAAATTATATAGTGACTTCTCGTGCTAAAACTTGTTTGTTTTCACACCATCATCACTGATGATCTCAGCACAGCAGCACTCTGAGAATAATGGTTTAGTCAAACGCAAAGCCAGCAGAAGGAATAATAAGACAATGTGTGCTTATATAGGGCCTACATAAATAGTGCTTTTTAAAAATGTTTGGCAATGAAATAATAGCTGTGGGTATAATTTTTTTATAAATTAGCCTCTGGATTTTTAAGGGTCCAGAGGATCTTTCTATACTAGAATCAGTTATAACACCCAAAACCTTTTGGTTCCATCCTCCTACAAAAGATCATGTGCAGCTATTGCCTGTTGTGTGTAATTAATGAACAACTGTGGGCCATACCCTCACTCCATACAGTTTGAGAGAAGTCAATGGAGGTCTACAATTCTCAAACATTACAGAGTTGCCCCCATGTACCCTGGGTCAAATAAAGAAAATTGGAAGCAAGTGCTGGAAGAAGTGTGGGTTGTACAAAGGACACAGTCTATTTACCACTCATTACAATGTTTTTCTTATTCAAAATTCCCAGTTGATTGCTATTAAAATAAATAAATAAATAAATAAATAAATAAACACAGTAGCTCAGGCAGTGATGAGATTTTTTTCCAGTTTCTGAAGGACTTTGCTCCCACTTGTAAGTCATTCTTGTAACTATGCACAATGCTCCAGTGGCTTGGGCCTTGCTTTTCAGTGCTGCAAACAAATACTTCAGTTTATTAGCACTGCAGGGCTACTCTTTCCACTTCTTTCCCCCTCCATCTTTCTCCTTAAAGAAAAACAAACAAACAAACAAACCACCATAACTCCACAAACAAAACATAACTGGAGTCTAAGATGTTAGTCCCAATTCATAACAGCATCGAGAGTGAAAACACACATCACATTTAGGAGCAGAATCAGATCCTGCCATGTTGAGCTGAAATTCTTGGTGGGCTTTTCGCCTGTGTTGTGCAAGCCTGAGGCCAAAGTGGTGACTGTCACAGCCAAAGGGACACAGACAGATAGATGATGGAGAGTGCAGGCTGCACACCCACACATAAAGCGCGTGAGAGGAAGGAGCGTGCACGGAGGGAATATTAATTGAGCACAAAATAAGTATTCTCAATATCCCCCTGCCCCCCTGAAAAACTAGTCAAAAGATGAGGAGAGCTACAAACATGTTCATCTTGGGGAAACAGCCGTCCTTAACATGACATGTCAGGCTATTACTTTAATAATGGGATTTGCACAGTGCACGACTGACAGGCTACGGTCAGAATAGACGCCGTGAATCTAATTTTCTTCTCAATGAGTGTTGTAGCAGTCTGTAACTCTACAGATTTCAATAGAGTTGCTCCAGATTTGTATCGGGGTGAGTGGTGAGTTAGGCTCTACTATGGCATTTTTCTAAACCCACAAGAATGTGATTCTCCTTACTCAGTCATAAAACCCACGGCTCTTTTGATCCTCCTCTCGTTCGCTGAAGGTTATTAGAGAAACTTGTCTTTTAAAGGTTCACATCAAAATAGTTAAATTACTGCTTTCTCACACTTTTCGAGCTAAACAAGCAATTACACAAATTAAATTGATTTTCATCATTGAGTCTATGCACTGCTTCATTTCCAATGAAGAATGAAAAAAAAAAAACAAAACAAAAAAACAGCACAGGCATTGTAGAAAGTGGTTTAATTTTTACAGTAATCATTTTTCTCTGCTGTCTTTTTTAAATACTATTCCATTGCACAGCCAGTAAAAAAAAAACCCACAAACATATACTGACCTTATTTAATAACAGGTGTAAGATAACTCTCAAGTGCTACACAGATACACTTAAGGAGATGGAAATGAGGAAAAAATGAACCTTCACTTGTTTTAACTACAGTCTTTTCTCTCACGTTGTGTACTCTCTGGGAAACGATGGAAGACTCTGCAGATATTGATCCTGATCTCTTCAACCTTAAAATAAAAATGAGCAAATGCCCTGCCCTTCCCCATTAAGCAAAAGGAGGGGTTTTTTTCAGTCACAAAAAGAAGGAAGTTGATATGGTGGTTGAAATACTCATAAACCCTTAACAAAGATTTCTCCTTCCTAAAACATTCAGTCGTAAAACTAAACAGTAGGTAGTAAAATACATTCCTGAACAAAGCAATCAACTGTCTTTTTCTTTGGGTTGTATTTTACTACCATTCCAAGAAAAGAAGTTTCCTATAAGTGAGGTATTGGCATGCCCAAATTTCTAGTAGAGACATTGCTTGTTTCTGGAGAAGCACAATTCCAGGCTCTTTACCACCACACAGTCAGGTCACCTTTTGAGTTCCTGCTGGGCTCCTAAAAATAGTTAGTGACAAACTCACTCACTGACCAGACCAGGACTAAAAGCAGGCTCAGATTAAATCAAGTCTAAAATCAATTCAGACAAGTACCTACAGACTTATGATTTATTGCTCACAATTTGAAGCAACTCACCTAGCAACCAACTATTGCTATTAACTGTAAGGTTTTTAAAAATTAAATAAGAGGTATAATAATAGTAAACTAATAGTTTACTATTACTAAGTAAACTAGTTCACACATGACAGAATTACTGGCAGTTGCTTTGCAGCAATAGTGCACAACAGTGGGACCTACTAGTATCATCATCCACATCTTGGAGTGCTCCATTGCTTACTTAAACAGTGACCCTACATATAATCACCATACCAGTGCCACACTCCAGAACTGAAAGATTTAAAGCACAATAAAGGAAAAACAGTACAATATGCTAACATCTCAATTCAGCACTTACTGTTGTAGCTGCTCCATACAACGTATCCTAAACCCAATCTCGGATTCCGTTTATTGTGCTACAGAGCCCCCTGTGTTGAGCATCACATATTGACTCACAGTACTTACATTTGGCCAGGAGAAAAAAAAAAATTGTTAAATCTGAGAACCACTGGTCCAGGTTAATTTCCCACATAAGCAAAATTAATTTCTGAATAATTGCAAACAGATCAGAAAAGTCTAGCTATGAATGAACAACACTGCCTTACATGCAATGCAAGGGTAATGGAAGACACAAGGACACAAAGTAAAGACATAAAAAGGCCACTTCTTCCTCTAAATGAGAAAAAAGATCAGCATAATTAAATAAATTTCTCTGACAGACACTTGTATTAAGTTTAGGCAGTGTGTCCAAGGATGGGCAGTTTAAGCTCAGTACGTCCTTGGACAGAAAATTTCCAAAATACGCAAACATACTGAGATTGGGACCAAGTGCTTCAACTGCCTTGAAATGTTCACTACATGGTGGCACCTAAAGACAAGACTCCCAGAAAGGAAAGAAACTGAGATAAGAGCAAAGAAAAGCCATTTGAGAAAATATTGCAAAGGGCAAAAAGGCAAGAGAAACTATTTGTAGAGTTCATATGGGGTAGAAAGCTGAGAGTGAGATCAAACGATGCCCAGATCCAGTAATAGCAGAGATCTCAGTACTGTAATAAGAGTAATGAAAACTTTCAGAGCCAAAGAAAAGCAGAATGAGCTCCTGATATTGGCAAAAGTAATAGAGGATTTCTAGTGTTTTCCCCCAGTTAAGTTCAAATCTCATTTGTCCTAGCTTCTTCTAGAGACGGTGCCCTTTTTATCACCTATTGAGTGGAACTCTCTGACTGAATGGGGCTGCACCCCACACCTTCAAATCACTTCACGTGGAAGGGTGTCAAGACTCTCAAAGGTCAAGATTAAAACACTACACCTAGACAAACACTGCTGGTTACAACAGTTTGAGGCGTTTATTTTGAAGTTGTGAAGATTTCTTGAACAAATTCTAAAAAAAAAAAAAAAAAAAAAAAACAACCAAAAGGAAAACATATTCTAAGCTAAGGAAATTGTTGTAAGCTTTCAATGGTTTACTTTGAAAATCCTACAGCCTTCAGCAAAATCCTTGGAAAATCTCTTTGTGTTTATAAAATAGCATTCGATATCACCATCTAGAAACCTAAAAACCAGTGCAACAAACCCTTTCTAAACTCTGTAGGGGCAGATAACAGCTTCATTTCCCATGTGATGGCTGTTACAAAAATGCCGATTCTCGGTGTTTTTAATTACACAGTAAACTAACACCTTAGTGCAAATCAGTAGACATAGTATTATATTAAAGTGTTTGTTAGGGTTGCTCCTTCAACCTGATCTGTAATAGAAGCAAATGATGAGTGCACAAACCAACAGAACAGCTCCTTGGATGTACCAAGACAGATAAGTTTATCTGCTTCAACAAAACTTTTCACTGCATCTTCACAATAACGATTTTTATGCATGTTACATTGTGTTTGTGATGTGCACCTAAGACAATTTAAATAATTTCTTTTATTATATGTGTTAAAAAAAAAAAAAAAGTATTTCCACACCAGCATTTTGGTTTTACATGTGAAGTTTAAAAAAAGCTAATTTCTGTACTTAACTTCTGACTTCTCTAACACGGCTAATGTTCCAATAAAGCATGATAAGATATTGTCTGAGATCATTGTTTTGCCTGTGCCAGAGACACCTGAAAAACTGTGAGTTAGCATAGTAATATAAGTCTTGGTAAGAGGCAAAAATGTTTTCATAGTTATTCCAAACTTATTCCAAACTGTTGCTTTAAATTTGTGATCAACTTGGATCATTTTTCAAGGCAGAAAAATGCAAAACAACCCTAAAAGCCCTAGAGCATCACCATTTGCAGAGCAGAACATATCATTTACCTAGAAATCATGGTTGGTTTCATTTCAGGGATTAAACAGCATGCAGTGTGGAAAGAGGGAGAGGTCAAATCGACAGAAATTGTTTTGAGATATTGCAGAGTGGCAATGACCTACCAAGCTCTTCCAGCAGCCCTTCTACTAGTACTGACAGAGACTGACAGAATCTCAAAGAATTTCCAATATTTCCGCTAGGACTTGTAAATAGTCGTTGCAGAGAGGGGTTACACAGGAAAGATTAAGCTAAGTAAGCTATCTCAGTTATGTATGTATAGGTATTAAGTTGGGTAGTATGAGATAACCACAACCAAACCAAAGCAAAAGAATCACCTGGACCTATGAAGCAGAACTGAAAGACCTGTTGCTTTATACATATATCCCAGATGTATGTATATGATCCCAGAAACTGCATCTGCATCGAGTTTTCCTGTAACAAGTTACAAGAAAAATCAGTATTTGTGTGCCTTGAAAAAAAAGTTCCCTTTTTTCCAATAATAAATCATATAGTCCTTAATAATAATAATAATAAGTTTAATGCTTTAAGTAGAAACAATTTTGGTCTTCTTTTATTGCAAAAATCTTGTTCAGAAGTTAATTTTCTCCCAATAAAGGGTTTATAGGAATGATGGCCACTGGAAATAAGAGTAAGCTTGAAAGACAGCTAATAATACATAAACATAGGTGCTTCATGTCCTCGAAGCAACAGGTTTATAGAAAAACCACAAAGTTAATGACAGGCAGAAATTGGAGACAAAAGATGACAAAGATTAGTGAAAAACTCTTTGATTAAATGAACTGTTTTAAAAGCAACAACAGCATTGCAAGAAGTCTTAAATATTTGAAGATCCTCATGCCTCGATAAGGGGCGCAGAAGCTGGTTTTTAAAAGGGGCCACAAGCCGACAAGGTAATAACCAAGTTTCAAATCATTCTGCAAGACTTACTAAGCTCACAGAGACTCTGCCCACACAAAGCTGAAAGGTTTCCTATGTAAAAGCTGACTTTTGAAGGCACTGTGAGATTGTCTCTCTTGTACCAACTCAGCTGGAGTGAAATGATTTTACAGAACAGTCCTCTGCAATGCACTGGATAAATGTAAACTATTGCAGCACATTTCAGGTTCTCAAAGTGAGGAACTGAACATCAGATTTTAAAAAGTACCTATCGCTCTCTATCTGTGCAAGTTGTTCTGGTAAATGGGGAGACAAATAGGATGACAGCTACAACCTCGCTTCTATCTTTCCTTTTAATCTATATATGGGGTTTTCTTCCATTTATATTCCCCGGGTTAAATTAGTAGAAGCAGAGGCTGATAAATTGAAGCTGAACTATAAATGGATATTTTGGTGGGGGGGAAAGGGTTCTGACTGTTTTAAAAGTGTGAAGTTTTAAAAACAGTGCAATTTTAATTCCTGGAAAAGTGCCATCCAATATTCAAGACTGGCTGACAGAGCTTATTGCCCTTTTTATATGCTATTACAAAACTTTTTGATTTTAAGCATTATTCTGCCTACTCCTATCAGCCTCCAATTAAATGTGTAACAACAGGAGACTACAGCAGTGTCTTTTTCATGCCATAAGTTCATTATTTCTATTTCGTCTTTCATTTAAAGTTTTGAAACTTTGATGATCTCCACAGATGCAAATATAAATCCTATGTGAGCTAAAGGACAGCAGAAACATTCCCACATCTATGGTCACCAGTAGATACCAGTTCTCTACACCCCATGCATGATAAAAAGTAATGAGAAATCCCTGGTTAGTTATCACAAAAATAGACTCCTTACCATTTTCTGTAGAATGCGGTCAGGTCCCAGTTGTTTTGTTCAACCACCACACCAACTGTTTTTTCTTTTTAGTGACTCTCAAAAAAACCCACCCAACTTTGCCAGTGATAGCTGGGGGGGAAAACTCCTGAGAGCTTTTAGGCTTCAGTAACTAAGGCCATCAGAACTGTACTTCATTAAAACAGCATAAAACAGTTCAGTCAGGAGTTGGGTCTCGGGTTGTAGCTATTTGTCCCTCTCTCGTTCCCTCCTTCTTTCTCTCACTCACCGCTTCTTTCAGTAAATGAGACTAATTTTTCCAGTAGCCCTTAACTCACTACATTAACTGACGTGGAAAATGTGACTACAAACTCGTAGCAGTGTCTAGCCTCCAACCCAGCACAGAATCAACTTTGTTAGAAGTGTTGAAGGACACCTAGCAAGCTGCTACTTGCGGAGTTCATAACCCAGGACTAAATACTCAAAAAGAACAGGACTGCGCCATCTAGTTCACTGCCAGCAGGCTCTGCTCTGCCTGGTGGGAGTGGATGCCTCGGGATGCAGGGCTTTAGCACTTGGGAATGTTCAGTTACTTAAAGATTCAATTGTTGGGGTTTTTTTTTTTGTTGGGTTGTTGGGTTTTTTTTAAAATAAAATATCACTACTGAGATAATCCACAACTAGTAGATATGGGAAAATTTAGGCTATAATAGAACAGCGAACTTCTACATCTATCTTTGATTTACAAGATAAAAGCAACTTTTAAATTAAAGAGCCTTTCTGCTAATAGAGCTTATTATGCCAAAGACAGGAATGATTTTCCTAGAAAGTTGTCCCTGTGTGCATGCCTATTATCTTTGCTTTCCCCCTTCCACTAATGAGCATTTATCTAAAGAGGCTGTTAATCCTCTGATGTGTGCTTCTGGTCAGAGGTAACAGTTTGAATAAAACCACTAATCACTTATCACTAATCACTGATCATTAATCACACTTTTCCCTAGTGCTTTGCGACCTGTACGGATTCCCTTAAGCTTAAGGAGTCACAAACAAGCATTTAACGCATATATTTTTTTTTTAAATAAAGAAATTCCAGCCTCTGACAGCCTCATTTACCACATGAACGGGGACTTTCAACTCTGCACCCTTTTCTACTGAAAATAAAACATATCCTTAGAAAGTATACATCCTTCCACAAAATCCCCACAAATTAAGCTACACTTTCGCACTTGGCTCTCACCTTCCATCTTACAATTTTCTTTTAGTCCATTTTCTGGATTATTTCTGCATGACAGTGTCTTACAAGAAAGTTTTCCTTCACCACTGTTTCTTGACGCACTTTTGCTTGGCCAATTGGCCCGACAAGGAAAGGCTGCTGCAAGCCAGAGGGCGAGTATCTGTCTGAAAAATGCACAGTCTCAAGGAAAGCCCAAGCAAGATGCTTCACAGTAATTATTACACTTCCGTTCAAGCTTTAATTCCATCTAGCTAAGTACTGTTTCTTAATGATAACACATGGAAATCTCCTAATCTTGCTGCTTTAAAATACTCCTTGTAACGTTCTGGAGTTTAAAAAAAAAAATAGAAAAACCCCCAAAACATATGGATATTTCATTTTCCTTTATTCCTACCCCCATCTTTGAACAACCTCTCTCTTTCCGATTGTAAAGCTTATATTAAGCCCTGGAGATGAAGGATCACTCACCATGCTTGGACATAAATAATAGAGGAGGCAGTTTAGCAAGTATTCCCCTTATACTCCTGAAGTTCTTAGCGTCCCGAAAACTTTGCTGGGGAGAGAGAGATCCCTGTAAGAGAGGACAGTGGCAAGGGGGCGCGGAGCTGAGGACGGGGGGACGATGAGCGGAGCAGCGGGGCTGAAAAGAGAGAGCGGGGCTGCAGAGAGGGGGACCCTTTCAGAACTTCCCCCCCTTCATCCCCCGACCCGACCCGAACCCGACGGTATCAGACGCGGAGCATCAGCCCCGCACCGGCCCGCAGCATGACGTAAGGACCGGGAGCAGCCCGGCACCCCGGGTGTCGCACGGGGGCAGGCAGCCGCGCACCTCTCCGCGCACCTCTCCGCGGCCGCCTCCGGCGGGTGCCGGATCGCTGGAGCGTCCCAGGCGCCGCCGTTAAACTTATCCAGAAGTTTAGGGGCGGCGGGGAGAGGAGGCAGCCGGGCAGCGCCCCGCCGAGCTGTCTCTGCCGGATGCCGCCGGGGCAAGCTGAGACGAGGAGCCGTCCAGCCCGCCGCGGGGCGCGGGAAGAAGACGGACCCTCCGCCGGGAGCTCCGCAGCCGCCCGCCCCGTTCAGGGTAGAGCGGAACGGGGTGCTGTCTGCGCCCCGCGGCAGCTTCCCCAAACCATCCCGGGAAGCGGAGCGCAGAGACTTCCCAAAACTCCCCGAGGTGTGCGGAGGGAGCTCAGCTACCCCAGCGGCTCGGCGCCCGTGCACCCCCGGCCCCCCGTCACCCTGCTCCGCGGGAGGCAGGGGTCGCGCACTCCCCCCTCTCCCCGCTCCCCCTTGGCGGGGCAGCACAGGGACGGGGGGCGCGGCGGGGATCCCCGCTCCCGCCAGCGGCGCGGCAAGTACCGGCACTGCCTCCTCCGGGGAGCAGATGCGGTGGCGGAGGGAAGGAAGGAGGGAAAAGCCCCCGGGGCCGCAGGATGCCCCTTCTCCAGCTGCTCACCCCGGCGCTGCTGCCCCGCTCCGCTCCGAGCCGAGACGCGCCGTGCCGTGCGGCGGAGCGCGGGGTGTGCTGCGGGATGTGCTGCGCGCCGCGGCGGGCGCCTTCCCGGGGCAGCCCCGTATTTTTAGGAACTTACCGCCCGGCGCGGCGCGGCGGGGACGGGACCGGCAGCGCGGCCGGAGGAACCACGTTGGACTGAGGGACGGTTACAATACGTTCTATTTAGAGAAGCATTACATCACCCTCCGTGACGTCACGTGGGATTCCTGAACTTCTAAATCATTGCGGTCCGTGCCGGGCGGGCGGAGAAGGGGGGGGGCGAAGAGGNTGAGTCAGCCCGGACACAGCGTCCCACCCCCTGCCCCCCGCGCTGGGGTCCGGTACCGCCCGGGAGGGGGTCGCCCCGCAGCGGGTGGGGACGCTCGGGGTCCTGAGGTCTCGGGAACCGGGGCCGTGCAGCGCAGAAGGGGGTTCCGGAATTTGTCTGTGTGTCCGCCCGGCTGAGGATGGGGTGGTGCGGGGGCTGCCAGCTTCCCTCTCTCTCCATCCCCTCCGGGCCAGCGGCTTGGCAAGGAGCAGCGGGGCGGTGCTGGGGACTGGGGGGACTGGTCTTCCCGCAGTGGTTTTTATCGGTTTATTTGGTTTTTACCTCGAAAATGGCTATTAATGGCTAATAAAGTCCGATAAGGGGGGAAACCTCCGTCCCGAGCTGCAGCCCTGCAAGAGTGCGCTCAGATGTGCTTCTCCACGCGTGTCCACCTGCTCAGTTGTGCCCGGTCCATACATGTCCATCTGCTCCAATGTCCGCACGTATCCTACCGGCAGGGATCGGGGTGGACCCAGGGACGCTGTGGCAGCAGAGTAACGAAGAGAATTATTATATCTGACAGTCTTAACTGTACTTTAATCAAGTATTTCACTGTCTTCTCAATGCTTAGCCTTCTGCATCTCGTAGACAGTGTGTCTGTAACTATCTGGGACAATGACAAGTTTATTATTCCACACTGTAACTCCTTCAGTGCCTACTTTTCCGGGTTTTCTTATATTAAGAATAATGCCCCAGTCCCAGCCGCATGCTCCTCAGCAGTGCCTCTAGCACCTGGATCTGGAGGTTCCTCTAGCACCTAACTATCCACACTATACTTATCCAGGAGGTATTCTTAATCAAATACACATGTGATAATTAACCGGATTTAGCTGCTGATTCATGCCAGGAGATATGACTTAATATCAGTGCAGTGTTTTAGCACTTAAGCCTGGTATGATTTGTGAGAAAACCTCAGTGCTTCAAGGCAGGATCTTAAAATCTGCAATGTATTGCTCACTTTGTTTTTTCTCTGATACTCAGAGGAGAGAGTAATATAACATGTACTGCCAAAATCAGGAAATAGTTTATAAATGGCAATAATATGGCACTTCACTACAAATAATACCATTCTTTCACAGGCTTATATTAAACAATCTAATAGTTGTCCTCAGCTTTTAACAATTCATTGGCACTTTATGCAGGATTTAAAGCGGATAGAAGTGGATCCTATCAGTGGCTGATGATAGGCTTTGAACTCATTTGACTACTTAGGATAAGGCTCAATGATGCTGTCAGTGTAAGCCTTCATTTTGTTAGGTATTATCCTCAGAAATTGCGTACCAAGTGCAAAGTGCCTTACCTCTAAACGTCCTGTAATTATAAACTACAAAGATGACTAAACTAATAAATGCAGTTACTTCTGTAACACAGGAAGGATTTTAACACAGAGAAATGCCGCAGTTATTTAAGGCCATGACAAAAAGATTTAAGTGCGGGAAGCAGCTCTGCATCTCTCATTGAGATTTCATCATGCAATTTATGTACTCACACTTTTTCCAAATGCTCAGCCAGAACTGTGGCTGATCAATGGTTTTTGGGTTGTTGTTTTTTTTGGGGGGGGTAGGTGCAGTGGGTTTTTTTCTCCAGGCTTCTCAATATAACCAAACTGAAACATGCAATGGAGAATTCAGCTGCCAGTCAAGGATAACAGGGCCCAAACCCCCTAGGTACCTGTGTGGTAAAATTCAGTTAGGGAAAATTTCATATAGATCGAAGCAAACAAATTGCTAGTTGAAGTAGTAGCCACAGTTCTATGTTATCAGTCTAGTGGCAATGCTTTCTTATGATTGGCATTGTAATTTGTACACATATTATAGTGATTAAATAACTGGATCCAATTGGGGTGTGCACTGTGCTTTAATTTAATAGGTTTTATTTAAAGTTCCTGACTTGAATATTCTTCATGTCCTTCTGCCCTGTGCAGAGTGTCATGCAAAAAGTCATCCAAAAAGCAAGATGAGCCAGACTGCCACATTAGTCAGATCAGTAATCTTACGTGCCACATACCTACTGGAACAGATCTTTACCACTTGAAGTGGCGGATGGACAGTTTGCAGCCACTGTTTCTGTGTGTCTGCTGCTGGGAGGGTGGTGACAAATACTTTGATAGGTGGTTATGTTGGTTTTCACAGACAGCAGAGCAGAGAGATTCTCAATTCCTGAAATGAGTCTCAAGTCCCAAGGGAAGACTCTTGACTCTTGAAATGAGCTGCTGTCCTGTTGGGGAATGAGTACAGAATAAACTTAACGGTTCCTCTGGGGTTTAAATCTGCTGCAATACGTGTCACATATTGTTGCTTTCCCCCTATGTCCAACTTCTGTTTCACTTGCCACCCGCAGCTCCTGTTGCTCTCCTCCATCTTCCATCTCTTTCCTTGATTATTTCTGCTTTCTTCTCACCTGTTACCAATCTTTTCTCCATCCTAAGGCGACTACTCTGATCTCTGAATGGGGACGAGAAAAGGAGCACTGAGAGGTACAGCCTTGTTTTGTTCTATATTCACTTCAGTGCCTGGTTGAGCAGTTCAAAGAGGAGAAAATTCATTGATCCTCCAGCCTGAGGACACTGACCAGAGAAGAGGCATTGAGAAAGCATAATGCAAACTGTGGGGTGATGACAGGACAAGAGGAACTCCCCTGCCTGCAGAATCGCTGCTTTCCAGCTGAATTGATGCTTGCTTTTATGTTGTCACTATGAAGAACTCTTTACTATGAATTCATATAAAGGTGGTTTAGATTACCATATTCTACTCAGCAAATGAGGAATGTATGCAGAGTCAGTTACCACAGCTCAGCTGACAAGCCGTGACTTGAGAACATGCTCTATACAGGGGACAAATCTGGGCAAATCTTAGGGGCTAATTAAAGGCACCTCCTGCGACAGCAAGACGATCATTCAGCAAAACTTCAAGTTTCTGCTCCAAAAGCACTAGGTGCACCCCGAAAAAAAAAGGCTTGTGAGATCTAGGATAATCGCAGGCAAGGAAACTTACCTTTTCTGGAATATTGTTTCTGGAATGACTGACTTTCGGAAGAAGCTTTCCAAAATACTCCTGCCTAGGGCAGGCCCCTGGCATGGAAACTCCATCCTGAATGGTTCAAAACTTGGCAATGTCTTCTAAGTGATTGAAGAAACTTGTAACAAAAAGTACTGAGCAATCAACTGTATGAGGCACTGCCTGTTTTATCCCTAATGTTGTTTCATAACTTACTGAAAGGTAGAAAGTCATACGCTGCTTTTCTATTTTTATACTCAGGCTTTCATAAAGCTGCTTGCTTCTGACAGTAAAATCCCTGCTTAAATACTTTTCTGTACTATATGTTCTAATAAATGTTTTCCAGATAGATCTTTATAATTTTTATTCTTTAATTATAAAACCCCAAAGAAGAACATACTCTTTACAGCAGTAGCTTAATTGGCATAAAAATGACTCGGACTTTGCAGTGAAATGAGTTGGAATGACATTTTGTTTGATTGATAGTAAATGACAGTAGTGCTGTTTCAGCAAACACCTAAAATCTTTGTCATATCATTAAAATCACTGAGAAGTAAAGATATTAAAATAATTATAGGAGTTTTGTATGTCAAACTTCAGTCTCAGCAAGACACTATTGCTGTCACATAAAATTAATATTTACTGCTGGCACAGCTGAATATTTTACATACCCGTTCTTCCTGTAACATTTTTAACCACATGTTTAACTAAGCTGCTGCCAGTGTTGAGTGTTACTCTCAACTTTGGCACTTGCAATTATCTCATTACAAGTACTTTTCAGCAATATCTTTTAGTCTAATCGAACAGTAATTTATTCACCTCCTTACATGCTACTAAGCACTTCAGATTCCCACATTTATCTTGTGAAACTACCCACAAAAAGTTAAAAACAAAAAGTCATTCAGCACTCTCTTCTTTTTAGTAAAGATCTGTACTAGTCACATGGAAGTGAAGCTTTAGAAATAAAAAGGTAAGGGGAAAACCTGATTTCTAGCTCTTAGCATATGCTTTAATCCATGGTGAAGTAAAATGCATTTCAAAAGGGGTTACAAATTAGGCTATTTAACATTTACTAATCCTAGTGATATCCTGAACAAATGTAAATCTGGTGGTTTTATGCAACACTCGATTCCCTAATTATTACATGTCTGTTGAGATCTCATCTCTACTTATTTCAGTAACAGTTTTGAAGGGATATGAGCAAAGGGAACCAAGCACTCTCTATGGTTTCATGGGCTTACTAGGAAGTACCAGATTAGTTTTAGAGCTGAGACAGAAATTGGAGAATAAGTGTAGTTAAACAGAAGTTAAGTAGTATTCAATACACATACACATTAAAAAAAGTTACATTAGCTGAGATTTAAATGGTAAGCAATGTTCCTGTTCAGCCTTGTCATTTCTTCAGTGTGCTGGAGAGGCAAGGAAGTGTGATGCATCACAGGGATGTGAAACAGTCCTGTGGGGTACCAAGCAAGTTGTATCTGCATTTCTCTGCTCTAAGCACATCTCATCACCCACTCATCTGGTGGTCTCACATTTACTTAATGACATTCCTCTGTCTTAAGCAGGTAACATAAAACAAAGAGAGCCAGGTCTCAGCAGGAACACATGCAATGCAAAAAAGTGCTTTGCAGGAGAAGGCTAATGTCTTGTTTCTTTTACAGACGTCTTTTAATTGCCACAGCTCTATGTTTTCTGAAAATTAAGGTGGCTTTGTGTGACACTGAGGTTCTATCAAGGAACTCATGTTCACTTTGATAGCATTTTTCTGCAAGGCAAACTGACTTGAATTTGGTTGAACCAAACAGGACCTATCTTTGTTTTGACACATCTGTGCCTACAGAAGCCACAACTCAGAAATGCTGCCATTTTTTTCCACTTTCTGGAAGGTTACCTGTGAAATATCACATCACTTAATGCCAAATTTCCCTGTCTGAACTCACCTGCTCAGTGTCAGCGGGACAAAATGAATGTGTGCATTACTACTGAAAAGCCATAGAGCTGATGGTGTAAGAAGCTCAGTATGGAAGACTGATCCTATTAGACACGTATGGAGGTTTATATTGATTTTTGATGTTTGACTGGGCTTTGGGGTCTTTTTTTTTGTTGCTGTTGTTGTGTAGCTTGTTTTTTCTAGACTTAAGAGCAGAATGAGAAATAAGAGGTAAAAGAGATTAGATTTTTTTGTGTCTCTGGTATCCACATTTGAAACCATATTTAAATAAGAAGAAAAAACCACAAAATCTTGTACAATTTCTAATCTGCCTCATTTGATTATATCTCTGATTATTAACAGACTGGAATAACATAGCAGCTCTATTTATGCATAAAAATCAATGGGGTCATGTGGCAAAAAAAATCTTAAAGTTATTGTAAGTGTGATTAATTTTTTTAACAGATTCTGTCTTACCAGTTCTCTTCTTGGGGGTGTGAAGAATGTCAGAGAGACAAAGGTTGCTCTTCCTCCTTAAATGTGCTCATTCACACCTTCATGTGATCCCAAGGGTGGTTTTTTTTCTGATGCTTGAAATAGATAGGAAAAAATATTTTGCCCGAGAATCCACAGGTTCTCTATTTCAAATGTTTCTGCTAATACTGAGTCTTACATTAGCCCAAGATACAGGGAGAAATACCTGAACTGTTGTAACAGAGAAGTCCCACAGAAAGCCAAGTTATGTCAATCAAGGTTAAAGGTGTTGACTGTCAGGGGCTCATTTTCTAGCCCACAGGTGAGGGCTGCAGAGGGGCTGTATAATATAATGGGGCCTCCCCACAGTTAGTGGATTTACAGTCCCTCTTAAAATTCTCTGCATAGTCTGCTTAGTTAGGCTTTGTGAAGGGAGAATCAAATTTCTGGTTTATTTTCTAGTGGAAAAGCTGAGAAGGAGATGATGAGGAAAAACTCCAGCAGTTCCCATGCAATTGCAAAGTTCATAATTGTGGTAATGCAGCAGGAGAAGTAATGTGTTGGCTACCATGCAGCACTGCCAGCACTTCATGCAAACATCAGTAAAGCAAAGCAAGTTAATAACCTTTTAGTGTGGTTTGGTTTAGACACATGCAAAGAGCAGCCCTAGCAGAAAGAAATAAAAAGCCATAGAGACCCAAGAGTTCGAATATGTTTTTGGTAAGCAAATGACTAAAAGTCACATTAAGTAAAACAAAAATCAGTCTGCACAACCAAACCTCGTCTGCTACTGAGAACTTACATAATAGACTTCTGACATCATGACTATATAAATTCCATGCTACTTTCACATGTGACACAGAGATTATATTACTAGTGCATGAAAAAACCTTCAGCTTCCGCCTTTTTTAATTGAGGATGAACTACTGCAGTGTGTATTATAAAATTAGACACACAAACCAAAACAACTACAGCAGTTTGACTTTTTATTACATTTTACCCCAACAGACAAAAAAAAGATTCATTTAATCAAAAGCTTATAGATGCACAAAATCATTCCTAGAAAGGGTATAGCTTTGCTTTTGCTCTTGTAACACAGGATGTATCATGAGTTTTATCTCATCTTAAGTGTGGCATCAGGCTTGTTGCATTTTGCTGCTGCAAAGCCATGGGTAAAATCCTGGCTTCACTGAAGGCAATAGGAAAACTCCCATGGATTCGGTGGGGCCAGCATTTCATCCCATGTCTGCAATCAATCATTAAAATGTAGCAGGGTCCAATGAGTGACTACACTGGAAAAAAATTACAGCAAAATACTTGGAGCAGTTCACAAATATTTTGGAGACTTGAGACGCCGGCATAAATGTCTCTCCTAGTTACTCCTAGAAAACATTTACAAAACTTGTACTTGTATGTAGGTGAGTTCCAGATAGGATTTTTTGAAGCGTGTTCTATATATTTGACATTTTTAAAAAATTGGTTTTAACTCTTTCTCACTTGCTGCTTTTGCAACTTTCTTTGTCACATTTTGGTGTTGTGGTGTTTTTGGTTTTGTGGGGGTTTTTTGTTTGTTTTTTTGTAGGTTTTGGGTTTGGTTTGGGTTTGTTTGTTTGTTTTTGTTTTTTGTTTGTTTGTTTGTTTGTTTGAAAGGAGAAACACTTAAATATCTTCACTTTCAAAAAGGAGATATTCATAAATCTTTGACTATAATGCAAGCAAACAAGACAGATAAATACTTGCAAGTCACGTATTTTATTTTTCAATGCAGTAATTTTGTCTCCAACTTCAGCATAGTAGGATGAAAGAAGAAATGACATAGGAAAGTGACAGAAAATTGAGAAGTGGGACAACAGACAGAGTACATGGCATGAACCTTGATTTCCACTTCTCCTCCACCTCCTCTCACGAATCCAGCAGCACATTGTATGGTCCAAAGGTAGTTATCTTTGCAATTTAATAATTATGAGAAGCAAATTAAAAAGGCTGTCCAAGGTTTCTAAAACGGAAGGTAGAGGAAGTTTGGCTAAAGCTCCAAGGAAAAGTTTTTCCTTACATATTTCACAAAATGACCAGTAAGACACTTACTCAAACATAGGTGAGCTGTAGTAAATATCAACACTAGCAACCAATTAACATTGTGTAAATAAACAAGAAATTCTAATTCAGACTTATCTGATACAGAATGATATGGTAAAATAGTTCCATCTTTTGAAAGTGATGTATTTTATCTGTAAGAGTAATAATAAAAGTACATTTCCAGTATATTTGTCATCATAAAAGCATCCCAGTGTCCTACCAATAAATTACAAGGAAGCATGGATTGATGGGGTGCTCTAAATGAGCAAATAACCTCAATAACTGCCATATGAACTTGGCATTGAGTACCCATCATCCACACTTGTACAGATGGAATGGACATACCAGACCTTGAAGAGAACTCAGAATGGGGAATAAAACAGCTTTTCATATTTCTCTACTGCCAGAAAAGATGAATGCAGTTAAATACCCAGGATGGATTACCTAGCTCCTTTAAGCAAACAGCACCACTAAAATTCATTCGGCTCTAGCAAGGTTGATTAGAAATGCCTTTAGGAAATGCAGGTGCATTGTGGAGAAAGAAAGAACTTGTTTTTCTGAAGCTGTAATTCTAAACTATTTCAAGTATTGTTTTAGTAGCGAAGATAAAAAGTTAATGCCAGGAGAGAAAACTGACACAACTCTTGCCAGAAGATCCGATGACACTTCGCACAAGGTAGAAGGAAATAAACAGCTCTGTAAAGATCACAGGGTTAAAATGGAAATTAAATGGCCAGACAGCTATAGAACTGGTATTCTTTGGGAAAAATACCTGGGAAAACATGGAAATGTAACACTGTATTTGTGTGCAGGACAGAAGAACACAATTGCAACTGATTGAGACATCTGTTTGAGGGAAGCCCTAAGAGATGGCAAAAAGCCTGCTGGAAATGCAAGGGGAAAAAGACTTAGGCTGAAATCCTAGACTCGGTGATGTTCACACAAGTTTTACTACTAATTGCTGAGTCAGTGTTTACACCCCAGTTTTTCCCCACTGGGGAGGACATACAGGACACCCCAGGTAAGACGATCAGAGACGATGAAGCGCTGTGAGTTACTAAAATATACACACAGATAAATGCCGTGGTCATCAATGACTCAGGAATGAAATTACAAAGAGAAAGTTTGTCCAGAAGTCTGTTGCCGTTAACTATTTCTAGAAGAGAAGGACTCCAGACTTGAGTAATTACAGAAAATGTAGCTGAATATTTCCAAAGGAGTTTAATTTCTTTCAGAAGCATTAGGCTTGAAAAGGGAGCAGAAAATACCAGGCAAACCTTGCGATGAATTATGTGGGGACACCTTTGGGGATTCAGAGAAGAAATGCAACTAATCAGAGCTTATGCATAGATTTTCAGATACTTGGATGTACGAAAGTCATGTTTTATCAAAGACGGCAAATGCTACCAGCTAAATATATTTTTTTTACCATATTTAGAGTATTTTGTACTTTGGCAGAGTGTGTTTAAAAAGCAGCATAAGACCCAAAACATGCTAAGCTGTCAAATACGAGAGACATTCCTTGCATTTTAAAGATTATTGTAAGCTGAAGGAAAGCATCCTTAATTTTTTTATTTAAAACAGCTCTTTAAAACTACTATCTCATCATGCAGTTTTTGTGGTTTTTTTTTTTAACGCAGTAGGTTTTACAAGTATCTATAGACTGTGCCTGCACAGACATAGCCTGTATGGGGTAATGCAAACTCTGAGCCAAGCCTACTCTTGGAGGTATTAAAACAACTGATTATACTGATGGAGTGAAGCCACTATTATTATCTTACCTGAGATAAGGCACACAGGATATAAGTTGCTGTTCTAAACACAAGGGATAAAATTTTTAAAAAATTAGAAAGAAGAATAAGGAAATAAATATTTTCTTTTAAAGGTATAGCAGCAGTAAAGACTACAAGGGAATATATATTGTATTAGACACATTCTCTGTCCCTACAGAGATCCAGAAAGACACAGCAAGAGGGAGACCTCCATCGGGGTTGAGAGCTGCAGAGCCAGCTGACACCACACAGCTACCCACGGGGCTGCTTATGGCCCAGGGCACCATGGCAGAACCAGCTTCCCTCTTAAAGCAATTAACAAAACCTCTTAATCCCTTTATCCTACAGAGCACTCAAGGCACATTTGCCAAAGACAGCTAATAATAGCCCCCCAGCACCATTCCCACCCCTGTGGCTGGTGCTCCAACAATTTGAGGTCCTGCACCCTGCAAGGAGGCACCACCAAATCCTGGCAGCTATAACAGAATTAAAGTTTGGGAGTTTAAATATTGTTGGCCATAAATTGCTTCCCTTTATTTTTGGTGCTACCCCGTGTGGCAAACATTAGCTGACATACACATCGGGAAACCAAGAGCCAGATCTGTAGCATTGAACTTTTCTCACAAAGGTTGTGCATAACCTTGACAGATCCTGCATTTTCATGACATGTTTCTCCTCCTGTTACTTCAGAGCTCAGGAGGCTCCAGATCAGAAGCAGCACATGAGTTTCTCTACCTCTGCCATATCTGGAATGGAAGATGAAGACATACAGAAGTTTATAAGTGCAGCCCAACATGAAGCTGACAGGAGTTTGCCTGGAACCCCTGTGATACATGGATCGCTGGGATCCCTTGCAGTAAAATTTTTGGTGATGCATATGGGGAGTAAGATTTCATCCTCGAGTTGGAAGATGGGAATACTCACTGACCTACCACAGCTGCTGACTTCAAGCACACAAGCCTCCAGGTAACAGTCTCATTCTCAGCTGCTGATAGAGTGACACAGGGCAGCTATGAAACATTAATTTTATTGTCTTCTTTAGAGCAAAACATAATTCCCAACTTTTGTATTAGCTTTCCTAAATTAATTTCCACAAAAACAGAAGCAAAAATTAAATAAACAGGAGTCCTGGATATAAATGTCAAAGAAAAGCACCTAAAGAAACCTGCTGCAAAGTGCACAGTAACACTGTGATTGGCGTGTGGTGTCGGTTTTTATCCAGTACATGTAAATGAGCTCCCCTTTTAATTTTTAGCCTAATTGCAACATCTTGTCATCAATATGTTCAGAAATGTCACTAACCAGCTAGCTAAAAGAACAGCTGCTTATAAGCTAAAATGCTAATATTTGTATCAGAACCTCAACTGCAGAAGTCAGAAGTCTGTTGATTTCAGCACAGTTATAACTACTACCCATGATAAATGGACTGAAGTTATGAAATAGCTTTAATTAGATAGCTTCCCGGGTAGGTCTTACAGATTTCCCTCCATCTAGGACAGAAAACAATGGTAAAAACTTGAGAATATAAAATGCTCAATTTTCCTTTCATAAAGAAAATCTGCTGTGTTTTCAGCACACACTCCATCTTAGTGTTATTTCACAAATACAAAGTTTTCTAGAAGATCCTTCTCCAGTTTCTCCAATAAAGCTGTACAATGAACATGATTTATCACCAGGTTATTTGGGAATGTCTTTAATAGGTGCATCTTACCATTTTCAAGATACAGGTTAAGACTCAGGCTCTGCTTTATCTCTAGTGGTAACAAGTTCTGTAGCTCCAGGCCTTCTGTTAAGAATGCTTGTGCTGTTCCCCACAAGTTACATCACCCTGTTCATCCCAATTACATATGCTGTAGCTGATGTAGTGCTTTAATAATTTGTTTTATTTGTGCACTGATTAAAAATATCTAGATTAAACATTTAATGAAAAGCTCTCCAACATGACAGGTTTTCTGCTGAATGCAGCCATTTACAGCTCAAACTTTATAATAACCAGAGCAAGTGTTAGAAAAGTTGCTCATGCCAAATGCTCAGCAACTGACATACAATCTTATATCTTTTCATTTAGACTTTTTAAATTTAAAAAAAAATAAAATCTGAGCCCTAATTATATTGGTTGTAACTGTTCTGAAATGAATGGTGGCAGGAACTAATACTTGTTTATTTTCTTTCCTGACAAGTGCTCTGAATGAAAACAGTTTCTAGACATGATGGAATGACTTTTCCTATGACTCAGACACATTCAACGAAATAAGGTTTGAAGAAACTGGAGCTTGTTTTCTGTCTAACAATAGTGATTGAAAACACCCAGAGCTTTTAAGTATTTACACCATTTGGAAATGTTGGGCTAAAAAATACATAGAGAGGCCAAAAAGTTTCCAGCAAACAAGCTCTTGCCCCATGCTTTTTCGTGTGAGTGAGATATTGCACCCATTCACCCAGGCTTATTCCAGTTTAATGAATTTCTCTTTTCAGTTTGATATTCTATTTCATTTTTAATTTACAGGTGCCACTTAAAGTAAACAGTCATATATCCAATCAGCAACATATTTATGTTCTTCACAACTCCAGGGCAAACTGAAGTTTTAAAATATACTACTCAATAACATAGGAAAGGCACATAAAACTTCATGTTTATTTCCATGTTGTAGAGCACTAACTAGCACCACTTGTTGCAAGCTGCTTAGCTCCCAGTACTTCAGTTAATTCAGCGTTTCTAAAAGTAAGCTACCTATTTTGGCTCTGTATTTATAATGAAGCTGTCCTAAAATTTTGTTATTGCTCTGCAGTAAGTAGTTTAAAAGAAATTAAGTATCAGTAAGCATTATTTGAAAACTTGGTGAAGTGTCTACTGAAAAGAGAGGTTTATCTGGTAATTAAAGTACAGTGGTTGAAAATGCATGAAAACATGCTCAGAATACAGATGTATTTTTTTTTAAACTAACTTATTAAATACCTTTGTCTATATCCTTCCCTCACCCCTAATAACGCAAGCATATTTTCTGATCCCAGGGAAGCACTCAGGCTGTCAGCTGTGCTCCTGCTATCGTAATAAAAAGCTGCTTGGCCTTTCACCTTACTTCTGATGCTCGAAATCTGCAAGATGTATAAGGTGCTACGCACACCCCCACTGGGTTTCCCTGCTAAGGCTCCCTGTCTGCTCTAGAAATGAAACCCCACAGTCGGGATATCCACACAAACAGCACCTCCAAGCAGCCTTTTTGAGAAGAACTAACAACTAAAGTCACAATTAATATCAGTTTTGGGGTGGGTAGGATGCACTGGCAACACCGCTCCTTGGTAAATCCAGGATGGCAACGCTGCGCCTGTGTATGACGAGGTCGGGGCAGGTTGACCAGCGGGCTGGGGCACACCGAGGTTTCTAAAAAGAGGCGAGGAAAGCCGAGCACATGTGCGTGTGTCTCTGCCCTGCACCCCGAGCCATTCCCCATCGGAGGGCTCCCTCTAGAGGGTCCCGGCCTTGCTGCCGGCCGCCCGCCCAGCTCCGCACCGCATCGCTCCTCCCGCACCGCTGCTCGCCGCCTCCCCGCTCTCCTCCCACCCCTCTTCGCCCCGCACCGCCTCTTCCCGCACCCCTGCTGCCCCGCATCCCTCCTCTCCCCGCAAATCTTCCTCCCCGCACATCTCGCCCCCCCAGCTCCAATCTGCCGGGTTTGGGGCTCCGGCTGCTGGGTGCAGCGCAGAGGCAAAAAAAAAGGAAGAGCAGACGATGATGGGGAGGAAGAAAGAGGAAGCTGAGGGAAAGAAAATTCCTTCAGTTGTCCACAGCGGTGTCAGCAGCACAGTTGGGCTGTTACTGAGTTTACAACTGATACCGATACCACCCGTGAAAATGTCCCGATCGTTTGGAGTTCACGGTGTTTCGAAGAGAACAGTTACAATGTGTCACGTCAAGTTATTAAAATACAGCTTGGCCAGGATGTGTTTCAGAATCACATCAGGATGTGTTTCAGAATAAGAGGGCAAGTGAAAATCTTTACGGGTCCCTTCCAACTCAGATCAATCTGTGGCGCTATGGAAACTGCCCTGGATAAACCAGCCACTGAAGCAGACTGCAAAAAATCCCGTAAGTGTAGTCAGCAGACACATGCTGCTTTCTTTACATGTTCATCCAGCATGCTGAAGGAGCCCACTGCCTGTGGACATGCTTCTTCACCACCACCACAGAGATCAGCAGGTGGATTTCCAGAGCACAGAAAAATGAGAGCTGGATCTGAGGGAGTAGGTGCTTCACAGTGACTTGGAGTAAGCCCTTCTGCAGCAGTAATAAGAAATGGTTTAAGCTCAGGCCTTCAAGGATGAATGGCAGCAGCATTCCTGTTCCCTCACTCAGCATCTAGCTGATGAAAAAACTCTATCATAGGCAATGCCCTGTCTGGTCTACTGGTGCTGGTGCTGTGTTCAGCACCACGGTGCCTCAGCACCTGCCAGGGGAGCCTCATCCTCTTGCTCTGACCTCCACTGCATGCACTTCTCTCACTTGTCCCAAACATACTTCACTTATAGAGAACATGTTTCCCCATCACAAACCCCAACACCTCTGTTTCAGATTGTTTCTGTGATTCTGCATTCACACGTAGTGTAGCAGTACTTCAAATATTTGTATTAAAGGAACTGAAATACATTAATACTCAATTTCATAAATCACGTTCAAGTAACTGAAAAAATGTTCTGTAATAGCAACACAGCACAGCACAGGTCTCTCTTTACTTGTGTGGTAACTAATCCTCTGGAAGAGCACTACTCCCTTTACCAACCACCAAGAAGTCTGGATAAATGGCATAGATGAGCTTTGTGTAGGTTTCAGATATACACGATAGTGGAGATGAATCTCACCTGTAGTTTATATAATACTTGCAGTTAATTAATCTGTTTCGTAAAATCATAGAATTTCAAGTAAGAAGGCAACATCTCCTCTTGCAATGGAAAAGAACAAGGCAGGCAAACCCAGCTAGCATTAACTAAGTTGTATGTCTGCACAGAGGGGTGCAGAATCTGTCAAAGGATCCTATCTATGCTGTGAGTTCAGCTTCTTACTAGGACATATGGGCTCATGTAGAATAGAACACTAACATGACCACGTGCCCTATTTTGGAGACTTGTTCTACCACCCTACCCCACCCAAGAAGGGGAGTTGGGAAAAGGAAAGGAGACCTATGGGCTTAAATGAAAACAAATCTAACAGAATAATAATTATTATGAACTAATAGCAGCCCCAGTGCTAAGGTAAGATGCAGAGTTATATTCAACTCCAGTTGATAGCCAGCTGCAAGCTGTGCATTTCCAGCATGGAATGCCCAGCACTGCAAGCACAACAGCTCCAGTGAGAATGTGATGGTCACAGAAAGCAGAGTAAGCCTCAGGTGTGGTGCAGCCAATGAGACAGACGGGACCCTCTCGGAAAGGCATCTATGATACAAACCTCAAACATCCACACGCACTTTCCGGTTTATAGTGTGGGTAATTTTTATGGTATGGAATACCTTGGTCTTGGCCAGCTGCCCTGTGCTTCTCCCCTCCTAGCCTTGAACCTCCTTTCTTGGTTCAAAACTACCCTTGACCCTGGTCACTACGGAAACCCACATACCAGAGCATCTCACCTCTTCTGTTCTTAGAGAGCTGGACTCTGCAGTCTCTCAAAACTGCAGTTTCTCTAACCAGAAAAATGGTTTTAGACTTCTGTCCCAGCAAAGCTAGGATACTATGCTGCATCTCGTTTTGGTCATCATGAGACCTGGAATCTGCCCTGTAACTGTAGGCAGTCTAGCACAGACATTGAGATTTGGACCAAAATTGCTTTATTGAGTTTATGAAGCCAGCTAACTTGGATCAATACAAAGCTGATCCTGTGTGTAAGTACCACCACAGAATTCCACAGATGGTGGTACTTCAAAGACCATTTCTATAGCATTATTAAAAAAACCCAATCAAACTAACAATCAAGCAAACAAAACCACAAAACAAACAAAAACAAAAACAAACAAAAAAAGCCTCAAAAATAAGATTAAGTGGTCCTAATTTATTTTCTTTTCTGTGCTCAATTAAACAAGTGCAGTTATTTTCTATTTATATATAAATGACATTTTTGTTATGCCAGAGTTTTATTATACGTTGTCCAGCTCCCAGAGAACAAAGGAGCATGTTTATAGAGCTCTTACCTATAATTAGTGTCACGCAGTTAAACAAGGTACCTCTGTTTTATAACTGCCCAAGCTGTCACGCTTTTTTTCAGAATGATTTTCAGTGATGGACTACTTGAGCCACAGTTTCTTTAAAAAGTAGCATAAAAATATGTTAGTACTCTAGACCTGCCATTCTAACCAACCATATCATATGGCAGGCCCTGCCACAGTGCCAGAGCTCAGAAAATGCTTCCTCTATTATATTTCCACTTAATTATTCTTGTACTTTTCAATAAGTTCATGTCATAAAATCATGGCATATAGTCGATTTGGATTAGCTTTAGCCTACCAGGTTATGACAGACTTTCAGCCCAGTCATTAATCTGTCGTCATAAGTTTTGGAATTGTATAGATGTGAGAGCCAGCCATATTTAAATTGGGAAGCCAGGCTTTTTTATGAGTCTACGGTTAATTAGAATTCCAATAAAAGTGACACATCCATTTGAGGGAGGTTTAATATGCTGAGTTTAACTTTTCTTTGAAACACCTTTCTCTTAAAGAGGAATGTCTGCAAAGAAAAGTAGTGTTTTTTCCAGACATAACAATCTTCTTGGCTTTTCCCAAGGAAATGTGGCTCCCAGGACAAAGGCCCCAGCTGGAAACTGCAGCTCAAGAGGAGACTGAGGAAGCTGTTGAACTACTTAGCTTGAGTCTATTGCTTCCTTTTGGCTGTCTACATACCTGTGGATCCATCAGCAGTAGAAAAGGTGAATCAAGCATCAGAGAGAAATGTGACTGAGGTGCATTAGGTGTTACCAGTACTACTTTTGCTGTGTAAATGGTATGATCTGGTGGTAGATTACACCCTGACCCCACACATATTCTCCACTTCACATACCACCCCTTCCTGCCTCCCATGGATCTCAGAGAGCCCCTGGCCAATGCTGCTGCATCACTCATTCCCCAGGATGCTCCTTGTAGATGAAGCAGGGGGTAGAAGGTGCTAAGGTTTAGTTTGGATGGCAGGGGGCATAGGCAGAACAGGCAAGCCACAGTCACAGAAATAATGCATATGTAGTCTCCGTAGCTGCCTGCTTCCACAAGCCACCGGGTCTCTCACAAGGCATTTTTCTGCTCTTCAAATGAAGATGTGGGTTGGTTTCCAACCTGGTCAACTGCCCTCAGCCAAGAAGATGGGATTCTGAATCCACTGGAAGACAAAGAAACAGCCTCTGCTTCTCATCACCAGTCTATCAGCTCCCACAACACTTTCTTATTTTCGTGTCTGAGAAAACAAATGACCTCTCTGTCCATGGATTTGAATTCAATCAGAACCCATGCTTGAAAGGCCCACACCAAACTTACCATCTAACTACTGGATCTTTAGTGCCTTGGATGGAAACACACATTCTATCAGCATCACCAGACTCAGCCAGACTGATAAATTTTAATTCACATGAACCAAAGTTTAATGTTAATTTTATAGGTTACCAAAGTAACCTATAAAACTGATGCATTTTTAAATAATTCTAACAGGATGGATAACATTTGCTGCTTAATAGCAGCCAATATATTTTCCCATTTAAACATATTTTTATTATAAAAAAATAGGCCTGCTTAAAATTACATTTGATTTTATAACACCCTACATTAAGGCCAAGATTTAATACGTGAAAACTGTTTACGTACACTTTAAAAATATTCTGAATCAATGAGCTCTCCTTAAACTCCAATAAGATAAAAGGTGCTATTCTTTAGTTATATGTAGTTAAGGAAACTCTTGAGGTCAGCTCACCTTATAAATATGTTGCAAAGTCATGCACTCCATTAAATATTTACATTATTTTCAGTCTTTGCATTTGAGCAAGTTCTGATATTTACATTTCTCCTGACTGAGAGCACTTTCAGACCCTGTTGCACATTAAAAAAGAGAAAGAAAAAAAAAATTTGCCTGAATTTGCCCTGAGCTTTAAAGTTAGCTCACAGGAGTGGGAAGAATCTTTATTTCATTTGCACTGCTGAGAAATGGGAAAAAAAAAAAAAAAAAAAAAAAAAAAAAAAAAAAAAAAAAAAAAAACAGATGTTAGAGAAGAGGCACCCACTTTTCAAAGGCATGAGAAGACACAGAGGCTCCAGAGGGTGTGATTCCCATTGACTTAATCCTTCACTGATTACTGTGGAAGTGGCTGGGCACTGAGCTGCCCGGGCACTTCCAGAAATCCTTGCAGGGACAGATACTACTTTGCATGACCATCATGCACAGTGGTGGTGCACAGACCTACTCTGTGATATCATAATGGCTTGTTTCACAGAGTCATTAGCTTTATTAATTTTACACCCAAACCAATGATTTAAATAAATATTTCTAGATGTATTCTGTCCTTTTTGGCTAAAAAATGACAGATACCACATTGAGCGTGAAGTGTTCATTTGTCCTAATTGCTTTGCTAACCAATGAAAGTGACCCTTTTATAGGAAACAAGGGAGGGGAAAAAAGCAGTACAAGTTTAAGAATCACTTCTTTAAAAATAGAAGCTTACTGCTTCTATCATTGTTAAAAGTGGTGAATCAAGTGACCAAATATCAGATTCCTCTGATCAGCTCTGGTATGTATCTGCATTGGAGTTTAAAGGGCCCTAACTTTCATTGGAAATAAAGAGGTGCTTTTAGGGCACAATTCCTCTCATCTGGAAGTAGACATCTTAAATCATATGAGATGTACAGCATTATGTATAGAATAGGAATATTCCATAGAAATGGACCTACAGTGATCATCACGTCCAACTATCTGACCACTTCAGGGCTGACCAAAATTTAAAGCATGTTATTATGGGCCTTATGCAACTGCCTCTTAAACACTCACAGGCTTGGGACAACAACCACTTTTCCAGGAGGCCTGTTCCAGTGTTTCACCACCCTCTCCATAAAAAATGCTTCCTGATTTCCAGACTGAACATTAGCTTTGAGCCATTCCCATGGGTCCTGGCACTGGACCCCAGGCAGAAGAACCCAGCACCTCCCTCTCCACTTGCCCTCCTCAGAAAGCTATAGAAAGCCATGAGGTTGCCCCTTGCAGAACATGCTTTCCAGCCCTTTCACCAGCTTTGTTGCCCTTCTCTGGATGCATTTAAGGACCTTTACATACTTCTTAAATAGTGGGGCCCAGAACGGCACACAGCACTCCAGCTGAGGACATGCCAGTGCTAAATACAGCAGGATAATAACCTCTTTTAACCCACTGGTCATACGGTATTTGATGCCCTCCAGGATGGAGTTTGTCCTCTAAGCTTTCAGGGCACAGTGATGGCTCCTATTGAGCCTGCTGTCAACCAGCACCCCCCAGATCCCTTTCTTCATAGCTGCTCTCCAGCCATTCCTCTCCTAGCTTATACTTGTGTCTGGCTTTACTCTGTCCCAGAAACCCACATTTGTTCTTGTTAAATGTCATGCCATTGATGGTTGCTCCAATCTGTCTAGAACCTTCTGTAAGGTCTCTCATTTGAACCCTTTGAGCTCTGCCCTTCAGCCAGTTCTTCACTCTATGCACCATGTTTCTGCTCATCTCACAATTGGACAACTTCTCTAGAAGGATCTTGTGAGGGTAAGTATAAAAAGCCTTATTAAAAGCTGTTTCCCTTGGAAAAGATAAATCAAAAGAGCATGAGAATAAAAATACCATATCAAATAGAAGTTCCCTCTGGCCAATATTGTTTCCAAAGTGTCCAGGCATATATGTCTAAAGGAGAGCACATGTGCAGTGCAGGTCTACTGACAGGGTCCTGGGAGTGCTCATAGGCCTCATTGCCTGGAGCAGCCTTCCCTGAGATCCACACCTTGGTCATAGCTTGTCATGTGTAACAATAGGAATAACATTGTATAACCTCTCCTCTCCTCTCCTCTCCTCTCCTCTCCTCTCCTCTCCTCTCCTCTCTCCTTCCCAGACCAGTTCTGTCCCAGCACCTCTTGGAGGAAGGTCTTTGGGAAGCTGGCCCTGAGGATGCTGCCAAGCAGACTCAGGGGGCTGTTCCTGCCCTTGGTGGCTGTGCAGTGGGTGCAGCTCTGTCACATCCTCTGCCATTCACTCCCAAGGACAAAACCACTGCTGCTGGTTTGCTTTAAGGCCATGACAGAAACTAGCCCTGCACCCTGAGGTTATTCCCATTAGCTGTGCACTCCCTGCACCAAAGCTAACATCCATGAGGCCGTGAGGACCAGGAACTTAATGTCTGGACAAAACCCTTTTTAAAAGGAAGTGAGGGTGAATTCAACAGCTGCAGCCTAAAGGAAAGCAAAAGTGTATCCAGAGCCACAGGTTGGGATGGACGATGCCAAGAGACTGCCATGGAAATAATACAGACTTTGAAAAACAAGTGAGCAGAGGTTACACTGGTGTGGTGGAAAAGTTGGCTGTTTTCAGACCTAGAAAATTTGGATTGGTGCCCCAAACAGAGCCAGGCAACGGTGACTTCTAAGCTGTAAAAATAGCCCATAGCTACTATCACCATCACACCACCTTGAACGACTAAAACGAAGCTGCACAGCTCCTCTGGGATGCCAGGCCCACAGGCTGTGTTTATACAGGATGAAAACAAGCTTCAGCCACGGGGTAAAACTTTCATAGGTCATTGGTGACTTTCTGACATATATATTGCCCATCTCATTTCTGGAAAGGTGTTCAGACTTTGTCGAAAACCCTGCTAAATCTCATGTTTCTTTAGGATTTAGTATTTTTAGTATTGAAGGAGAAAGGAAGGTACTATTCTTGTAATTTTGTATGGTTTAACCATAATTTTCTGGCCCCAAATGTTCCAAAATTTAGCCAGAATAAAGAAATAAATTTTACAAATCTTTTGTTTTCAAACACACACATTCCATAGGTTGTTTTTTTCTCCCCTGCGCTGAGCTGATACCTATCAAAGCAACCTCTGCCACAAGTCTCCTACATATGCTCTAGCAGACATCCTCATTTTAGACTGGCCTTCCTCACTTGCAGTAGTTAGTGAGTAACCTTCAGAAGACCACCTGAACCATGGTTAATCAGCAGCATGCTGGGAAGATTTCTCAAAGCCATCTCCACTGAAGAGTTGCATAGTTACACAGAAGATTGCACAGACTTCATCACCCAACAGATACACAAGTAATGAAAGAAACAGAATAAAGTTAGGTAAATACAGCTCTGGAGGAACTGTCAGGAGGTAGTGACATGCTTTCAGCATTAAGGAGAGTAGATTTTACCTGCATTATCAGGCAAAAATGTTACAGCCCTAAGCACAACTTGTATTCTGACTTTCACGCCCAAACAAGTAAGAGACCACCACACACTGCAGTGAAAACACTCAGGGATGCTTTAAGACTTGACAGAAAAACCCAGAAAACCTTCCTGCTCAGCCCTGCACACCAACATTCACCCTCTGGTATTATACTATTCCTATATGTAGCTGTCTTCTTCTGCAGCCTGACCCAATAGCCTTAAATGTCCATTTTTTGCTTGGGAAATTAATGTTGCTCTGACCAGCTCTTTGTGCTGTTTATCTTATTACTGTGTTACTACAATTCATTTGCTTGCAAGATGTAAGCCTCCTCAGCCAGGTGTAGGAACTTTTGACTTGTTAGGATGCTTTTCCTCTTGCATAAAAACCTCATGTGAGTTGTTCAGCTCTGCCCAGACCTCCCAGACCACCACAATGAGGCTCTCTGTCTCTCCAAAAGCTTTACTGAGCATCAAACTCTATAAATTCCTAGCCCAGGGCTGTTAACTGAAGGAAATGACTGGTCCAACCTAAATAAACCCCAGCCGAGGAAGAGCTACTCAGAGGAGCTTTGATAAGAGGAGGAAAGGGACAAGGTCTATCCACAGCTCACCCACAGCATCTCCTCAGCTATCCCACCACGTGGGTGCCTCAGGTCATTACAGAGGAGGTTTTGTCCCAAGTGATTAGGCAGCAGTGACACCTAATGCACAAGCTGGTAATTCCTTTTAATGCAAAAATACTGCAGGCCCCTCTGCCTGCCCACTTCTGGAATCAGGGGGTACCCTCACTGACAGTTTGCAAGTTTCAGTGAGTTTCCAAGGGGCTGGTGGAGGCAAACCCACTGGCACACTTCCTGAGCACTTGCTTATTCTTAAAGTCAGCAAAAGTTTTTTGAAAAATAGAAAAAATGCTTCTGCTGTATAGATCTGTATTTAGTGCTCTCCTTCTAAAATTCTAACTGCTTAACTTGAAATTGCGGTCACCTGTATATGTCTTTTAAATTCAGATTTTAAAAATCACTTTTCAAGTAATCATAATAAAGAGGTACATACTTGCTGCTAAAACTTTTTTTTTTTAACAGATACCAAGTATTCAGATGGAGGAGTTTTTTTCTTACAGAATATTTTAAGGGATAAACTCACAACTGACATAGGCTCTTTTACAGCTCCAAAGAGAACATCCTCTCACTTCTATTTTTTCAGTTTTGCCAAGTTAATAAACTGATTTGGATTTGAATAGTAGGAAAATTGGTTTCCAGGCTATGAATAAAAAGTATGAGGAGCTTGGACACACTAGTTCTAAAATTCTGAAGGACCAAATGATCATAAATAATAAGTCAACAATTTACTAGTAAATTTTTCTAAAAGATCGGTTTTAAGTGAATCATACTTTTCTATTAATACAGCACATTCCACATACTTTTTTTTTTTTAAGATTAGATTGTTTTCAGAAAGCTGGTTTTTTGCACTGCTACTTTCTATCCAAAGGCATTTGCACCCCACAGTGAATAAGAACAAGTATTCCAATAAGTAAGTTATATCATCCACTGTATGGTAACAGAATAACATTTAGGAATTTTTCTTAATTTTTAAAAGGCAAGTTCTATTTTCACTTATATATAAAGATAAAGCATCCTGCTGTTTAGCCGAAAGAAATATTGTATGAAGCATAAACACCATCTTTAATTGTAAGTCAATATACATTAATATTTACCTATCAAAATCCTAACTTTCTTAGGAAAAGGACTAAATTATACAAAGGCAAAACCGGATGAATGTTGCTTATTAAAATCATGGCCCTCTGAAGGTTAAAATCTTTTCTTTAAAACAATGAGATCTGCTTATTATAGCTGAGCTCCTTGGGAATAAAGGTATTTCTCTGGGCATTGCTATATCCGTTCCTGTGGTTCTTTATACTTTAGTTTGGAATGTTGAAGGCTAGTGGTGATTTTGAAGGTTGATCATGATACAAGGTTTTCCTCCATTAAGAACTATTATGTAAACCTAGCTTGAACAAGCTACATAATTTTGCCAAATTATTGCTGAACATTAGCCAATAATCTGATTAAAGAGAGCAAGAACTCACTTTTTATATTTAAAAAGTGTGTTTGGAGAAACTCCACTGGTCATTCAGTTTTCATTAACCTCCAAGTTAATAATTCACATTCTGTCCATTATATTACATTCTGTCTTCAGGCCAAATTCACCCCTGGTTTGTTCAAACTTGGGGAAAACTCATTCAGAATTACTATATTTGCTCAGAAACCAGCAAAACTAGAACAAAGAGAAGGAAAGCACTACATTGCAGGTCCTTTCCTTAAACTGCTCCAAACCACTCTGTTGCTGTGAGTCTCCTCTAGAAGGTAACATAGCAGCAGTTCACAGATGAGAAGAATAAGAGTGAATTCAAAAACTAAGATGCATAAGGCAACAGCTCAGCGCAGGAACTGCAGAAAATAGCTATCTTACCTAACGTGTACCCAAAGAATTACCATCTATGCTGAGCTGAATTCTGCACATTGTTAGAGGTGCAATGATGATTCATAGAAAGATAATGCACTGAGCTATCTCCAGCGGAGTCCATAGCAGATCCTAACAGATGGGACAGATCTCCCAGCGTGCTCCCCTGCCAGCATCCATTACCTCTCTTGTAAATATGGAGCCAAAACATTACTCAGTGCGTGACCTGTCCATTCACAGAAGTCATATGCTCCTTTGAGAAGACCCAGGGAGTAGAAGCAGGAGGGAAGGCAGATTTTACGTAAGTGGGGTTTTTTTTAAATGCTGTCTACAGATTCCTCTGCCCTGAATCCCAAAATGTGTTGCTTCTGTGTTCCACTTCTTTACAGTGCAAGAAGTATGTGGCCTTAAAAATATGCTGAGCCTTTTGCAGAGTTAGAGATTGACTTATTCTCAACTACCTGTACAAATAAAACAGAAGCCCAAAGAGGTCAAAGATTATTTTGGAGAAAAATCTAAATATTTATATGTATCTCCAAAGTTTAACACTGGGATATTGTGCCTTATCCCCAAGGTTTCCTTGTACCCATAAGCACTGTCTCTTGATGAAAAGCATTGAATGAGGGAACAGATCCATTGTCCATTCTAACTCACTTATGTCAAGAGCAGGCTAATTCTCTCACTCTCTCTCTCTCTGTCTTTGAGCTTCATTAGTGGATACATTTCAGTAGAAAGCAAAAAAATACTGTCCTAATTTTTCTAATACAAGATAATTGACATCTAGGTGATAGATAGTTCCTACACACTTCTTTGAAGAACTTTTAGAAATATGGTAGCCCCTCCACATAAAAACCCAAACAATTACTTGCTTATTTCTGTTGATGAAATCACAAAACCCCAAGACACAATTTCTGTGAAGAAAATAAAACAAATAATCTTCAGCCACCATTTCTGAGAGCAGGCTAGGTCTGAAAGGGATAATATATAGTTAGAGGCTTGCAGTTCTTTTCACTTGTCCACTCCCTGACCAAACACTCAAAATCAAATGCATCCTTGTAATTACTTATAAATGTTTCCAGACTTCCAGACAATCCAAAATTACATTCGTACCCAGCTCTGACAGCCTCTTTCAGAAACATTGCATAGCATGGTCCCAAATGTGCTGATCTGAAGATACTTTTCATATTCAAATCTAAGCAATTTTGCATCAAATATTTCTTGCAGGTTTAATTTTAGAAAAATTCCTGAAGCCTATTACAGTGTAACAAAATCTAAAGTTAATTAATATGAGCCAGCAAAGTAAAGTACAAAATGCCTGTATTGACATTCAAAGGCCTGGATATTCATTCCTTAGAATCCTTGCTTCCCATCAGCTTTTGCAATGCACTAAAAAATGAGAGTAAGGCCAATAGACAAAAATTAGAACTTTGGGGGTTTTCTAATAAGTTAATGTGTGAAATATATTAATAGATGCTTATACACCTGGATGAAGTATTCATACACATGGTTGCCTTATGTTTCTGTGAAAGTACTGCTCTCATGGGAGTCTGTTTTATGGCCTTTTGGTATCTGGCTATTGACAGGGGCAAGTCTGATTTACATTTTTAGTGCCAAAGACCTTAAGAAATCATAGATGAAAACAAAGTAGTATGTTTGATATTTACCAGCCATAAGAGATTTCAGTCGTGCTGCCTTCTTTTCCTGAAAAGGATGTGGTGTAATGCAGCACTCATGAAACTAAACCATCAAGAATAGTGTTTCATTGGGAGTTTGTACTAGGAGTTAACCGATTTGGATCTAACAACATGATTATAAATACAAAAGGATGATGAGTTGCCAACATCATAAGATCATTGACAGAAATCATAAAGTCAGTCACAAGCAGTTTTCAAAGATAGTCCCCATCCTTTAATTTAAAATTCCCAACTAAGGTACACATACCACTAAAAAAATTGGAAAAATTCTGTCCAAGTTCACCTCAATATTGCTGTCAAGGTAAACAGTGTTTTATTGGAAATTATTTTACTATGGAAAGGCATATATTCTTCACAACAACCTTGTTTTACAGACAGATGAGCACTCGTCCTATCTTCATGAAAGTGAAGAAACAACTGACAGGTCTTCTACTATGATAAGTCAGGGAAATACTCCTGAAGAGGACTTCACAAAGTATGAGCATCTCTTAGGAAAGGAGCTCCACATCCCTCCAGACTCAGGTAGCTGACCCAGGATACCTTTCCTCAGAATACAGCATGCAAACCAAAAAAAAAAACCAACTTTAAAATATTTTAAAAGGGACAACCAATCAAAAACATTAGAGCTGCATAGAAGCTCTGCTGAGTCAGTTCTGACATGCTGAAAGCAGGACTCTATGTGCTACACAAGAATTGACATATTACCTGTTAATTAGCTGATAATTTAGAGTGAGGTGGATTTGCAGATCAATTCACGATGAGAGTGGGTGCACATCACCCAAGCTGCAGGAGCCCATGTGGCTGGGATTATCAGCCCTGGGTGGATTAGCATGAGCAGAGTGGTTACATGCAACTCATGCTGCTGTTGGGTGGACTAGAAATGACAATACATTGTACACTTGCAGCCCAGAAAGATCACTGTATCCTTGGCTGCATCAAGAAAAGCGTGGCCAGCAGGCCAAGGGAGGTGATTCTCCCCTTCTGCTCTTGTGAGACCCCACCTGGAGTACTGCATCCAGTTCTGGAGCTCCTGTTGCAAGAAAGACATAGATGTGCAGGAGTGTGTCCAGAGAAGGGCCATGAGGGTAATCAGAGGGCTGGAGCACCTCTCCTGTGAGGAAAGACAGAGAGTTGGGATGATTCAGTCTGCAGAGGAGAAGGCTCCAAGGAGACCTTTGAAGAAAATAAAACAAATAATCTTCAGCCACCATTCCTGAGAGCAGGCTAGGTCTGAAAGGGATAATATATAGTTAGAGGCTTACTGTAGCCTTCCAGTATCAGATTCAGAACACACGTAGCTCTTCCCAGCTTCCTGGTTTTGTACTTTAAACACAAGGATTCTCCAGCTACTTTGCAACATGTGGACTGTCTACCTCTTGACAAGGATGAGGGGACTTGTCTTGGCATGTTGATAGAATCGATAATTTTAGCTAGTCTCAGAGAAACAACGTATACTGTTATTGAAAGAGTGTTCAGATGCACGGATGACTGAAGAGGTGAAGGACAATAAAACAACAGAAACAGATTATCCCAACAATGAAAGGGGGGGGGGGAAATAAACTCTAAGCTAGAAATTAAAAAAGGCCTTTCATTTAGTAGTATGTCCATGTATTATCAAAAACTGTGTACCAGCACGTTAGCTCTTAGACAGCACATACCCCACAAAAAAACACATAATAATAAAAAACAAGCTGTAGCAAGGTGGAACCCACTATATCATAAAATTTTCCTAATAACCAACAGAAGATCTGAGAAAGATACTGTTAAACCTAGAGAAATATTTTCTTGTGGCGAAAATCATCTGCAGGCAGTAGTAGATGCTCTAACTAGGGATGAAGATCCAGGAATTCTCTAAAGAACCATCCCACTCTGGGTTTTTTATTTGCAGGAAGATAAAGGGAAGCAGAGAAAGGGGAGAACTGAGTAATAAAGGAAATCCCTCTACTAGTTTACAATGGATATTCTAATGATCACTTATTACTCACCTTCTTGCCTCCATGGAGCTATATCAAAAAGGGTCAGTATGAAACGAAAACAGGAGAGAAAGCCATGGATGGATGAGAGATCTTATGTTTAAGAAGAACAACAATGATACTGAAGAACAGCAGGAAAAAAAATTATGGGGAATATTCTCTCTCTGTAAGTCTTAGTCCTAATACAATGTCCAAATAAAATAAAATAAAATAAAAAGGCCCAGAGAGAAGAAGTTGTGGGGAAGAAGCTAATAACCACTGAGATAATGCTTGCTAGGCAGAGGGAACCATATATGAGCCAAGTATAATTCATCAGCCTTTACAATGGAGTAAGATCTACAAGGACAAGCAAAATTTATTGAGAAATAGCTGATTTCACCTTCTTTTTCTGCAGATAACTATAGATGGGTAAATAATAATTTGTTGTGAATAGACAGCACATTAACAAATGAGACCATAGACTTCAAAATAAAGAGGACTTCTGATGACAAATGCATCTGGGATGGTCATAGTGAGTGGGAAGCAGGAGGATTGCTATTCAGTGACCCAGTCCTGCCATAGTGAGATGAAAAGAACATAGAATTCCTCCATCACTTGAGAAGCTGAGACTGCTACCTGAGAGCTGGACTCCCAATGAAATAAAAGCTTAGTTTATAATTATGGCATGCATCATGAATCAAGCAAGTGTCCCAGATATGACCCACACATTTTGAAAGCTTTGGTGCAGCTAACACATCACAGCCATTCAATAGCATCTTCTATAGACTGGATTTCCAGCATAATCTTGTGTTTTCTTACCTTTTTAAAACCTTTGAATTTTGGGCTAGTGCCCATCCTAAGGAGTAGAACTGCTAAAATAATAAATTTTTAAAAAAGAAGAAGAAAAAGTCTGCGAAAACTTTCAAAATAAAATAAAAAAAATAGTTTCAGCATTAGACTGTATCGAATGCTCATGTTTTTCAATTTTGGTATTTGGAGTGATTCAGGCACTACTTCATTGCTGGTTTTAAGAAAGGATTAGATTTTCTTTTCATATAATATGATCATTGAATTATTACAAGCCAAACATAGTCAATAAAAAGACTAAAATAAAAGATTCTATAGGATCACCTAGAAAGGGAGAGGCTGGATAGATACACAGAGCCAGGAAAGCATGCACTGGTCTGTATTGGTATTAGGGGACTTCAAAACATCAGAGGGTGAAATGGCTTCCCTTATCTTAGCTAAGTGTGAATGCAGGTAACTAGATCTATGGCAGAGAAACAGAATGATTCCAGCTGAATCAATTATTTCAATGACTGAAATTAAAACACATGTAGGCCTGGAGAAGGAACAGTTTTAACATGCTTACTGTTAGCTCTAATACCTGTAACTGTTTTGAATTTCAGGAATCTCTTGGAATTTATCTGGTGTCATAGAAAATGATTAACAGATAGACTAAATATGCATATATGCATATGGAGGCAACATATTTGTATCTGTATTTGTATATCCATATATATAGAAATCGCAGTCTACCTGTCTCATACATATTACACCACATAAAAGTGTTTCTTGCTTACAATCCAGAGATCATAGAATCACAGAATCATACAAGGGGCAGGTTTGGAATGGACCTTAAAGATAATTTAGTTCCAAACACCCTGCCATGGGCAGGGACACCTCCCACTGGACCAGGATGCTGAAGGCCCCATCCAGCCTGGCCATGAACACTGCCAGGGAGGGAGCAGCCACAGCTTCCCTGGGCAACCTGCTCCAGTGTCTCATCACCCTCATAAATTAGACACCTAATATCTAATCTAAATCCACCACCTTCAACTTGTAAATCGTTGCACTTCATCCTCTCATTACATACCCTTGCAAAAAGTCCTACCCCAGCTTTCTTGCAGGCCCCTCTTAGGTATTGGAAAGCTGCTATAAGGTCACCTCAGAGCCTCCTCTTCTCCAGGCTGAACAACCCCAATTTCCTCAGCCTGTTTTCATAGGGGAGGTGCTCTAGCCCTCTGAGCATTTTTGTGGCTCTCATCTGGACACAGCCCAACAGCTAGAATAGGAACTGGGCTAATGGGGAGAAAGGAACTGGAACCTGCAGTTACAATATAGGACACACCGGAGAGACTGGGGTTTGTAATGCACAGAAACACAAAGGATGATTGCTCCATATTTATACTCACAAAAAATGGTAACATCCTTTCTCCATTATAGAAATTGGTTGATCATGACAAGATAAATCAATCAAAGTTCTGTAGATCTGAGTCACAGGGAGCAGCTGGTGTTTAGCAGCCTATGTGTTAGATACCAAGGAAACCTTAAAAACAGGAAATATCAATAGCAACTCAAGAGAGTAGAACTGTTGAGAATTTGTGCTTTTCTGATTCACTCAATGATTTACAGATGTCCTCTGGAACCTATGGCCAAGTTATAAGAAACTAGGCAAGCCTAGTATTCAAACAAAGCTGACCCATCAATCATTAATATCAGATCCAAGCTGAAATGCTGCAGACTTTTTTCTGCCACATAAGAGTTTCTAAGGAGTCGTGTCTAAAACCTGTTAGTTAAAGAAAAGGTAAAGCATCTGTTATTATCTTTAGAGTTTCAGTAACTAATTGCATTATAGTCTATCATCCAAATTTAGACCTGCAGCTAAAATCTCTTCTGCTGCTTTGAGGAAAATCTGAAATAGCTGACCTGGTCTGGGGGAACTTTAACTGATTTCACTGAGACCAGAATTTGGCCCCTAAAAGCAGCAAGCACAGCTCCTTACCAGCCCAATTCAATCCCACACTGTTGGAAAGATTGGGCAATTTAATCTTACCTTGCCTTCAAGAAATGTACAATAGTATTGAACAATTCAAACGGCAACACCAAACACCTCCTGTATCAAGAAAAGTCTCACCATTAGCACTGAAGGAGCATTGTTAATCATTAGATGATCTGAGTAAGTAAATACATACATGACAAAGGAGCTTGTTCTTTTCCCCCCCCAAAAAATGTTAATGACAAAATTCCTGCTTAGGAGAGGGAATTGGTGTGTTACTTTAATATTAACCATTGGGAATAGAAATTTGCTCCAGGAATGCAATCTATTTACCGTGCTTTCAGCTGGATATAACTTGCTTCCCCCATATTTCAGGGAAAAAAACTTTATTTGTTTTATTGTAGTTAGAGATATGTGCACATATATGAAGATCTGCAAATCCAGGTGTCTTGTCTTCTTTCCCCCATTGCAAGCAAATTTAAAAAAAAAAAAAAAAAATCATTACTTCATAATTAACAGCTACATGGGAAAGCAAGAACCTGAACATTTTACTCTGCAAATGAGTTATTGCTGACCTAAACCAACCTTTATTTTAGCGTCTGAGAGAACAGTATACTGAATTAGAGCCTGCTACAGTACTACCACCCTCATACGTAACAGTGTGAGAAAACTTCTTAACCTACAGAGAATAAAACATTCTTCCTCTCCTGGACTAAGTTCTTCCCAACAGCTCAGGAGGTTTATTGACTAGTTGTTGGGAGAAACATTAAAACTATTATGAAGCCTCTTAAGCAGTAAATAAAAGAACAATCAAGGAGTTTTGGAAGAGGCCCCACCATCTGTGGGTAGACAGATTTTTAAAAAAAAAAAAAATCCCTAAGGAATACTGGGTTCTAAAGTGACAGTTTTATTTAAAGAGAGGGACCCAGACATTGCTCTGGACAGCCAAGTCACTTCAGTGCCCGGATAAGGTCAAAAAAAAGCAAACAAAAGGTAAGAGGCCACAAAAAAGGAGGGGTGAGAAATGTTGCCACATGAATGATGCCATTATTTATATCAGGAGTTCATGCTCCTCTGCAAATCAGTTGGTATTACAAATGCTATCTCGATAAAGATACTGCAAATTTAGATGGAATTAAGAACTGGAAGTGGAAAAGGACATGAAGAAAGATCTCAAAGAAAAATAACTTGAAAATATTGGAGCTGTCTGCTTCAAAGACAAAACTAACTACAAACTAGCATAAGAAATTTCAGTCCTCTGTTAAAAGAAAAAATACCGTCATTAATTCACATTATACATAACTAAGAAGGTAATCAGTGAAAAAACAAAAGGCAGTAAATGTAAAACTGCTTTAGTGGACTTTCCCCATGCACAATTCATCTGTAGAGGCTTCAGAAGCCAAATATTCAAAAAAGGAAATAGACAAATGGAAGGCAAAAAAATTATAGAAATATTTTAAAGCACAAATGTTCTCAAAAGAACACAGTACAAGTTCCAATTCAAAACATTTTGAAGTCAACAGAATGCTTTTCCATTAGTCTCAAACTCATATGAGCCTATTCTTATGAATTTCCATTATTTCTGAGAGAAAATATGAATCCCAACTTTAAAAGAGTACAAATGTAGTTTATGTGTTATTATTACTTCAAAAGTACTTGTCTTGGTTTCTCCCTTGGGATAGGCAATGGAAATGGTATAAAAAGAAAAGTAATGAAAATGAAATTTAGGGATAAAATTTACCAGAAAAAGACGCAATATCAAATAACAGCATTCCCAAAATTGAATACAGTTATGGAAAGTTGCCATCTGAAGAGCTGACTTGTTCACATCCATTACTCAGAAATCACTTCGAAGATGGCAGATGCCTAAATGTGTGATACTTAGTACTTCATAGAAACCTACAGTAGACGCAGACATGTAAGAAGTATTTCAGCTGTTTAAACAATCTGTTTTGCACAGAAAAGCTTTTGATCTTTTGGCTGGTAGTTTTTATGAAATACGGGGAAAGAACTTAAATTTAATAACACCATTAGTGAAGACAGTACTTGGAGGCACCTGAAACAAAAACATATTGCAAAAATGAATACATGCACACACACAGAGAAAAACTGGACTAGAAAATAAATGTAATAATGAAGCTCAATTTACATAGCAACTGAACCAAAACTTACACTATTTGAAATACTTGCAGCGTTGTTTCCCGATGAGTTGGATGTGTGAAAACTGTCTTTATGAGAACTGGAATCTACAAGAACCGTAGTGACTAATAACAAAATCAATGTTCCTTTGCACTTGTAGTAAGCACCATGTGGGCCTTTATTGCTAGCACTGATAAGCCCAGAGAGCAAGGTGGGGAAAGACAGCAGGTGGAACAAAAGAGCAAACAGCACAGAAACAGGAAATGGGAGAAAGTGAGAAGAAATGAAGGAGACAGCAACATAAGCAAAAGACATTTAAAAAGAGAAATTGATATAATATCTACAGATGAACAGACATTCTGTCTTGGAACTCCATTTTTTGAAGCCAGAGAGGAATTTCCATAGGCCATGGACCTTGTGCTAACCTTTACCAAAGGGCTGAGTTTCACCATGCTCTATAGTTACAAGGACTCTGAACTTTGCTTAATAAAATTTTGCAATCACACTAATTACTTTGTAAGTTTTTCAGCAAGTATTGAAACAATTTTTGCTACACAAGTTGTTCTACAGCCTTATTTCTTTTCCTAATTTATTATTGAGAAGAAAAAAAAACGTAACCAAAGAAAACAGTTCAAAAATACAAAGAACACACACTCAATGAAAACTAGGTAAACAGAAATAAATTAAGATTATGAGAAGGAGAGAAGTCTTGCACAGCATGTAAAATATGGGGAAAAACCCATGCAAAGTGCCATGGAAACTAAGAGAAAACAAAAATATGACACAAGAAAAAACATAAGGCAACAATGGCTGATTTCATGAGTGTCTAGAAATATGATTAATTCTGAAATCTAGCAAAACTGAGAGAATCCTTAATCTGGCTTCACAGGTTTTCCAGCTTGGTTTACAAAAAATGCTTTACAATGGATTTGTTGGCATTTAAAATACATTTTCAATCAGTGCAAGGCATACAACCTTGAGTTATCTTATAGTTATGGAGGAATAAGAGCAAGCATCCTGAGCTGTAAGTGGCAGCAGGTTGGTTAAACCCAATGCCACCACTCCAACTAAAAAAAAAAACGCAGAGCAGCTGGAGGGGCAGGGTGGGCAGCCTCAGCCCTGGGCATGGGACACCTCCCCGTGGATGAGGATGGGCTGAGACTGAACCAGGATGTCCATCCATGAGTGGAGGTCATGATCAGTCAGGTCTGGGGCTCTGCAGGCCTCCTGAGGCTTTTTCAAGCCCCCACCAATGGTTTCAAAAACTGTCTTGATTCCCCTTAGTATCTTTTCTGACCTTCTTCCCACCCCAGAAGAGAAGCAGTTGCCTTCGTAGTGGCTCAGAGCAGGTAACGGGTTTAGAGGAGAGAAGAGATGGTCCATGATCTTTGCAGAAGATGAACTAAAGAGGAAGAGGCTCCATGCTCATGAAACAAAACTGAAAGGATGTCCCAGAAGTAGAGATAAAAAGAGAAAGCTTCTTGTAAAGCCCCAAATTTGTCATCTCTCTGATGGAGTCTCCACTCAAAACATTACTAACTCCACCCAGTCTGTTCCCTCAGCAAAATCATAACACAAAATTTTGTAGCCCCTCCATGAACTGCCCTATGAAAACCCTAGTAACAGTTCCCAATCCTCTCTTCCCTCCCCCACTCTCCTTTACCTGCTCCAGAATTTCTCAGCCACCACTGCAAGACTGAGTCATTATGCTGCTGAGAAATTCTGAGCCAGCTCTGGGACCAGATCCAGCAGCAGCGCAGCTGCTCTCACACGATGCTGAACCTGAATCATTAAGCTCTGCCAGACATGAGCCACAAGGGTATCTCGGCACACAGATCCCCAGTGCTCCCACACTTGTCAGAGAGTTTATTAGCCCAGGCAAAGTGCCAGACCTTGGCAAACCCATGGGTCTGCAGGATGCAAAGCTTCAAGGTGTGCGAGCACTTCATGCTTTTCCAGGTTTTTTTGTTAATTGAGGTTAAACTGAATTTGCCAAAGGGGTGACTGCTCTTGAGCTATTTTTCCCTTTTGGTTGTTTTCTCTATAAACAAGTTGACTTAACTCAGCACCTACTATAATTCTTTCCCTAACTTGTTCAAATGCTGAATTCAAGGATTATCACTTAAAAGTTTTGTGTCAGTCTTTCCACCTGCTGCTCTGCTGCCTGGTTCAGTCATGCTGGTAGTCCCACTGACACCCCCAGTTCAAACTGCTGCACTTACATGAGCAATTTGGTTGTTCAAAGATGATCTTGAGACCCCCAAAGCAATCCATGCAATGGGTCCAATGCACAGCTCTCCTTCTGTCAGCACAGTGATCATAGGCCCCACGTACATTCTCTAATTATGCTCCAAAAAAGTGAAGCCTGTGTCAGGTTAATGACTTATGCAGGTATGATACAGTAAGTACTTGGGTTACCAAGCTGCTGTGGTCCTCAATCCTTTTGTTCAAGCCATTAACCACTAGAAAGACTAAAACACCCATATATCTTTTATTTTATGAACCAGGCTTAATATGAACAAAATATGGCTTGCCTAGGATTTCACTATGGATTCACAGATTGCATTTACCTTGAGTGTTGGAGGCTAAACTGACACATCTTTGAAAAAGGAGGTAATGAGGCAACATGTCTACCTGGTGAAAGAATGAAAATGTACTGGATAATGGGGTTCATGTTTTAAAATTACTTCTGCAGTCATAGAACGTACATCCCATTGTCATTTCCAGACCTTCCCTTTTTTTTTCCACCAAAATAATGTAGTTGAAAGTAACTAACACTTCTGTCATACAAACAGAATTCCTCTGTTCTCACTGTGGAAATGTTTTAGTAATATTACTTAATCATAATGGTAATTATTGTAATGAGATTCACATTGTAATGAGAGTCAACAGTTTGCCTAGAAAAGGGATTTTACCACCCTTGAGTATTGAAATCTTTTAAAATTTCTTCACTGGTACCTTGAAAAAATCCCAAGCCCTAACTGTTAGAAACTTAGTACTCTTTCTCTTACTTTTTATATTATATCTATCACCCTGGTATCCAAATACAAGACTTAAAATCTCTCTGCGGAGAACAAAACAGACACCTTGAGAGTAGAGGAAGGGCAAGAACCACATAATGGCACCAGGAAAAGGCAGAATTTAAGGACAGCATGTCAGAAGACAGAACCCTCATTGTTTTCCACCTGTATAATGAGCTTATAGAATACGTTTCTAGAGTGGTTTAGCTTTACAGAGAAAAATTATTATGGAAACGGAGAAATTATTACCCTACAGATAACAAGACAGTGATAGGGAAAAAGCATAAGTGCCCTTCTTTGTTAAGCTAGCATTGAATTTCAAGTTTTCATTATTCTGAATATCCTGGAATCTCCTCTCACTTTCTCTCTCATTTTTGCTGTTTACATTGAAATAAACTGCTGCTGTCCATATTTTCAGACAAAACTAACTTTTCTATCTCGGGTTTTTCCTCAGCATTATACTTTGGAAGACTACTGACTATCACACGTAGAACAAAGTCCCAAATGTTTCACTGACCAACTTATATTCTCTGACTCACTCCCTAACACCTCTCTTCCCTAAAACCAGTAAGATACTTCAAGATAATCCAGAAGGTAGACTTTCCCAAACATTTCAGAGGAAAAACATTTTGCATGCCAGGGATTAAAAAAATGTTAAAAAAGGAGGAAAAGTGACTACTAGAAAATGTGCTGCAAGTTTTATCTCTCAAAGAACACCATCCTAACATTTGGTGTTACAAGCCAGATATCCACTTTTCAGTAGCACCATGCCATCTTCTGTGCAGTCATAAGAGGGAGCATTTTTTCATCTATATAAATAGTTGGTTCTTGGAACATAGGAGAAAATCACTACATACAATTATGATTAAATAAAATGATCCTTTTTTCTAAAGTTAGTGTGTAACACAAATTAACACCCAATATTGTTAGAAAGCTACATAACATAGACTGGTAAAAATGTGATTTCTTTCTGGAAAGGAAGAATGAAGATAAAAATTAGCAGGTAAGAGCATGAGTGCACTTTGCTTATTCTCTCTAGGAGTACTTCCATCTAACTCTGTCTAGTTAGCTGGAGTATTTGAGCAGTTTCTTATTCTGTTACTTAGCAGTCATGAAGACAGATGTATTTTCTTTTCAGATAGGATTATCTAAGAGACAGCCCCGCTCTGTTTGACTACCAGACACTGTGTAGTCACAAAGCAGCAGCATACAAGCTTTCTTAACAGCACTATCCCAAAACTGTTCCACAACAGTGACTTTCAAGAGAAAAAGAGGGTGTAATTCTAGTCTTCTGCCTTTACTGAGACGTGTAAAAGAGCAATTACTGAATGGAACAGCTGCTGGCTGAGAAAAGTAACTACAGAACCATATGATACGCTATCCATATAGACAGCAATCATTTTATTCCAGAGATTAATTCAAATTAAGACATGGTTCCCAGGACAGACATGAACTCGTGATCTAAAGGTGAAAAGCTTTGACGCTTATAGAAATGATGCACATTTGCTGCACAAGTAAGAAACTATACACTGAAGATGTCTCTGACTTCTGGAGGAAGGACCAAAAGCGTAGGAGCATGTTCTGAACAAATGCAAAATGCAGTAAATAGGAATACACTATTCATCTGCTGAGCACATACTCCAGTTGTCTGATAGTTTGTTATTAGCGGATTACAGAGCAGACCCTGAACAGGTAATTGCAAATCCTTGAAACAAATTTATTTTTTAAAATAAGTTCTTCAGGTTTTATTTGTTGCAATTTGCTAATAAAAACAGTAATTTAAAAATTCCAAATACGGTTTTTTTTCCCTACTCATTCTGCTTTACAGCTAAAATGATGCAACAAATACTATTCCTCTATATAACAATTGTTGCTTTTCATACAATTTGTAGTCCAGTCTCTGAAATTTTACAGTTGACTTCCTCCAGGCAATGTCTGCAAAAACTATGTTTCTATAACTCTGCATAAAATCAAAGTCAATGATAAAATGGAAAGTAGAGATGGAGGAGAAAGGAACGAGAGCAGATCAAGGCTGCTAAACCATTGATTTATTAGCATATAATACTGAAAACCTTCTTTAAAAAAAACCTGGCCCACAAGGTCTGTTTTTGATAATTTTGCCTAGAAAGGAAAATTGACATATAGGGATACATTTTCAAAGCACCGCCCAAAGTTTTAACAACATGATTCCCATTGACATTAATGAGTCACATGGCTGAAATCCTGCACGGTGCTTTGAAAATATACCCTACAGCCTTTTAAGCCTGCTTTTGGGAAACTGGAGCACTTGGCTCCTAAGTAACCTTTCAGCTGCAAGTCCTGGTTACAACTAGGAGCTCTGTTCTTCACCCGCTGAAGGTTTCCTCCCGTGCTGTGTGAAGGCAGCGGCAGCAGAAGTGTTTTGTGGGTGTGCGTGGAGCCACTCCAGTGACAACCCCACTCCTCTGTGACCAGGAGGGGGTGTGGGTAGGGAGAGGAACGTGGTCTGATGGCAGCTGCCATAATTGGAAACAGCTTCCAAAATGGTTTTAATTAGGATGAGATTTGGCCTGGCATTTACGGCAGCCCGACTCAAGATTGTTCACCCCTCTGGCTTGAGCTGTGCTCTCACTGCTGTAGTGTAAGGACCTCAGATATCTCAACAGGATCAAGAATTGTGATTTTTTTTCCCCCCTTTTCTTTACTGAATGATGCTACAAATGGGAAGCTTGCAGGAAAATGTGGTAATTATATGATACCAGATGCTTATTTACCCCTACACACAATCTTGCCAGCCTTATATCCTCTCTGGTGAGAAGGAAGAAGTTTTCTCCTCTCCTCCTGAAAAAAAACAAACAAATTTCTTTTGAAAAGTTTAAAATCTTCAAACTAAGAAATTAAGAAAGTCAGTAATAGTGCAAATCTATTTGCAATATGCCTTTGCTGATGTTAATTAAACTGAATGCTATTTATATCCTCTGAGACATCAGGAGAGGATCTTGCAAACATTTGAAATGTTAGACCTGGGCAATCCATAAACACTGCAGGGGAATGTGGGTTTTGTTAAGCCTGAAAACATTTGGTTATGCAAAAACTGTAGATATTTCAGACATATATCAAAAGATGATGGAGTTAATGACTAAAAGGATGCAGATGTTGGCTAGGTTCCATGGGCAAAGAGCATTTTTGGTGAGCTGTTTAGCTAGATGGCTTAGCAAACCAGCTATGCAGAAAAGCAATATTCACTGTGTTGGACATGGGTGCCTTTCAAAGGCCGTCCAAGGTTACTTCCTCTGAAAGGCACAGGATGGTTTAAGGCAAGAAATACAAATAGAGATTCTGATTTTTGTTGTATCTTCTTTCCAGCAGATGGCTTACCTGTGCTGTTCAGATATTAGAACACATTTTCTTTATTTAAAAAAATAACACTGAGCTTGCACAATTAATCATGGAAAAAAGAAAGCATTACAGAATCAACAGGCAACACCGATGACCTTTCTGTATGTGAACTATAAAATTGATACTTTGAAGATAGATTAATGTTGATATAATTATATAGTTATGCATAGTTTAAGAATGCAGCATTCATCTTCCTCAATACACATGAAGAAAGAAAAAAAAATGTAATTTATGCTCACTTCTAGTCCACAGGCAATGTAGCATAATGCAATTTAGCTTAGTTCTCTGTAGGCACGTTACCTTGCATCTGCTGTGGTCCTGTAGAACAATCATTCAAACTCAGCTGGGGTTTGATAACAGGTTACTTTGGTCATACATTTGAGAAACTGGAGGTGTGTGCACAATCAATCCTACTTCTTTGTCTTTCAAAATAATCTGCACATGTAAAATAATGACATCATTTTCACAGGACACCGCTTTTTGCTGCTTGTAGTGCAAGTGCTAGCTCTCCCTGGGAGAACTTGTTTCAATAAGCTGCAATAAATACCAAGTAGTACTGTACACATTAAAGCACTCTTTCCTCTACAAGAGCATTTTTCCACTTTTTTTGTATTTTTGGGTGAGTCTGGTTTGTTTGTTTAATACATTTAGTGGCATACGTCATGACATGCAAGAAGGTAACTTGAAGGTTACATCATTACCAGAAGCCTTTTTAAAACAAAAGCAAAAACACGAAACAACAACAAAAACCCCATTTCTTTCTTTTTTTTAGGAAAAGATTCTGTAACGCAATAATCAGAAGGGGTTTATGGTTTATACATTGGCAACATCATTTTCCCCAGCAAGCTGAAGTCAGCAAAATTCAAGGCAGACTAGGAGACCTGTGACATGACTTGGAACAATGTTTGAACTTACTCCATTTAGCTGTTAATTACTGCCTTTCAACAGAAGGCTCTTGCTTCCCAAAACACAGGACCTGACAGCATGAATGCTCAGTCTTCTCAGTGGAGAGTAAAACAGGTTAATTTGGGTCATCACCAGTGGAGAAGGCCATCAAATTCCTACAAGTTTTTTTTCTGCTTTGCAGATAAGCTTCATCTTAGACAACACTGCCTGTCAGTTTTAATAGAAACTTTAGAGTAGTGCTGTGTTTAAGAACGACAAGGCACAGATACATTTAATAAATAAATAAGTTACGTAATAATTCTTCCAGGATAACATTTTCTTTAAATTTTCCCTGAATTTTTTAATGCTTTCCCAAAACCTGGATGTGAAATATTTCCTTCTACTTTAAGATTTTTTTACTCAGTATTCTAGGTTGAGCACCAAAAATAAACAAGAGAAAAGGAAAGAAAGAAATAAAAAAACCTACTGCTGGCTTCAGTCTTATAAATGTAAGCACAAACAAACAAACAAAAGATCTGGTACCTTGCTTTACACAGAGGACACCACAAAACAGCTTTTGCAAATAATCTGTTTTGATATTTTGAGAAGCATCAGGACTTCCCCTAAGTCATAATTCTGTAACAGTTCTATAGCTTTATGTAATAAGATGTTGCATTTAGATGTTTCAAACACATTGAAGAAAATATTCAAAATCATGGATATTCCTAAGATGGATTCATACTGCCTGTTTTGAAATAACAGAACAAACTAAATAAGCTGTCTTGGGAAAGCAGAGAGAACAAGTACAGACTTTATCACCTGAAAGAAGTTGCAGTGCATATTCCTGGTGAGCAAACTTCATGCCCCTTTCCAGCAATGTTAGCATATTTCTGTGTACTTTTCTCATTTCTAGAGTTCCCTGAACAACAACCAACCAATAGCAGAGGCAATCAAGAAAACTGGCCATTAAGTAAGGCCTCCCATTCTAGAATTTCATTTAGAATATTATGTCCAAGAATTAATACAAGGATGGTATTACTGAATCTCTCAGCACAAATCAAGTTACAGAATTAATAATAGTTGCAAGTAATATCACAAAGCAAATAATGAAAATTCATGAAACTCTAGAGATGGCCAGTCTCAAGCTTTATCTTGCTCCTTTAAAATCCTCAGAAATAAAAAATTTGTTGTTACATCTTCCCTGCAAGACATTGGCTTTGACTACTCTGCAGTCCAAGAACTGGTTCATAGACCCCTTACAAATCCTTGGGAAAAGGAAATCCCTGTGAATGCCAAACACCATCTCTGTGCAAAATGAAGATCCAGCACATCACATGCTCAGAGCAACTACAGTGAGCCCGTGCAGGCTGACACCAGTACAAGCAGCTGTTCTGACTTCAGATACTCACATCCTTGCACACACCCTACATCTATGCATAGGCCTGAGCTTCTTCATGAAGCTGAAATGTACAGCTGAAGCTGTATACCTGGCAAATTCGCCACTGCTTTGGTTATTAGCTTCATATGAAACATTTTATTAAACATCTGTGCTCACCAGTCCTTCTAACAAAAGGTGCAGCCATGAGTGGACACCAGCTCATTCAGTTTGACCCAAGCCTGTCCAGCTCTGAGTCTGCTCTAAAGCATTTGCAATACAAATGGTCTGCTGTAAAGTCAGACCCTTTGTCATTGCCCATCTACCATAACCTGTGGCCCACCCAGATTTCTGTTCCTATCTAGGCAACTTTTTTCAATGGCAAAGTTACAACATTATAATGTATTGAATAACACATTTTACTTGCCTCAGGTGATGTATGACACTAATACTTCTGAATCCCTCTTCTCATAAATAGTGGAAATAGAAACTTGTTACTTTTTTTCCTATGAGAGTTAACAACACACAACAAAGAATATCTGAACTAGTAAATAACCAGAACCTATTCAGAATAGCATGCATTTTTGGTTCAGGCTATAAACCATTTTCTTTCAATTAAAAGAGAAAACAGGCACTTAACTGTGTAGGTCCTGTCTGATTAGATGCATATATCACTTAATGGGTATGATAAAACAAGAGTTTTCTAACAAAAGGTTGAGAAGACAGTGGTCATTATCCACTGAGTATGGTTTCAAGGAAATCCAAACTTACTAATTTTTCCTGAAATGCCAAATACAAAAAGTGTGATTTTCTTTTCCACATTAAATGGATATCTAAATGCATTTCCCTACACTGCAAAGCACTGCTTCAGAGCTATACAAAAGGAAAAAGACTGAGCAAGAGCACACAAGCAACCTGAGAAACTTGAGGATGGTTTCCCTTTGGCTGGAATCCAACCCCCTCATGCAGAATGGAGTTCAGCAATATGTGTCATTCAATGCTTCATGCAACAGACTCATGAAACAACCTACTATCAGATGCAGACAAGAGGTGACTCCATAACTTCAATAACTGTTCCAAATCACAAGGAAAATCCAAGCCTCATTTGCTATGTAAACACAAAATAAAAGACATTTCCTGCCACCAGAAAGTGACCATTTAAGTAGACAAGATAGGAAAAAACTTGGGCAAGAATAATATTTGTTTCCCTAACAGAGTTGGGAACTACAGCACTAACTGATGGAATCTATTGTAGCCCTAAAGTATGATTCGCATTACAATGTACACCAAGTCAAAACTTTGAAGTAGCTTACTTGGGTGGTGGTACACAATACTTAAATATTATGGTGCACAACATTTAAATCACAAATGTTACCTACTGAATGTCTATTCACAGACCCAAAGGGATTATGGCAGTGCACTGAAGTTCATGCTGCCATTCTCAACAGTTAAGACTGATGGAGCTTATTTAAAGCTACTCCACATAAGCAGATCCAATTTGCAATTACACCTCCAGATAGAAGCATACCTATTCTCAGTAACTCCCCCAGTAAAGAAAATAAAAAGATGACAATAAAGCTAAGATCTGAAGAAGGATATTTGAGTCCTGACAGTTTTCACAAGTCTACCCTTACTCTCTAGGGTCATCTAGGAGCACAAGTTCATTCCAGTAGCTGTAAAACTCAGACTGTACTAATATCTCTGACTGTGGTGTATGGGATGTGGGAAACACAAAAGCTCAACAGCAGGAGAAACTTTTTTCCTTTCCTCAACACTCAAGATAGAAAGAGCTTCACTGCCAAGAGAGTCATATAACACATATACGAATGCCCATATAATTTAGGCATTTTGTCCTACATTAGACTGAGATCTGGATTCATATGGCATTGAAATGGGAGGAAGGGAAGGACAACACAAATTAACTTAGGTTGCCAGTGATTGTTCTGGGCTTGAGAACATGTACTCTTTGGAGTTTGATGTTACTTCTAGATACAATTTTTTTTTAAATACAATCCATAAAAAGACATGCCTTTTAAAAATAAGCTTCCTTTAAAAGAAATCAAATCTCATGGCAGCTTGTGGATTAAACTTTGAGCTCTTTGGAACACCTGAGCAAACAAAGGCAGCAAATTTTCTAACATAAGTATAGGCAACTTTCTCCAGAATAGCTGCTTCACTACATCGTGTGATAAATTCTGCCTCTCCAGTGTTGGCAATGAAGGCATTTTCCTGCACATCCCAAGGCATGCCACCCAGCAGCAACCCTCTGTTGGACTTGAGGTCCCTGGCCTCCTCCTCCTCGCTGGCACTGGTACAGGAAACATGCATTGTCTGAAATGTTGTTCTAAGGTAGCTTTAACTATTTTGTAGCACAGCCATTTAGTTGCAACACTGGGTAGTGACCCAGTCCACACAGGGAGGTTGCAACTAGATCATCTTTAAGGTCCCTTCCAACCCAAACCATTCTATGGTTCTATGATTTTTTTTCCTAGCAGGGAATGAGGGGTCAGTATCCCCTGTCAGTATTTTGACAGCTTCTGAGATGTGACTAAAGATGGATGAAACATTAGGATTCTGCAGACATACATGAAGGGAAGGAATGTTACATTTCACATTCAGAATGCATAGCGATTCACACTGGTGGCCAAAGGATTAAAAGACAAATTAAATTTTGATGAAGATTTAAAATATTTTTTCCAGTCTTCCTCTCTTTGGATTTTGGTAAATTCAAATTCTCTCTGTTTTCTTTGCTTCACTTCTCCTGAAGTAAAACATACATTTTAAAAATCATACTTAAAGGATTTCTTAAATCAGATTTTCTTAAAATATGTAAAATAAGCTCGTCAAATATATTCACAGTTCTTTAACTTAATTCATTTCTAATACCTATCCCCCTGAGGTAAGCCACTAACAAGATTTACTTTTTCAGTCACACTTTTGTTAAAATTCTGCATTAAGTCAACAGGAGACATCATCTGCTCAACATGTGGTTCAAAGAAGCCAACATGGATATCTTCAGTTATATTTTTAAAAGTTCTCCCAGAGGCAAGAGGCATCTTATTCCTTCTCTCCTTGCCTAAAGAGCTCTGGCAGAGAGCTCTTTAACCACCCTTATAAAAACAACTCTCCAAGGATGGGCATCCCTGAATCTGAATTCTCCAGAGCCACTTCTGATCTGCTGTCGAGGTGGGCTGCATACTATCTGCTCAGTTTGCCTGCAAATGGTGCCTTGTGAATATTCTACATGCATGCCTCACACCTCTCTCCTATTTCCTCTTATTTCTTACCATGACGCCAAGTAGAGGGATGCAGTTTCCACCACAGAGAGCAAGTGGCTCAGCCACACACATCACATGGGCTCTCCCGTTCACCAAGGGATGGCAAAATTCACCAAGACCAAATTTTTATTTGTCCTTTCTGAGACACCAGGGAATATTCAATTTAGGTCACAAAAAAACACTGTTCAATGTTTGTGGATGGAACTGCACATGGACAGCAAGGAGGGCAGCAAGTAGACCCCGAGGCACAGGGGCTGCATTGTGTCCTCTCCCTGTCCTTCCACAGGCACATGAATCATAGCAATAGCTTGTATTGTGGAATATGTGACCAATTGTAGCAGAAATCTTTCAGACATTTTTACAGAGATGGAGGAAGGTCTGAGTCTAGGACTGAGGTGAATTCAGGTGGCAGGCTTAGATCATTTAAAATCACAACTATATTTGATATTCAAGACCAGTCCATGGACTGACTTTATTGAAACAGCATCAGCTCCAGCTAGAGGTATGACAAAGAGTGATCAGGCCACTGAAGACTTACATGCTTATTTTTGAAGGCTATTATTCTTCAGGCATTTTGCACAGTCTGACTCTAATAGGCGGCAGTAAGCATATACAACCAAACAAAACCTCTGCATTGGTTTTGCAAAGCTATGAAAAAGCACCAGTTTGTTTTTTCTAGAAATACTATGGTAAAGTGATTTAATAAGCAGTCACTTCAAGCAAATACACTGCTATCTTAGAAGACACTTGCAATCAGTGAGGAGCTATGCATACCTTTTTATCTTTTTGTAAATTATCCTATGAAAAGGGAGACTAGTTATTCAACTGTCTATGGCGTAGAAGGACAGAGGATAAATACAGTAAACCCAAAGACTTTTCAGGTAGAATTTCCACCAGTGGTTTTCAAATGGTGGCCAGTGATGCTCTTGTGCTTGGAACATCAGCCTTTATTTTAATATTTCTGGGTATAACTTAAGAAAAAGACCAATTGGGAACTACCCATGTTTGGATATGCAGCTCCAGTGATTTGAAGCTTATGCTGTTGTACCTGTGAGGTAGATCAGTGTCCCTGCTCCTCCTATTTGAATGAAGCAAGATCTTTGTTTAGACAGGATCCTTTGTGGCTTCTACACAAATCTGTGTATTTTCCAAAATCTGTTCTTTTCTATAATGAAACAATGCTGTGTGTTGATTCAGCATTTGTGAGTAATGTTGGAAGTTCCACCATACCTCTTGTGATGGAAGAAAAGCTTTACTTTATGAGCTGATGAATAAGGTATGCAACATTGTGCTGGGATGTTTTCTGTTCAACCCCACTGAAGCATACATGAGTGGGTTTCAGAAATCAGTAGGTGATTTAGTTAAATGGCAATGAGCTGCTGATGTGTTCCTTAAGGAAACTGAGGTGTGTCTACAGAAGCATATCCACTCCCAGCCCAACCTGTCTGAAGTGATTAGACTGCTCAGGGATCACAGGACTCCTGAGCAAAGACAAAGGGAGGAAGATAATGGCTGTAAGACAGACATAGTGTGAATGGTTGTGTGAGATTGTCTCCTTCACCCAAGTTGCTCTTTCTTCTCACTTAGCACTGAATTTAGTCCTTAGATGGCCTTTTCCTGACTGACTTTACTGCTAGGCAAAGACTGGCCAAGGGAGATCCACAAGAAAGAACTCTGGTCTTCTTAGGAAATGTGAAAAATAATTTGGAGTCAGCTTAAGTGAAAGAGGTGTATCAGTTTTCCCCTACTGGGCATGGTGGCACAAATTCAAACAGAGAAGGGGTGCATGTTTATAAAAATCAGGACATATTTGATGTGGCAATGCAGTTGTTATTACGCTACTTGTCTTTATCTATTCAAAATTGTGGCATTTACAGTGGTAAACACTAAAAATACAATACTCAATAGTGACCAATGTTTGTGGTGGCCCATAGTATTCAGAGAGGACAGAAGCTCCTTCAGAGAATCTGATGATTGGCAGCAATAATGCTTTCATTTATACTGCTTCTTTGTGTGACTGTAGCAGCTGGAGAAAGTCCTTGACTGGTGTTCTTGAGACTACAGACGCCAGAAGAGAGGAGCATGCTCATATGCATTCTTAGGGTAAAGAAGAGGGCCTACCAACTATGGAAAAAAGGGCTAACTACTCAGGAGGAATTTAGGAATATAGTTAGGTCGTGTAGAAAGAAAATTAGAGAGACAAAGGCACAACTTGAACTGAATCATGACAGCTCTGTGAAGGATAACAAAAAGTCCTTCTTCAGATACATCAGCAGCAAAAGGAGGGGCAAGGAAAACATCCATTTTTACTGGACATGGGCAGGAATATAGTTGTCAAAGATGAAGAAAAGGCTGAGGTATTTAACACCTTCTTTGCCTCACTTTTCAACAGTAAGACAGGTTATCCTGAGGACAGCTGGCTTCTGGAGCTTATAGAAGGTGACAAGAATCTGAACAGCCCCCCTGTAATCCAGAAGGAAACAGCCAGTGACCTGCTGAACTGCTTGGGTCCCCACAAGTCTATGGGACCAGATGGGATCCACCCAAGGGTGATGAGGGATCTGGCAGAAGAGTTCACCAAGCCTCTCTCTATCATCTGCCAACAGTCCTGGCTCACTGGGGACATCCCAGATGATTGGAAGTTGGCGAATGTCACGCCAATCCACAAAGAGGGACGGAAGGAGGACCCGGGAAACTCCAGGCCTGTCAGCCTGACCTCAGTGCCTGGCAGGGTTATGGAGCAGATCATCCTCAGTGCAATCACACAGCACCTGCAGGATGGACAAGGGATTAGACCCAGCCAGCACGGGTTTAGGAAGGGCAGGTCCTGTCTGACCAACCTGATCTCCTTTTATGATCGGGTGACCCGCCTGGTGGATGAGGGGAAAGCTGTGGATGTGGTCTACCTGGACTTCAGCAAGGCCTTTGACACCGTCTCCCTCAGCATTCTCCTGACAAAGCTGTCAGCCCACAGCTTGGACAGGGGCACTCTGTGCTGGGTTAGGGACTGGCTGGAGGGCCGGGCCCAGAGAGTGGTGCTGAACGGGGCTGATCCAGTTGGCGGCCGGCCACTAGTGGTGTCCCCCAGGGATCCGTGCTGGGCCCAGTTCTGTTTAATATCTTCATTGATGATTTAGATGAGGGGATTGAGTCCACCATTAGCAAATTTGCAGATGACACTAAGCTGGGGGGGGCAGCGTGGATCAGCTGGAAGGCAGGAGGGCTCTGCAGAGGGACCTGGACAGACTGGAGAGTTGGGCTGATTCCAGTGGGATGAGGTTCAACACCGTCAAGTGCCGGGTCCTGCACTTTGGCCACAACAACCCCATGGGGAGCTCCAGGCTGGGCACAGAGTGGCTGGAGAGCAGCCAGACAGAGAGGGACCTGGGGGTTTGGATCAACAAGAAGCTGAACATGAGCCAGCAGTGTGCCCAGGTGGCCAAGAAGGCAAATGGCATCCTGGCCTGTATCAGGAACAGCGTGGCCAGCAGGTCCAAGGAAGTGATTCTGCCCCTGGACTCAGCGCTGGTGAGGCCACACCTCGAGTACTGTGTCCAGTTCTGGGTCCCTCAGTTCAGGAAGGAGATTGAGGTCCTGGAGCAGGTCCAAAGGAGGGCAACCAGGCTGGTGAAGGGACTCGAGCACAGACCCTATGAGGAGAGGCTGAGGGAGCTGGGGCTGTTCAGCCTGGAGAAGAGGAGGCTCAGGAGAGACCTCATCACTCTCTACAACTCCCTGAAAGGAGGCTGTAGCCAGGTGGGGGTTGGTCTCTTTTCCCAGGCAACTATCAGCAAGACAAGAGAGCATGGTCTTAAGTTGTGCCAGGGGAGGTTTAGGTTAGATATTAGAAAGAATTTCTTTACAGAGAGGGTGATCAGGCAATGGAATGGGCTGCCCTGGGAGGTGGTGGATTCTCCATCCCTGGGGATATTTAAAAAGAGACTGGATGTGGCACTCAGTGCCATGGTCTAGTAACCACAGAGTTGGGGATCAAGGGTTGGACTTGATGATCTCTGAGGTCCCTTCCAACCCAGCCAATTCTATGATTCTATGATATAAGGAGGTTTTTTTTGCTACATTGCCAATATGACCAAGTTAAAATGTAAGAATTAAAATTGTTTATAAAAAAATAAATGCCATTCTCTTTCCTTTGCATGAGACAGATGTATGCTGCTCCTCTTCCTCTCTCCGAAGGCAAGGCTTCCCAGCGATTCCTCTTGCAATAGCACAAAGAAAACTCTCCCTTTTCAATCTACTTTAGTCACAACCGGACCTCAACGTATGATGAAAGAACAGTGGGTTTATGAGACCCATTTTGTGTTTGATTTCTCTGCTGAAACTGCTACTATCCATGCCCTCCTTCAGGATGGCTTTTCCAAGGACACATCTGCACTCCAGAATTTACAAGACTGATGTTCTCTGCTGTCCTTTAGTTTGCTCTTGCTTGTTTGGTAATTTTAGACTTTTCTTGGGGTCTTATTAACTTAGTCAAGTTAACCCAATGCAGCAGACACTGTATCAGCCTGCAACTTAGGTGAACTCCAACAAGGCTGGAAAGCAAAAGGAACATGGAAGAGGTTGTTACCCATGCAGATGAGACATGGATCTTTGAACACTGTTGGCCATGCATTTAGGAGACCAGACCTGCTTTGTGGTTTAAGCCACTAGGACCACAAGTGTTATTGCCAAAGGGTCTGCAACCAGCTTAACCTCTGAGGCTAGGGTATAAGGGGAGGTTTTTCATAACTCTCTTTAATATTCTGACCACCTGAAAAGAACAAACTAGCAACACTGTAACAGCTATGCCTTACTTAGCACTGAGGATATTATTTCTCAATTGGACAAGAAGGATTGATAATACCATTTTAATGGATTGCCTACATTTTTAATGCACTCACAAGAAGCCCTACTGCTAACCTTTTAAATCTCTGAACAGAGAGGGGAAACCAAAGCACTAAAGTGGTAGTTAAAAAAACTACTGCAGAAATGCAAACTCACTAACTTTGCTGTTACATATTTCTGCATCTTCAAATACTGATATTTAAACATTACCTTGAAAACAGCCTAACTTAACCATTCCTTTGCCAGTCTTCTGGAATTGTTTCAGAACCATCTGAAGAGGTATCACAGAGTTGAGCTGAAAATATTAAATATCCTAATAACTTGATTTGCCCATGCAGTGTGGGTCTAGAAGGTCCTGCTTTGTCCCTCCCAGTCTTGGACTGAGGAAGGAATGAGTAATTTAGGAGAACTGAAGTGTTACGAGGAGGTGGGATAAAAGAAAGATTTTTTGAGAAGTGCTGGGAGTTAGGAAATGTTTCAAAGAAATTGAAGGGAAAACAGTGATATTTTTGCCATCATACATAGTAACACTTGCATCAGTCTCGGTGCAAGGTGAGCTCAAACCACAAGCAAAAGGCTCAGCCGCTTATCACACCAGGTACACAACTTGCTTTGCTTTACCTACTAGAGTTATTTTTCATACTGTTAGAAATGACACAAAACTCTCAGAAAAACTCCCAGGAAGTCTATAGACTTTGTTCTTAGGCTGCCTGTCTTTTGATCATTTTCTTCAATTTTTTTTTTTTTAATTAATGAGAAAAAAAAGCAAAAAAACCCCCAAAAACCCAAAATACAAAACACAACAAACACCACCACCCCCAAACTACAGCTCATACTCTCTCCTGTTAGTAGTTAGCTTAGTTAATTAGTTAGCTATTTTTAAAACTTTTTATTTTTTTATTTCCATCTAGTATTACAGCAATGTATAAAACTATACTGCACATAAGCACTGATGTAGTCCATTTCCTTCTAAAACCAACCAGAGTTTTCAATATTTGGTTAGTTTGCAATTTCACATGAACAGGTATAAAGAACAGTACTTGACACAGATGAGATGCCAGCTAAACTTAAATGTCTTCTGATATAAATCATTGCAATCTTGCCAAAGTCAGTTATACTAATTTAGGCTATCAAATGACAGAGGCTTTAATATCATTATTAGTTCAAACTGATTAAAACTGACCTACACTTTATCCAGTTTCAACTTTGCTGCTCTAGAATCACTCTGACTTCACTCTGATATGTATAATATAAATGAGGTGGGTCTCAATAGTCACACACTGCTGCTTCTTCAAGTACCAAAGAATTGCCACTGTTGCTATTGGTCAAGGTACTTGTGGCTTTCTTAACTTAAGGTCAGCTAAACTCCAAGTATTCTGCTCTAGCCTGACTGCAAAAACGGGACTGTTTGTTTCCATACATATGCCTTACTCCTGCTAAAGGCTCCTGCTAGCAGTGGATATTATTTCTGCAACAATCTCATGATTCTGCTCTATCAGTATCTGAAAAACCTAACAGTGAGTACTGACACACACACGCTAACTAAACATGACCATTTCTGTACATCACAACCATCAACTGCTTTTGCCAGCAGTCAGAGAAGCAGCAGAAACATAAATCTAATCTATCTTAAACTACGATATCATGACACAATATTTGTGACATAATTTATGGCATAAGGAACACAAGAGAACAATTTGCCACTTGCATTTTCCTAATAAAGATTAAGATTGCAGTTGAAAACCAGACCTGTGTTATGATAGCTCAAAATCCTTTATTTATTCAGTTAAAAAATGTGTGTCCCAAGCACAATGCAGAACAATAAATTGCCATGCTTTATCATAACTTTTTACTTTTTTTTTCCCCTCAGGTATTTCTTAAAAAACCACAGCCTACACCTAGAATCTTGGCTTACTCCTCTGCAGTGCCTTAGGAAAAACTAACCTTTCAATAACAAAACTTAAGTGTTAAATAATCTATATAACCAGAGGCCCAATGAACAGACTGCCATAGGACAAATTAAATGTTACTACAATTCACCTTCACTTAAAAAAAAAAATAAGTGCTACATTTCACAGAAGCCACATGAAGATTGTTGTCTGGAAAAAAAAGTCAGGAGAGATTTTCATTGTAGTAACTGCTGGTGAGTTTTTCACAGAAGTTACTAGAACTCTGTCAGTTCCTTCTACACAGAATTTAGCTCATAATTCTAATTATTCAAGTAACATTTGGGTAGCATTACTCTTGCTGACCAAACCTATTCTCCCAAATTCAGCAGGCTTCTAATATTCTGGTTAACTGTAAAAACTCTTTAGAAAAAATTTAGAATAACAACTATATCATCATATGGTTGGTAGAATACCAACCATATGTCATATATCATACCAACTATATATTTGATGTAATGCCATCATACCAACTATATGTCATATTTTTGAGATATGGGACATAAAAACTGGAGTTTTGTCCTAAAATGAACAGAAAAATCTTCTACTTATTTCAAAAGTGAAGTTACACAGGCTTTCAGAACAGATTGAAAACATGAGGCTATTTTCTTTTGGTGCCATCTACCCCCTAACTTCTGAGAAAAACAACTACCTTTCAAATAACAATTAACTTCTGAGAGCCTGCTGGATAGGATATGGTTCTGGGTTTTTTTGCTTGTTTGACAGATAGTGCACTTCTTTCCCTACCCCAACACAATTCAAGCATCTCTCTGTAGACAGAATTGGCTGCACTTTACAGCTCATACCAGAGGAGCTCCATTTAGAAGGGTGTATCACCCTGATGCTGTCAGTTTATTTTTGCTTTGTGGGAGAAAGGCAAGAGTAATAATTATGTGCACTCCCTCTGGGTCTCAGTATACAACTCCTCACCCTGAACAATAAACAATCACAGCCAGCAGAAATCTATGATTTACTAAATGAAACTTGAACCATGGTAGTATATGTCTGCTAATTTTCATTCCAGTCCTTGTAAGGTCGGGCATCATATTCCAGGGAATTGTTTTTCACTTGGTTGACAAGAAATTGATTTTATTAATAGAGCAAGGGATAAATGTTAATACAATGCAATTATTTCTTCATTATTTCTCTGGTTTAAGAAGTTCTTCCATGTTAAATTACAATTCAACACTCAAATAGCCTGGTGAGTGAAAAAAAATGTTGTAAGTAAAATTTCTATTCAAACAAAGAAGAGATCCTACTCTTCTGTTATCAGACATACCCTTTGAGATAAGCCTAGGAAAGCCAGAGTGGGTTTTAGTGTGCAACCAATTGGTAGCAAAGAAGTCTTCCAGTTTTGCATGCTCACAGTCTTAGATAAGTCTGAATTACATTTTTCCTGCATATACTACAAATTCTGAGCAGGAAAAAAAGGCACTGGGGTTGTGATACAGTAACTAATGGTGAGGTTTTAATTTTCAGTGTCTGTGAGAGTAGCAACTCAAACTGAGGACTTCTGAAAGGAAACCATTCTCTCTTCATTCAAGAGCCTGTTGTCCCAGAGGCAGACAGCATACTAGCTGAAGCCCAGGACTGCTAAAATAGCTGTACCTGGCCCTTGGTCACAGCTGGTTTTCATCCAGTAAACGTGAGCATGGGATGAGCACCCTCCTTGTGTTTGCAGCTCTCTATGTCATTTATAGACAGGCTTCCTGGAAACAGCTTCCAGCTCCCTCACTTTTCAGAGCTCATATAGGCTTAGAAATGCCTGTGGGGTACTTTTAGCAATGATATTTAGTTATTCTTTCCAAGCTAAGGAATATAAAAATGCAGCAGCAGTCCATTCTTATTTCTCTCACTTTCTATGCTCAGTCCTGGGAGGTTCTGACAATCCTTTTGCTTATTTCAGAACTGAACCTCCCATATACACACTGACCAAGTTGCATGAAGTGAGATAGAGGGTTGCTTTGCATCCCTGTGGATATCAGAGGAGCTGTCAAGAATGGGAGGGGCTCATAGCACTCTGCCTGGTTTTTGTGGAACATGGGGTTCAGAAGTCAATAAAACACTCCTGGAAACTAAAATACGGAATGTCAAATTAGTTAACTTTAAGTATATAATTCAGCAGATTTTAGCACACACTTCAGCCATCCCAAGTTGTCTTAAAAAAGCTTGTACAATGCAGTATTTGGAAGAGAACTGCTGAGACCCTGTCCCTTCTGAAGAGCTCAGATCAGCCTCTGGCTGCTTCCTGCTAGCCAGCTCCCACACACATTTCAGCTGTACCATCCAGGGGACAGAGCTGACAAATCCGAAAAAAGTCAAAATAGCATAAAGGAATCAAATTCTGTGTTTCTTTTTAGTGATCTGTATTCAGCACCAGATAGCACTACATTGGAAAGCACTTTCTTCCTCAAATACATCCTTTTGTTATGATGGCAGGACTTCAGATTTAGTAATTATTCCTTTAGAAGAAGAAAAGATAATTAGGAAGACTTCTTCCCCCTTATCACTAACTGATAAAATGAGCATCCCTGCATACAACGACACTCCACAAAGTCCTCCTCATAGAGTTTGATTTGCAGAGCCACTCTTAAAAGGCATTTTTTAAACAACAGCCCTAAGGACATCAATAATATTAATAAATTGGATAAAGTGGTCATCAGGCTGAGAGGTCACTACAAGTATTTCTTAGTTAAAGGCTCTATTTCAAACAGAAGGTGTTAGGACTGCTGTGCATCTGCTGTGCATCTCTCTCTAATTCCCCTGTTTCACCTCTCTTGGACCTTCACCCCTCAAAACTTATTTGCTATCCCCCAAAAGAGGTTAATCAACTGAGAAACACCTTAAAAATCCACTTGGATTTTCTAGAAATAGGAGAAATTACTTTCTCCTCAGAACAATTGGGAAAACTCACAAGAACTGACCGTATTGTTCATGACACTGGATGTCTTTCCAGGGCTGCAACTAATTCCCAGCCTCATTTAACATTAAAAATGGATTTCAGAATTACTCAGACTAGGAAAGTATGTCGTGAGGTGAAACTTGACTCGTAAGCTCATCCCACTTTTAGAGAACAGGAAATATAAAATACTCAAGGAGTCTCTGAAAAATGCAAAGTAAAAGTGGAGAGATCAAAAAGGAAACCACAAGAGGGCAGATGGACTACATAATGGATGATGAAATTATTAAATACAGAAGGAAAAAAGGGAAGGTGTCCTATCTCTTCGGAGAAACCTCATCTGGGGAAAGAAGTATTTTATGCAGCAGATGACAAGTTAGGAACATGAAGGGAATTCTACTTTTTCCAATTAAAAATCGTGGAATTTTTGGTATCTGAGTAGTGTTATATCATTATAGAGATTTGGAGGTCCTCCTGTTATCCCCGGGAAAAAATGACATACACACCTTTGCTCCCACACACTTTAGCCTCTCCGGAGGGACTGGCGAGCAAAGTGACAATTAAATCCTTGGCCTTGTGACAGACACTTTTAAATACACTCCAGCAATGAAATCAGAGCTCAAATGATAGGACAAGTCTTTATTCACATAGAAAGTCACAGGAACATAACCATTTGGAAGAAAACTATTTAGGAATGGGATTGGTTGCTTGCAAGCATAAGACACACGTGGATGGGACCATATGCTTACAAAAACTTCCTTCACTTATGAACAACACTTTACTTCCATGGGGTAGCATTCACCTGTATTTACTTTACTCCTAGAGGGCTAGTCAAACGCTGTACAATTTTTAACATCTTTTTTTGCTTTCCTTAATGTCATTGAGCTCTGTATTAGGCTCTTTCAGATTTTGAATTCTCTACAAAACACTCAGCTTTGGAGCACTCTGCAGCAGGGATTGCACCAGTACTTTGCCACCAGTACTTTGTTTAGGAAACTACTCTGGATCTGCAGCTTTCCCACTGAGACAAGCTGGCAGTTTTGAAGATTTCTTAAAATGGATCCAAGCAATGTTGACAAATTGGGTGATACTGTGATGTGGAGAATAAAAAGTAGGCTCTGTAACCCAAAAGAGGTAGGTTAAGTGACTGCTTAGCTATTTGCAGGATCCTTTACTAGGAGAGCCTAAAACCATCAGCTTCCACTTCTATGAAATACAGATTGATCATCTTTCATTAAGTGTGGCTATGTTGTCCACATTAAAATACTACAAAAACTTTCCCATCACATTTCCTATCTGCTATGTGGCTTATTGTAAATGTATGAGTAATCTGTAAAACTTTGGATTTCAAAGGTTCCTTTTTTTTTTTTTTTAACATTCATTCTACTGTCTCTTTTATTCTTACACTTACTCTCCTTTTAATCTTTAAGACATACAATAAAAAAGAAACACATGCCTATGCTAAAGCTTCATTCCAACTCCTCCTTTTATTCACAAGACTTTTCCACTGACATCAGAGAGAAGGGATCCAATTCCAAAAGAGAAAACAATGTTTAAGAAAAAACCCATTTAGCCAGATTAAACCCTACATTTCATGCCATCACTTCACATTGCTACACAGATGCTAATGTGAAGGTCATGTGTTCTGAACTATACAAACATTCTCCTCATGGTACAGTTCATTGCAGCAACTGTGCTAATACCAAGTTTTGCAGACCAATTATTTGGAACAGCTTGTACCTGCTTTAAAAATGGGAAGTATGCTCATCAGGAATGTGTGTTATATGCATATGTCTTTATATGTAAATAGACCTAAAAATGAGACTGCAAACACTGTAGGAGCAGAAGGATGAGGTCTTCCCTGGCTTATAATGTTTTAGATCAACAGTTTTCATTTTATTTGGTATACACTGACTTAACCAAGAGACAGCTTTGACACAGAAAATTTCAGACTATAAAACACTTTAGTCCTTTATAAAAAGATGCTTATACAATGTATTACCAACGTCACACACAAAAGCACAGCAACAGGTTGAATGAAGCCTTTACGGTATGGGTGACGGGACCTAAGAAATTTCAGCTGCCAGCTGCTTGCTCCAATCTAGCCTAGGTAAGCATCATCAAACCACTTACTGGCCACAAAGTATCTCACAATCCCTGTCCCATGTGCTCATTGTTAGCTCAGCCACTAGCAGGTATCTGACAAAATTACCACTGCACCTTATGTTTTTATTGTGAAGCTTCAGGTTAGCACTTCTAAATGGATTATCTTAGAGACAGTGTCCTCAGGTAAGATTTGAGGTATTGGCATGGAGCAATACAGAAAACACTGAACTGCTGGTTTCCACATTGATACAATCCATGCCAGAGGACCTGAAATTCCATGGACTATCACAGTGGCATGCCTGGTGGAACTGATGAAAAAAAAGGCAGGTTAAATAAGCATATATATTCTAGGGTAATAGAGGAGCTAGAGAACCTGAGATAGTTGAGCTTTCCTAAGCATTAGCAGAACAAAACAAGAACTCTTTGGGATGTTGTTTTTCATACCTTGTTGACACAATCTTTCCACAAGTTAGCAGAATCCCAGCTGCTGTTCTCTGATCCCGCACAGGTTACTTCCAAAGTGGGAAGGATCCACAGAGATCTCTCTCTCAAGCAGTACAGAAAAACCCTGGCAACATCTGAACTTTTTTTCAGAAAAAGAAAGCTGAGCAGAAGACTGGCATGTGGTCACTTCTTAGCTGATCAAACATGATTTGGTTCAGGAAATTAACTGCCCTTTGGATTCATCCAAGTTAGAGGATATTGGTTTGGTGGTAAAGGTAGTTTACTAACTGAACAGATACATTGGGTACATTTGTCTTTCTCTTTTTCTTGTAAAGCTGTGAAAAACAACTTTATACACAACTCTAATACCCTGTTTCTAATTTATGTTTTCCATTGTTCATAATTTTGCTGCAGTCAAACCAATGTTAATTAAATTAAGTTGCCTCTATAATAAATACTAAAAATGTTAGAATTAATTCTGACCCTCTACATACAGAAGAAAACAGACTATCACATAACATCTTTTCTATAAATTATTGGTTGCACTGGACAAATAGTAAGGTACTCTTTCTAAGCACTGTCCCACTTCCAGAAGATCTGCTTCTCTCCCTGATTCTGCCAAAAGATACAACCATTGGATGGTTTTGGTTTGAAGGGACCTCCAAGATCACCTAGTTCCAAACCCCTGCATGGGCAGGAACACCTCCCACTAGATCAGGTATCCATGAGGAGGATTTTGTGAACACACAAAAAAAGGCAAAGCTTGATTTAATAAACCTGTATGTCAAGAAAGCAATGTAGAGAGAATAAGGTTAGCATTTACTTGTGGGTGTTACATGCTCAGTGTTGCAAGTGAGGTGTAATTTACTGATTTGAGTCAAGCCATAACAACAAGCTTACTTGATTCATTTGGTGCTTTCTGGTCCATCTAGGAGATATGATAGCTGGAGAAGCCAAAACAGAGGCTTAACACAAAGTTTTGAACTCTCTGACATATTCAAAAGAGAGGCTCAAGTTCTGCAGGGATTAAACTATTCCCATAGAAGGTTCAGGCATGCTGTCAAGACAGCCAGTATAGGAAGATTAGTGCAACAGCTGTCCTGTAAACAAATAGAGGATAATATTTTCCAGGGATTTAATATCTTCACCAACACTTGTCAAGATGGACTTAGGCCCACAGAAAAGAAGTTCTCTGTAACAACATATTTTTTCATATTTTTTTTCCTCTGGGCCCCGCATAAATTTTTTCACCCAGGCAAGTTTGAGTTTGCAGTACCCCCTACTGTCCTTGATAAATCCATTCAACAATGGTTGTTCCTGTATTATCTGCTGTTTCCCCTCCAACACTGACTACGCTCAAGTTGTCTCACATTCATAGATGACATCAGTCCATTTTCATCATCTTTTCCCTTATCTCGCAGGGAAAATGAACTATCTTCTTCAGCAGTAAAGCTCAAGGCTTTTTAAAGCGAAGATTAAGTTTGTAATGTGTGGTTTATTTGCAAATCCACAAAAAAAGCAATGAAATGTTTTGCAGAAAAATATATGGATCAGCAGTTATCTGCAAAACATGAGGCACAGACCTGGAGGCACATTTAAGCCACAGAAAAAAGAATTAAAAAGACCCCAAAAAACAAAACCAAACAAAAAACAGGGAAAAAAAGAAAAAACAAACCAAACCAAAACCAAAACAGAGCAAAGTAAAAAAATTAAGACCCTAAGAATCTAAAATGTATCCTCACATAGAGGCTAAAAGCTCCCACAGGCCTAGAATACTCTGGAAAGTTACAGACTTTATTTACAGTAAATTACAGATTTTGCTTCAGTTATATTTTAATTCTGAGATGAAAAAATGAGGGAGAGATATGAAATGTAACATAGCCATTTGTCACATGCTGAAGTATAGGGCCTTACTCAATACATTTATAGTCCAGTTTCCATACTACAGAAGCTCATTCAAAGATACTTATGCCACAAGAACTGGTCTTAACTTCTTTAGAAAACCTGCCAGGATTTTAGTTTAAACTGGTACTTGCAGTGAAAATATAAATGGCAAGAATCTATGCTTACAAGATGTTGAAACTGATATTCTTAGGCCACTTGCAACCCAAACTCCCATGGTTTCCAGGGGCTACAAGCATGAACAACACTTAAGGAATGTGAAGTATACTGAATGTACTATTTCAGCAGACATCTCAAATAAAATTCCATAGGCCAGCTTTTCCACTAGAAGGGAAGAAATAAGACTTTTCTGAAGAAAAATAGTACTTTGTGAAAGAATCCTTGCCCAAGTAACTTACAGGATGCCATCACCTGTCTCAGTAATAGACTAATAAAAGTTACTTTAGTAGCTGAAACTCATAATGAGACTCTTAAAATAATAACCAGCTTTATAAAAATAATATTTTATTATTATTTTACATATAATATTGAAATATTACATATGTTGCATTGCTCATAATTTTTGCTGGGTCAGCCTTAGTGTACAGAGAAAAATCACAATCTTCTTCATGGTTTTTGAGATTTAAAAAAAAAAAGAGAGGAGGTAGACGTTACTGCCTAATTATTCAGGCTTAGAATTTGCTTGGAGCAGTATGACATGCATCATGAAAACCACAAAATCAAAAGCATAATTTAAATATTTAAGCTGGAAGGAATCTCTGCCTCTCCTAATGCCCTCCAGAGAGCAGGTTTCTCCAAGCCTCGTCTGGCCAAGTGCAGGTTCTCTCCAAGGACAGAGGTTGACCACCCTCCCTGGGCACCCCACTCTTCTGGTGCAAAAGATTTTCCTAACATCTAATTAGCATTTAGATTTGTGTCTGTTGTCACTTTTCCTGCACCCCTGTCACTGGACCAACTCTGTCTTCTCTGCACCCTCCCATTAGGTGGGTTGTGAGATCAGTTAGATGCCCTCTAAGCTTTCTCTTCTGCAGGATGAAGTCTCTCCCTGTACATCTTGTGCACCAGTCCATGATTATCCCGGTGGCCCTCCACTGGATACACTACAGTATGTCAGGGTCCCTATCCTGGAAGGTCCAAAACTCGTAAGTAACAACTAAGGCTACTACATATTCTGTATTGCATATATACCACGTAGGCATACATACACAAACATATATACAAAGAGGAAAGGCAATACTACTTTACATTCCAGGAGATCGTTGTGTTTTGAATAGACTTTCATTTTTAGGCCCTCATTATTTTTACTGTAAATTTAAATTTAATTACATTTCATTTTCATTTAAATAATTGATAGAAGGGAAAAAAAGAAAAGTCGGTATCTACGGGTCTTAAGCTGCAGACGTAATTCTGGGTGAAAAATCAGACACACTGTGGTTACTTCTACCTGTTGAAGGCAGCAAGGTAGAAGCCAAACTCTGAAAACCTCCAATTATATAAAAAAACATTAAGTGTTTGGGAAATTAGCACTAACCACACCATTATTCCAGAACACAGGCAGCGAATGTTCATACAGTCACCACACATAACAAATGAAACCAAAAACCCACCAATGTTCAGCAACTTGGGCTGGCAGAGACAAACTGGAGCATTCCCCTGAGGAGAGAAGGCCCTTCCTGAAGTTTACGTCCTTCTAGGATAGGATGACTTCTCACCTCTGCAGGCTGCAGATGGAGTCTGCCCAGAGAGTTTGCTTTCAGTTTTGTGGTTAATAGACTTTCAGGAATTATTATCCCAACTGTGAGGAGGAACTGTTTTCTTAAGTGATATAAATTACCTTGTGCAAAAAGTGGTGAGGACAGACTTACCCTGGTCCAGGCTGGGCTTATTTCAGTTTGTGTTACACCAATTGCTTAAAGCAAATGGAGACCAAGCTATTTCTAAATCAAATAAAAGGCCTTTTTAGAGATTTGCAACTGCATAACCTAAGCATTGCAGTTTGGGCTAGATATAACACAGCAGACTACATTTGTGTAAAAATTTACATAGTAGAATAAAAATAGAAGTTGTTGGAGGGTTGCATTATGGGAACAATCCCCATTTTGCTCTAATTTTCTGATTTTTTTGTTGTTCTGTTTTTTTGCTATTGTCATTCAGCTTAGCAATGAATTGTGGTACTCTTAACACTGCCTTTATGGATTGCTCAAGAGGCTTCTGGAGATTTTATTTGAGGAGACATCTTTGTTCTTTTTTATCATCCATCCATCCATCCATCCATCCATCCATCCATCCATCCATCCATCCATTCATCCATCCATCCATCACTTCCAGTGACTTAAATGGGGCCAGAATAATATTGCAAGTATTTACAGAGATGCTTGAGATAGTGCTATAGCCATTTTCAATAGGCAGAATTTTGACTTCTGTATGTGTTCATTATTTCACTTCTCTAATGCCTTTTTCTGATCACACTAGTAATCTAGCTTCCATTCACTTCAGCAGGAAAAGACTTCTAAGGGATATTGCACCTTGCCTGGGTACTTATTAATGCCTGTTCTTGTTCAGTGATTATAGAAAGATTGTTTGTACAAAGTTGTACAAGAAGGCTTGAGTTAAATGGGTTTTTTATTTAAAAAAAAAAAAAGCAACAAAACCACCATAATGTGTTTAGGTCAGTACAAATTCCTTTTTGAAAAAGAAAAGTTTTAGATAATTTTAAATCTTTAGCTATATGAACTTTAAACACCAAAACAAACAAACAAAACCAACACAAAACCTAATTAAACCAAAACCCCACAACAACAACAAAAAACCAAAGCAAAACAAAGTGTCAACAAAAAGGCTTGTGCTAAAATAATAGAAGTTATTTTTAAGAAACCCATTAACATTTCTGAGTATACCTAGCCTGGCCAATTCCCCCCACCTAGTTTTATTTTCAGAGAAGGAAGCATGTTTGGAAGGAAGCACCTCTTCTCACTACTAAACTTGTACAGCTGTAACCAACTGCTTCATGAGCATGCAACCTGATTGCTTTTTTTTTGTTTGAGATGGTGTTGAAAGGAACAGCTTCAGCTGTAGATGAACTAAATTCCTGTTTGCATAGATTAAGTGATTTTTCGCTTCTTGTTTAAGGGTTTGGGATATTGCATAAGAATTTTTTTAAGTACTAAAAGAAAAAAAAAAGGTTTCCAGAGAGCAATGACTAAGGTGTGTTTCGTCTCCATTAGGCAACGTATAAACCTAACTCAACAAAATAAATTTGTCTCATTTCACACAGATTTGTTAAATATCTTGTATTTTATAAGTTTTACCCCTATACTTTTTGCTATATAGAACCATTGCATCATGGTTCATAGACCTGATGGGATTCATCTCTGGCTGTTGAAGGAACTGGTGGATGAAGCTGCAAAGGCACTGTCCGTCATATTTGAGAAGCTATGGCAGTCTGGTGAAGTTCCCACTGCCTGGAAAAAGGAAAACATAACCCCAGTTTCAAAAAGGAAGAAGAGGAAGACCAGGAACTACATGCCAGTCAGTCTCAGCTCTGTGCCTGGCAAGATGATGGATCAGATCCTCCTAAAGGCTCTGCTAAGGCACATGGAAAATAAAGAGGTGACCGACGACAGTCAGCATGGCTTCACCGAGGGCAAATGCTGCCTGACACCTGGACTTGGGCAAAGTGTTCAACACTGTCCTGCATTGTTGCGGACAGGTTTGGAGCTCTCCATAAATGACCAATGTGGTTGAAGGAAAAATCTTGTTTATTAAGCCCGATAGCGCAGAATATATAGTTTTCTCTTATCAGTGTTACAAACATGGCATTACATTATTGGTTAACATGGTTCGAACCTGATATTAACTTATAAACTAATTGGCTAAAGGCTATTGTCCATGCCTACAAAGGGCTGTCCTGATTTTAAAATAGTTGCTATTGCCGTTACTTTTGTTATCTTGTTTTTCTCCAAAGCCAATACCGGTGTTATTCATTCCTGCAAGGTCAGTTCTTCAAAACATTCCTGAATGCAGCTTGTTCAGTACATGTCTGCCTGAATGGAAAAACCCCACACTGCATGACATTCTGGTAACTAAATTGGATAGATAGATAGATATGATGGATGGACCACTTGGTGGGTAAGTAGCTGGTTGGCAGGTTACACTCAGAGAGTTGTGGTCAATGGCTCGTTGTCAAAATGGGCACTGGTCTTCAGTGGCATTCCTCAAGGGTTGGTACTTGGTGCTGTTTAACAGCTTGGTCAGTGACATGGACAGGGGAATTGAGTGCACCCTCAGCAAGTTTGCTGGTGATACTAAACTGTGTGGTGAGGTCAAAACAAAGGAGGGATACCATCCAGAGGAACACTGACAGGCTGGAGAGGTGGGCTCGTGCAGCCTGCATGAAGTTCAAGAAGTCCATGGTTCTGCACCTGGGTTGGGGCAATGCCAAACACAAATAAAGATTCGGTAGAGACTGGATTGAAAGCAGCTCTGAGGAGAAGGACTTAAGGGTCACGGTTTATGAGAAGCTCAACATGAGCTGGCAATGTGCACCTGCAGACCAGAAAACCAACCATAGTCTGGGCTGCATCAAAAGTAGCATGGCCAGCAGGTCATCACTCCTCAAGTAAGAGACACTTTTCCTGCAGTGAAGGATATTCAAACAATTTGGATGAGCAATGCTGGACTGGACTTACTTAACCTGTCCAGCAAAGTCAAATCTGCCAGTTATGATTATGCAGATGCTGAGGTAAGAGCATAAAACTTCCCCTTTCTTAAGCATGAGAAGTCTGGCCTGATGACTCCAGAAATAGATTTAGCCTGGAGCTTTCTATGGAATAGACCTCTCACCTGAAAATAGCTTGCACAAGCACATGTCTACTTCGTAAAATGAAGAGGGGCATTGGAGACATACTTAAATAGATAATAATGGTATTTTTTAGGGAGAAATAGTCCTTAAATTCACTAAGGTCCTTCAGACAGGTCCTTAAAACTCGCTATCACATCAATGGCTCCCACCTGAACTTCAATAGAGGTGAGTACAATAAAGGACATTTTCTTCCACTTGACCAAACTGCCTACATCTATTGTAGATCAATAAACTGCCCTTCATTCGGGTTTTGATTTGTCCCGAGCTATAATGAGGCTATAACTGACATTTATAGCAGCTAAATACTGTCACCTACACCAGCCCCCTGTGGTCCTCAGAGATCATTCCTTCTTCTCTTATTAAAGGCCCACAAGACAGTAATTGTTTAGGTTGAAATATGGAGAATTTGCAAGATGCACACAAAAAAAAAGCTGGAACTAAGAGGTGAGACACTTCAGCATTCTGCCAGAGCTTTATAAATACCTTATTGAAATATGATAAATCTATCCTCATTTATTTCACACCTTCCCTCACTAGGAGCTCCTACCATCTAATGTAGAAGTGTGTTAGCTTCTTTTGTTTCATGTGAAATGACCAAATGACGAGATGTTCTGGAGAGTGAGTAATGTCCAAGTTTGTTTCCAAATACTGCATTATGCTGAGGCACTTCTGTTCATTTGTTTATAAAGCAGAGCCATGACTTTCTAAGACTATGATGAAAAGTTTTTGTTTATGTAAAGCAGGAGCTTCCACAGCTGTTTACAGAGGAAATTCTGCAAAACTCTGGATACCTAAAAGCACACTCAAGACAGTGGGTACATGCAAGTCAGAATACACACAAAATGAGTGAGGCTTTCAAATAATTAAGTATCTTGCAGCTTCCAATCCTTACACATTGTTATGCAAATGAGGGCAAGGGTAATTTTTGTGTAAACATGCAATTTTTTTTTAATTAAACGTAAGATTTATGATGTAATACACATTGAAAGGTATCAAAATAGTGCTTGAAGCCTTCTCAACTATATATTCCTCTGCAGCAAACGAGGGAATCCTTAGGTCTTCTTGGCACTTATCTCCAGGGGGGATTCATATTCTGTGATATGGAGTTGTATCCCTTGCCTAGGATGGCAGACAGCAAACACTTTATTTGTTGGAGTGTTAGATGCACATTCTCTATATTCTGTCCTATTCTGTTCACATAGTTTCTCCACTTTCTATTTTTCCTCAGTGCTGTACTATTCATTTGTGATTTTCCTCACTTTGGGATTTTTGCATAGAATAGTTTTAATATTCCATTTTCGTATTTCAGAAATTTTGCTCTTTTTATTCCTGTCCTTATCTGCTTCCAGTGATGCAATGTATTTATGCCTTTGAACAAGTGATTTTAAGCAAATCATATGTAGCCATCTGTGGAGGGGAGCATCTCCTCACCGGTCCTCAGCTGCTACTGGAGAACTACATAAATTTTCAGTAGTTGATACTTTTCTGTTCTTTTGTTCACATTTGCAGAGGCTATATTCAGTCCTCATGATCTGTGTGATGATAACAGGCATGCTATTTGCATCATCAATTTAAGCTGTTGTGAGAAATACATGTTTATTTGACAAACCATCCCTGGTGGTGATTGCAAGTGCTTTGCAATATTCTTGCAGCTGAGCTTCTGATAGTTTGTTCACCAGAAAGCATTTGAGAGGTTTACTAAGATGGGGGTTTCTTTCATTTGAAAACTGATCTTATTCTCAACTGTGGATGTCCATTCCAGTCAATGACTATCAAGCCTTCTGTTAACAAAGTTACCCAGTTTCCTTTTCTTACAGACTGCAAACCATCCCTAGTGCTGTAAGTTAACTTTATGTCAAAGACTTCTTCTCTCTAATGTAACTCCGTAACATGAGCAAGGCAAGTCTTTTAAGAACAGAAGAATTCCCTGTGTAATTGCCTGCTTGAGCATCAGGGATTCTTCTACTCTGTGTATGATTTAGCAAGTGGATTTTTGCTGGCATCTATGCCTCAGTGCAGAATTCTCCCCGACACCAGTATTCTTGGCTCAATGAAGAATTTTTAAGCAGGAAAAACTCAGGCTAAACAGACGACTGTCTGTTCTAACATTTTGTGCTCTAAAATACACAGCTCCCTGTGACAGGGAGGTCCAGAAACAAAGGACCTGGTTATTCCTAGGTAAATTTTGATGTGGGTCAGAGGAACAGCTGAAAAGGAAGGAAAACATGAGATGGCACTAAACCACATGGGACTTCTGTCCCATGTCTTTGCACTCCAGATCACCGATGCAAGTTAGAGCTGCCCTAGGATTGCTTTAAATCATCCTGTAACCATAGCATCCTAAGTGATCGTCAGGGTCAGAAGATAAGAGAGCCTGACATTCTGCCAGTTGTGATGACAGTTCAACTCCAAACAAAGAAAACTAAGAAGTGTTCATAATTTAGAATTTGCTTTTGCGAAAGTGATACTACAATCTCCATACCATCTGGAACGAATTTGCCTTTTTTAATTGACTTAATGAATTATCACATCAGGAGGCGCCATGAAATCTGGGTACAAGTTGGGTACTCAATTTAGGAAGTGAAACTGAAAGAGGATAAAAATTCAGAATTATAGACTTCTGCATTTTTGAGATGCTGTCAAAATTATAAATCTGAAAGTTTCACTCTATGCGACAACTTTTTTAAAGAACAAGTTTACCTTTCATTGAGATAAACTTAAAAGAATGTTCTTTTTCTAGCCAGTTATTTTAAAAAGTATATGTTAATTATCTCCAATTGTATGAGTGAAATGACATAAAAGGTTTTACTAAAAAGTATTCCACTATAAACCACTGTAAGAATAGAGTAGGTTATTCAACACCTATGTAATTGCAGGTTCTTACAAGAGACCATTAAAATAGCTTGCATTTTACAATTCCAAGGCAGACTAACACTAACAGTGATTTATACTATAACATCATGTTAGATGCAAATTTCCTGAAGCAGTCAAAACAAGACAAGAAAATTCCTTTTTTTTTTCTAGGTTAAAGGTAACTGGAAATACAGAGGCAGCTTTGATCTGTTTATCTGAAGCTTTGTCCTCAAAACATGGAAGTCTCTCAGAAAGTTCAACTAAGCAGGATTTCTAGCTATTGTTTTGAGGCATCTGGAACTAGTGGGGAATACAGTACTTTCCCAGCTTAACATTTTGTTTTTCCATTGCACCCTGAAGCTACACAATGCACTGCCAAGAGAAAACTAATTCAGCAGTATAAATTAAAAATAGGATTCTCGTGACACAAACTGCATAAATATGTTTTACTTGTATAATGATTTTGTGGCAGTGATAGGTCTCTGTTATGAAATCTTCCCAAATTGTGAGACATTTCTTACAAGGGCAGTATACAGAGGCAAGAAATAAAATTATTTAAAACTTAATTGAAAAATGAATCAATACTTTATTTTTTTTAGGGAACGGTATTGCCAACTACTCATTTGTAATACTCAATTATCCTTGGTTTATTATTTCTTTAGAACAAATATAAGTATTTTCAAGTATTACTTCAATAAAATAAAAATCTCAACTGTAATAAGACTGTAATTTTAAAAAGTTTCACTGATTCACATCATCCTTGTGCAAGAGTCAGAACAATGTTCTCTGTAATGCTCCACTGTTATAAATGTAGCTGAAAACAAGCAATCAAACTATGCTTTAAATAAGATATTGGCTCTTCCTTACTATTTGATGGGGAAGTGTTGTCTTCAATAAGTCTTTTCACCCTCAAGGGCAGTAGCTACCAAGTTTTTAAAATTCAGACCTCTAGTATGAGTGGATGGTAGCAATCTATCTTCTCATAAGGCCCAGCAGTTACAGCAATTTATTACCACAATATAATTACTAAGGTATTAGTAAAAACAGTTACTAAAAGGGACAGCAGTTAAAGATAATTGAAAGAGATTCAAGAGCCAGACCATCTAAGCAGGTAAGGGATTTTACCAACCCTTACCAGGTTGGTTACCCTACCAACCAGACTACAAACCATCAGTTTAAGGAACAAGTTCATTAAAACTTCCCTCAACTTCCTTTTTACTTTATGAAAATCAACTTAAAATGAGACACAAAGATACGACGTTAATGAAGAAAAGCTGCACTCCTAATTTATGGATTCATAAGCTGGTAATCAGGTGATATACTGAGTTAAGCAGCCCACAGCCCTGTATGGAAGTGTGAAGAGCAGCACATCCTTCTTCTCACATGAAGTAGTCCAGCTCTCAGTTGTGCCTAAGAGTCTGACTAAGCAGAAATGATTATTGAACTAAGGGTCTTAGGAGCCTTCAAAATAACTTCTTCAAGAACAAACAAAACAGGGCCTACTGGCCAGTTGAGCTTTTTCTCAGCTCCATTTGTTTCAAGTATACCTGAAGACTGCTATTATCGACTCAGCAATTAGCCCTGGCTTGACAAAAGACTCAGGTCTAATTTCCATTTATTTCTCTCACAGAAGAAAAAGACAGGGGCAACTTCAGAGCACTTTCTCTTAGTTTGCCAGTTACATGGATACTGTATTTCTCTACCTAAGTAAAGCTTGAATAAGAAAATTGTAATATGTAATATAGAACTTTTAAATATATTAGATTGGGTAAGCTACTAATTTGAAGGAATAAAATCAAAATTTGATAAAATTACTGCATTTCACGGAAAGAACAATTACATGGGGAAAAGTACATGTTCTTTCTGCAAACACTACTTTTTATCAGGACATAATGTATCTTGTCTGTAATGAACAGATGGTAACATGACAACAACAGTGAGCTAGGGATGAGAGGAGTTAAGTTTGGGCACCGTTCATTGTGTTTGTTCACAACTGTCTGTCATGAGCCTGGTCCCTTTTCCTGACACCAAAACCAGGGAAACAAGGCCCTTAACTACACTGAAAACCCTCCTGACTCTATGGAAGAGAAAATGTAACATGCAGGGAGACTGTTCCAAGAGCTTATATCATAGGGGAAAAAAAATGAAGTGGTTTAACTATCCTAACTTCTAAGCAAGAGATCAGAGCTGAATCTCTACAAAATCAGGCCCTACACAGTAAGAGGAGTAATTTCATAAGATGATACAGACCTGAATCCTTATCCTACATTAACAGGGTGTGTGTACAAAGGGATACTCAATAACTCCTGATTTTCCAGCACTTCTCAACTGCTGCAAGAGTTAAGCACTTTCCCTAGCTCCCAAAAATCCAGAGAATTTAGCAAACAATGAATGAAAAGAGACCTGCAGCTAACTGAACAAGGTCACACATCAGAAAGCAATCATTACACTGTCTATTGCTAGCAGGTGGTTAACCGTGAATGTTTATTACTTGACAGCTAAAAAACTACTTTCTTAGTAGGTGATCAGTGTCCTTTGTTAATAGCTATTAAAAGTTATTGATACCAACCCAATGTCTTTCACAGTTTTTTTACAACAGCTAAACTGAATCATCTGTTGACCTTGAAAGATCATCCACATGAAATTCTTACATTTAATAATTCTGATTAATCTTGATTTTCTGCCTTTGAAATTGTTTAAATTTGAAAATATTTACTTTTTGCTTGTGATCAACAATGAGACACTGCCTGCTCACGTGCAAACAAAAATGTAAAATTTACAGTCCTGATATCGTTAACAGTGCTGAGGATACATGCTTGCCAAAACCCCTACAGATTGAAGAAGGCCTGTGTGTCTGACTGTACAAATAAGTCTCCAAAACTGCAATTTATTAGGGAAGATGCTTATCCTAACATTTTACTCCTCCTCCTCACCTGCTATTTATTGCTTTATGTCTTAATCCATACAGGCACTTGCACATACCTGATTTTGGAGCATTATTCACAAAAGCATCTTGTGTGGCATAAGTTTCCAAGACCATGGTCTTAAGCAGGAACAACTTTGCTGCATCAACTCATAGTGAGCAAATTGCTTCAACAACATCAGAAAGGCACTGGAGAAATGAGAACAGCAACTTGTGAAGAAGCCATGCTTGAAACAGGTGTAATAAATGACAGATGACCCACATGACACCCCTCTGTATTATTAAAATGGATTACACATTTTAATGAAATGTGTAGCAGCAATTCTCCAACCATCCAGACTACAGGCTATCCATGGTGAACCCTGAAAATGGACTATGGGCTACCATGTGTTACCATTTCTTTTTAAAGTATATAACCTAAAATATTGTTACAGTTCTGTGGTTCTCAAGACTCTCATGACTACACAAACTTCATTTACAAACTCTCTTATGTGTTGAAGAGACTGCTTCTTCACATGGCATTTTTCTAGAGAGAAGCTTTGTGCTTGCTTTTTTTCAATATAAACTTAAATGGAGCAGATTCGTACACCAAGAAAAATACCACTGCATAATGGCAAGGCATCAGAAAAATAAAGTGAATGTGTAAGAAAATTACTAAAATAACCTGCAAAAAAAGCGTGTTTTCTCACCCTTAAAGAAAAATTCTCTGATATACAGAACACCTGGAACGAACTCTAAGATATTTCATACTTCAAGCAAGTGGGCAAATATTCATCTTCCCATTCACTAACCATTTGATTACATTTTAAGGCTTTGCTATTCTTTGGGTCCCACAGCAATACTAAGAACATGCCCACCTCCTATACAGTTAATAAAACAGGCAAGTGCTTGCTTATTCTTGCACACACACTTACTGAGTTGAAAAGAGCCTGGGACTGGTACCCAGCCCCAGCAGTGGGATCAGTGGTATCACTCATATCTGTACAATTAAGAGAGCCGTACACACATTTGGAGGTTTTTTTTTAGTCATACTATTGCTCAAAAGTAATCAGTAATATTGTAGGACTATATAAATATTGGAACAAAAACCCCGATAAAACAGAAGTGGAGGGGGGGGAAGAGCCTGCCTGGCAAGCAATTTTTTTTTCCCCTTTTAATTTTAAATAAAGCTGTCTGCGAATTGGAGCCTAGGGAGACCTTCATTAAAATCAATTAATCAGTCAGCCTCTCTGCTGAATAGCTTTCTGGAGACGAAAGGCCAAAACTGGGACTGGGAGCGACGTGCGTGCGACTTCTGCTCACTTTGCCCCATGGCTGCGGCCTCGCACCCCTTCCACACCTAACCGGGCACGCTGGCCGTCGCCGGGCGAAGGGGAAAGAGAGGAGAGAAAGGGCTGTACCCGGCAGCTCGGGAAGGACCGGAGCCCACCTGAAGGCCGGGAGACCCCGCTGCCATCGAGGCCTGGGCAGCCGCAGGGCGCGCAGGTGCCGCGGGCCTCCGGCTCCTCACCGGGCAGGTGAGGGCTGGGTCTGGCGGCCTCTGCTCTCCTGAGGGAAGGAGCGATCGCCCCTCGGTTTAGCGACCTCAGCTAGGGGCTGGCTGCTTCCCGCCGATGCGGCGGAGGGGACGTCCGCGTTAGAAGCCAACTCCCGGCGGCTGGGAGAGCCCCTCGGGGCGGGAGCCACTTTCCCGGCCTCAGCACCTACCCCAGGAGCAGCTCCCCTTGCCCTAGCGGCCGCCACTGCAGCCCCCGACCCCACGGCTGCCTGCGGGAGGCTGAAGGGGAAAGTTAGCGGCGGGGCGCGCCCTCCTCNCCCTCCGCGCCCTCCGGCGGGACCGGCCTCCCCGCTCTCGGCAGGGCCTGAGGCGTGTCGGCTTGGAGGGTCTGTCGGCCGTTGCCGCGCTGCCCTCCCCGGCTTCTGGCACAGCATCTCGTCCCTGCTCCGGGTACGGCCCCACCACCGGGCTGCCGCCGCCACCCGCCTTGGCTCTTCGGCCTCGGCAGGTGTGCTTCCTTGGCTTCCAAGCTACTTCCCCTCTGAAACTTGTCGACTTTTCTCTTTTTCCTAATAAAATACCCTGCTCCAACTGTCAAAAATCGAGCTAGTTCTTTGAAGCAGACCAAGTTTTAAAATGAAGGGGAAAATACCGAGTTTTAAGTACTGAGGGATCCGGGGCTCCCTGTGTGACACAGGTAGTATGAGGAAACACTGTGCTGCTACAATACGGTGGAACTAGCATGCATTTCAGTTTATTAAGTTTTAATAGACAGGCCTGAATGCCTGAAAAAAAAAAAATCACTGAAGTTTAAATTGCGAGTGTAACGTTACATTAATGTAATGTTACAGGTCAGTGAGATGAAAGGTGTGGTTCTCATAATTATCATGATGCTTAGTGTGAGGTAACAAAACCACATACCGCAAAACTCTGTAATTTATGACTCGTCAGGGTGCAAGCACACTGTTGTGATATTGCTGGGGTTTTGTTTTTTAATCTCACATTCTGAGCTTCTCCTACACAGTACACATTACACCGGAAAAGCTCAGGAGAAACAGTTTCACAAAATGAAAGTTCCTAAGTAATCTTATGTGTTCCACAAGTGGATTATCAGCCTCTGGGTGCCACAGCACACAGGGTGTCAGGAAAGATACAGTCCAGCCCATGTGGTCTGTGTGCAGCAGTTTAATCCCTGATCAGCATCTCTGAGGCTTCACTCTAGAGAGGAGAACTTTATCCTGAAATACTGCAATTTCTTAATTTTATATGCAGTTCTATAGCCAGTATTCATTACTTTTTCTAGTCTCAAAGTATTACAGATTGAATGCACACAGGGCCAATAGGTTGAGCACATAGGTCCCCTCCCCCCCCTAGAATACTGCATCCAATTCTGGGTTCCCCAGTTCAAGAGGTACAAGGAACTGCTAAGGAGAGTCCAGAGCAGGATGACAAAGATGACTGGGGGATTGGAGCATCTCTCTTATGAGAAAAGGCTGAGAGAGCTGGGACTCGTTAGCCTGGAGAAGAGAAGGCTGAGGGAAGATGTTAATGATGTCTACAGTTATCTACAATAATTGCGTTGTCTACAATTATCTAGAGAGAGGGTGCAAGGAACCTGGAGCCAGACTCTCCTTAGTAGTTCCCAGTGACAGGACGAGGGATAACGGGCACAAGCTGGAACATAGGGAATTCCATTTAAACATAAGAAAAAGCTTTTTTACTATGAGGGTGAAAAGGCACTGGAACAGGCTGCCCAGGGAGGTTGTGGTGTCCCCATCTCTGGACATACTCAGAACCTGCCTGGATACAGTTCTCTGTAATGTTCCTTAGGTGATCCTGCTTTAGTGGGAGAGTTCAACTGAGTGATCTCTAGAGGTCCTTTCCAGCTGATAATTCTGTGTTATATTTAACTAAGCATGTAACTTGCCAGGACTTGCAGGACACATCTGAAACTTTGCACATATGATGTCTTGCAGGGTAAGGCTGCTCATGCTTCATCTTAAGTGTTTCACCTCAGTATGACTGCAGGTTAAACTTGACCTTGTGGATACAAGATGTGGATATGTTATGATGCTCACTTATATCAAACAATGGAAAAATCAGTAGGGAGTTGCATCCCTGACACCGAGTGTGGATGCTGGATCTCAGGGGGATGCTCAGCTTTATGGTTTGGTGCATGTGAGGCACTCCTGGTGCAGCGTGAAGGATGAGAACCTGTGAAAACTCACCAGATAAACACTCAGACAGAAGGTAATTAACCTTTCTGAAGGCAGCTGGGAAATAAAGGAGTAAATACCTGAATAGGATCTCATGTTGGAGTTACCTTTTCAGTAAGTCTGATGAACAGCATCCATTTTTTTTCTGCCATACAGGGATAGAAATGTGCACCGAAATCTCTTGCTTTAAAAATTGACTGTAGTTTTTGGCATATAAAGCTGAGTAACATGCCATGTAAAAATACATTGCTTTGGACATTCTGTGTGTGCTGCAGGAGTAAAGAAAACTTGATTGAGTTATATGCCATTATTAGTTTAAACTGAAGTGGGCAGACAGTGTTACAGCGCAGATAACAAACTGGATGCTGCAAACAGCTCTCTGTGGGAAGGCATTTATGGAATGGGCTCTCATTGGTCTGGCTGCTGCAGTCCTACTGCTCTGCCATATTTCATGGGACGGGTTAATAGTAATTCTCATAATCAGTGAAATGCGGGTAAGAGTTTGGTAGTTTTTCAGAGCTGTATTGTGGCTCTGAAAAAGTGAAAAAAAAAAACTTATTGAGGGATCTTTTTCTGGTCAACCTTGCAAATAAAGCTCAACTCAGTATAAGGAAATGATGTTGTGGCATTCAGAGGACAATATGTATGGTTTCTGAGGTTTCCTTACTTACAACATGAATAATCATGTGGTAATTAAACAATTTAGTGTGCAGTGTTTTGTATTTTTTTCTCCTACATTTTAGTGGCCACCTGATAAATTACCAGTTACTTGGAAAGATTTTACATGCAGATAACCTGGGAGAATTGGATGAAATATTCATCTCTGAGGTTGCTAAGTGCCCAACAGCAATCAGCTGCATTCTATGTTTTTGCATTTATGCATTGAAGACTTCTGAAGAGTTTGGCTAGCTCACCAGCACTGCTCTGGGGTCTTTAGTGAGGCCCTACTGGTATCCCCTGCAACACGACCCTGTTCTGCAGGTGGAACTCTTTAAGTCTGTAGCAGTACTATCAAACTGACTCTATTCACATTGTCTGTGGCTCACAGCTGAAAATAGATATTGATTTAAAACTGTTGATTAGTGAGCGCTTCTCTGTAAGCCTTTTGTACCAGCATGTTGTCCAAGCAACCTGGAGTGCTGTTACCTTCTCTGCAAATGTGCTGAGAAGGGGGGGGGGGCTTTTAATCTATCTTGCCAGGCTGTCTCTCTGCCCTTTGGTTTTGTCTGCTCCGATCCCTTGCAGGTAGTTTGGTTGACTTTTTTTTGATGTCTTTAGTCTGGGAGTAAAAGGCCTCATTTACAGCTACTTGCCAGATTCACACTGTAGAATGGAATGGGCTTAATCCAGTCAATTCCGAGCACTGTCAAGAAAGAAGAGAAAAAAACCAACAACTCTGAAATGCTGAGTAGTCAGCTGTGGCAAAACAGCAAATTTTGTTGCGTTTCTGCAGTCCTGGTACTGTCTTCATTGGTGATTTGGGACCCTTTGGTTCTACAGAGCATTTCTGAAATTATGTGAGTCTTAACTTGGTATAAGTAATCTTCTGGGGCATTTTCAGGTGTTCATAAAAGCCTGGAGAGTCACACACTGGTTCTGGATTTTTTTGAGGGTTCTGTCCGCTGTGATTTGTTTTTCCCTCAATCTGCCCCTATTTGAACTTCATCCTTTAGAGTAGGGGGTCAAGCAGATGCCCGAAGCTAGTTGTTAATACAAAGTTTACTTTGATGCTGAAAAGCTGATATGTATGAACTTAATAACTTAATCAGATTTTAACAACGTAAGTGTATTTTTTGTTGTTTTGTTTTGCTTTGTATTTATAGTCAAAGACTATTTTTCATCATATTTGCAGCTGAGGTTGTTGCTTGTGTGAGCCACTGTTTTTTCCCTGGGTTTGTAATAAGTACTGACATGCTGGACAAACCTGTGTAGCTGTATGTATGATTTTAACAATGCTGCTTCTCCTGAGATGCATTGAGGAAAAAGATGTGAATTAAATGAGTGTTTGGACATACAGTGGTGGGTCTGAAGAGGTGGAAGGGTGGATAGGAAGAGAATGCATTGCACTGAAACTGCAAGAAGAGTTTAAAAGGGGTGAGGGGATGGGGCTGAGAACAAAGGGTGTCTGTATAACAATCACACAAACCAAGGTGATCCACTGTTGCTGAACACTTCATTATAACTTCGTAAGAAGTTCTGGGGTGTTGGATTGCTTCCTGTGAGGTATTTGTGTAGTACAGCAGTTGGAACTGGGAGCTGTGATGCTTCTCATCAAAGTTGACTTATGTCCAAATATTGGGATGACTCCTGCAACAGAACAGTACTGGCAATGGGAGTGGAGGCAGATGCTTTCCCAAGTGATAGGATTAGTAGGAAAAAGAAAAGTTATGTGATAAAAGAGTAGCTGCAAAAGACAGACCAAAATCTTATATATAAACTACTCCCCATTTGGAAAGCTCAGCTCATATGGAGGGGCAAATTGAACACTTCTGAAATTGTGTCTGGTGACTTTGGCGTCTGCTATCTTCAATGACTTAAATTCTTATTTAATATTAGGCAGTCAAGGGACCAAATTTTGCAAGACATTCAAATAGTTTGATAATCCATTGGCTGAATGCATGCAGCTTGCTTGAAGTTGGCCCTTTCAGTATTTTCTTAAAAATGCTTGTAAAGGTTGGGCTGTCCCCTCACTTTCCTAGTAAAAGGTGTTGTGTTACGAGCTGGCTGTGCAAGCACATGCAGAAATGGCATTTGGTATTGCTGAAATGTTTGCATTGCTCCACTCTTGCATTGCCCAAACTTTCCCCCAGCATATTGGGTAAAGTGCAATATGACACAGATGACAGCCTCTGTGTTGGAGTTCAGAGTTTGCCATGTAAAACAAGCATAAGAAGATGCAACCCTTTTATGTTGCTAGTGATGATGACGAGGGGCTACACACTTCAGCATGGGGCTGAAGGGGCTACACACTAGCAAACTTTAAGTTTGAAAGCTTTTTGTTCACTTAAAGCTGAGCTCTTCAGAAGAGCATGGATGTCATCCAAGTAGTTAACTGTCATGTAGCTATTTTTTAGCATTTTGCTCTATGTGTAAATTAATATTTGCAGTTGAGGTGGGCTGTTTTGAAGAGCTGGTAGAGCTTAACCCAAAGCTTTTTACACAGAGTGATGTAGGAACCAGGTATGTGGGATGCTCTGTTGAGTGTCTGGAACTGGAGGACAGACTTGTGCTTAGTTGCCATGCTATGTACTGTGTGTAGTCATGTGGCTTTGCAAAATAAATGAACAATTATGTGTATTTACCTCAGCAGTACTAATTGTTGTTCATGGAAAGTAAGTAACTAGGAAAAGCTAATTGTGGCTTTGAGTTTAAGTTCATCCTCTGCCCAGTTACTTCTGCAGCTGTAATTTTTGTTATTTATGGAAAATGCATTTCACAGTGACGTGGAAGGATGCATGTTCCAAAGGATTTTGTGTATTCACTTTGCAAGTTTGTGTGGTAAGGAAAGCTCTTCTACTTCAGAGAGGCATTTCTATCAAATAGTCTTTTGACTGAGAGTTCCAATCAGCACTTTCCCCCCGCTCGTAATCTTTAGCAGAGCAGGGGTTGGGGTTATTTTTAATTTTCAAGTCTAGTTTACTCTTTGGGTTTGAATTTAAACAGTGATACAATGTAAGCGCAACATTTGCAACAAATTCTAGGTTATATGAATCGTATGGAGGCAAATGTAATTGCCATTAAACTTTTAATTAAAACGTGATTTTTGATGCTTTCATGATGTTCTTGTGTCTGAGGTTACCAGGTATATTGAGGCTAAAGCGTAAAGTGTCTTAATGGCAGAAAGTTTGAAAGATGTATTTTATGGGAAGAAAGGACTGAGAACAAACATCTGTGAACATCCTGCAAATTGATTTTTTCCTTTTTAAGGTTGAAGACCTCACATAAAGCCAGTAGGGATCTGGCCTTTTTCTTCTGTTGGATTGAGTGGCTTTGGGTGAGGACAGTCATAAGCAGGGATTGCTCCTCTTGTGCACCAGCAGATCACACAAATGCAAATCAGAAAATGAAAAACTGAAGGAACATCAGATAACTTGGAGCACTGGTGCAGGGCATACTTACCTTTGGGAGGAAATTGGTTGTGATTATCATGTCTGCTCCTTAGGGAGTGAGAGGACATTTTCATAGCTCACTTGCAATCCTTATGAGAAATGTAAAATAATCAGGTATCTTCCTGTCAGCTTCTCTTTTTGTCACTTCTTCATTTCTTAGGGATTTGGAAAAAACAAGAGTAGTGTAATGAAAAATAATTTGAGGGAGAGGTGATAGTAGAAGATGAAGAAACGTACCTGTTCAATCTGGAGAAAATTGTAATTGCCATTCCTTCCTCCTGTGTAATGTAATAGAAGTGCAAACAAGTAATGAGAAATATTTTGTGTCAAGCTGCAGAAGACTGACACAAAAGAAATAGGCACTGGAGGCCAGCTGCTTCCAGTGTATTCTTTATGCTGCTCCTGAATGGCCTTTTTTTCCTCATTATTTATAATTATTTTTCTCAAATAAGATGTGTGTTTCTCTGAGAATTTTATTTGTCTCTAGTAAGTGCCACTAATTCAAAATTTAGATGATAAATATCTAAGTAGCAGCTATGTACACTATGAGAAAAACAGAGACAAAGACTTTTATGTTAATTTGAAATTGTGGTAATCAGAGAATTTATTTGATAAATTAACTGTATTTAACAACAACAAAAAGCCCTTGGTTTTAAGGGAATATCTCTATGAATAAGTTCGTAATTAAAATTAAACAAGCCATCCCTGTCATTGCCCAATTCTGTCCTGAGAACTTAGCAAATACTTTGGGGCAGTCCATATGGTTTATTAAACTTATCTTTAGGTACAAGAGGCTGGAGAGACGCTCTGTTCTGTAGAAGAGAAGAAATATTCTGGTTTATGGTTTAATGAATTTTTTTACTTTTAATTTTTGTGGGTTTTACCCTGAGTTCTTAGGAGGCTGCTTCTCAACTTTGTGCCATGATAAGCAAGGGGAATAGATGTCTTCACCAAAGATCCTGATGACACTGTGGTGCTATTTGTGTCTCTGATGAGTGTCCAGAATGGAATACATTACTACTGTGCAATTTAAGATACTTTAATTCATTAAAGGATTAATTTAGTTAAATACATGTGTTGGCAATTTGTTTTTTTGGGAAAAGCTGAGTGTTTTCATTCTGAAGTGTTGGCATTACTGAAATTGCTCCAACAAAATGTTGGGGTTTTTTAAATTTAGGAAATATTTGGACACTTCTGAGACTCCCTTCTCTGTCCCACCCCAAGACTATTTTGTCAAACTTCAGTAAGCTGTAAGAGTTTAACTTCTGGAAATACATTTTTTTATGAATTTACTTTGGCAGATAGTAAATAATCATTGCATAAAAATAGAACTGAATATCCAAGTATGCTGTGGAAAGTAGAAGTAGATGAAAAGTATCACTTCTTCGACAGTGTGTACTATAGTCACCATCTGACTTTTTTGGGAGTTAACCCCAATGGAAGCAAGTGGAGCTGGAACACAAAGTCAGAGATACTACATTTAATACATGAGAGATACAATTTCACTTCTATATGAGATTGGCATGGGTACATGACTGTGAACTCAGCACTTTATGTAGTAGATAAGAGTGGCGTTCAGTGAAGAACACAACGCTATATTGCTATTTTAATAATTTATTTTGATGTAGTCCTCCTCCTGTGTATTTTCATCAGTGTGTGTATTAGTGTTTATGGAAGAGACTTCAAAATACACTGAAAGGGCTCATGTAGATGTCAGATGCTTGCCTGCTTGCAGGTGAAAGCTGCATACCAACTTACTGATGTCTACCTTTGCTTTCTTTGTCTTTAGATCAAAGGACTGACAGGGGTTCAAGTAAATTTGGTGTCAAACCCATAGGAAAACCCTGAAAGTTTGGATGTGTTGCACCTTCTCTAACTTGATGTCAAGTAGCAGAGTGTCTGTTACCTTGCAGGCATCATTGGTGGTTCTACTGGGTTAACTGGGTGATGTGGGAGATTTTAAGGTCTCAGTTTTGATGCAAAAAATAACAATGAACCACTCATATACCAGTCTCTCTCTCAGTCTGGGGCCAGGGAGCTTTTCTTCATGTTTATTCTGTTAAACTCTTGGGATGCCTGCAGAGCCTTCCTACTGAAGCATCGGGTTTTCATTATCTGAATATTTTATTTTTTTTTTTAATATAGTAGAGGGAGGGGACAGGTAAGTGAAATTCTAAGGAAAACTCTATGTAACTGCTTTTCCCCATAAATTTATTTGGGCCATATTGCAAGAGTTTCCTGACTCTCTTAATGAGTATTAATGAGTATGCTACTATGAAAAAGGTGGATTTGTGCAAAAAATCTCCACAGTATTGACAGTAGAAAAAGGGAAGAGTCTCATGAGTATCTTGTTTTGTGTTCTTGGGCTGAGGTTTATTAATCCAGATGCTAAGTACCCTGGGTGTAGAGTAGCCCAGGTAGTTCACAGCTCCATTGACAGTAAAAAATTCATTAAAAATTCCTTAGAACTACAAAGATACTTGGAGGGAAAAGGAAAGCTAAAAGGTGTTTAAAATAAATTTCCATAGTTGAGCAGCCTTTCAGGGAGGAACTAGGATCATCTGGGTTTCTCTGCTGTAGTTTTAAGTGCTCTGTGCCCCTTGGGAAGTCGCAGGCCAAGGTGTGATTTTAGAAAGTGAGAAGATAATGTTACTGGGTTTTATTTTTTGTATGCGTTTTAATTTCACAGGACTGGGCTAGGCAGTCTTCCTTTCCCCAGGCTCAGTATAAGCACTTGGCTATACTTTAGAAAATCTTACTAGCTGTGCTGACTTCTCACACAGTCCTAGCATAGGTAACCATTCCATCTTCCTTATACCTCAGAAAATCTTTTAAATCGACTAACTACTCCTGAACTATGTAAATACTCTTATAAATGGGAAGTGCTGACACTGTAGCTGTATCAGCCCTCATGCTTTATCTTCAGCAGCCATGCTTAACAGTGGTTCCGTATTTTGAACTTGGTCCTAGGGCAGCCTTCCAGAGAGTTAGCTACCTGTACTTAAAATCTTGTTCTTGTTTCAGCTATCCAGATTAACCCCTTTCTTGATGGTAAGTTGGGGTGGTTTTTTTGTGAGCTTGTGAAGAGCCTGTATTCAGAACTGAGTGAAACCCCTATCTTGGTTGACAGTTACCTTGAGGCAATTACTAGGGCTCTCTTTAGGCCAGATTCACAGGGGAGATAGCCTGTGATGGACACAGTGATCTGGAACATAGTTATATGCCAGGGAGTTTTAGTGGCTTGCTCAACCTGCTTCCAGAGCCAGGGTAAATATCAAGAGCTTGTTCAGGTATGCGACAATAATTGGATGCCCAGGATAAGGTACTTGTTGCTCTTACCTTCTATGGATATTTTTGGCTGCATTCTTGTATTGTAATACCAAGTGCTTGGATTCTAATCTATTAAAAATCTAATTACTTTTGAGCAATGCTTACCTGGTGAATTTTAGCTCTGGGGCAATTTTCATATCTCTTGAGTTTGAAATCATTAAGAGATGGGTGAGGAATTGTATACCTGTTCTAGCTATACCTGAACTGTACATAGAATCTTAAATTTTGAAATAGATAGAAATAGAACATTAATTTATAAACCAGATGAATGTTCTGGAGATATATTGGGTTAATTGATAGCTGACTTTTTCCTTTTTCAAATACAAAAGTGCAGTTGCTGTGGCAGTATCGCCCTAATTCTGTGTTACACCACTGACCTTAAACATGGTGGGTGTACAGCTACATGACCCCTTTTTTTCTTGCAAACAGCCCAGTGTGCAAGCCACAGAATCCCTTACTACCACAGAATATTCTGGAAATGAAGGAAACCTTCTTACCTGACCCTGCCTGTATGGAACTCATAGCATTTGTATTTGGAAAACAGATTCCCTTGCTCTGCTCCCCAAACCCCAGCCCCTTGATACTGGAAGGAAGTGGAGTTTTGCTTGTAATTATGTGTCTGCTGGAGATACTTGGTACCTCATGAATTCAAGATGATATAATAATAGATAATTTTGCAGTTGCTTGTTGACATGCATAAATATTGAAGTCATTCACTGACTGCCACTGAACTGCTTCATCCTGTAAAATCTTAAAGCCTTCCATTCTTATGAATGCTGATTGTTCCAATTTATTTATTTTTGATGCTCTGTGGGTAGGTGTGGCTTAGGAGCAGGATACTTACACTTTTTCATAATCTCTAATAGCGTGTGGCTAGAACTATGGCATAGAATTAAGTATACAGTTTTCTGGAAAATATTTTTAATTTCTGTGGTGTAATAATTTAAAACTTAATATGCAGTCATTGTATTCCATTAGACTTGTTATAGCCATAATTAGTAACAATAATTTACACCGATCTTTCTGCATGTGTACTTCTAAAATATTAACTGTAATTGAAGACCAAGTAAATGTTTCTTTCCAGAGTCTGCAGAGATGCAGGTGGTTAGGAGAAAGAGTGAGAACTGAAGAGAGGTGGTTAGGAAGAGCCCACATACTTAGTTTGCTTTTAGCAAATTGACACAAGATAGTAAACTGCAGAGGTAAGAGGAAAAAAAAAATTCCAGTACTTATATTTTGAGAAGATAGTGGTATGGGATTAGTCATTCTTTAATGACTGAAAAAGCAATATTCAAACCAGAGGAGTGGAATTGAAAGTTTTTTCTTGTGTGTGTTGACCTATGGAACAAAGATGAACCTTTACCTCTTTGTTCTGTTCTCCTGGAGCTTTACTTCCTAAATCAGGAAAAACCAACTCACCCCATCACATGCCACCTATTTATTATCTGCCAAGCCTGACTTGTGGTGGAAGGAAAGGGATTGTAAATTCCATATCTACCTACAGTAAATGGACAGTAAATTACTGTCCATGAAGGAAGTGTTTAGCTTTTGATAAGCAGTTATGGTCAGCAGAGCATTCTGATACAGGCACACAGAGGCCACAGGTTTTGGTTCCAAATGCCTCAAAGTGGTTTGTGCTTTGCATAGTAAGTACTCATGTAGAAAGGCATTCTGTGGGAGAGTTGGTAGGTACCTTGTTTAGTTTTTTTAGGGAAATCAGAAATTGCCTGTTCTTCTGTTGACTGCTTTAAAAAAAAAAAAGTCTCTAGCCAATGCCTGTGCTCACCTACTGTTGACCCTCCTGATTTCCATCTGTTCTTTCTCCTGTTGCTCCACAGGTGAGTGGTTTATTGTGGAGATCGTTGTTACTGCTGGTGTTACTCTGTCCTGGAACCACTGAACCACTACATCCTGTAAAATCTCAAAGCCTTCCATTCTTATGAATGCTGATTGTTCCGGTTTATTTATTTTTGATGCTCGTTGGGGTAGGTGTAGTTCAGGAACAGGACACTTACACAGGGATAATAGTATGAGACACTGTGCTTGTATTGTTTAGGCCCCCGTGTTAGTACTTTAACCTTACAAACACAGAAGGTACCTTTCTCACCTGCACCACGTGTGAGATGTTTGTCTTCCACACTGAAGAACTAATGCTGAAACACCAAGTTTTGAGGTTGAGGACACTCTGATCTGTGCATATTGTCTCTATTCTTTACTAATATCTAATATATTTTCCCCTATTTTCACTCTCCTCCTTCCAGAGAAAACAAAGAAGCAGAGTATAGCAAGCATTAAATGTGAACAAATCTGAACTTGAAGCAAGCAAGGAAGGGAGTTTGTGAAAGACAATGATTTAGGTTTTTTAGATGAACTGTTCAAGGGGAGGTTTTTGTTGATGTTTTTGAATGTTGAAATCTGTGCAGAGTTACCTGCCTGAGTAGGAAATGTTATTGTTTTGCTAGTCAAAGACACCTGTAACTCACAAGCAAGTATACAAGCCACTCAACTTTCTCTTGGCTTATTTTGAGAGTGGTTTTTTGGGGTTGTTCATGCAGTCGGCTTGAGTGGGACTCAGTACTCCTAGTAAATGCCAAAAGTATCCTCAGTACACTACCCTCAAAGTCCTTATTTAATTTATCTTGAAAGCCCCTCTTGTCCATGTTACTAAACACCTCATATTGGATCACTATAGAATATTGTAGCTGTCTTTTCAAGCTGTCTGAATTTCTTTTATTATTTTGAATTTCCTTCCTCTGTAGGTGACCAGTCATTGTGCTTGGTTTTTTAAACTTCACTTTCTGTAGCTCACACTTCTTAAGAGCAGAATTAATAATGTGGATATGGATTATTCCCCTCAATATTTTGACTTTGAACCAGAACTTTATATATAGGCTTGAAATCTTTGGTTTGCCGTTCAGGATGCTGAGAAGCAAATGCTCAATCCATATGTCAGGTTCAAAGCACTTATTCTCAGCTACTGACTGTATGCTGAAGCACTTCTGGTGAAGAAATAAGCAGTCTCCTTCTCAGATATGACATATCCTCTTCCTCTTCTTCCAAGAATACAGTAGACTTTCTTTTAAGGTCAATTTTAAAACCATCCTGTTTGGAGACATTGGATTTATTAAATATTGGGCTGGTGGCCTGTCCCTCCTAAACAAACATTTTCTTGCTGTTGTAGCAGAACTGCTTTTTTTTTTTTAAATCTATCCCCTTTCCCCTCTCAGTCATTCCACAGCAGAACAGATCTCCCTTCAAGATCATAAAGTCCTTTCTTTCCTTCTGGGTACCCTTTAGTTGCTTTCTATATTGTTGTCATGTGTAAGTGGCTTAGTAGAACTGATTTCTTAATTCTAGCTTTTCTGGCAAGCAGTCTGCAGCTAATTTTGAAACTCATTTTGTGGACCTCCTCTTCTCACTTGTAGACTAATTTATTTGCCATAAGCCTATTGAAGCTTCCCACCTTTGAACCTCTGGAGTTAAGCAATGACACATCTTCCATGATGGCAGTTCTTAGAATTCTGTAGGCAGGGCTAGTAACGTGCACTCAAGAAAGCAAGGTTGTTGGTTTGTTTTGGGTTTTTTTTTTTTACTTTCTAAAGAGCAGAACATGAGCATGAAGACCTTTACCAGAAGGTTTCAAGTTTATGTTTGAGTAGATACAAATCTGATTTGGACTGCTTTTCAAGACAGACTTTTATTTCACAAGCATCTGAGACAGCAGATTGGCTGTCTCCAATTTTAAAGCAATGCACCAAGTGGAACTGCTCTGTGCTGTATATTTGGAGCCCCAAAGTGTCTTACAGCATGGCAAAGACCTGCTTCATCTGTTAATATCCCTGCTGTGCAGTGGTCTCACAGACCTTCTGGTTCCTTGCTCACTACTGGTTGATGCTCCAATGTCATGGCTGTGCAGTAGGATGCAGAAAAGGATTCCTATGAAGAAAATCACCTGATGTGTAATCATGTCCTAAGCAGTATGGGTTTACATGTGCAGAACTATACTGCCATTTCTATTTGAGTGTATATCCATGTGTGATTGTAAAAACAGGAGCTTGTCTGTGTGGTATCTTTCAGAACTTCATATGCTGGCTGATACTGAGATATGGGCATTGTTTGGTGCCTCTTTTTAGAGATGCCAAAGAGCAGTGATTGCTGGACTGTTCATCCCAGCACAACTGTGGTACTGCTGTTTGTAATGCTTTTGACTGTCATATATCCATAGGTACTCTCTGAGTTTTCTTTACTTTGAGAGGAGAGAACTAGCGATGTGAGGGATGGCAACATGTATCCTGGTTTTAGCAGAATCGGCATGAGATACTTTCCTATAGAGGCTGATTCTCAGGAAGTGCTGAGCTCCTCAGTCTCTGAGCTGATGGTCTTTTGCAGTGTCTCCTTTTGCTACAGAGTATGTTTTTAAAATCGATGTGTTGTTTAGTTAAACAAAGCTCATTGATTGTTACCTGGAAAACCTGTGCTGCATACACTGACTAAACCAGGTTAAGCAGCTCTTCCTACTGACAGGTCAGGGGAAGAGAAGATGTGGTAGTGAGAGATGTAGAGACAGCTCTATCCTCCCTTCTTGGATGCTGTTTCTGGAGATAGAAACAGCTCTGTGTTCTCCCCTGCACTATGCTGTAGCACAGATTTGAGAACATTGCATTTCTAGTGACCTGATGAACCTGTCAATATAGTAAAACTTGTTAGCCATATTTTTGTTTCTTTTGCTTAGAATGTGTTGTAATTTGAAAGACATCCAGTAACAGTGTCATGACCTTATGAGAATGGCTTGAACAACACATTGGTGCAATGGAGACTTTAACTTGATTGGAGGAGGATAGAGAAAAGCCTGTATGTTTGCCTGCCACAAAAATGTAGTGATAATGAGATATGTTGCTAAGTGCGTGTCTGTCAGTTGTGTTGAAGTACTCAGATAACCACAGTGATGGTCACAGTTTAAGGAATTAGGTAAACATCAGACAAACATGGATTGTGGGAGTTTCCTGAGAAGGAGTGAGTTCTTATTCATTTTGTGATCTGTGGGTCTCATGCTCAGTGAGTGTGTGCATGTGGTTGATTTTTATCAGTTCCAGTTATGAGGGAGCATCTTACACAGAGGTCTTCTGATGAGGAATAAGGATTTTCAAATAAAAACTGTCTTTTCCTGCTCATGTACACTTGTGGTGTGAGCATAATGGTACTATTCTGAACTAGATACAGGAAAATGAAAGCAGTGCTCCTTGTTTCTTGGGCATGGGGTAAGAGCACTGCACTGCACTCCGTAGCTAGCTGTGAATACAAGGCATTGGGGATTAGGTTGTCCTTTTTGGTGTATACCTGCTTTTCCTAAAAAACTAAATGTATCAAAGATGACTTCTAAAAATCACCAGTGTCTTACCACTAGATAGGAATTTCTGCATTGTTTCCGACTTCCAGTGTTTCTTTTCTGCACTCTCCTTTAAAGTTAGTTGATCTGGATCAAGGTTTTGGAGTCCTGTGGTTTTCCCTTTGTTATTTTCTTCTGCTTTAACTGAAGAGATAAAGCATTGCCTGTAAGAGAGAGCCAACGTTTTTATGTGTGTATGGACCACAGAGGAATTTTGTTTGTTAATTACAGTGTAGAAGTACAATTTCCATGGTTTTGTCTTTATGTAACTGTGAACTAGCATTAGTGGTGGAGATTCTGTCTAGTGAGGTGAGGGAAATATGAAGACCTTTTGCAAAGCAGATTGGAGTGAGATCCAGACTGCTTTTGTCTACACAGGTCTTGGGTTTTAGAAGATTTGTATTTTTCCATCTGATCTCCTCCTTCACAGGTATTTAATTTGGCTTAACAGATCTCAAACTAGTGCTTCAGCAGTAGTATAAAAAAGAAGAAAATAAAATGCCCTCTCTGTGTGGTGATGTTGGGTGTTGTGCTTGGATGTGTGGAGGTTTGGGTTTTTTTTGTTTGGTTGGTTTTATGAAAGCTGTTACCTTCTTTTTTGCAAAATCTTTCAACTAATCTTAACACTGGTGAAAATCCTAATTCTCAGCTTTCCTGCATCTGACCACGCCACTGTAGAAGTCTGTTCATTGTTCCCGATCTTGGTGATTCATGAGCTTTCACCTTGATTTAGGTGAAATTTAGGAGAGGAGGAAGGGAATACTTTATTATGAAAGAAAATGTTTGAGCTCCACAGTAATAAAGTAAACATATCTTGCACTTAAGCAGGAAAAGTGTTGGTGGTTAACAATGGTAGAATTATAGTTCAATTGATTGACTGTAATAACAAACACTAGTGTTTGGCAATGTGTCTTTTTCATTTAGAAGTGACTGCAGGGATTACATGGCTCAGCAAACCATGGAGAAGGAGGAGAACTAACCCGGGGAGGTGGAACCAGTTTTGGGCTGGAAGCAGGGCTGGGTCTTCTTCCTAGATGAATTGTGAAATGTGTGGGCAGAAAGTATTTTGCACCTAGGACATGCAGAAGTAATTTGCACCTCTCAAAAAGCAAAGCCTTTGGATTATCCCTGATACTTTTGGATTGCACATGGATGATTTCTCTGCTGAAAATATCCCAATGAGCAGCTTCTCAGGAGATGTAAGCTTATAAATGAGGCTTGTACGTAAATATATAAAAAAGAACATGCATGCATGAAAGGTGTTTACACTTCCTTCCTGTGCATGTGAATAGATCCTTTGTTTTGTTTTGGGTAGGAAAGGGGACTCCAATTTCCCTTTCAGGGAGGCAAGATCACAGAATTCAAAATGAGTTTTACTCTAGAGAGAAGGTGTGCTTTCTATTTTTTTTTTCTTTTTCTAAACATGTTTACACGATACTCTTGCATTGTTTTTCCTTATCACACAAATTTTTGTAGGTTTGATAACTATCTTCTCTCTGGTTATGAAGGAGAAAATATTAAGTGGTCCAAATATGTGGGCAGGTGAGGTGAACCATAAATATTTATCCCAGCAGCCAAGTATTTTAACTTTTAAGTTTTGTGTTGTGTCTGTGAGCTTTAATTTCAGAGCACTGTCTTGAGACCATTTCTGAATCTAGGGTTTATTAGGTGCTCCAAGAACTTACTATTTTTACTAGCTGCTATATTTATTTCTTGATGTCTTCTGAAATTTCTATTTTTGTACTTCTTTGCTGTTGAATTTTTCTTTCTTTTATTTTTCTAGTCTGAAGTTTGGCTAGAGCTTTTGATGTGGCAAATGTTGAACAACTTTACTGAACATCATTGATTACAGTAGGACTTAATGACTCTTAGGTGTTCTTACTTGTAGCTCCATGAATTTGGCAATAATTCATTAGGTTTTTTACAATGACAACCAGAAGCTGCTGTAAGATGTGTATTAGTAGTACTTGAACCTGCCTTGAAAAAAAAAATAAAAATCATAACCTGGAGGAGATGCGGAGTATGAGAGAGAAGTTATACAGCACATCAGTGCTGTGAAGACCCATCAGAGTGGTATCTCCTGAGGCAGAGTAATGAGGGGTGTGCAGAAGGCCCTGATGCAGTTTCAACAGGAATGGTGGCTTCTCAGCGTGCAAAAATGGCTGTGAGCTGGAGGTCAGTGATGAGAAACCAAAGCTCTCTCTGCCATGGTTCCCTGGTTTTTCCTTTTTTTTTCTTGTAAAGCTATGGGATCAGGTTTCCATTCTGTGCACTTGGACCAGGAGACCATGCCAAAAATAGCCCTAGGAGGGTGAAAGGGAGATGGAGACTCTAGATTTATAACAAGGTGGTGTTTCTGGCTCTGTTACTAGAGTTGTAGGTGTTGGAGGAGTGCTTTATTGCTTTTTTAATGACCTGGGGTTGTGTTTGATTTTGTATTTAGTAACAAAAGTGTGGTGATGCCAGGTTGCCTTTGTGGAAAGAGAGAAACTGGAAGAAGAAAGAAGTGATGAATAAAATGGGAGCACTCATTGGACAGATATTGTAGAAGGAATTGCTCTTTCCTGCAGTTAGCAAACCTTCTTCCTCTCTTCTGTTATTTTATTTTTCACACCCCAGGTATCCATCCTCTCTGTTCTTTATAAATGTCAAGAATTGAACTAAATGGAGTCTCCGAGGCTGAGGTAAAGGATTTCATTTAGTAGTAAGAACAGATTAACTAGCTGTCTTAAAACAGCTGTGTTGAAGGATTCCCAAATGATTTTGCTTCACCCAGAAAGTAGTGTTAACTTGCAAAGTCACTGTGGATCAGACTGGGTGCTTGTAGAGGCAACCAGGTAAAGACAATCAGGTGTTGCCAGTTAGGAGGAGGAAGGCCTGGGCTCCTGTTAAGCCCACCTGTGCCCCATTAGGGCCCCAACTGCGCATGAGCAGAATTGGGGGCCAGTAGAAGGTGGGCTTTGAGAAGGGAGGCAGAGGTCACTCCTGATCTGTCTGAAGAAGAGGCTGAACAGTCTCCCATTTTTTCTTTTTTTGGTGACCCTGATGTGATTTGAACACGCAGCCTTCTCATCTGGGGTCAGACTCACAACTGTTGCGCCACGAGCTCCCAGTCAGATGCACTACTATTGCACCACGAGCTCCCACCTTCTCACGTTTTTTGGTGGTGCTCTGATGTGATTCAAACATGCAGCCTTCTGATCTGGAGTCAGACGTGCTACCGCTGCGCTAACCAGAGCTCACCCCCAATTCTGCTCATGCGCAGTTGGGGCCCTAACTGGTGGGCTCAACAGGAGCTTGTGCCTTCCTCCTCCTAACTGGCAACACCTGATTGTGTTTACCTGGTTGCCTCTACAGGTGCTGATGAGCAGCTTGCCCCTTAATGTCACTTTGCCCATCCCTTAGGTGTGCTTAACCTGCATTTATGTTTCTTTGTCAAAGACTGTCTGTGCTGTGATTATTTTTCTCCAAAGGTGCTTGTGCAGCTGTGCTGGTGACAGGGTAGCTGGAAAAGAGTGTGCCTGTGAAATCAGGTTACCTTTAAGTTACTTACTGAAGCGACTTACTCTTAAATCAGTTCATCTATAGCAACCACTTTCCATAAAAGAACCTATGGCAGAAATCATGGGCTATGGCCGTTCTGTAGTTTCTCTTTCTGTGACTCAAAACCATATTGTGGTTTGGCCCAAGGCCTCCTTGTGGAGTCTGACACTGTCATGAAGATGGCTCAGATTTATTTTCTCTTCTTCCTGGTTCCTCACCCCACACCCACACGCTTCCCGCCTTCTGTCGGCAGTGTGAATGGTGACTGTCTGTGGTCTTCTCCCTCATGAGGCAGGGCAATGTTTCTAGGTCAGCGTGCTGTTCTCCAGCAGCACATACGTTCACAGGTGTGTGGTTTTGGTTTGTTTGGGTTTGGTTTTCTTTTTAAATCTGGAGCCACTTGCCTGCAAGATAACAGATGAAAGTGCCTGCAAAGGTAATTTAAAACTGTGTGTGGTTATAACCAAGTTTTTATCTCAATCTGTGTTCCTTCTTTCACATGAATGCTAATATCCAAAGACCAAAAGAGGGTTTTCTATTATCTCACAGGTCATGCAAAAGGTAAATTTTGCCCCTGCTATTAGAGGGGCTATAGGAAGAGCGGTGTTACCACAACTGTCCTCACCTCCCAGCTGACAGCGGGGTTTTGGTTTGATTCTGTTGGCTGCAGGTGCTTACAAGGAACTGTTTTATCTTATAATCATTGGGAGAGTTAGGAAGTTGAGTTAACATTTTGGTCACTTGTTTTATTTTTTCTCCAGTCTGTTTTTCTCCCTCCTCTGAGTTTGCTGCTCCCCACACTTAACCACTCTTGCATTGGTCTATCCTTCATCCTTTTGTGCCTCAGATTGTATTTTACACTGATCAGGACTGAGGTCTTCTGTATCATCAAAATGCAGACGCCATGAGTTGTGTCTCATAGTCCTTTTTATAAGTGTTTTGTCTTCTGTTTTAAAACACATTCTGATGTGGCCTCCCATTAAGAACACAAAGTGTTAAAAACTAATTATATGTGATGTTTACAAATCTTATTCAGATTTCCTGTCTGAATCTGGGCTAGATTTTCTTGCCTTTCTTTTTAGAGTTTTCCACTTTCCTATTTTGGTGTCCAGCTTACCACATTTTGTGCTTTTCTCTTTGTGTATGAAACTCAGCAAGGAACAATTAACTTGACCAGATCTGGTCTTTTCAGTCTGTGATGAGTGATAATAAAACCTTTTTCAAATTAACTTTGACATCTGTCGTACTTCTAAGTATACTGAACTGAATGCTGGTACTCAGTGTATATGAGAGGTGGCTATATGTACAGCTATGGAATTCAGGTGTGTTTTATGAAGAATAAAACTTTTCTTTTTCTTGTGAAAGTTTTGCTGTTGTTAATTTAAGGCATTTTCTTGAAATCAGGTACATCTACTACATCACGCAGTTTGACTAAGTGTGCTCTCAGTTTTTAGCAGTGCCTGCAGCACCTCACCTAAGGCTGAACAATTTCTTTTGAGACTTTCTGTGAGACTGTTTCTTTCTGTTAATCTGTCTGTACAGAAATAATTGTTGGTTTGTGGTTCCCTGGCTTCATTCAACTAATTTATGCTGATTTTTAAGTTTCAGTTGTTTAAAATCTTCATGTCTGGAACTTTCTTGGCAGCAATAGTTCATATGGTGTAGGGTAACTTTTTATGCATGTATTGCTTTTGTTTTGTTTACATAGTTTTGTTCTGTAGCAAATGTTTCTCATGTTACTTACAAATATGCCTTTTCTCTGGGAACTTTCTATGCTGTGTAAGAGTCAATTATTTCAGTTTCCAACTGCAAGAATCCTGCTGGTTCAACTTCTACAGCTTTATCTGTTTCAATCACTATTGTGGGTGTGAGTTCCTGAACAGTTGTGTCATGGTCTTGAGAGTCCAGTTAGCTGCTACATCTCACACTAATGGTCTTTAGTTGCATAGTTGTCATATCTCATACATGGATGGTATATTTAATAGTAAATAATGAAGTCAATGTAAGTAGTTCAGCTAGGGATCCAGCTAAAAACATTGTTTGGAAAAATCTGGTGGTTCTGTTGTCATCTGTTCAGAGAGAGTCATAAGATCAAAGAGTTATTTTGCTGTGTGTTTAATCACAGTCCCATACAGTCAAATGAAGTTACTTTTTCAGTGCAGTGAATTGTTGGAACCCAGTGTGACTGACCTTTGCTTTCAGACTGTAGAAGTCACTTAAAAAATGTATTAATAAAGAGAGAACAGTATTAGTTATCATGTGTATACATCATACTAAAAGGGTTTCTGGAAATTTTCCAAATGACTATGAAATTTAGTATCTGAAGATTTTCCCTGAAGTCTGCAGTACTCTCTGTATTTCTCCTAGCAGAAGCTGGATTTGAATTGAGCAGCAAAGGTGCAGCAGGAAGGTGAAGAATCAGTGGAGATCCAGAGCTCCTGCTGTTTCAGGCTTTGAAGAAGACCAGCTGATAGGTCATCAGAATGCATCTCCATACACGAGCTATATCTTTGAAACTGGACTTTTGGCTAATTGTTGTCTGGCTTATAGAAGAAGTCTGTGAGCAGGCAGGAGTTGGCATGGGAGGATATTTCTTGCATATGTCATCCTGGATGTCACTTCCTTCACAGCTCTTGGCCAAACCCAAAAGTCGCTTTCAGCTCTGTCCCAGACCCAAGATTTTGAGGTTGGGTTGCCTTTTTGAGAAGGGGATGAGTTGTGCTGAATATGGAGGTAAACATTTGTATTCTTTGTAGCTTCTCAATATTCCTTTCTTGTTCTCATCTATTTCTCAGGAAGTCTTCTACTTCAGCTTTTAGGATCTGACATCACTAAAGTTTGCAGCCTAGGGCTATAGAGGGAGGGGATTATTTCCTGTCTGAAATACTTTAAGTAGCAACTCTAATCTGGGATAGAAAAGATAATCCTCAACAGGCTTGTAATAACTGTATTAAAAACTGTGCAGCAGAGGAATAAAGTGCTTCTGCTTTTCTTTAAAAACATAGCACCACAAAGCATCAGAAGATGGCTGATATATGCTAAATTACCCATTTTTGCACTGATACAGCTGATGCTGTGCAAATCCTGATCATGTAAATGTGCTGTGTCACAGGGAATTCTCCCTGCCCACTCGGGGTGTTGGAACTAGATGCTTTTTTAAGGTCCCTTCTACCCCAAATCATTCTGTGGTTCTGTCAAGGCACCTTCCTGCATCAGTATGGAAAATAAGATCTCACCCTATTGCCAAATACAAGTCTGCATAATGTCTGCAGATGTAAATCTTTGAGCCTAGTGTCCTTCTTGAGAGGATTAAGAAGGAAGGGTGGTGTTTTGTAGTAGAAAATATTCTCAGCTGAAGAAGTTAATTCTGAGTACTGGCTTGTCCTGAAGGTGCAGTGCACCTATTTTCAGATTTCTGTTTGCTTCTGGCTAAGTAGCAGTGAATCACCTATATAATGTGAATATTGTAAAATAACGTAGCTTAATGCCCTTATTATGGAATGGTGCAACAAGAAGAAATGTTTTACCATCCCCTTTGAACATCCCTTTTATATCCTTTTGAATATTCCCTTTCTATATGTTGTATACAAAAATAATTTGGCTTTGAGTGACTGCATATCTGACTGAGGTGTTTGAATCTCATAGTTGGTTAACTGTGCAAAGAAACTTTTAGACTTGGGGAGTAATGTATGTTCATTCCCCCCACATACACCTCTTGTTGTTTTTTTCATGCAACAATTGCACCTAAAAGAGGCAAGAAAATTTGCAAGCTGTCAATGGTGAAATGGTATAAGCTTTGCAGTCTCCCCTGTGCTGTATGTTTTTCCTGTAACTGGCAAATGCTTTGAGAAATAAAACAATTTTTCACTACATTGTATTTGCCAACAGCTAACAGCAGAAGGTATGGCATTCAGATGCAGCTCATGGGTTGCTCTTTTAAACTGCTGGAATTTTACAAGCAGTCCAAAGGGCTTTGTATTTTTGTCTGGTTTGCTCTTAAACAAAGCTGGAGGGAAGGAGATGAAGGAGAAGGTGATTCTCTGTCCAATTTCCATTTCCTTCTGTCTTTACAAGGTTTGTAATAATGTTGCTGTGTACATGCAAATGGTATTAATCAGGAGATTTTCCTATCAGCTTTGTCAACGTTTACATTCACTTTACACATTAAATTTGCATTTGAAAAGGGCTGTTATAATCAACATTTAAGGGATAACATAGTCAAATTTACATTTGATTGAGTAGAAATGTTAACTAATTTTAGCTGAGCTGTTGCTAGGAAACAAGCAAATGTTTTTATATTTTTTTTTCTTAATCCATACCATCTTTCTGTTTAATTGGGAATTCATCTGATAATGTAAGAACACCAGCACTCAAAACAGTGTAACTAATGTCTTTACTACATTTCTAGACGCTTAGTTTTCCTACTCATCAAAACTTAGGGTGAACTTTTGGAGAAATGTTCTTGGAAATTATCTAATAGACAGCCACAGCTACGTTTTGTCTGTGTGATCATGGGTAAAATCAGCAGTTTGACTTGTTTAAAAACCACGTAAGTTCTAGATTTTTTTATGGTAAGCTATCTTTTTGGAAGTATACTAATGGATTTCCTTTTATCGCGGTTGATGTTTATAATGTCAGTCACCATTCACAGAACATCATGCAGCTGCACAAGAATTGAGCTGAGTTTTATGTGTGACTCCTTGGGGTTTGTGTAGTACACTGTTTTTGCCCTTATCCCACGTGATGGTGTTGATAATGGCATTATTTTCGTTCATGTGGGCAAAACGAATCATAGCTGCAAAAGGAAATCTTCTGATTTGGGGTATGCTCTGGCCGTCAGTTGTGTATCTCTTGGAACTTGCAGGACTCCACGGCTTGGCACTTCGCAGCAGTGTTCATCTGGCAAAAATGCTAATTCAAGGGAAGAATAGTTCCTATTCATATCAGTCCCAAAGCATTTCAAGTGCATTATCTGTGTGGCGCATATAAATGTGGCTATCCCCTGAAACTGGTTACGAGGCAATTGGAAGAATGTGGCTCCTTACAAGGCCAAATAGAGACTCTTGGCTCTCCACCCTGTCAAACCAGACAATACAATTTTGCAGTAAGTATCCTGTCCTCGTTTCCTATACCCCAAAGCCTTTTACAAGGCCATCAGACAGAGGCTGGTGGTACAGGGACTCTGTAGATGAAACTAGGAGCAGTGCTGCACAAGTCAGTAGCTCACGAGCATCCTTGGGCATCCAAACTTCTGCAAACCTGGGAAGAGGCTCAGCTTGATGTTATCCCTTTTGAATCCCTTCCGAAATCAGTGATAATGCTTATCTTTCTGCATTTATGGTCAAATGAACTGAGCAGATGGGCTTCTACCTTGTGCACAAAACTAAAAGGATTCAAATCTCAGCGTGACGTGTAAACCTCACAGCTCTCTGGCTGGGGCTAGGAGCAGTACTGGCTTTAATCATATTGACAGTAGTTTTGGGGCTGCTGTTATTGTAACACTGCATAAACAGTACAGGCATTCCAGATCCATGCTGCAGGAAAGACCACGGATTCCTTATATTTTTATGGTCTCCCAGTGGTATGGGCTGCATTCCTCAGATTCTGAGTAATCCATGCGTGTGCAAAATATGTATTATAAAATCTGATCAGGCAGGGCCTACTGTCACAGGGGAGCAGATGTGGACTTTCTTCAGCTCTTGGCACCTGTTGCATTCCTTACTGGAAAATACCAATTAAAATAGCTTTTTTTCACATCTCATTTTATTTGCCTTTGAGAAGAAGAAGAAAAAAAGGTAAGCCCCCCTGCGCAAAAAAAAAAAAATTAAAAAAAAAATTGGTGTCTGTGGTTCAATATAGTTGAAAAGAAAGCTCTGGCAATTAATTATCATTTGCATACTCCTAATTTTCACGTGGTGGTAGCTGTGAACACTCAGTTCTTCAGTGGCTTTTGGAGCCTCTGATTCTGGGAAAAAAGGCATACAAGCCGTGGAGCTTGAGCCCACTGCAGAGCAATGAAGAGCTGCATTTATGGAAGCAAATTGGGTTAACCTGGTGGAAGAAGGTGCAGAAAGAACCAAGGAAGAGTGTATCTGCACCTCAGTGTAACAGAAAGAGTTCTTGTTGGTACATCAAGAATAGGAAGAAAAAACCAAAACAAGCAACATGCTTACATGCAAGCAAGTCCTGGTAACTTTAAATAGCCAAGAGAGTTAAGATGCTTTAGTCAGCTTTTTAAACCACCTTGTTACATGCTCAGGCTGAGTACAGGAAAATAACTGATCAAATTTGAATGGAGTATTGGGGAGCTTACTGGGCAGGTTGGGGTGTACTGGGTGCCTGTGCACAGGTGGGAGCTTGTGTCTCACACAGCGAGTATCTCATCGGTGCCTTCTAGCTCTCCAGGACTTAACTTCATTAGCTTTCTCAGGATGAAATATCTTGGTGGAGACTTGCAGCTGTCAATTAATATTAACACATTTTTTAAAATTGAATTGAGTTTTTTTTTACACTGACACAGCCTTAAGGTATGGACAGGGTCTGAGGTGGACTGCATAAGAACAGACAGGGGCTATCACTTAGCTGTGGTTGTTAACCATAACTACCCACTTAACTGTGGTTAAGTATTACTTTACCTGTCTTATTTTCTGAGAACTTGAGTACCTTCTTCTGTTCCCATGCTTTATTTGGAATTTTCAAATAGCACATACATTTTGGGACACTGCTCACTGATTCTTCATCTACATTATGTAGTGCAGAATCACTGTACTGCTAGCTTGTGCTAACTGGATGCTTACTGGTTGCAAATAGTAGGTAACTTCTGTTATCTACTATTTTTGTTTTTTTCCCTGTAATAGAGACTGCAATACAGAACAGGTGTGGGGATTTGTTTTTTCCTGGGGAGTATTGTACTAGAGATCTTAAACACAATTTTACAGGCATGAAGATGCACAAAAAGTTTTTATCTGACTAATCCTAAATAAGAAACTTTTATTCTGGGTGTTGGATTGAATTTTTTGTCATTATTGAGCTTGTCCTTTGCGCACCTCGTTTCTGAGAAGGGGAAGATGGATGCACAAATGCAACTTGTGTCATATTAATCTTCTTTGCTAGGTCAGTAAACCTTTCTAGATTCTCTTTAAGCAGGTAAACTTACTTGTTCACTTCTTAATTTGCATTATTCATAATAAAGTATCCTTGTTCAATTTATTATTTTTTAAAATTGATCTCAGTGGCATCTCTGAAACTCTTCGTAGTTCTTTTCCTGGATGTACAAGCAGTCCTTATTCACTCACACATTTATTCAATTTTAACTTCATCTTCAAGAGGGGAGCTCAGGACTTGGTACATGTTTTCAGTTGTGTTGGTCCTTCAGTGGTTTACTGGCTGCATATTATTGCATGCATGTAGATGCATTCATTTTATTACTTGTTTATTTGTTTCAGCTTTAAAGAACTCCCCTTGTTATTACCTTATCTTAGCAATTAGTTATTATTGGTTACTGTTAAGTGATGCTACTGGATTTACTTCCTCCCTGTACTTGTTGTATAATTATTTTCATTGTGTTAAATTTCCAGGTGTTTGTATGCACCTTCTTCATGGGAGTTTTGAGTTGATGGTATTGTTGCTAGCTGCTGGAAAGTAGAGGTTTACATCATTTTAATAAGACTAATTTCTTCATGGGTATCCTTCTGCAGAATGAATAAAAGCACAGCAGCAGTGGATAACTAAAGGGGACTCCTAATACAATTGAAAAAAATTGCCTAGGGTCTTGAATGTTTACTGCAGGAGTCAGGTTTTTAAGAATAGTGACCTACAGGATTTATTACAGCAGTACTTCATATGTGAGGGAAGCACACACACACACACACACATATATATTTATATATATATAGTTTCTGACTGCAATCTGTCTGATCAGTGCGTTCCTTTGTGTTAGGCCTCTTTGCCAGAGGAAAGCACGATTTGTATAGCCCTAAAAGTGGTTATGCATCCTTGTTGGTGATGGATTAATTAATTGTTAACAGCAATTTAAATATATCGTGGAACTGCAAACAGCTTGAGATATTCAGCCTTTTTTTGTTTGAATGGTTGCAACAGAGAAAGCATAGTGTAACAGGAAAGTATAAGGATTTCCAAATTGCTTCCCAAAAAAACATTGCAGCTTAATGGTTATAAAAGGCATAGTCTACCCTTCCTAACTGCAATGTGGTGACATTTCTATTTGAAATAGAAGTCTGTAAAATTCAGCTCCATGGGTACTGTGGGGTACACAGAAAGACAAGAAAAAAAAAATTAAATCTCAATAAAACCTGTGGGTAATACTTGGTCAGAGCTGATCCTGCCAAAACTGATGTATACTGGTAATACTACATGGAGGTCGTGTTTGGCCAAGGGCTGCAGCTCAGAAGAGGAGGAAGGCTGATTATTGAAGGCAGGTGAATGAATCACAATGAAGAAGTTCCATGTATGGATGAGATGAGAAGAAAAGTTATATCATTTTTAGTGATGTTTAGTTGATAGTTTTTAATAATTTTCTTGGATTTCTTCTGATTCTATAGCATATCCCTCAGAAGGCAGCATGAGTTCCTGAAAATGGTTGATAATTTGTAAGTATGAACTGAGAACAGGCTCAAAAAAGGCAGGAGAAGAGGGGATAGGAAAAGGACTTTTTTGTTCTCTCTTTCCTCTTCTTGTGATGTCACAAAATACTGTTTATTAGGTGTTTGCTGTATTCAAATATTGATGGGTATTTGGTTTTGGCATTCTAAGGTATTATTAAAAACTGTGTTTTTTCCAATTTTATTCAAATATATATTTTGCCAGCTTGCATTTTAATGCATAGGCGTGTGTGTGTTATGATGTAACATTATGTTAAGTCAGCATTCTTGTATTTCTTTCTTTGTAGGAGCTCTAATGATAAGCTGAACTTCTCGTGTTAGAGGAACAAAGAGGGTAGGCTGGTTGCTGAACTTGATTTTGCTAAATCATTTATGTCATTCTCTTGCTGTATTGTCCGGAGACTGATTTTGGCACCCTGCTATGAAAATGATTATTTCACAGTACTTTTACATCCAGTTTCTGTATGAGGCCGACTGAAGACAGACTGTAAAGGTGAAACACTCCATGGTGTGTGTGTAAGGGATACAGAATTGTGTTTTCATGCTGCATATCAGGGCTGCTCTCACATGCAGAGGGCTACTGCCTCAGCTAGCCACAAATTCTTTCCCTTTTGGGTTGGTTTTCAACAGTCTAAGGAGATAATCTGCTAAACTACCTGCTGTGCCGTGCATATAAACTCTCCCAATGAAACAGGGCTAGCTGGAGCCTCAATTTTCATAGAGAATATCAGTCCTGTCAAAGTATCCATCTTGTACTTTATGTTGTTACATCTGGACTCAAAACTTTGCATTGTCCATGAAAAAAACCTAGCCAGTTAAAGAAGTTTAGCCAGGTCCCCCAAAGCTGGTGGTAGAGCTTGCTGGTCTGTCTCCTTTCTTCTGAGTTCCTGCATCTTCTGTGGGCAGCTGGACCTCTGTAACCTGGAAGTCATTGGCACAGATACCAATTCCAGCCCCTTCTGATTAGACTGATGGCATCCAGAGCTGGGAGATCATCTCCCTAGGCTTCTTAGTGCCTCTGGAAACCAGCTTCTTGAAAGGACAGGACTTACTAAGCTGGTGCAGCAGCCTGACCTGTGCTGTGCCTAGAAAGGGACAGTGAAACCCTAAGGCACTTGGAAGATTGTGAACCCGTGAGAACTGTCTTTATGTCCTGTTATCTGATGTAGGGGAGGTACTGTCAACTCCCTCTCTTTCACACTGTCCCCACTGGCTCGACTTCAGGTTGGAAGGGGCATGGGGAATACAGGTAGTCCAACCTCCTTTCCAAAGGGAAAGGTTAACACGGGGATCAGGTGATAAACTGGCTGAGAGAATCTTTCTACTGTATTGAACCTCTTTCTTTAAAAATGTATCCCTCAGTTCTCTCTGCATATGCACCTGGAACTGCCTTTTGCTGTTGATTCTGAATGCAAAAGCAAAATCCAGACTTGAGGAGTTGCAGGGCTTGGAAAGCAGCCTTGTCAGCTATTGTCCTAAACTGCACAGTCTTCTTCAAACTGGTGACAGCCTGGCACAAGATGTACTACTTGCTCTAGCAAATAAAGTTAATGTAACACAGCAGCACCTGCAGTTTCCTAAGGATTACTTACTTTAACAGGTTTTACATTTAGACTGAGAGGTGGAGGGTTTTGTTTGTTTTTGCTTTGTTTTTGTTTGGGTTTTTTTGTTGTTTTGATTTTTTGCTTGTTGGTTGTTTGTTTTTTTCTGACTTCATTCTGGTAGTATTCTCCCATGCTTTGGTGTCGTATGTTTTGATTTTTGGGGGTGGATATCAGTTTTGTCAGTGCTTGTCATACCCATGGCAGTCCCAAAAGCATCCAGGAGTGCAGTGCCCTCTCCAGTCCCCATCACACCTGTAGACACTGGGTTATCAAGGTGATGTTTTCTGTGGTATCTCTGCTTCCTCAATCAAGCTTCTGAGGTATTGAACTGAACTGCTATGCTGCTGAGCAACAAATCTCACCCTGCAGCACAGACGTGTCAATAAAACACTGCCTGTTAATGGGGAATCCTCAATAATTATCACAAATAGCAGCTGAAGTGTCAAGTTTGTTAATTTTTTTATTTGTGACTTTGTTGCTGCTTTTATTCTGATCTTTCTGCACTCATCCAGGCTATCACTGAGAGGCCACACTGCAAACTGCACCTAGAACAGCAGAGCTCTGCTTTACACTGTGACTTCCAACAGCATATAAGACTTGTTGTTGTTGTTGTGGGGTGTTTTTTTGTTGTTTTTGTTTGTTTGTGTTTTTATTGTTGGGGGTGATGGTGATGTTGTTTTGGTTGCTTAGGTTTTTTGTGGGGGTTTTTATTTTTACTGATCCGAGTATTTCCAGTAGAAATCTGTTAGAAGAAAGGGAACTGTACAAAAGAAAATTCTTAAATTCAAAATCTAGGAGATTGTCTTACTGCTTGCTGTGGTTCCCTAGCTGCTGGGACTCTTGGTCATACTGTAGATACCCAGTAAACTAAGATTGAATCATCTACTGTAAATCACTTAGTAAGGCAGCACTGGCTTACCCCTCTCTAGGGTTGTGATGGCACTACTGAAAAATGAGGAACTCCTTCAAATTACTGTTGGGATCTGAAACCCAGTCTCGGGCTATTTTCTTCTCATTGTTCTCCACTGTTTTCTTCTGACCCTCTATACCCAGTGGGTAGCATGGAAAGCCCTGAGTCCAGCTGTGCTGGAAATGACATTTCAGTGTATTTGTGATCTCTTTAATTCTAGATGTGAAAACGTTGAGATCCCCTTCAATCTGGGGAGGTGAAGAGTCTGCCTTCCTTCCTGCCTTGATACCTGCCCGCTCTGTCAGTGAGATGTTTCGGGTAGAAAAAGACAGGTATTTTGCATCTTTTAAATACAGTATCACACAAACTGTTGGTTTTGCAGCTCACATTATTTACCCTGGACTGGTAATAACACTCTTCTCTCCCCACAGCTGTCCCATTCGCAGCATAGGAACTTGAGGTGAGAAAGGGGATGGAAGTTAATCTTCTTAACAGAAAAACATGCTTGAAATAGCTTTATGGGGGAGGAAGTTTGCCTTGCAGTGTCTGCTCCTGACAAAAGTGGTGTCATGCCATGACTTGGTAGGGACCAAACTGAAATGTCCTGCCAGCAACCTGACGTTCTTGTGGCTGAGATCTTCACGTTCAGGTTGCTCTGGAGCTGTGTGAAATGCTCAGTCATCCCTTTGCACCCTGCTTTTGATTACCTGCATTGCTGTGCCTGGCTGTGCTGTGGTGAAGTTCAGAGCTTTTGAACATAAATTCTTGGTTCCTGTCTCTTTGATTTGATGGCGTTATTGTTTTTCAACCTGAATATAGGTAATTACACTTGTCTGGATGGTTTTTATTCCGTGTTGTCGAAGCCTAAATTTCACATGGTATTTTGAGAAGAGTTGTTAGTTGGCAGTAAAAGCCTCACTTCATACCTTGATCCACATGAGCATTTATTTCCAGGCTGCCCCGGCCGTTTCCCTTCCGCTGCTCCTCACGGAGACCCAACCTCCAACAGCTGAGAAGCGCCCACCTGCCTCCTCGATAAGTGACCGCACTTCGGAGTAAAGCTCCTTGAAAACTGCATGTCGTCATTATCGGCGTGCCCCTCTACCTTCCCCGCTTCTCTCGCCTCCCATTCCCTTACACACACCTCCCGTTTGGGGGATTTGGGGTGGGTTGGGGTCCTTCTCCTCTCNCCCCGGCGCGGCCGGCGGGCGCCCCCCGGTGGCGGTCGAGGGCAGCGCCCCAGCTCCGTCTGCGCCCGCCAGGCCCAGCCCGATCCGATCCGGTCCGGTCCGGTCCGGTCCGGTCCGGCTCCGCGCTGGATGCTCGTCTCCCTCCTGCCCGAGGGCAGGTTGTTAAGTCAGCTTTGAACTGTTGTCGATAATAATAATAATAATTTGGTTTTCGGGTTTTCGCGCTTGGCTGCGGAGCTACTGGTGCGGCAGGTGAAGAAAAACGTCTTTAAGGCACTGTGAGATTTATGCCCTCTGCTTTCCAACAAAAAAAACCCCAACAAACCCCCCTGGTTTTTACAAAGAGAGGGGACATGTAATTTTGTTGCTTCAGAATGCTTGTTACATCTTGGTTTTGTCTGATTTATTGCAGCGCCTGTGCTAGGTATAAATATTAAAACAATTTATCATAAATGGGGTGTTGTGAAGCCAACATCTGGTTTAGATTTTTTTTTTTTAAGCTAAACTTTCACTGTACAGTTCATAAACTACACACAGGTTTCAAATCCTTTTCTTTAAACTCAGTTCTTCCATTCTTTCATTGAGTGGACTAACTCTTGCAATACTTATTAGAGTATTTGTATGTTCTGTTGTGTCTTTAGCGTATATTTTTGGAACTGAAATTTTAAAATTCCCCATCTTATGCATAGGAGTAAGGATACACTTTAAAATGAGACTGCCAGGTCTCTTACAGCTTTCTGTCTGCTGTGGCTGTGATGCTGTTTCATGCGAAATGTTTCCCTCTTGGATACTCGGCCAAGTCACCAGCACTGTGGTAGGGTTCACGTAGCATTGACACTACCATAAAAACTGGCACCACCACCACACCTTTATCCCCAGATTCTTCAGTTACAATGAGAACATCTTAAGGAGAAGGAAGACAGAATGTAGTTTTCCATCTTGCACCTGTTTAATAGCTTAAAAGAAGTAAAGGCTCTGCTTTCCTTCTTCTCCCCTACAGGAAGAAATAGGCAATTGGATTGACAGGTCAGCATGTTATAATGGCTTCTTCCTTAGATTTGAACTTCTGTAATAGAACAAGTGTTTCTGTCATGTGCTGTAATCCTGCTCTCTCATGAGACATCCTGAGAAACCTCAGAAATGGCATATCAAAATTGTAAACCACAAAGCATAACCCCTAATATAGCCCTGGGGCAAACCTCTGTTTTCTGAATTGCATGGCACAACAGAGATCATAGAATAAAAGAATATTTTGCCTTGGAGGGTTTTTCCTTCTTTTTCCAAGCCAGTTCTAGTATTTACAGTATCTCTGTTCTCTGCAGATTTAATTGAGTCAATTAAGATTCTTAGGCTTGATTCCCTCAGGAAATTTTTTTTTTTCTCTTCTCCCTTTCCCCTCTTTACCAGCTGCTGTTTCTTATTCTTGCCTTGTTATAGAGGAAGCAGCTACCTGGGATCTTGGTACAGTTTGAAAAGCTCCCTCAATTGCAATGAGGTGATCTGCTGTATGTGCAAACATGGCTAATGCCTGACTTGATTTGCCTTTATTTCTGCTTCCTTTTCTGCCTTTCAGTGTTTCAGCTCTTTGAACTGTGTCTTCTGAAGTTTCTTTTTGCTATGTATAAAACAGTCTCTGTGTTTTTCATTAGTCGTATCACCTTAGTTGCTGATTTCTTATGCCTTGCTGCAAGATCTGGAAGTAGACATACCTATATTTCAGCCTTTCCCATATGCAGTTTTGTTCTTTTTCAGCACCATTACCAAAGAATGAAGTTGGTAAATTCTGTTGACTGTTGACCACTGATGCTGAAGCAGCACACCTTTCTCAGCTCTCTCTTCTGTAGGCTGTATAGTCCCTTTAGATATTTCTGTCCTCTGTTAGCAATCTGGTGTCTCTCACTTCTTGCTTGGCTTCTCACTTTGATTTTGGGCTCACCAGAAATACCAAGGTACACCCACAGAATGCATTTTTTTTGCACCTTCAGGCATGTGCCAGGCTCCTTTTGTAAGTAAAGCTGTCAAAGATTTCATTTTAATTACTTTGAGGATGTTTGACTGACATCTGTGTCTTGGGAGTCAGCTGGGATGCTGCCAGTGAGCATTTCCCTGGAAACCCAGGATAAGGAGTGGTGTGACTGTGGGTACCAGGAATGTTTTCAGGCTGTGCACACAAAAAAGCACTTTCTCTTCTCCGACGTGTCCTCTTCCTGTGGCACAAAGAACAGTGCTGTTCTTGGAGTTGTACTTTGCACGTAACTTGTATTCTTATATTTAAACTATTATTGTATGCCAGTCATGATAGTTTAAATGTGTTCTCAGAAATCCACAGTTATTTGTTTGAGGAGAAAACAAATTGACATACGGTTTTCAAGAAAGTACTGCTCTAGGTATTAATGCTCATTTGGATTATCTAAGTTGATTGCTGACAACAAATTCACCCAGGAGTAATGTAACAGTGGAAGAATTTTGGTGAGAGTCTATTTCATGGCTTTAATCTCAAGAAGAGTGTCTTAAAGCAAACCTTGGTGGTGGTCTTCGTTTATCCAGTATAGGTCTAGGCAATAAAATAAAAGTCTCTTCTTGGAGTCTTGTTGTAGAGGCCAAGTTACCGCCTTGTTTTCTGTTACTCTGTCTTTAGCTAAAGATTTGAGAATCGCTCACTCCTCCTAAATTTCTTGCATAGGCAAGATTAACAAAGATACTTGGTTTGTTTCGGGGTTGGCAAGAGGTGCAGGTCCATTCTCCAAACAGGAACAGGGAAGATTGAGTGCCCAGAATACCCCTGGATGTGGTTGCAATATCTGTAAAGACCCCACGTTTGCCTAGTTCTGGCTTGGAGTCATCTTCTGTACAAACTTGAGCTAGACCTCAGACTTTGCTGGAGATTAGATAGTGTTTTGGGACTTCCTTCCTGGCCACAACCTGGTACAGAAATTAGCCAACGTTTCTCCTTCCACTATTGAATATTGTTATAAATGACAGCTGCCAAAATGAGCCAGCATTTTTGATGGACTTGTCCTTTTTAATAGTTTGGGATTTCCACTGTGACAAAACTGAGCTGCTAGAAATCTTCTCCCCCCATTTAATAATGAAGATTGGCAGAGCTTTACAGCATATAAAAAAAAACCAAACAACAAAACCAAACCTAACACTTGATTTGAGCAAGCAATAGACCTAAGTGTCCTTATGTGCATATCAGAGAGCAAAGTCAGTACATTTTGTCTAAAGCTTGAATTTCTCTCAAAGGACCAAACTGGAGGGAGATGACTTCTGGGGAAGGAAGACAGTGATGTAAACACTATGCAAACAGCTTGGGTATACGTGGGAATGCAAAACAGAAGGAGAAATATTTGCAATAGGTGTTAATCCCAATAAAGTACTTGTTCTCTTGTGTGCAGACATTCTTGTGTCATCAGTGACATGGGAATGGGTCAGGAGCATGGTGAGGTTGGGTGGATTCACCTGCATAGGGAGAGGGAGGAAGAGGTTCATGCCTGTACAATGTGGGTGCTTCTGACTGGTTTTGTTTGGGTTATGTCTCCCACTGAGAAAAAAAAATTGCATGTTGCAACTGGTAGACAAGTACTATTGTGCTGTTCAGTGGGATTCTCCAGTCTGTCAGGTTGGTTTGCTTTAAAATGACAAAATCTTATTAATTGATTGATTCCTTTGGGGTTCCTGTTGCATAAGGGAAGTCTCGGCTCTTCCAGGGCTGACCCCGTGTTCCAGTGAAATGAGTTGTGGGGTAAGAATTTCCTGGGCTTGGTAGTGCATTTGGGCAGCAGCAGTTTTAGCTCTGTTCAGCTTGCTTTTGTAGATAATCCTGGCTCAGAGGCATAGATAAAAGTGACTGTGCAACTGTGATTTATGTTTAGGTTTCAGAGCCCAGTATTAGCCATCTCTCTGTTCTTCCCCTGGGTGCAGTAGCTGTTTCAACTCTGAAATTCTTATTTAAAACAAACAAAACGAAACAAAAACTCCAAGTAAAACAAAAAAACCATTGCTGTCAAAATTTGGTTTGCAGACCAGGGGAAACTCCAGTGTGTTGATCTGCTCTGAGTGTCTTGCAGAGCACTCATTACAGGACTTTTGTCCTAGTACTTTTTCTGAAAGCATGTTATCATCTGAACTTGAGCTTAACATTTCTAGTGTCTAGCCATCTTAATATTTGGTAAGCTCTTCTAGTGGCATATTTGCACCATTTAAAACGTGCTTTATTAGGAATTTGGGCTTCTGTGAATTAAAGTTTGAGATCTTTCTATTACAGCCTTCCCACCCCACAGCCCAGTAGCTATCCATCTTGATTCTTTCAGAAACAAATTCTTTCTGGAGAGATATCCCCTGTACACCATGTTGTTAATATTGCAGGTGTTCTCTAGGTGGCTTCTGACACGTGGACCAGTTTTGGCTTCCTTCATCCTGATTCCCATCAGCAATGATCTGCAAATTCTCTCAGTATCTCAGGATCTGTATCCCTAACAAACATGTCAGCAGTAACCTGTTCAATAAAATCTTTTAAAAATACATAGTAAGTGCCTAAGAACTAGTGTAACAATGATGCTGTTAGGAGTTCATCTGCTTGTGATGATTTCTAATTTACAAGAAACTTTAGACTTGCAACCTGATCTTCAGGTTGTTTAGTAAGTGGAGATTTGAGTTTAAAATACTATTTGAGAATTTATATAGCACTGTGGTAGGATGCTAACAGAGGAACCAGCATACCCAAATTGATTTATTTTGGCTGCTGTGATGCTCATTATGTCTGGGCTGGGACAATCTCCTGTTTGCCCAGGCAGAGAGCTGTGGGAGTGTACTCTTGAGAGTTCCTGCTTTATTTTTTGTCCTCTCTTTCCTCCACTATAGTGCATCCCGGGATATCAGCAGAAGAACCTACTGTAGAGTTTCATTTGTGACTTAAATGCTACTGACTTTATTAAGTTTAACTTTGTCAAAGCAATGAGAAATTTCACTCTTTAGTAGTTGGACTTTGATCTTTCAGTAAGTCTGTAGTGACTGGCATTTATTATATTATTTTCCTTTATATCTTCAGATACAGAATGCTGCTTTAGTCACCGTTGGTGTCAGGTTAATATGTTAATTGCATGTATTACCCTCCTTTAAATGTTTTCTTTCAAAATTTTCTGAAACTGTTTTCTATGTTGTTTGAGTTGTTAAAAATAAATTTTATGAGCATATATTGAAAAAAGGCTTGAGATGCCACTGTAGTCTGATTTGTTCCGTGCCTCCAATGAATACAGCTGCTGTATTAGCATGTCAAGGTTTATTGGGGTTATTGCTGGGCCAGCAATTAGAAGAATGACAGATGCTCTCTATTAACCCCTCTCACTTTCCAGAAAGGGAAGGGAATAAGGGAGTGAGTCTTCTGGGTTGGAAACCAAACTACAGAGCTTTAATGAAACAATAATGATGAAAAAGAAAATAATTAAATATGCACAAATATATGGAAAATCAACATGGTTGGTGCTCCTTCCTCCCCAGTAACGCTCAGGAGGCTGCAGGGTGGTGCTGGGAAAGTCCTGGACTGGATTTCTGGACTCAGTGGCAGATGGGAGTTGGATTAAGGAGCACATGGATAGGGATCAAAAGCAGAACAGGTGGAGTTCTCCAAGAACATCACCCGTGGATGAAGAGAGCTTTACCTTCCTGTTCCCTCAGCTTTATACTGAGTATAATGTGTATGGGATGGAACACTTGGCTTGATTAATTTTAAGTCACCTGTCTGGTCTGTTCCTCCCCACAGGAGGGTTGCAGGTGTGACCCTTTTCTTCTCCCTTTTGTTCCCAGCACATAAGTTTAGCTGAACCAAGCAGTGGCCTTGGTTTCTATAGGAAAAAGTATAAGCAAGAGCCTTTCTGCATACTCTTCTCCAGTAGTAACTTTAAGTATCAAGCATTACGAGTCCTAGAAGCAGGCACTGACTGGAAAACACACTGATAATTTCAGAATTAGTCTGAATAAGTCTTAGAAGAAACTTAATTGAAAAGTAAAATTATTATAAAGAAAATTGGTTCTGCCCTGGCTCAAACCAAGACACAGTAGCAAGTAGGAGAGTTTCCAAAAGAAATGTCCTGAAGACTACTTTGGAGAAGAGTATTTCTAAAACGAGTTTCCATAGCTTTTTAGCAGGGTTTCCACCTCACCATCTCTTGGTGACAGCCATGCATGTTGATGAGAAGGCTCTTAGTTGGGTCTGGGCCACATGGGGTGCTCCCTAACTTCAGGTGTACTGCCTGATGCAGTGTGGTGTCCTGATTTAAAGAGGAATTGGCAGTCACTGCAGCCCATGTGCTTCTGTCTGTGCTCAATACTTTCTGTCTAAAGTAAATGGTGTCCTACTTCTCCTCACTTTGTGTTAGTGATGGAGATGAAAGCTTTGCAGTGTTTCATGTACAGCATTAGAGACCAAAGAGAACTGTTACTGGTTTTGTCAGCTTTAAGAAGCCATAGTTTTAAAACGTGTTCATGTTTCTAAATGCAGAGTTATGAGCAGCCATGTGTCCTATTGGCAGAATCTTACTGTAGCTGTGGAAGTGAAGTAGGTAGTAAAAAAACTTTCTCCTTTACCTGCCAAGGGGAATAAATGTTCTTTACACTGACACAGGTCCCATATGTATCTCCAGAAAGACACGTACTTGCAACTTTCTGAAAAGACTTGAAAATAATTTATCTTTCAACTAAATTAGGATTAATGTCTTTTTAATATATTTCTATTAACAGATGTTATGCATATTTAAGACCTGTGAAATGGCTTCGCTAGTTCTAACATCAGGTTTAAAAGAAGAAACTAGAAGATACTCCTGGAATTCTGTTACTAACAGCAAGAATGATTTCCTTGTCAGTGTTAAATGTTAATCCTTAAGAAACTCACATGCATGCTTTAAAAAAACAACAGTTTTACACCAAACCCAAATAACTTTACTCTAAGAGACCAGCAGTTGTTTCAGTAAAGGGTTTTGGTTTTAGGTTTGCCTTGTTGTAACTTGAAAATTTTAAAAATCTCCTATTTTCTGTTTTAGAATTCTGTTAGAGGGATTTATAATTCTCATTAAAAAAGAATAATCCTCTGAAAAAATACTGGGCGTGTTTTTTAGCTCAGCAGCAAAGTAAAAGAAAGGCTGTAAGAGTTAAAAAGTGGCGCTTTTTTCTTGTGTTTCTGGGTTTTTTAAATTAGATTCTTTTTTTTCTAGTTTCAAAACATGATTAGTTGCTGCTGTTTTGGTAATGATGAAGTAATATGAAAAGCTCATAATTTTTAAAGATAAAAGCTAATTTGAATTGCCACACTACCTCTTTACTGCCTTTCCCCATCTCCTTTTCTCCATTTTCAGTGATTCCTTCGGGATTTTTTGTTCCTAAATACTGTCAGATATGATCAGGTGCTATGGGTCAGGCAGGTACATACAAACCAGTAAAGGACGTAATATGCTAATGTGTAAATCCAGCCCCTGAATTTTACATTTGCAGTTAGGAAAAAAATTCCCAGTTTTCACTGGGAGTGTTGAATGCAATGAAAATCCTTTACTTTTTCATTGGCTTAAACTGTAGTCTGATCACAGTGGATTCCAAGTTCATCTCAATGCAGTACTTTATTTTTAAGCTGTAGAGCACAGCGAGCGCTGTTCTTCCAGCTTAGGATACGAAGGTCAGGCAGATGACTTTAGAACATGCACCCTGTCTAGGGAGGAGAGGCTCTGCAGGTAGTTAAGGTGCTTGAAGCAGCTGAAGAACTGATGCCCTTTCTTCCTCAGCTTATGTGTTTACTCTTCAGAGATGGCGTGTGGGAATGGAACTATCCATTTTCTTCCTAAACACAGCAAAAGTGTCCTAGATAGAATTCTACCATGTTTGTACTTCAGAGTGCCTTCCGTATGCTTCTATGCTTCCAGCGAGTCTGTGAACAGCTTCATGTCCAAAGGCAAAATATTTCCCTTTTACAGGGGTGAAGGGGAACAACCCTGCAATATGCAAATATAAAGTTTTTGGGACTGAGATGCTGCACAGCTTTGTTTTGGACCATTTGGTATGAATTAGTACAGTTTCAAAGTGCAGTGGAATCAGGAAGTATATAACAGTGTGTGTTAATGTAGCCAAGCAAACTTTTAATCCATCCTTTTTTGGTATCAAAACCACCAGTGCTGTGAAGGACATGGCTTCTACGCAGCAGGTCCTCTGGGCACTCATGGGACCTTCCCAGGCATGGCTGTAGCTGGTGCCTCTGTGACTTCATGACTCTTGCTGCCCTGGCTAGTGAGGTCACTGTGTGCTTGGCCACATCCACCACATACCTTGCAGTGCCACCTCTGATAGCTGATTTTTTAAAATTTTTTTCTTTATTTTTGCTTTTATTCCATTGCACATAATGCTCTTCATAGCAACGCTACCTCAACTTTCAGGATAGAGCAGAAAAGATCTTGCTGGTAGAGCTTTACAGTACAACCACATGGCTATCTTTTATAATTATTTCTTCCACAAGTTGTAGGCTGATAGAGAATGAGAAACAATCTTGCCTGCTGTGGGTTTGTTTTGTTTTGTAGAGGCTTTTAAAAATTATTTATAAATTTGAGAAGACAGCATCTGGGTTTTTACTTTCTTAAAGAGAAGAAAAACTGTGAAACTCTTCCTCAAATACCTTAACAGTAATTTCTTTGAGGAGAGTAAACCATGTCATAGGAAAATGCTGATGCCAAGGAACAGATAGTGCTGAAAGTGCAAGTGTTTGCTGGTCTTTCTGATAGTCATCTTCTGAGCAATGGAGAATAATCTTGTCAGTCCTGAGCTTCTGTGTTTCAAGCTGCACTTTAGTCAGTGAGATGTATTCTAATGAAATTCCTGCTCTAATGGTTGTAGGTATCATAGCATTGGCTTTATTTACTTAAGTTTACGATCACTGCTTGCAGCTCTGACTTGTGAGGGATTATTCTTTATGTGAAATGTTGTACCATCTTCATGTGTAGCTTATAGCCGCAGCTTTTTGAGTGAGAAGAAAAGGAATTACTGTGCACATGTGGGCTGCTTTCCCACATGTGTTATTCCCTGGGAAAGATGCTGAAAAATCTCTTCCTGCACTTTTTAGGAAGATGTGTTTCAATGAAGTATCACCGTGTCTCTTTGATCGTTGTCTTCCTCTTCAGGCTCTTGCACTGCTTAGCCTGGGTTGGTGGCCCCTGGGTGTTGTGCCCTGCTGCACAGAAGGGAAACTTTTTGCATAGTGGCATCTTAAAAACATTCATTTTAGTGCCTGGTGTGTTAAAATGTATGCTCTCTAGCATGTAAATGATGCATTCTTGTCTTTTGCTTATTTTTTGTGTCTTTTAAGTGCCCCAACAAAGTTAACAGCTGTTTTGGAATTCATTAATGATCACTGTAGAAAGTGATGGGTTTGGGGTTTTTTTCTTTTCCTTTTTTTTTTTTTTTTTTTTCCTTTCTCCTTCCCTTATTGAAGTGCCTGGATGTTTACATTTATAAAATACAAATACAGTGACTCTAATTCATCTGACACAACTAGCAGTTTTATTGTCTATTTTACAAAGATTCTGTCATGTTTTTCTGTCTGGAATTCTGAAGAAACACTGAAATAATACAATTGAATTACTGTAAGAGGAAGAAACATTAGTTGAAAATACTGCATCTTTCACTGAAAGGAATGAGGTATTTAATAGAAATACTTCTGGCAGTAATTGGAAAATATGTTTCATGTTTCACCAGATGCACACAGGTTAGGAAAGGAAAAGGAAGTACATTTTTGTTTAGTGTAGGAGAGATAACTAACAATAAATTCAGTTCAGGTTGGGCAGTTTGATTATTCCCAAAATCTTAAATACCCATGCCAACCACTTATGCTGCTTCAAGTGCATATAATTAGTGATTAGAGAATCTTCGGGCATAACTAAATTTAGAAATATGATTCTTATTGAAATATTTGTTTGATGCCATAAGCTTAGCCTTCTGAAGTCACTTGAAACAACAGTTAATGATAAGTGGCTAATATCTCTGCTCTGGCATCAATAGCAAAACTTGGCTTTATGTTGAAAAAAACCCAAACAAATGTCCAGGATATTTCAGAAAATTTCATATAGACAGGAAGAAAGTTGTATTAGACTACATTTTTTTGTTTTGTTTTAAATGGTTGCTTTGAATGTTCACAGAATCCTTTAGGTTGGAAAAGACCCTCAGCCATCTTAACAGTTAACCTAGAGCTGCCAAGCACCACTAAACCATATTCCTAAGCTCCACATCTACGTGTCTTGTAAACACCAGCAGCACCACTTCCCTGGGCAGCCTTTTCCAATGTCTGACAACCTTTTCAGTGAAGAAATTTTTCCTAATACCCCATCTAAACCTTCACTTGATGGTTTTTCCTCTTGTTCCCTCAGTTGTTACTTGGGAGACCGACACTCACCTCACTACAGCATTCTTTCTAGTAGTTGTAGAGAGTGTTAAGGTCTCCCCTCAACCTCCTCTCCTCTAGACCAAACAACCCAAGTTCCCTCAGCCACTCCTTGCAAGATTTGTTCTCCAGACCCTTCACCGGCTTAATTGTCCTCCTTTACACGCATTCCTCAATGTCTCAATGTAGTGAAGGAGACAAAATAGTCCTAACACTCCCTATTTGTTGGAGGGGGAGCAGAGGTTCTGGTGTTCCTGCAGGCTCTGGGGACTGCACACCTCTGCATCCTCTGTGCCCTCGGCTTTAAGGATGGAAGTGCTGACATTGGCTTCTCCTGAGTTTCATCGTGGAGGTGCTCGTTTTAGCACCACAATGCTGAACTGATGCCTCCCTCCTGGGGAGCTGGAAGTGCTTCCACTGGAGAAAAGGGCACCCGGGGCTGCTAAGCCACATCTGGATTCTTACCTGGAATATGGCATGGATGTGCCTCTGGAGCAAAAAGGCAAAGCAAACCAAAGAGAGCTCCACTTAACTGAGTCTTCACAAACTACTCCGAAGGGTCTTCAGGAGAAGGAGCTTTGGTGATGTTTTTAATTTGGAGTGAAGTGGAGTTTCTTATTGTCCTTCTGTTTTGTTTCATAGGATTCTCTCATCATTGTGAGATTATTCTGTTGAAAGCATCCATCTGTCTGTATTGCTCAGTTAATTTATTCATTTTTTATTTTTTTAAACAAAAAAAAAATCTCAGCATGACTAGCATTGAATTAAAGCATTCTTAAATTTCTGTGGTTAAGGTTATGGGTGTTTATCAATCTTCTGGCTGGGAAGAAGGGAGGGGGGGGATTGCATTCTTTGTAGCTTCCAAAACCTAAAAGAAATATGGGACCTGGAGATTTGTGAACAGGTGGAAATATAATTCTGACCTTCCCTCATTGTATATTTTTATATTCCAGGATAATTTGCTGGATGCTCCTTTTTCAGGGAACAGTTGTGTTGTAGGTTTATATTTCCTTGTGGAATTTTGTTCAAGTGACGCCTCATGCAGTTCAGCCCCTTTCCCACAGTTACGCTCCTTACATTAAATACGTGCATGTGTGATGATACGGAGGCCGCAGAATTTTCGACGGGGGGGTTTATGACACCCGTGTTTAATTCCCTTGGCCAGGAGCACCGTAGCTGTGGGTGCCGAGCTCTTCCCCTTCTGCGAGAGCAGCACCAGAGGGCACTGCAAGGCAGCGGATCGCCCTGCTGCGGCTCTTCCCGCTCCTGAAAGTGCTTGCCTTTGGCTACCAGCTTTGTCATTAGCCTTTAAAACGCTGAAAGCGACTCTGTTCCTTAAAGATGTTAATTAACTGTCTCGATGCGGATGCTGCCCGTACTCCTAGATTTGAATTTTTAAAGGAAGCTTCAGAAAATAATCTGTAATTATTTAAAATCCCCTCCTATTTACAGTCCACTTTTCTTTATCACCTCAAAATACCATCCTGAGGCCACCGACAAAAATAGGGCTGGTAGGAAAAGACAGTGGGCTGGTAGGAAAAGACACTGTATTGAAAGCCTTGAAAAGACTGCCTCCAATTTTGTTTATGAACAAAGAAAATGTGTGGTGTGTTTGTCTGTTACCTTGTTTTCTGAAAGCATTGCAATCACTTTTGAGAATCTTTAACACTGAGAATCATATTTTTTCCTGTATTGTTTAAGACAACCTAACCAAACTGGAGATTTAGTTAAGTAGCTGAGAAAACTATCTGGAAGCAGATTCCTTTTATTTATTTTTAAAATTATTTCACTTTATTTATGAGATTTACCCAGTCTGACTAAGCAATTGAATTTTAAAACATGCACAGTTTGGGTGGAGAGGGAGAGTGTTTTGGGTGTTACTGCTTCTGTTACCAAACTGAGTTATTGAAAATTAAATCTCATTGTTTTAAAATTGGATCCTATTTATAATTAAATAGGTTGTTGGCAGATTTTGGTAATTGTTCCTATTTTACTTGTGTAACCAATAATAGATGACCTGCTTCTTGAATTTCTTGATTTAGTTAAGCACATTGAAAATTAAACTCGCAATGCTTTTGAGTGAAGAAATTCCAAGGTTTTACAGATACTAAGAAATCTGTTCCTGTTAATGCTCATGAAAGCAAAGGCTTTGGCGTTTTTTTTAGTGAGCTTTGGTTTAATATCCTGCTGTCTTTCTACCTACATTTTATGTTGATGTTTGACTGTGTGTGTGGCACTTCAGTAATCCCTTGAAAGGCGAGGCAGTTTTAGCAAAGCGTGTGATTCTGAACGGTTTTCCATGTATTTAAATCTGTGTCTACATGCTGCCCTTCCCAGGGCACTGCTGGCTTCTGGGAAAGCAAAGCAGGTCATTTTCTTTGAGCTCCCTGTACACCCATAGCTGTGTGCTGCACTATTTCATTTTGCCTGTAAAGTAATGCCTTCAAAAAAAAGTAAAGTTATAATCTGAAATTAAACACAGTATAAAGTCATAGAATTTAAGGGTGGCGTTTTTTTAATTGGGACCTAGAGTTATTCTTTGCTCTGGTTTCAAAAAAAAATCTATAAATCCACCTTTCCTCCCCCAGGCTTAAACCTGTGCAAAAGCTACAGGATGAGCAGAAGTTGCAGTTGTGGCTAAATCCTGTCCATTTCAGTGACACCTTCCCATTAATGCTGTTTCATTTTCACAGATTCCCTAGGTTAAATTTGGGGATTCAAAAGAGTTCAAAATACGAATCTGTTTATCAAAGAGCCTGTTGCTCTGAACTTGGGGCAGTGGGAAGGAGAAAAATGTGTCTTGACAGTCACCCACCCACTGGTGTGATGTGTTCTTGGCATGGCCCCTTTGCTGTCAGTTTTCATGCAGAAATGGCTATAGTCAGTTAAACCTAAAGTCCTTCTTAGGCATCGTTTTGGCACAAGCCTCATTGAAGATGCCTGCCTGGGCAATAGGAATGGGGGAAGCTTGTGTTGATCCTGATGGAGAATATTCTCCCAGTCACCTGCAAATTGTGGTTTCAAGGCCTTCCTGAGCCAAGGTGGCAACTCTGTATGGTTTACAAGTAGAAAATTAAAATTAACAAATACTGATGTGACCATCTAAGAGGAACCCATGTCTTCAGTCTGTCTTTTCCAGAAGTAAAGCCTCATGTGAGAGAATGATTTCATAATACAGAGTAGAAACTAAGGGCCATACAAGGCCTCAGGACTCATCTGCAAGGAACAGGATGGACTTTTCTCTCCCTGAACTCCTCAGGTTGGTGGCTGTGGTGTTCCCTTTGAAAATTCAACTTCAGGCTGAGTTGGAGTAAGATTCACACATGAAAACGTGTTTGAGGACAAGATGTCAGGAACCTGTACATAAGTGTGCACGTGTACACACCTAAAATACTTTTGCAGGTTGACTGCAGTGGTGTCACTTCAGAAAGCCTTCTTACTATGATCTGCACCAAAGGCAGTGGGAGCTCTCTGCATGTTCTACATGCACTTCAGTAAATGCACAGCTTTTATAATTTAGTGTCAACAGTGTTAAGTCAACTTGATTAAAAAAGATCCACAACTTTTCAGATAAATAAAAAAAATATTAGCAAGTTATGGAAAATGCATTTAAAGCAGTCTGGACTTTCAGAGGCATGAAGGAGGGAGGGTGACATGGCTGCATTTCAGTTTTTTCTGCATTTGTATACAGGTAAAGACTTTGAAAACCAACCCAGATTTTCTGTTTTCAGACAAGTTTCACTCAAGCCCAGCTAATACTGTGACTGCATGGAAAACTCTTTCTGCAAGTTTATTTAACAATTTCTTAGTTTTCCTATTGTACTGCTCTAGCAAGTTGAAAAATAAAGACATTGAGTTCAGTGAGTGAGTGAGTGTGTGTGTGTGTGTGTGAGTGTGTGTGTGTGTGTCTCTCTCTCTCTCTAAGGAAAATACCCCAAACCTATCCAGGTATTTGGTCAGTAATAGTCAGACCACGGAACAGCTGAAAACATGGAAACAATTTCCTCCCTAATTTGGGCAGATTGGAATGCATCCTCAAAATCCAAACGGAAATAGTAAAATTTAAAAACTTTTTATTAGTACCTAACCCAGCTGCACCTGGCTGGCCTAATTGCCTTCAACCTGGTCATTACTCAAAGGCATGAAGTTTAGCCACCAACAGCACTTATTAATGTATAATAGGAATTTACTTGTAAAACAGAATTATTGGAACGGCGTGATATCATAAAGACTGAGGTGCTGACATTTTAGATTGTTTTATATAGGGATGTTGAATTATAATTTAGGAGTTGGATATTCTTTGGGTGATTAATCATTCTTTGGTATAATTTTAGATGCCTGGTGGATATGCACAGAATTAATGTTTGTAATGATGGGCTCATGAAGCAAACTTAAGTGAAAAGGGTCACATTTGGTTTCTGGATAATTACTTCTCTTACGTTTTGCAAAAGGCTGGTGCAAAACCTAGAAATGCTGAGGCAGCAGATTAATGAAATGTTTCAGCAAGACAGCCCCTCACTGATTTCTGTAAAGATGTCAAAGCCTAAGCCCATAAAAGTGCCTGCAAATTCTCCTCGTATCGATGGTGTGAGAAACTGAATACATTAATTCTCTTGGACCTCAAACTTAGAATCTGTCAATATGATTTCAGTGATTGATGGTTACAGACTTTTACCTACCTCATAAATATAATGTGCCTTGATTACAGAGGCACTGCTAGTGCTGCTATAGTTAGTTATGTCAGCACTTCCATTGTAAACCCCGTTTCTTTAGGGGTTTATAACGCCATCATAAAAATTCACTCTAGGATGAAATTTATACCATCAGCTTCTAGACTGTAAGCAAGTCATTTAGAATACAGACATGCTAAAAAGAAAAATCAGTTGAACAAAGGGAGAAACTCCAGACTTGCTAATTTTTCATTTGTACATGTTATTTCTGTAGCTGAGAAATTACTTTGGTTCTGAGATGAAAGGTTGCTACCTTTTGCTCCCTAGTGGAAGTTCAGCTCCTTGTGGGTGTCTGTATGTAGCCACATACATACTTGTATATTCTTCTGTCATCAATATTTTTAAAACATGGTATGAGTGCAGTAACTTTTTTTTTTTAGATTATTGTAGTGTTAATACCTTGAACTTTTTACCCACAACATAAACCAACACTAAACACCAATTTATAGAAAAAATATAATTGCTGCAGCAGAGTGTGAAGGTCATGGCGAAAAGCATTAAAACATATTCTGTTAAATACAGGGATTTGGGCATGATTCTCACCTGGGCCAAGTTAACTTTAATAAACATATATAGACTTCTAGCAAAATATCACTGACCCCAGCTTTTTTTTAAAGGATTAATTTTTAAAAACTTATTTTAAACAGGCTTTAATGTGTAATCCTAAAAACATAAAATTATTTTCATACCTTATTATTACCTGCTAGAGGTTTTACTGTAGTAGTGTTCAGTGTTTTATGTCTCTAAGGCAATAGAACAGACGTGGACAGGTTTCTATGCTGTGGTAAACAGCACTGTAAGATGTTAATTTTCTTAAATTACAGAAGAATTTCAAATGCTTTTTAAATTGTCTTTAATTCAGTATGAAATGTTTTGGTTTATTAAATATATATTTGTGGTGTAGAGTGCTTTTTATTGCTTTAAAGAAAACTAAAACCAGTAAATGTAACCTAACAGAATGGTGATTCCATATTCAAACCTGATGATAAGGTAAGTAACGTTTAGACTTAAATATGTGAGACATCTTCCCAACAGGGATATATTTACCAGTACTGTAAATTCGGTCCATTACAACATCATTAGTTAACATGCCTTAAGTTTTATTAATCTTTTCTTACTGTGCATGTAGCTGCTTTTCAGAGACTACTGAAAACAAGGAGAGCGTTATTTTTCCCCCCCCCATTCTTCCCCATTGCTGGTTAAAAGAAAATGAAGATGTCTAGCTAGCCATAATTTTTATGAATTAAAGGTAGAAATAGCTGAGCAGCAATCCATTAAAAGATATTTCTTTCTCTAAGTACCTTAATACCTTTAAAAAAATTTAGATGAGTCTGAGATGAGGGTAGTTTCCATGACTAAATGTCCTGCTGCTTTAAAATACCACACCTTTTGATAACAAATTGAGTTAAGCCTTTTTTTGTTTTAAAGATCCAAGTTAACCTCAGCCAGATGCCTTCATTTCTTTTACTGACACTACCTCTCCAATTTGTTCACTGTTGGGTTTTTGGCATAGAATTTCTAGCATGACCATGATTTTTAGAAGTCTACAGGTTTTCCATTTGTAGTACGAACTGAAGCTATGTAGTTTTGATTTTCTCCTCTCTCTCCATACCCATCTGCAATCTGCAAATAAAAAGACCAATCCTCCCGAAAAGCAGCTTGTATATATCAAAGAAGGAACCTGGAATCTTGAATAACTTTATTTATGAAAGAAGAGGGAGTGGGTGGTGGGACGCTAGCACTAAACCTTTTGAGGGCAGGCATCCGGCTCTCACAGTTTACTTGGCTGGTTGGATATCTTGAAAGCCTTAATTTAAAAGTCATCTTACAATCCTTTTTAATTGGCTCCAAAGTAAGTAGTTGAGCTTTTGGTCTGATAAGGTGGTTTTTGGCTCTATGTGTGCCATAAAATCAGCAAAAAGAGGGATCTGTTTAATACAACAATGATGCTGGGCTTTTTTGTTTCCAGGGTTTGCCCTAAACAGGATTTACCCCTTAAGGCAGCAGTAGCACACCATAAAAAGCCCATTCTTTTACTCCATAGCAGCAAGGCTTTAACTCTCTGGTTTTCAGTCTTCTTTTTTTAACAGGCAGCAATAACAAGACTTCCATAGGGTGGTTGCTATAAGTACTGTACATGCTGTCTAAGATCAGAATGCTTCGCCTACAATGTTTTATTGCCTTTGGTTTATAAAGGCCTGGGAAAGAGAATGTAACAAACTTTCAAGGTTCAGCTCATGTTTCTGGAAACTTTTCTGGGTGGGAAAAGCTTGTAGATGGAATAAAGTCAGCCCATTTTTGCTGAGTTAGACCTACAGTATTACTTTAAAGGATGTGTGCTTACAAGTCCTGATGAATATCTGAAGTACTTTGTGTTATAACAAAAAAAAAACAGTGAAAGCCAGAAAAATTGAAAACGTGGCATTAAATACTTCCATGCGCCATTAACTCTGTTGCTATAGAAATGTCAGCCTTTCTTTGCTCCCACATATCTATTCATTAAGTAGATGTGGTTTTTATCTGAGGATTCATTCCTGCTTCCCCAGGAACTCAGAATCCAGCGGAGACTATTTATTTGGAGAAGCTCGTTACTTTGTACCACCCTCTCAGTTGCTTTTATCATCTGTTTTTCACAAGGTTTTTAAAGTCTCCTCCTGACAAAGCTGTAGGTGGTCTGCTTTGACAGGTAGCATGTAGAGCAGACACTCGCACACACACACAGAGCTGCATGGTTCATGTGTTCACTGTGTGTCACGTGAAATTTCATGCAAGTCCTATGGTGTTATAATCTGCTTGTTTGCATAAAAAGATGGTTTTTATGTTGCTGGTCCAGCCGGATAGTAACAATTGTTCGTTAGCTGTTCATTAAAATTCCATTGGTAAGCTCTTTGTCTAATAGCAAATTAACATGGTGAATTGTGTGGCTCTGAGAAGTCTGACTTGTCTGGAATTTCATATTTTTCTAACACAATTGCAGTGTGACAAGATTTCTGTAATGCTGATAGTCAGATGGACTGTCTTCAAATGCCACTGAAGCACATTTGAAGGTTCAGTCATACTCCTGAGGATAGGGAAAGTTTTTCTTCTCCTACCATGTAACCTCATGGTCGTCAGTGCTCATGGTGCACTAGATAATGCCGATAAAAAGACAACAATTTCAAAGGAAAAAGGGATGCTTTAGAAAGCAGTTCTGATCCAAGGTCTCTTACCCTTCTAGTTGCTAAATAATTCTTAGAAATATTTCAGTTTTCTGGAACTTACTAGGAACTCCTGTTGCTGAAAAATTTTCTTGGCTATCCCTTTGATGTCGAAGCTGCATGAGCTCCTGTCTTTTGATGCCTGTTGCTCATTCATACCCAGTGTCTCATGGTTTTCATTTGTTCTGATTGATTCAGAAATTGTGTCAGAGAAAGTTTGTTTGACCCGAGAAATCTTATTGTCATCAAATTCTTTAGAAGGGAAGGACTAGCAAGTCAAAAGTAGGACACTCAAACTGGTACAGACAAAGCAATGCATCTTTTCCCTTCTCCAACAAAAATTAGTCCCCTGACTCTTTCTTCTGCCTTCCCTAATCCTCTTGAAGTGTCTGCTTTCTTTGTACCTAAAAGTTGAAGTGGTTATATTCATTTTGTCAGGGAGCTATCTTGGAGGACTCTCTGGTATTTGCCAGGTTTTTGTGCTTATGTGGTGGAGTGTAAACTGAGCCTGCTCCTCAGAACAGAGGGAATTATTCAGTAGTCTTACATGGTGTCTGAGAAAACAATATATCAGTCTGCATTTGTTGAAATTGGTCACTCTGAGAAAAGCTGTCTCTGTTTGGAATTTCAATGGTACTTAAGATGGAGGAACTGCCCTCTAATGCAGCCCGTGCTGCCTATTTTCTCCAGCTTGGTTGATGTCTCTAAAATGCCCTCTGTCCTCTGTAACTGAGAATGCCAGGAGCCTTAGCTACTTGGAGTAGTGGCTTCTCCTTCCTCCATAAGGCTCTGTGTATATACTGATAACTCTGCAAGATACCAGAAGCAATGGTGCACCTGATTAGGGATCAGATGCTTTTTCTGTCTTTCAGTCCCTCACCCCCACCATAACATAATTCTGTTGCTGTATCTAGCAACAAAATGGCCTGTCAAAATGTCTTCTGACGATACTTACCTTCAAAAAATTTTGGTGACATTTGGCATGCAGTGTTACAGTGAGAACCTGAAGAGCATATCTGAAAGGTCATTTAGATATATAAGAACAATGTGTCAGAATCTAATGATCTTTCAGATGATTGTGAGGGCCTCAGAGAGTCTGTCGGAAGGTAATCTGGGTGCTAATGAACTTTACAAACTGTCCAGCTCTGCTGAGGTTGCTTTAATGCCCCAGTTAACTGGTGCATTTCTGTTAACTCTGAAGTATGGATGTCACTTGAATGCTGACAAAATACAGGGGAGGGCTTTGGTAGCTTTTGAGGCCTTTATATTTTTTGTGAAATGAGGGACTTTTTACAGCAGGTAGCTCCTTCATTAGTTTGATGGACTGTTCTGACATTCTTAAGAAAACTGTCCTTTTCCCCTTTCAAAACCTGTTCATATGCAGTAGATTCACCATGACTTTTCAAGCTAGGTATTTTTTTTGGAAGGCCTTGGGATGTGGAATTCTTTGAGGTGCTAAAAATATTAAATACTGATCATCTATCTTTTAAAAGGACTGAGGATGTTTGTGTGAATACGTACATGCATGTGTGCATTTTCCACGTGAAAACTGACTTCTAGATCATCCAGAACATGGAAAATATTTCAATGACTCTAAAGTGCACATACAAATTTTGAAGCTTTTTTTACAGAAATACAGAATGGTTGAGGTTGGAAGGAACCTCTGGAGGTCATCTGGACCAACTCACCTGTTCAAGCAGGGTCACCTAGAGCAGGCTAACAAGGACCCTGACCAGATGGCTTTTGAATATCTGCAAGGATGGAGACTTCACAGCCTCCCTGGGCAACCTCTGCCAGTGCTGGGTGACCCTCCCAGTGTTTCCTGATTTTCAGACAGAGCTTCTTGTGTTTGATTTTTTGCCCATTGCCTCTGGTGCTGTCACTGGGCACCACTGAAAAGAGCCTGGCTCTATCCTCTTGGTACCCTCCCTTCAGGTATTTCTACACATTGATGAGAGCTTTCCTGAGCCTTCTTTTCTCCAGGCTGAACAGTCCCAGCCCTCTCAGCCTTTCCGCATAGGAGAGATGTCCCAGTCCCCAGATCGTCTCCATGGGCCTGTTAGGCTCCCTCCAGTATGTCAATTTCTCTTTTGTACTGGGGAGCCCAGAAGCAGACACAGTATCCCAGGTGTAGCCTCACCAGTGCTGAACAGAGAGAAAGGACCTCTTCTTAGCACTGCTGGCAATATGTTATCTAATGCAACTCAGGATATAATTTGCCTTTGATGCTAGAGCACATGGCTGGCTCATGCTCAGCTTAGTATCCAGCAGGACCCTGAGGTTCTTTTCTGCCAAGATGCTTTCCAGCTGAGTGGCCCTCATCTCATATTGGTGCCTGGGGTTGTTCTTCTCCAGGTGCAGGACCTTGCATTTCTTGTTGAACTTCATGAGGTTAAGGATTCTGTGAATGACCTACATAAGTTTCATAATCTGAAAATAATTTCCAGGCTCATCTATAAAGTGTGCTCTATTTGGCTTCGTTTTAGTGTGTCCAAATGTTAAACCAGTTGAAATTTTTCAGTTTATCAAGGGGGTGGAGGGGAAGGTATGATCTACTTCTGTGTAAACTTTAGTTTTTAGCAAGTCAGAAATGTGTACTGTATTTTTTTTTCATGTGAGCAGTGCATACAAAAATAAATCCCATAGGATCTGGCCATAAATGTTTGCTTTTAAACTGATATGGCTTAATGTTTTCCAGCACACTAGCTACACTATTGTGACTGTGTTACCCTCCAGTTACAGCATTTTTCTCAAATAGCAGATAGCTGCTGATAAATTAACTTGCAACATTTAGTCACACATAAGTAAATGAAATACAGTTCTTCTCACCTCAAACTGGATTTTTTTGTACCATGTCTCTTTGTGTTTTTAAGTCTCTGAACTTTCTAAAAGCTGTGGCTGGCAACAAATAGTTGGCATAGGTCAGACTATGAGGATCAGAACAGTCTATTTTTTTTTCCCTACTGTTCCTCCTGAAGAAGGACATTCTGTTTTATAAACTGAATTTATTCAGAATTCTAGATGCCACAGTAAAAATTGCTATATGTTCCCAAGTGAACTGGCAGAAGTCTACAGGTTTTGTCATACTGTGGTGTCAAGGGGGTGGATGTGTCAAACAAGAAAAAACAGATGAAGTTGGATAAGTTTGTTAAAACTCCTCTAGATTTAATTGTTTTATATTTCAGGCCACTGTTGTCTTTTATTCTGTCATCATCATTCACAGGATGAGGGCAAGAATGTTGCAGGTAGCTTGTGGTCTAAAGATGTGCTCAAAACAGTCTGAAGAAGACCAGGTGGAACTGCTGAAGATGGATGTGAAAATGTGGCACTTGTGCTTTTTTCTAAAAAAGATGAGTGCTTTTTAAAAATTCAGAAGATGGAACATGTCATTAAAAACATATCAAACGTCTTGGTATAACACTGCAAGAATTAGTTAATGTGCGTTTTCAGGTATTGAGGGCCATAAGAATGTTCTTTGCAATTCTGAAGCGTGTTACTGTTCATGGCACTTTTAAGAGTCAAACATACTAGCTACTTTAATCTGAATAATAATTTAGAGTGTCAAAAGGGTAGTGTACCTTCTCAGCATTTCCATTTGGTATTATTTTACTCATTTAATAGTACTTTATAGTTCCCAACCTTACCTCAATTAGCTGTACTGACAGATGCTAGTTCAGCATTTTACCTCTAGCCAGTAGGGCTTTCTTTAGAATAAATGTCAGTAATTTTATGTTGCTAATTTGAGGTGATATACCTACATGTAAAATTACATTTTAACTTTCTTGTTATACTTGCAGAGAGAGATGGCAGCATAAAGAAATATAAGTGAATGTGCCTGAGAGATAGTTCAGGACTAGAAGGTTCATTATGGAACTTTTATAGCTCATTTTGAGCTGAACTGCAGCTTTTGTTAACTCTTTCTTCCACTGTCTATCTATTTCCCCTGACATGTCTTTCCTCGTGAGATTTCTTTTATATTAAAAACTATTAATTTCATTAGGGTTTTTGAAGATCTTTCAATGCTGTTAAATGAAACTTCTTAATTACAGTCATTGCTCATTTAGTGAAGACTCTTGTTAGTACACTAGAAATTTCAATCTGAAAATGTCAATATAAGTGGAGGTAAAATAAGGAAATGTGACGTTTCCTTAAAGTCAAGCTGTTCTTGGGAGAGACCTAAAGGAAGCTTGTCCCTATTAAGAGGAGGCAAGCAGAAGGAAAATATTTCTGAGAAGTATGCTGCTGATCAAGCACAACAGTTATGACAATACTAATGACTGATACCAGCAGATGCCATCAAGAAAAATATGTGCTTGGGCATTGTTTGCTAATTCACCCCACAGTATAGAGGGGAAATTTTGCAAGAAGGCATAGCTGCAGTTTAAGTTTAAAAGAAATTGCAGTGTTGACTATTACATAAGTTATTTGGGATGAATTTTTAAAGATGGTGTATTTTTACTTGTACAGTTATGTATTTCAGACTTTCTTGAGTGAGGTCTTTTTTTAGTAGTTCAAATTGTACTGCAGATTGTTTCAGTCAGTTAGTAAATTATACTTTTATCTATTTGGTATAGAAAAATACCACATGTGTGCCAGCTAATAACTTCATATGGGGCAGCAAATCTGGCCGTACATACTGATTGAAAAGTGAGCCAGTAATTGCCAGTAAATAAAGGAAGAAATAGATGCTTTTTGCTGCAGTACAAAAGCCATTATACTGATTTTAGAAAATTATTTTATCTTTTTCAACATATTCTTAACACCTAAATAGAAATTTCTAAGGCACAAGTTGAGAATTGTTCTTGCCATCATTTAGAGTTTCTATGCCATTGTGTAGTTGTGAGTTTTTCTGTAGTTTTGCTTTGCTCTGTGGATATACATTGATTATTGTGAAGTTATTTCAGTGTTTCAATTTCTAAAATAAAATAAAAAGTTTAATGCACTGTCTTCAGTCACTCTGTACATGGGAAGTCTATACATTTACACAATGCTATAATTTTATAATATTAGCCTGTGTGCTCCCCTGCTCCCCTAATTAATTTGCTTTTTAACACTGGGGCAAGGGAGGTGGGGGAGACACATGACAAACAAGCGAGACAAGTTAACATAAAAAGTAGACAAATTTTCAGTTTGTATCGCTTGTTACTGCTAAAGCTGAAATATGCCACCACTTTTGGGTGGAATGAGTGGAATGACTAATAGTCATCTAACACAGAATGAAATTAAATATGTCATTTTTAGTTATACCTAAGCATTTCTTCCAAAAAAATTGTTGCGTTGTTTGGTTTTTTAAATTCCAAGCAAGTTACACAGATTTCTCCTTTTCTCTGCCTTGAACTTTCGGCCTTGCCCTCAAGAATATGGGTGGTATATGTTTTAAAACTGATATATTAATGTTGAATTTTTATTGTCACCGTTTCTGTTCGTGCGCCTTTCAAATCCTTCATTTGTTTGTTTCTGAACTTTGGACGTATCGTAAAAATGTCACCATTGTGGCTGAACATTAAGCACCTTCCCATTTTGCTTTGGGCCGTTGAAATAAATTTGGACCAGGTGCTCCTCTCATAACACGAGTCCTTGATGTGCCCTGATAGCGAGCCGGAGAGCGGAAGCTGTCAGCCTTCAGCTGGCCTGAAGAATGCAATTAGAGCTGTTTTAATACTGTTGAGGGACCCCATCCAGTCAAAGCTGTCTGAGTTAAGCCAAGTCTAGGATCCTAAACATGTACTTCAGGCACGTCAGCTTTGTCTTTTTAGTCAGAGCAGACCCATGTGAGGGTGGTGTTTTGGTTTGGGGGTTTTTATCCTAGGAGATACACTCCCCTTCCTTACCAACTCACTGTTATTTTATCTGTTAGCTTTGTCTTTATGGCATGTTAATACTCGTGGTTCAAAGTATTTATTGTCAAATTAAGGCTTAAAATGCATTTTTAAATGTCAAAAGTTCCTATGCCTTTACATAAACCACAGATTAGGTAAATTCACAAGCAGCTCATCATTAGGTTTTCCAGATTTGGTTGGTCAGGGAACATCATTACAGATCAGAACACATCAAGTATGTAGAAAAAAACTTAGAAAGCAGGCAGTACTACAGTAAGTTACAATGTTTACTGAAGCTTGAGTTAATTTCAAAACTGGATGTGATTCATTGTAAGCAAAAGGGTTGGAAAACCAGTGGCTCATCTTTTGGTTTTGTTTCTTCTTTTTTCCTTCTCCTTTGTTTAATTAGGATTTTCGGGTTTAGTTGTTGCTTCCTTGATTGCTCAGCATTGGGGTTGACTTCACTGGAATTAATGCTTCCCTGAGGGATATTCCCCAGCTGGATGTTTCATTTGGTTCCCTGCTTTTCCTTTGTTGGTAAAGTTGTGGCTCAGTTGCCTGTTTTGAGCCTCACTAGGTTGGCAAGGTAGAAAACAAAAGTTGCTAATGAAAAAGTTTTTTGGTAAGTTCTATATGGGGTGGTATTTTCCATAGTTTTGTTTTCAAGATCTACCTAAAAGAATGGAAAAGTAAGAACTGCCTATTCTCTCTCCCCAGTAAATTCTAGTTTTTCAGATAAAGTTGGGGAAAGGAGTAGAAAATGAACTTTTGTGTGGTATTTGACAGACCAAATTGTCCTATATCTTTGGTTACATTGATGTCATTAGTGTCTTAAAAATATGTGATTGTTTTATTATGTGTTATGATTGCTTAGTATGAAAGCTGTTTAATGGTGTTCATAACTCACTACATGAAGACATTTCCAAGGCTTGGTTCTTTATGTCATGAGTTGGAAAGGGAAGTACTTTGTGCTAAGTAACTGTCACACATTTCAGAAATTTTTATGTACGTCTATGGAAACCAGAAAAAAGCCCAACTACTGCCTACCTCTTAAAAGCCTTAAAGGAGGAATTACAGACAGGTTATCCTGATTTTGGTTCCTCAGAAGATACTAGGGCATATAATTGAATAACAGAGAGAGTAACAATGAACTGTTATGTTTGCTCTTGGCTAATGTCTGCTTGTTCTCCACAGGGAGCATCCCTTATCCCTTGTCTTGCCCTGTGCTAAGCCATTTCACACAGCTTCTTACAAGCGTGTTGCAGTGAAGACAAGAGTACTGTAAGAGGAATGCCAAACCAGAAGGGAAACTGGCTCCAGGCAGACAGTGATGGGCAGACTAGGTTCTGGAGATCTTGGTTCTGATGCTCATTCTGTGGTTTCTTTTACAGTGCTGCAGGTGGTGTGAGTTAGTACAGAGATCAGATCAATAAACTCTTCTCTGCCATTAGTTCCTACTGCTGGTGACTAATTCTTGACCCTTTCAGTGGTATCTGGCCTTCCCCCCTTGATATGAAAAACAGAGCAGAGTCTGTGTTTCCCTGCTGTTCGTGGTGCTGGGAAGGCCAGTGCTGAAATGGTTACCAGTTTTGAGTCAACAAAGGAAGTGGGCCAGCCAAGCTCAGTCCCAGTTCCCAGAATAGCCCTCAGTGGGTCAGACCTGATGCTCTAAGAATCAGGTTGTCTTTTTGACAACCCCAGATGCATATTTGGACAAAAACCGACCACCTGAATTTTCAGTAAGGAAGAGTTTGATGTGATGGAAATAGTTTGAACCTGGTATCCTGTTTTTTGAAGTTATTGAAGCAAGTGCTAGTAGCCCTATGGCAGATGAGTGAACTAGTTATCCACCTGAGATCCCCTGTCATCTTCTTTTGTGCCATCTTCTGACCAATTGTAACCAAGTCTGCTGTTGGGATGAAGATGCCAGAGAAGTGGTGTACCTATAAAATTTTCTGGAGAAAGATTCCTTTTATGCCCTCAAGGGACAGAAAGGCTATATGGTGACCTGACACCTTTTTTGATCTAGTTTGATGGAGAGGTGATGGGTGCTATAAGCACAGGTAGGAAATAATGGTTTTAAAGAATTAACTTCCCAAGCAATGTTTCTCTCCATACTGATCCTGTGGTATTCATTCATGTTTTCATTTCAGTCAAAATTTCTTCTGCCACAGGAGGTGAGTTTGTGGGAGGCTCTTGAGCTGCACTGGAGTTTGTGAAGCATGGCTTGCTTGTTTTTGTTGCAGAGAGCTTGTCCTTTTGTCCAACAATGCAACTGAAGTCCGTAGCCCACTTTTATATCTTCTGGGTAAGGTGCTGACAGGCACAGTACCTAACAGGGGGCTGTCATAGCTGGAGAATTGTTAAAGCCAGCACACTGCCCACAGGCACAGGGCCTACATAGAAACTAAGTGCTATCAATCCTCCCTTTAAAAAATTTAAAAGGGAAAAAAAGTATGTATTGAAAAAATTTGATTAATTTTCAACAAGGATTATATTAAATAAGTTTCATTTCTGTGAAAGAAAAAAAATACTTCCTGCATTTGACTTGACTATGCAAGAACTGTGTCCCATCTGTAATTAGAATTATTTGCGTTCCTGACACATTCAGGATGGTAAAGCTAATGATTCTACTGCAAATCTAAAGCAGGTTTTGCTCATAAATTATTTTCCTTCTCTGTTGCAGATCTGTCCTTGAAAGCCACCTGCCATTTGAGCATAGTTTTGTTATCACTTGCAAACAGTTAAATCAGCCCTAAGTGCTGTCACTGTGAATAAGAATATTTTCAGTACAGGAGGGCACAAAAAAAAGACAGGAATTGCAGGAAAAATATTTGGGAGCAGTAGAGAAGTACAAGTAGCTTTTACAAGTCAAGTTATCAGTTTTTTCCACACTCCAAAGCAAATAAAGTGTTGGAGCTCTGCAGAGAAATATACTCAGGTTCTGCTGTCGTAACTATTAGCAGAAACTGTATAGCAGAGAGGTGGCTGCCAAACTCTGCTGCTTGTCTGATGCAGATGGGACGTGGTGGAAAGGAGTGAGGGTGTCAGAGGATGCAGCCCTCTGTGCCTTTTAGCAAGCTGAGATTGGAAAGCAGAAAGGCCCTTCCTGCTGAATATGATACATGGGTTAGGGTAGTTGTTTGCCTAGCAGCAGTCAGGAGATGATGAATGCTGGAACAAGGTTTTACTCTCATACCAGGGATGGTTCCTGTCTGACACGCATGCCTGCATGTGAAATGGTTGACTTTCCTCTCTTTAATCCATTTGCTGAACTTGACAGTAGTTAATACAGTCTAAGCAGTAGCTGTATTTTATGGAGGATCTATAGGGAATAGCTTTATGTAACATTTAGCATTGCCTTTTCTGCAGTAGCAGAAAATCTGGCTGTGCCTTGTGCTTTATGCACAACAGAGCTTGGTAGTTCTGTGCTCTTGCTGCTGTACAGCTTGACTGACCAATCTGCAGAAGCAGATTGGAGAAGCAGATTGGTGTCTTGAAAATGTGAGGCTTATGAAGTGGTTATTTACCTATGGATGAACATATGCATGCACGTATAGATGTAAGATCTATCTTGCCTATACTTGTGTACATATACATACACAAATGTGTGTATATATATCTCAGTACACAGAACTTGCTGCCTAGTCAAAAGATAGTATGATACTCAGGCTTTCATATCTACTGATACATAAGAGGCACTGAGATACAGAATGCAGCCAGCATAGCATTTAAGAACATGTTAATGTGAGATCACACTTGAAGCCTGTTGGCTTGTTGTCTTGATAAACAAGGAGCTTATTTCATTCATCACTGCAGGTTAAGTGGAACACAATCCCCATAGGCTTAATTTGGCATCTCAAAAACTAAAATAACCTTCTTCAGCTATGATGTACTGTGCTCAACAAAACCTGGGTATAGATTTTGTCATTGCACAGTGGAGGCAGCTGCTGGTGTGTTTAAGGGATGAAGTTCTGTAGTGGGTTTTTTCCACATTACCTCCAGTAACTAACAGGTGGTAACTTGATAGCCACTTGAACATAGGATGGATTTTCAGTTTCTGCATTTCTGAAGTAACCTCTTCAGAAACCTCTTTAAACAATATGAATTCAAGAATCAGAATTCCAACTTCTTGAAAGTGTCTGAGTCTTGAATTTAAATAACTTAAACTGTGGAGTCATGTCCTCTCCCTGACAGCAGTTTGAACTTCTCCTGACATTACCAAGGTATCATTGGACAGGATGGGTTAATAAACCAGTTTAAATAATAAAGCTAAAGGCATATAAGCTTAGGTGTATAATGATTTGCTTTACACTCGGCATAGGGACAGTGTTAGCAAGAATGTGATTTATTGTATTTCTATTTACCTTTTTGCCATGTTCCATGCTAGAGGAGAATTAATGTTTCTCTGCCTAAACTGTGCAGGATCAGATGGAATTGGAGTAAGTGGTAGTTTAGAGGATGTCTCAATGGGAACAATGTTTGATAGTTTGGATGAGTCAAAGACTTTCTGGAAAATGTATATTTTTCCTAGTAGCTCTTTTTAGAATTTGAAGCGTAAACCAGATAATAGTATCAAATAAAAAGTTTTCTGCAGAAACGTACTGAAACATCATCAGTCAGTGCCTAGCAATCTTCTTTTTTTAAAGATCAGAGGGTTTAATGGTAAACAAGCTAGAATAAACAATGTAGATACCATAAGAAATACATAGTAGATGAGTTAAAAAGAAATATTGGAATATTGACAAAGTGCTTATGTTAAGCTGTGCGGTGTTGAAAGATGTCACTCAAAAATTAAAGTCATTAATTCTGTGGAAACTGTTGCGAAACCAGTTTGAAAAGTAAGAGTGAGAGAAGTACATTATTCATAACAAAGTTAACTCCAGTTAGATAGATGTTAATTAAAGACATGCTCCTCTGTTGTTTGTTATAAAAATCTCTCAACTTCACAGTCTTCAAAGTTATTTCAAAATATCAGGAAGTAGAAAGCTTGCCAAGATGCATTATAGTGATAAAGACACTTGAAAGAAATTCAGAAGGAAAGATAACCTTCAAGGCAATAAAAAGCATGCACATTGGTGTAACTCCAAAAATAGATTGTATGAAGATAAGAATGTATAACGTCTTTCACAGACCTGTATGGACGTGTGGTTTTGTGGGAGAGCATTGGTATGTGATGTACAAGTGAATACTCCAAATTGCTGCAAAATACAATTTACCCTTTGCAAGAATTTTTGGTTAAACCACTTAGCAGATAATTAAACGGAAAAAGAAAAAGTGGAATTTACAGGTAGCTTTTACTTGGGGAGAAAGTTCTCCAACAGAAATGGAAAAGATGATTTTAAATTGTGAAATCTTTGCTAAAAAGATGGATACTTGCTGTCATAATTAATCTGTATTGTAAAAGCATTAATTTACATATTAATTTGAAAAATATTCCTGGGAGGATAAATCAGGTCATTAGGTGCTTGGGTTTTCTTCTGTTGAGTGATTACAGCATCCTGAATGCTGCACTTCCCTTGACTAATAAAGCAAAGTCCTGTTGAACTGCTTAATTGTTTCTTCACTACATCATGTTTCTTGAATAAAATGAAGCTGTGATAGTCAATTTTTAAAAATATTTAAACATTAACAATATGTATACCAGCTGGCTTTGTCTGCTTTGGAATAGCTGGCTTTCGTGGTTTCATCCATCTACTTATACCTCTTCAGATAGGAAGAAAGATACAATGATGGCTATGGACAGGAGATTTCTGCTTCTTTTAAGAACGTGTATTTATCCAGGTGAAATTACAGGATTACTTAGAATTTTCTTTTAAATTGCGTGTGATTGTGGTTGTTGTTTGTGTTAGTATTTTGTATCTGATTAGCACTTAAACTTTGCCAGCACTGTACTGCAGTACCTGAATCTGTTGTTGGCTTTGGTAGTGCTACTGAACATGCTGTTCCTTTGAAGGAATCATCTTTTACCTTGGAACTACAGTTTGAAATCTGTGACGTTGCTTTGAAGTCTCCTGTTCGTATATTATCATGGGGGAAGCTGCCACACTGCTTGACAGTGACTGTGGAATAAAGAGTTTGGGATTGGAGGGGCTGCTTTTTCTTTGGATTCAGTTTTGCCCCTCAAATGAACACTCTTTTCCTGATTACTTTTGGGGCACTTATTTGAGAACAATTCATAGTAGGCATAAAATTTCAGCACAGGCTATTTAAAATGCTGCATTTATTCTTGCCTGTTAACTCTCACAATTTAAACCCTAAGGAATATTTTAAGTGCTAGTCACAATTTCACAGGTAATAGGATCATAAATAAGCATCTATGTACAGATAAAGACTTCACAGAAATTCAACCCTTGAAGGAAAGCCTGCACTGCAGTTCTAAATCGCTGGATTTATCTCAACATGCAAAGTACTACAAAATACATATGCACACCACCTCCCAAACAATTAGAGACATCTAACCTGTTGTGGTAGGATTTAGAACTGGAGAGCTGAGGTTAGAGGACTAGATATTATGGGGGAGGGGAATCTTGTAAAAGTGTTCTACTTTGGGTGATTTATTTTTTTTTTCCCTTGAAGTGATAAGGACCCACGGTTCCCATGAGTTTCCCTCTAATCACTCTAATCAAAATAGGATTTGACTTAAACACCTCTCAAAAGAAACATGGTAAAGCTTTGCATACATTTTAACTCTGGTGTTGTTTGATCCTGTACCTGTGAACTTTCACGTAAATATATGGAGAAGTAGATCTCAAATTTGTAACATTTTATTCCAAACTGTATACTGACTACAAAGGGATAAAAAAACCTGAGTGCACTGTGAGAAGCAAGAGACAATGCAGGTTCATTTCAGCCTATTGGGGAAAGATAACTAAAGGGAGAAATAAGTGTATGATGTCTTGGGGGTTTTTTGCCAAGCTTTGCATGATGGAAGTTGGCAAATTTTGGCTTGACTCAGCTTTGACAAATGAGCACCATGGCTATCGATGCTCTACCTAACCAAAACTGAATCCAGAATTAATCTGAGAAGTACCAATGTGCCAGTTATTTTGTGCAGAAGAAATTAATTGCTCTGAACCAGGAAAAAAAAATATTATGAAGGAAGAGTAGGTCAAGGTAGCTCTGCTTGACAGTCTAGTTTATACTTAAAGAAAAGGGGCCAGCAGGTTATAGGGTTTTTTTGATGTTTTGCATAAGAGCTTCAAAAAGATGGTAAGAAACTAAAGAAGGCAGAAGATGCAGGGGAAGAGGTCATAGTTTTTGACTGTTGTTCATTTAACTTTGAAATACTGTTAATTTTTATATTGCTTCCTGTCTACTGAGAAGTGAGTCTGTGTGTGTTTTTTCTTCTCTTCGTGACAAAATCACCATGGTAAAGACTAAATTTTAAACACTGAGTGCATGAGCTGATAGTGATGGGGGACTTACTAGTGAACTCTCATAGAGACCAGTGATGTTTTCAAAATCATGCAGGAATGTCAAGGCCACCCTTCTGTTACAGGTATTTCTTGCTTAGTACTTTGTATATCAACAGTGCATGGTGGTGTAAATGCTGGGGTAACGTAACACCCATTAAAAAGTGCTCATTTACTGAAAGTAAATCAAATGCAGGTTTAACGAGTGCCACTGAAAGAAAGTTGTGATCTGAATTTGTCAGGTTGCTGTAAAATCTGTCTTTGGCTGTTCACACAAAAGTAATAGCAGAAATCAGTGTTGCTTAGACTTTTTTCTAAATATTTAGAAACTGTCTGCAGAGCTGAAATTCCAGGTATATTTTCCTTAATTTTAAAAAAATATATTTTATATGGGTAGTATGAAATTAAATATATAGAATGCATGTATGGTTTGGTGAGATTTTTTTTGTTTTTCTGATAGCTGATAGACAAGCAAAAGGTACAGTTTTCTATATACAGCCAGCCAGCCAGAAGTAAATGTATTTAAGGAGCTAAGCCACACAAAAATAAGTAGTTAAAACACACAAAAATAATACACCAAAAAAAAATTAAGTTTTCCTTGGCATTACTTGATGAAGATACTTTTGATATTTTTTTTCTTTATGGTTGCTTATTCTGTGTCTCTTATTTTATACACCACCCAAACTTAATCCTATTACTGTTTTAAGTATGACTCTCCACTTGCAGTATACTTCCACATATGCTATCTTGAGAGAAGAAATTTTTTCATCTTATTCTGTTGGCCTGAGAGCCAAACATTTATGAGCATTTGCAACTGTTTTTTAATAAATACTTCTAAATTAACCCTGCATGGATTTTTCATTCCTATTAGCAGAGGTAAATGACATATGTGATGACCTCAGTAATTTCATCATGCTATTTTAATACTGTTTACAACTGCAATGGTGAAAAAGACCTTTGCAATTTCTAGGGTGGGTTTTTTGTTTGTTTTAGATTTCACTTTTTTTAAAAAATATATATTACAGCAATGTACTGGGTTACATGTCTAAACCAATTTTAATTTATGTGTACATTAGGTACCTAATGTTCAAACTTTTAATACTTGTTGTAATCTTTAGTACTTCTAATGTTTCTCTGTAAGAAGTACTTACTTGAAATATTACCTTTAAGTGCAACTGCACCTGAGCACTGCAAAACAGTTATATTTTTATTCTCTCATTTTATTTCTCTCTTGAGCAGAGATGGCCAAATAGTTCAAATTCCTTCTGCACTTGACTGTGTCTGTAAAGTCAGTGCAACTGCTCCTAGCTTTCTGCACTTTAGTCCTAGAAGAAAATTCCCTCCCTTCCTGTCCTCTCCTGGATACTGTCAGGCTGCAGATAGCTGTAATATCTGAAATTCCAAGCAAATCTGTCCCCTGTTGTGGGCTAGAATGATGGGAGCTGTGATGTTCTTTCAAGGCAGACTATTCCATGCTCTTCTTCACTAGATGGTCTTTGTTGTAAGAGGTAAAAAAAGTGACCCCTTACACAAATCCTGAGAAGATCCACCTTCAGACTGTAGGTAATTAACAGCTATTTGTGGTCTGTAGACACTAATATTAGTGCTAACATCTGCAGTGGGACAGGGTGTGGAACCCCTTATTATTTGCATTATTAGTAGTACCTCATTAGAAGTTTCTTAGGTGCACTTTAGACCTTTCTAGAATGCAGCATTGAAGTGGGAAGAAGGGAAGCATTAAACATGTCTACAGTTGTGATTTAGGGTGAGTTTTACCCAAAATAAATAAAGCATGCATGTCTTAGGATAATTCTCCAACTCGCAAGAAGCAGCACATTCCCTTGTAGAACACTTCTTTTAGACATACAATACTATTTTAAACTGTACCCTCTGGGGTGGCTGTTTGGAATCTCCAAACTTAATGCTTTGAAGGAAAATTATATCTGGGACCAGAGAAAATACTCTAATATTTCACAGTAGAGGTCTCACTGTTGTGCTTGTAGGTATTGAGCAAATAAAACTCTTTTTTGCTCTACATTTAAAATAATTATGAATACTTACTGTTTCTGTCTGTATGTTCTAAATTTGGGCAGGATTTGCAAATTCTGATTTTTGACAGTTTTTTTAATTGTCTCAGTAACCCCACCATACCTATTTGCTTAATACCCATATTGCTGAGAGTTTCCTGACTAAGAGCTGTTCTTCATCTTTCAGAATTGCTTCAGGAGGAAAAATGAATTAGAACTTGAATCAATTTATTTACCTTCAAGTCACAGCATACATTAAGAACAGATCTTGAACATACTACAAGTGACACTCCACATTTGGGTTTTATTTTATGTATGGTGGAAGACCCAGGGATTTAAACAGAGTAATGTTCTCATTTTTATAATACTCTGTTTTTATACACTGAGAAGTAATTAATTTCTTCTGTTCCACTGCAGTTGTTGGGTCTATTTTGAGGCATCAATACGCTGATCAGAGTAAAGAGAAGCAATTGGGAATCTGAGTTGTCACATCAGTAGGAGAGTACTAGAATAGCCCCTTGGTTTTCACTCCAGAGTTAACACATGGGGGCTGAATTTCTTGTTCTGCAGAAGTCATTAGCAATCATTACAATTTTTTAATGGTAAGTGTATTTAAGTGAAAATACAAGTGAATGTCTGTTTCTATAAAATATTTTATTCTAAAAAGCGTGTTTTAAACTGGTGAAATCTCCCTTTTCCCATAGGAACTATAAAACTCTTACAACTGACATAATTGTCTTACACTGAGTAGTCATTTTATGTTTGACATCAAGAACTGTTGGCCATTTTCATATTATTAGAGCTGCTCCAACTTCAGATGCTGATTTTTTAAAAATTAAATTTTAAAAGAAAATTCATATAGAAATATGTTGCCCTTTGGTTTCAAGTAGTGTCCTTATGTCCTAGTAAGGAGAGAGTGTGCAGAAACATACATTTAACTACTGTTGTGTTCTGTATGTCCTCATCTCCTCGGTTTCTCTTTTGTTTGACCCTCTTTGTGTTTTATAGTAACAAAATTGATGCACATATTACAAATTGCACTAAATTCTTCTTTGCTTGTGTTTTTTCAGTATATGGAAAGTCTTTCATAGTGATCAATATATTTAAGTTGAGGCATTTCCATCCAGTATTTATTCTGTGAATTTTGGTATTGTCTAGCCAAGCTTGCTAAAATGCTTTCTAAAAGCTGTGTTTGATTCTTCACTAGAGACATCTTTTGATTATTTCTTAAAGTATCACTAGTATCTTATGGTTTGTAATAACAGCCATCTCTTCAGAAAACTGTGCAAAATATAAAAATTTGTCTTTCATCATGGAATAAAAATTTAACTTAAGGTAAACAACATTTGTAGTTAATTAATGCTGTATTAAATAAATGATAATACTTCAAGTTACTATCTTTCCCAAGTTGACATTGTGATGGATGGGTATTTTTGAGATATATATGGTACCTAAATGTCAATTCCTGTTGATTTTATTGAGTCTTTGGAATTTAATTAGTGGTGTGCCCTTGAAAATGTCAACAAAAAACACTCGTATTCTCTACATGCTTTGCAAAAGAATATGTGGCAGAACTTATGCCCCATTCTTATACAGAGGATTACCATGCCATTATGTATGTTTAATAGCAGTGTAGTGATTTCTTTTTAAAATCAGCAACCTTTTTCATGATCTACATTTTGCCATCATTGATACTAGAACAGAATTATTGTCTAAGGTCCTGCTTTTTTTACAGTACTGCAAGTGGAAATCTACTTTGTATTAAAATATAACATTTCTGGAAACACAAGACAGGTATTTCTAGGATTACTTGCCAAATGAGGCTTTTATGTTTAATGCAGAGTAGTAATAAATTCAATGTGCCTGTATTTGCATACATTTTTATGAATTTAGACTTCCCTGGGGGGGAGATACAACTGTTACATTCATTCATTCAGCAGTGACTAACCAGCATAAAGTCTAACCAGCTAGATTCTGCATATAACATCTTGTCTTTCTCTTTGGATTTACTCCTGGGAAAAAATGGTTATTTTTTTGTCAGAGCACATTCCCTCTACAGCTGGCCATACATCTACCTAAGCACATAAGGCAGACATCTCCATATGAGAGGAAGAGGTGGTGTAAGATGCCTAGATGCTATAAATTCACAGCTAATGTGGTGTGATGGCTTGGGAAAGCTTAAGTCTATATTTTACTGTCATGGGAATGACCACAGATTCTCTTCTTCAATCAGTTAAGACCTCAGATTTCCAAACCGTTAAGGAGGTGAATTGTTGGAATCCTACTGGGAGAAGTATCCGTAGGACTGTTGTTAAGTGCTCAAGTGATTGTGGATAATATTATTTAATTACACAGTTCCTGGTGGGTTTTTGGTTTTGGGTTGGGTTGGGTTTTTTTGTTTGGTTTGGTTTTATATCAGAAGCAACGAAGGGTACAGAATTAGGTAACATCTAGAGGTTTAATGGAACTATCTTGAATGTGGATTTGGAGTAATTTAAATTTCCAAGGCCTGTAATATGTGACCATTGTTAATCTCACTAACAAGGTAGGTGTCTTACAATGTTTACATGATTTACAGTATCGGTGTTAAGCTTTGCACTGTACCAAAAGTAAAGGTGATTTAGCAGCTTCTAGTTAGGATGTTTCTTCTAAGTATGCAAGAAATATTTCATAGTCTATGACAGATTAGGGGGGTGAATCATATTTATCATTGGCAAATATTTCTTTCTTAAAAGGAGACCAGTAGTACCAGGAAAGAAAACCTTGGCAAAACAATGTAAGTGGAAAATGAGATTCAAGGGAATATTGGTAATTTAGAAATTGATGTAAATCACCATATCCAAATACAGGTTCCTTACCCATAAACCTTATTGGTGCTCTGAACAAGATTAAAGGAGTCTACTAATTAAATTACCTATTTAGCAAGCTGGTTTTCAATATTAAATTACTCTTCCCTTTCTTTTCACTTTTCCTAGAGGTAAAATTTTAAAAGGTAGAACATTTTCATTTATGAACAGCTAAATTACTGTAGATTACTATTAAGGCTTGTTATTAGGCTAAGATTCATTTTTACTTGATGTTCAGTGTTTAAGCACAAAAGATCTCTGATGGGGTACCTACTTTTTCTTGAGTGCCTGCCAAATCTTGTATGTCAGCATTCCCTCTGATCTTTTAATAGGGGTTAAAAGGAGAAAACTGAGGTTTTTATTGCAAGTGGAAAGTAGTTTGCAAGAGAGATACTTAGTTTTCTTTTAGTTATTATAATTATGGTAGTGCATCAAATATAATTTTATTTTTATAGGCGTTTTTGTATTTTTTCCCACTGAAATATGGTAGAGTCTAGGAAGAGGGAATCCTCAGAATTTTTGTTAGATAATGAAATTCTGTAAAAATATTCTTTTGAAGTATACAAACGAGTGTTGGACTGAGCTTCACAGTTCTCTGCGATGGCACAAAAGCAAAGAGTTTGGCACCTTTTAAAAATACCTTTGTTAGTGCTGGGGATGTGTTGTCTGGTATCTGCACCCAGGATGGTCCAGGAGCACCCAGGAGCTGTTTGACCCCTTTACTGGAATGTGCTGGGAAGCAGCCAGTGAACTGCATTGCAAATCTCCACGGCTTTTTCCTCTGCTTTCTATTGTGGAAAAGTCCTGGGCAAATTAACAGGGCAAAGATGTATTTACTGAAAAATTATGCTGTCTTTTCTGTAGTGCTGAATTGAGACTCTAATCCCCTCAAGGATTTGTCATCTTTTTTTGATCTATTAATACTATTTTCCTTTCTATTACATTCTACTTCCAAATAACTTTACTGTTTCCTCTGCATTAAACCCATCAGGTTTGGGTGGTTTTGGTTGGTTTTCCCCCTTCCTAACTATGGGAATTCAGATCTGTCTTCCATTATATCATCCTGTCTATCTTCACTTTTCTTTATAGCTGCCTCAGTGGTAGTACTGTCAGTGCCACCAGAAGAACAGCAGACTGCAAGTCTGCAGCTCTTCCTGAGAGTTATGGAAATCCATGATCTCTTTCTGTGACCAAATGACCTGAAATGTCGGAGAGCTTGGCGCTTCTGCAAGTGTGTTTTTCTGTGAGATGTAATAGCTATGCTTTGCCAATTCAAAATCCACCTTTTCAGGCAAAAAATCGGATTATTTTTTGCAGACTACCAGTGAATAGGGGATGAGAGTTCACTATGTGCTCTTGGAAAACGGTTACTCACAGCATCAAAATTTATGCAGAGTATGTCAAACATCAGTTGTTGTCAAAACAATGATTTAGAAACAAAGAAACAAAACCAAACAACCAAAACAAAAAAATAAACATATGTTTAACTTAAGAAAAGTGAAATAGTCTCCCATTGCCCACCCTGATGCTTTACACAATTTTTCCTGTTTTCCCTCTGTTCTTCTCAGGTGAGGCAGGAAAAAAATAAACCAGAACTGCTGTTGTTTCCTAGAACTACGTAGGTGTATTCCTCATTCTGGTCCATTTGTCCTGAGAACAAGCATGTCAGGTTTCTGAGAATTCTCATGAGTATTTTGCTGTACCTTATTGATCAAACCACTAATGCTGTAGAAAATGGCTCGGATTAAGCAATCCCCGGTTAAGCAGTTCAAACTATCCATAAAAACTGTGTGTTTAAGAGGACTGTAGTCTTCATAATAAGCCTGTTCAAAAATCCATTGATAGGATCCATTAATCCTCCTAATGGTTTCAGTGAACCTTGTCAGTTCATCAGATTTTCACACCCATACACTAAAATATTTCTGCATAAATCTCATGACCCTATTATTCCAATGAATATGCAGTTTGACGTGTAATACAAAAGAACTTGGAATGCTGCTGTTTGATTTTAAGGGACAGGGGGATGTATAGAAGTAGGAAGCAAACACTGAATAAAACCTTGGAAACACCTGCGGGGGGCAGCAGTGGCTCAGTTCATTCCGGAATAGGGCCATACATAATCCCTTTAAGGACTGCCTTGGTGTCACGCCTGAGTCTACAGGATACACCTTAATTTAAAATAAATAAATAAATAGCAGGACGAAGAGCAGAGCAACGCTGAGATGTTTTGGCTCGTGGGACCTTGTGTTTGGGATCCCTCGATGCTGGCTCAAGCGAGCAGGACCTGGTAATCTTTTGCATTTCACTGCAAGAAGCTGCTGGAATAGCTGCTATGCTGCCATTCCTGCAGCTCTAGTAAAGATCAAGTGATTTTATTTTCAGTGGCAGCTGGACTGCTTGAATCTGTTCTGTGAGCTTGTATGTCTCCCTTTGCTGGTAGATGTCTAGGCAAGAGTAATTTGTGTGGATGGAGAAAAAGACAGAAGCTGTATAGAGAGTACAGATGATGTCATGTGGGTCAAACCCCTGCAAAAAGAGGTGTCAGAGATGTAATGTTGATTTTATGTGCCATAGTTGGGTTTTTTCTTGGGTTTTTTTTTTTGTTTTGTTGTTTTTTTGGTTTTGGGTGCAGTTCTCATTGTGCAGAGTTGAAAGGAGGAGATGCCTAATTTTTAATACGAGCAGTTTACAACCCTTCACAGTTAAACAGTTTATAGGATTCTTGGTAACAAAAGGTGGTCTAATTATAGAGGAAAGGAAAACAATATAGTGAGGATATTTACAATGTGTGACCTATTTGAATTATGATCTTGTTAACTATGCAAAAATGACAAAAAACAGAACCATCCCAGTAAATTAAACATTTAGCCTTTCATTAATGAACTTTTAAATACAGAAGATATGGAGGAGGTTAATTTTTTTCCCTTCAACATCAAAAGAAGCTTGCACTTTGGGTGAACCTGTGCTTGCTTAAGATTCAGTGTGCTAGACTTCAAACTGAAAAAAAGATGACAATATTTTTTCTTTACAACTAGCCCACACTAGAGTGTTTAGTTTCTGCCAGTAAATCACATGCCAGGGTTTCTACTGCCCTTTTAAATCAATTGAAGGTGTGATTCTTTTCCCTGTGATTTTTGTTTAACTTCACTTTTGTAGCTGATCTTAATTGTTCTTATTTGCAGGCTTTAAATGTTGATGGGCTGTGTCATTTATAACCTTTTTCATTGCACAGTGACCTTCATAGGGAAATTTCATACATGTTTTCATTAGGCTTTGGTGGTGTTTTTGTTTTATGCATGTAAGTGAAACTGGCAATGAAAATTAGTACACAGAAGTATGGCTTTCTGATTTGAAGCAACGTTATTAAAAACCTAGTTGCACTATAGATAGAAACGTTTCAAAATGTTTTGCAAACCTACATAGAAACTGTGCTAACACATTGCCAAATGTCCCCTGTGAATAAGATGTCAGGGTTTTTTCTGGACAATAGTAACCGTGAATTTTGCCCCTAGAAGAATGTTTTGCATTGTCTCAGTTGCAGTGTTTCTACCTGTTGCATCTTCTCATTGCTGTGCTTGGGGGAAGAGTTGTACCCTGTACAAACTGAGGTGCAAAGAAACCTGATGTCACCTTTTAGAGGATTTATTCATCACCCTGTGAATATACCTGAGTTTCACCCAAGAGTATCCTGTCTCTGCCACAAAGATGTTGCTGAACTAACAAGGTTAAGGGAATAAAAAAGTGATGGAGAAAGGGGATAAAGTAGAATTATTAGTGTGTAATAAAGTTTAGGTGTGCTCAGCTGAAGTGTAATGGCAGTCTACCTATTTCAGCATGTGGCCAGGCACAGGCTGCAGAAAGGTAGAACAAAGCAGAGTAAATTAGACTTAACCCCCAGGGTACTCACAGCCATCTTCACAATAGCTTTTAGATTCAATTAGAAATGGAAGTCCAGAACTAACAGTTTGCTGCGATTATTTTCATTAGCAGTGGTCAAAAAGACCATGTTTGTATGTTCTCACTTAGTTGCCTTAGTCAAGGTTGATCTGCCCTTTTCAAAAGGGTAGGAGATAAGTAGGCACTGACAGTCCTTTGTTGTTGTTTTTTTCTGGTCTCATACACTCCATGCAATTTTTGAATCCCAGATTTCTGGCATATCAAGCAGATCATCTGAAAGCTTTAGCACTTGAACTGGGACATTGTAACTCCTGCAAATTTGCCTGCTTTGCTGAAGGTTGTTAACATCAGCAACTCATCATCAACAAGACAACTCTCTTCCTCTCTTAGAAAGATGCAATTCAACAGTTTAAAGTTAGAAAAACATGAACTGATTTGGATTTAGTAAGTTTATAGCCGTACAAGAACAGAATTTTCTCATCTTAAGTCTTTACTTGTACTTTCTAGAAGCCTGTTCCAAACTTTTTTACCCCTGTTAGAATGACATTAGCTGACTGTTCTCTTGGGTTTATCTTTTTCAGGAAGCAAGGCATATCACGTGGTTTATTCCTTTTTCTTTTCTCCTTCCACTTCCAACTTTAAAATACATTGGCTGATTTCAACCAACCCTGATTAAAGAGCAGAAATATCAGAGATATATTGTTCCCTTAAACTGCATTTTAAAATTTAAATTTTAAAAAGTTGCTTAAAGGGATGGCTGCTTTCTTATGTGTTAGACCAAATAACCCCTGATAGTAATTTGGAAAAATGGATCAGAAAGTGATAGGCATGTGTTCCTTGGTGGTATGTGAGATATGTGATGAAAAGTCTGTGGTGTTTCCTGCTGAGTATAAATGCTGTTAGTAGTGCTGAGAGTGCACTTCTTAAAGGCAGCAAAATACTGTTGCATTGCCCATTATTGCAGCATGACATGCAGAGTTATTCTGTTTTTATTTTGTTAGTAAGCAGACCTTTCTCCTATGGCTGTTGCTTCTAAACTTAATCAGAGGACATCTTTTAGGGCTAGAAGGGAAACGAAGGATGCTGATGATGCTTAAACTGGAATAACCTCCAACTTTATCTGTGTTTTAAAGGAAAACAGTTACTCTGTTCTGACACAGAGCAGGTTAGAGGGTGATACGAGAAAACTCCATTTGCTCTCTCAGCTCCCCCCATTCTCTCTCTCTTCAGTAGCCCTGCTGTGTCCTGTTCTCCATTTTTCTGAGGGAAAATGTGAGCATATGAAAATACCATGCTCTGGGGATACAGCCAGTAGTGCCAGCAGTTCAGCAAAGTTGAACTAACATACTTAGCTCATAATAGCATTTTCTCCTATAATAATGGTTCACTCTATCTGCCCTCTCATAAATTAAGGTAGTTTAGAACGGGATAGCTATCATTTATGAGCTTTTTGAGGTAGGACAAATACAAGAAGTTTGTCCTAGCTGTTTAGGATGGACAGATTAAGGCCAAACCATGGTCTTCCACTTTCCATGCTAGTCCCAACTCACTGAATGGTCTTTTTCTTATCTTCCTTGTATTTTCTTTCATGTACTTTCTCTCATGCTGACAGCTTTATGTTGTGTTCTGCATAGAGAAGGTAATGATGAGGACTGCAATTGCATCATATGACTTATAAAAGTTAATTTCACTCCAGCTAAGAGACTTTACTATCTGTGTATTGTTGTTTCCAGACTCAGGATAATGACTTTAATTGACAGACATGGAAATGGCTGTTAGTCCTTGTCCTAAGCAGAATTACCTAGACCACAGGGCTGGATATTTTATTTGCAGTAGCCAAAATCATAAAGGTTTACACTATGGGAGTCAGATTTGTTCTCAATAGTTAATTTTAAAATTACTTAAAACTGTAGTACATATTGTAGATCTTAATGTGTTGTGTGTTAAAGAAACAACATAGTTTAAAGTGTTCTCTGTGTCAGATTCGAACATAAAGGAATTTGCCTTAAGAGTTAGGTCAAATAATTAGTCTTCCAGGTAGTTTTATTTTAAACAGAATTGTCTTTGCTGTATCATATAGTTCTGGTGGTATGATACTAGCTGGAGTCCTAATGGAGAACCTATTATGGGACTCAAATTTTTATTGTGAGGTCTTGTGCTTATCCTCAGGATCTGAATTCTTGAACCATTAACATGACTGCTTCCCAAAATATTGATTAGGTATTAGATTGGGAAAGAAGAAACCAGTGAAACAGAACTTAATGATAATTCACTCTGCTGTTTTTTCCTACCACCGTTTCATTGTTTCCCTAGTTCCTTGTCACAATAGTCTGCTAGAATAGACAAGTCCTGAATTTTAAAACTTGAGTCACAATCCCTCTTCTTCCACAGCTTTCATCATTTATTTAAGCGTATGAAAAAGGGAGTGGTATTTTTCCTTAGTGTATTGCTCCTAAAGCTGAAGTGTTAAGCAAGAGAAGCGAGATGGAAAAAACCTGCTATGGCTTGTAGCATCACTACCCTACAACCTTTCACATGCTCTAGGTGTTCAGCTTCTCCCTTCCCCCAAGTCTATTTTGAAATTTTTCTGTCTAGTGTCTCAGTAACAACCTGGTGTCTTCCCATGTCATTCTCTAACCTAACACAGCTGGAAGCATGCCAAGCCAATTAGAAATCATATGCAGCTTCCTAACCTTGGCTGTGTGTCATGAGTGTTTGTCCCCCATCAGCAGTTTCACATTCTTGCTCCAAAAGGCTGAAATTATTACAAATTATTTGCAGCAAGTAGCAGTTTTATCACTAGACAGTTGTCTTGTAATTACAGGAAGTAGATTGAGTGTATGAGGACAGCAAGAGAAAGTGACTGAAAACCTTCAATTGTGAGAACAATTTCTGAAAGTTGTTGTTGTTGAACATTCTGTCATGTTTGCCTTTAAAAACAGGAAGAGAGTGGTCTTGCTGTGTTTGCACCAGGAATGAAATGCCACTGTGTGTGTGTGTGTGTGTGTGTGTGTGTGTGTGTAAGCTGCCAGAGCATTCTGTTGCTGGTTTTAAGGTATTGAATGTTACTCCTTTTGTCTTCATAGTTTTGTTGCAGTATCACATCAGGGTCAAGTTACTGTTGATTCTACATTCTCTGCAAAGCTCATAGCTAGAGAAATTGATAAACCATGGAGGTGGCAACATGCTAGGCATTTTTTTTTAGTGTTTAATTTTTTTTCCCAGAAATAAAATGTATTCACACATTTCATTACAGTAAATCTTACACAGCCCTCCCTGAAAGATTACAGCTGTTGGGTTTCTTTCTTAGGTTCACTAGAAACAAAAGTTAAAGACCACTCTATCTGCTTCTAAGTGCTTTTACATGTGTTGACAGGTGTAGGCTACAATTCAACTATGGGGTTGAAATCTCAAAGATAATAAGTTTCCAGAAACTTTGTGCAAAATTTGGGGGTGGGGGATGTTACTGCCTCTGTAGGGCAAGTGACAGGGAGAACTGCTGAGTTTCTCTTCAGTCAGTTGGTATGCAGGGAGCTCAAACAGGGCTGGTTCTGCCTGGCTAGTGACAAGCCTAGGGGTGTGTATTTGAAGTAGTGGGATGTCATGGAGATCTCTGTGGGAACATGAGATTTTTGGGTGCGTGCATTGGAACTGGCAGGGAAGAGTTAGAGGACACTAGAAGTACTACTCTGGAAGGCAGAGTGGTCACTGGAGACAGAAGGTTAACATGACATGCAACAAATCCAGTGGAAACTCACTGAGTATTTCTTTGTGTTCAGAATACAGTAAATCTTCTAAGGTGAGTTTTGGAATAAAGTTATGCTGGTTCAGGTCAGAGAAGTATTACTCCAGAAAGATAATTCTAGAAATAGTTATGGAGGTACTTTTGAGAGGTGGTGAATGAATGCATTATTTGTTCTCTGAAGCAAAAATTTTGGGACAGACTAGTGAATTTAAAGGGATAAAATTCTTCTACTAAGGGACACAACTATGCTGCTCAGATTTGACAGAGTACTTGGAAACAAATCATGGTGCTCTTCTCACATAGTTGCTGGAGATCTGCAAAATCAGAATAGTGCTTATAGTCTTTCTTAAGTCAGTGACAGAATGGCTGCTTTTTGCTTTACAGTTCCCTGGTTCAAATTCTTGCAGAATCTCTTGATCACAAGTATCTTGTTGGAGTGATGCTGTTTAATTAGTTTTGTGTAAGATAATGTGCAAAACCACTCTCTTGAACTGCTGGAATACAGTTACTGAAGATTTGAACCCATCAGGTTTAGCCCAGGTTTATGAGAGTTCACAGGGGTAAGGAGCAGTTGTTAATATGAATGCATTTGTCATCTTCATAAAGTTCATAATTACAACAGGCATTTCTTAGCCTGTTGATATTTGAAAAGAGAGATTATTTGTGACACTTGCAGCTGAAGAGTTCAGGGTAGGGGAATGTAAACCACTTTATTAGAACCTGCTGTGCTAATTGTTTTACGTTTGGGGAAAATACATCAATTTTTAAAAAAAATATTTCCTTTCAAAATGTTAACTTTCACAGGAATGTTGGATGACTTGAAACAAATGAATTTTTAAAATTGAGCTGTGATAATTAGATCTTGAGCAGTGCAACAGGCTCCCCAGGGAAGCAGTTATGGCACCAGGCCTACCTGAGTTCAAGAAGCATTTAGATGACACTCTCAGGAACCTGGTGTGATTCTTGGGGTGCGCTTCACGGGGACAGGAGTTGGACCTGATGATCCTCATGGGTCCCTTGCAACTTGGCAGATTCTGTGATTCTGTTTGGCTCGAGTGCATGTATTTCAGTTCAAAATGGCTACAAATTCAGTTCTTATCTTAGCTTTGCTTTTGCTAATAACTAAATCTTACTCCTTCAGAACCTTTGTGCACCTGGTTTAAATACAAGTAGATTTCCTTTACTAACCTTCCACAGTATCTAAATATTATTAGACTTTTCAGAGACTTCCAAATGTGAAGTTCCCTTTTACTATCATTAATATAATTGCAACTGGGAATTTTACTGTATCGAGTGCTCCCTAAATTGTTTTAACAAGCTGGGAGTATATGTTTGTTCTTCTTGAAATTCCATTTCAATTTCTAACTTCCTTGGGCACCCGAAGAGAGACTTAATAGCTGTGCAAGTCTCCTGAGCTGTGATCAAGCTGATATAAATGTACTCGCTGGCTTTGAGTTTCAAACCAGACTGCTGTTGGAGAGTTTGCTTTTTAGCTGATAGCTTTGCTTCTGTTTTTGTGCCTGTCATGGTAACAGGTATGAGACTACTTAGACTGGAAACAGAGACCTTACTCATCTGTTATCATACCTTTGCTTCTTTAACATCTTCTCTGGGAAATGTTTGTATTACTCTATCCTGTGTTATGTAATACATCAGAATAAAATATATATATTTACTTAGTAGTGTAATGGTTGTTCTGTTACAGCTAAACCTGAAAACACAAAGTGGTGTAATGCTAATGGACAATGGGAGGGGAGTGAGCAAAGGGTTCTGGGAATAGAAGATGGGCATTTTTGTCGTTTCTATCTCTTTCTGTGGCTTGTACTGCAGATGTCTAATTTGATTGCTCCTTTGACTGTCTTACCTTGAGTCCTCTTAATAATTGCCCTGGTGCATTTGGCAGTCTTGAGGCCAATGTTTTTGAGATAAATACTGGCAGGAAAGTTACAAACCTTTGAGAATGCTACTGCTTTGGAAATGGAGATAATTTTAACCTTGGGCACCATATAATGTATTTATGTAACTATGTTATTTTGTCAGAGATGAAAGCATAGTTCCTTTATACATGTACTGAGAAGTATCACGTTGTGTCTGTGATGTGGGTCCTAACTCTGTGAAATTACAACTGTGTGGTTTATAATTTGCATTTCTCTGTAATCTGCATAGAACAGATTATTTGGCTTCCCCTAAGAGTATTTTGTACAGATGGTATGTTATCACTGCATCATGATTCTTTAAAAATGAAGTCTATTGAGTATCCTAAAAGATTTTCTCATTCCTAAAAAGGAGAGTGGATGGTGTTTGTAGAGTTGGTTGTGTTTGCACAGTGCTAAATTCTCAAAATCAAAATTTAAGGTATTAGTCTTAAAAAGATGCTCCATATAAAAAAAGACAGACTATTTTGTACAGTATTATCTCTAAATTACTTTGGAGATGTGTTAATAAGGCACTTTTATATATGAAACTTACAAAATATAGATACAAAATCACAAGTTCTGAACACCTGCAGGTAATTTTTTTCCTCAATAGTCTTTTGCATTACACTGGAATTCAGAGTTTTGAGTGTAATTTTAAGATCTCTATAGGGGCTTAGCATGTGAACTGTAAAAGAAAACCAAATGCTAGGAATGTGAGGAAAGGAGGGGGAGGAGGGGGAAAACAAAATCCAGGAAAAAAAATTACCAGCTGCATAGAGTACTATCTGATGTTTTCTGTTAACACAACTCAGAATGTTGTAATTTATTCCCTGAAACATTATGCTTTCCTAAAGAAACTAGCATCTAGTTAGAAACTTGCATCCCTAGGTCTGTATCACAGATCTGCCTTTTGAAATGAAACAAAGAAAAATGGCTAATCACTTAATCTTCATCTCATTTTGCTGTGTTCATTAAAACAATTTTTAGCTCCAAAGTGTTCAGCTCCATGTGGACTCCATGTTGTCTCCTGATCTTGATGATGTATTCACCTTAATCCTTCATCTAAAACATAATGCAATCATCATGTTTAGCACATCTAAAACATGCTGTGTCACCATGAAGACATCCTTGTGAGTCATCTCCAATAAGTGCTGCTCCAAAAGTCTCCCAAACAAATGTCCAGTGCAAGCAGAGATTGCTGGAACATACCCGTTCACTGTATGTTCATAAAGGAACCACATAAATCGAAATGAGTTTTACCTACGTGGAACTAAGGCCTGTGTCATATGGATGTGGAGCAGGACATGCATGGCAAGATGTCTAGTGGGAATCTAATTGTGAAAATTCTAGACATGAACTTTCCTGAAAAGAACTTACGCAATAGCAGTGAAAACACTTCATTCATCTAGGGTGTGTGCTCTTGTGACTTCCACAGCTGTTTGTTTTCTGAGCCACTGGTAAGGCAATGCAAAGTGGGACCACTCACTCCAGATACATTTGTTCTCTGGTTTTATGTGAAACCTGACTGCTTGTTGACAAAATGTATTTCCATCTTTGCAATGATTCATGAAATCCTGCAGGTCTCTTGTGAGATCCTTAAGACAAACCATGTAAATTCAAAAATGGTTTGCTGGAAGACGTCGTAATCATTATGAAAATGTGTAAGGCCATGGCAGTTTAGGCAGCTGTGGCATGCTATTGTGAACCACACAGAGGGGTTGAATATATGGACTTTCTCACTTCCACAGGAATGGTTCTGTTGCATGGGAAGTGGAAAATGAGTAAAAAGGATGAAAGTGGGACAATACATAACACTTTGCAAAAATCAAGCTGGTAAGTTCACACATTTTATGGGCATACTTGTGTATCTCAGTGCCTTTATTAGCCTGCTGTTGTCTCTGATTATAATTTCGAGTATTTTGTTGTGCTGCTTCTTTCTTGTTCCTTAATAATGACATGGTCTCATTTTCTTGCAAGTTCTCATCTCCTCCACCTTTCACATTGTAATCACTTAGCACAAATGTAAGCAGACAGAAAAATTTTAACTTTCATCTTAGTTGAAACTTGGAGTGAATTCCGACTCAGTATTAAGCTTGGTCTCAGAGGCACTGCCACTCTTGTCCTCTCTTAGTCACAGTGTGTTATGTATCAGAGGTCCTGTTTTTGCCTTGTGAACTTTTCACAGAGCAAATTACCATTTATCTGAGGCTTTGTAGGGTACAGTTCCTGCACACTTCGTTTTATGCTGGCTGATAAACTCAGTAATGACAAATTAATTGCTTCCATTTTTGACTGCTTCACTGGAGAGGTTTGACCCCAGAGTCCTTTTGCATGACAGCAGTAATATTTTCAAAACTAAAATCTCTGCTCTATTTCTATAGCTGTGGCCCAGTGCAGTCTACCTATTTTCCAGTATGGCAGCTATCTCAAGAGTTGAACTTTTACTACATTATTACCAATATGCTACGTGCTGCCTGTCTTGAAGTTTGTGGAAGGCAGTACCTGTTTCCATAGAGCAGCCTACATCTGCCTGCCACTACTGCTCTGATTATTTCAGAGAGTGGGAGCATCTGATAAGAGCATTCTCTAACATCATCTTCTGTGTTCTGCTGCCAATGCTGTCACCATGGCTTGACAGCCCAAAAGATGAATGTAATGTGTCACAAGAATTTTCAAAACAAATGTCTTCAGTCCAATTTATACTTAGCTCTTAACCAGTTAAGATTCAGTTCTTCTGATATTATTTTTACTTTGGTATCTGTCTGTCTGAGTTATTTGATCTCTGGGCCTCCATTGTTTACTCTTTTATCAAGGATGTTATTCCTCAAAGGCAGTAAGATTAAGCTCTGTGAAGAAAGGTTTTAGGTTCAAGCCATTTGTTCTTCTAAGCTTATGCCAGAGGCTGTATCATATAAAACAAATCCATCTTAATAACTATCTAAAATACCTGGAAAATTGTTTTGTAAATGCCTGATCCTTTCTTGTATCTCTTATTTTCATAGTTCATTTTGGTTTTGAATATTATTGCTTAGTCTCTCACATCCTAAGAAGGAAACACATCTAAGACAGAAACAGTTTTCCATGTGACATGCAGGAACTTTCACTATATGTAGCAAGCTGTATTGCATAGTTACATTCTTTCCAAACTTTTAATGGGGGAAGTATCTAAGAACAAAAGGGTTCTCCATCATTTACTATGAAGTTTTGAGTTGGTATGATGTACTCTATGATTTCCAGAGGTCATGGGAAATGAAGGATAAAATCTTAGGCTCAGCTTCAAATGGCTTACTTTTATGAGTTAAATTTGGCTTTGCAAAATGTTTAAATTCAGAAAGCCTTTTTCCCCTCTGTGTTCTTACCCTGTGCTCCAGCTCTTGCAAACTGTTACCGTACCTTTTGTTCCTGTCCAGCATTTTGTCTGGTTTATTTCTTGAGGTCTCAAAAGGACTTTTTGCTCACCTGAACAGGCAAGCTGCTCTCTGTTCTTGCAGTATTTGAGAGTTCAAATGTCTGTTTTGTCTTTTGGTGACAGTACCTGCTCATTTGACAAGTGAAATGCGGTCCTGAATTTTGGTGTTGGAGTCCATTTTTTGCAGATATTCAGATTTCTTCCAAAGATACAAAAATGTTGCATAGCTTCTATAAGGTTGGAGTCAGGAGAGAGACAGAGAGAGAACATATTAGAATGGGTAAAATAAACAGGAGTTATAGCAGTTCTCACATAGTGCAGTATTTTCTGGTTCAGCTTAGAGCCAAATGCCAGTAGCTCATCGTGCATGAAGCTCCAGGCAATGTGAGAGTGCAGCAGTCACACTGAATGTACCAATTCCTGAAACTGGGAGTCCTCCCAGTAACAGCTGTGAGATGAGGCTGGAGGTGGGGGAGGGAAATGCTGCTGATTATCCAATGGACTGAAGAGTTCCTTATGGCCCAGTATTGCTAAGAACATGAGAGAAGAGCTTCATTGTTATTCACCATGGTAAGAGTTCAAGAATTTATTTCCACCTGAAAGATGCAAGTCTTCTGGGACTGGTGTTTTCAGGAGCTCTGTTTGTTTTAGTAGACTGACATTTTTAGCTTGCATTTTTTTATGCTTTTGAGGTAGTTTTAGAATTACATGCATTTTTAGGACTACTTTTAAAAATCAAAATATGTAAATTAACTGTTAAAATATGCCACTGAACTGTTAAAAGATACTGGTTTTTAATTGAAGCAATGATTTTTGCAAAAACTGTATTTTTTGCTACTGATGTCTTAACTGACTGACTTAGGTGTTGTGTATTGGAGTCAAGTACTTTCCTGAAGAATGTGCCATAATTTTGGAATAGTAGATGTGATCTAGTTGGTAGCTAATTCTCTCCATGCAGTTAAATTTCCTATTAAAATACTACTTCCATATCATATTGATTTCATTTTCCCCTCTCTATTTTCTTTTCTTGATTTAATTTTGTTCATCCTTCTCCCTTATGTAGGTGGATAGTTGTAAATTCTGTTCTGTGGAAAATTATTTTGGAAGCTTTAAAATACCAGGACTTGTTTGTATTAAAAGGTGTTCAGTTGATCCTGTTATTGCAGAAACAGTAGTGCTGCTAATGGTGCTGACAAAAATATCAAATGAGGCAAAAAAATATGTGTATCTAAGAATTTGGTGTCCTTTTGAAGTGAACTGATTCCCTTTGCCAGTTCTTCTTCAAAGAATGTTTAATGTTGTGTGTATGGAGGTAGCTGAAATTCTGAGTTATGCAAAAAACAAACTCAGGGAGCAGTCAAAAAGTTAAAGGAAATTTTGAAAAACAGATAAGAAATAAATGCTAATGGTGCTAGAGGCTGGCACAAACTAAGCTGGAAAATTCTGAACTGGAAAGGTTTTAGTTTTCTCTTTTAGGGATTCTGGTAAATAGATAGGATGTAAAGTTATCCGGCAGGTTATTCTCTCCCCTGTTGTTTCAAAGTAAAGGAGAGGGGTTAAAGAAATACTTAACAGAAGAAAGAAAGATTCTTCTAGATAGTACCTCCTTTTCTGTTCTCTTTGTCAAAATGCTTTTGTTTTCTCAATAAGATTATTTCTTTATGACAGTTCCTTGTTCTATACCTGTTCAACAGGTAATATATTTTAAAATACTGAGCCACCTGAGATCTGTAAAGAAACTGTGATAAGACCTCAGAAAGAAGGTCTTCCTTCCATTTAAAAAATGTTTTTAATTATGTCCTTTCAATGCCTAAACCATCTGGACTGATGTTCCTGTGTGCCATGTCTGCTTTTGGACGTGATTTTTGTTTGTATTTCTAAATGAAAAAGTTCATGTGATTTTTATTTTTTTCTCCTCTCTTAAAGAAAAATAAGGAAAAAGTGTGCTGTCCTAATGTTAAATAAAGGACACCCATTTCGTTCGGATGATCTGTCTCTCTCTTTTGCAACGAGTTTTGGAATTTAGCAGAAAGCAAAGCATACTTTCATTAATTACAACTGTTCAAATTTGGCCAGGTTATAGGTGTCTGAAAACTATTAATTTGTTTTCATGTAGTAGATGTTTGTTAGAGATTGTAAAGAATCAAGGTTTCTAAAACTTTGAGTTGTCAAAGGCTGTTTCTTGAAGAGGTTGAAAGATGACTGGGAAATCATCTTTTAGGCAGCTGGAGCCTCTTGAGCTCCAAGTATTAGAAGAGAAAACTGAAGCTTTTCCTCTTGTTTCTTGGTTTTCATCTGACCAAAACATGCATATAAGCACAAACCACAGTCATGTACTGCTGACAGGTAAGGAGTGAAGATAAAAGGGAAGTTTTTCAAGCTTGGCTTTAGAAGAGTGGACATCCAAGGACACAGGCTAAGGTTCTAATGAAAAGGAGTGCTTTTCAAATAATGATCTTTGAGCTTGGTTGGCCCATAGCTTCCAAACGCTGTACACAGTCCCAGTAAGTCAAACTTGTCAAGTTGACTTCACTGGGATAATAATCTATGAATTTAATTTTTCCCTTGTCTGATTTCTAGATGTGGCAAACTGTGGTTAATATTTTAATTTTCAAATGATTGCCTAAATAGGATGGAGAATATTGTGTAACTCATTAAAAATACAAAAACCATAACAAACTTTCTGGAGTTGTCATTTACCTGTCAGAAAGGCTTAGAGCACAGAGTATCTGTTATTAATGAGTTTTCTTACTGAAACTAAAATTTACTCTAAAAATAAAATAGCCAAACCACACAACTGCTTTCAGATGTATATCTCATATTCCCAGGTATCAAGACAAAACCGTCCGTAAAAATTTGTCTAATAGTTGATTCTTCTGGTCGTTGGAATCTTTCTTCTGATCTTTTATACTTATAAAGGAAAATGTATAGAACATGACAGTATTTCTAGCTTGTGTGTGCCCCATGTAATAACTGTCAGGTCATCAATGACAGCTGGTGTTTTTTTCCCTGTACAGCATCAGTCACTAGAAAAACAGCTCTTCACATAAGAGATCAGTTGACAGAAGAAACACACAAATGAGTTGTGTATCTGTTCTGTCATGAAAACTATTCACATTTAACTGTGTGTACTCCACAAGAAATAGCTTATATTCATCGCTTATCAGGGAGTTCTTAAACTTTTGAGCAATAAATAAATAGATTAAAAGATCAGGAGTGCATTTTTCAGTCTTCTAAATATCGTCATACTTGGTTCCTCTGGTTCTACATTAAACTCATTGCTTGAAGGTATTTTTTTTAGTCACACAGTGTAAGAACACTTCAGGATTTTGTGGCAGACAAATGTTTGTAACATAAACCATGAATCTCTACACAGCCACACCACCCAATAAAAAATAAATGAAAACTGAAGGTTAGATGCAGTAACACCCATTACTTATGCAGACGTATCCATAACAACTAGTACTTACCTCAGTGCTTTCTGCTCAAGGATGATGAGCCTATATATACAGTTTTTTCTCATCAAGGCATACTGTATCCCCTATGTTTTTATAAAGCACTGTAATTGGAAAGAGTCTGACAGAAGCCTTCCAAGTCTTCCATCTTGGCAATGAATCTGGCTGCAAAGCAGTTCTAGTTCTACAAAGCATTTGAAACTGTTTATCTCTCACTGCTGGTATTCATTGATTTGTTTGTATTTCTTCAGTGTCTCCTCTAGGCCTATAAAATTCTCTGCAGTGCTTCAGCTGACATGATGCCAAGAACATGCCAGTGAACTCAAACTGAGTGCTTCTATTAGATTTTCAGGGTGGTACTGGTTGCCTTGGGCATCATCCTCCCCACCCACCCTGACCACCGTTTTGGTGGCTCCAAGCACTTGTAGATCACTGAATGCTTGGATGCAGTGACTTGTGTTATATATACCTTGACTTGACAGGATAGAATCTTGCATTTTCTCCTCAGTGTTGTACCTTACATCTCAAGTTCTTTGTGTCTTTATTTACAGTGGCACACTATAAGGTATGACTGCCATAATACTGCTGCTACTAATATAAGCAAATGGCATTTTGTTTTTGTTGGAACTACAAAAAGAAGTGTATTTATGGCAAGATTTTTAAGTACAGTTGCACTTACCTCTCACTGTAAATACTCAGTTGTGCCAGCAAATATAATGTAGCATATGGAATCTCATTTTATTTTATCAAAATAGAAGGGTTGAGGGATAAATGAATAAATAAATATGGGTAAGTTGAGCAAAGACATAAAGCTTGTCAGGACTCTTAAGTAGTCTGTGCCTGAGCTGGAAATGGAACTTGTAGCCTTGGGTTTTAGCCAATTTGCATAGGTAACACATGAGGGCAGCTACAGTTACCATTGCACTGTAGAAAAAGTAGTCTTCTTTTTGATAAACGATCAGCTGGAGATGAAGAGCCATATGACATCATATGAGAACAGAAACTGATTAGCAATGACCTTTTTTCATGCCTGTGTGTGGATTCCCCAGACCTCTAGTTAGCATGCTGATGCTTTTGACAAATAGCTCAAACTTTATCCCCATTCTTAACTTGATATGCAATAATAATTATGGGGAGATGAGATCTGGAGGTGTTCTTCAACCCAGGTTTTTGTCTTAATTCAGTTCAAAAACATCATCTAGAATATAAAATATCATCTTTTTAAGAAACAGAGTTAAAAGCTTCTGTTAAAGAGTTGCATTTTTTTCCTCATTGGTCTTACTGGCTTGATCTGTTAATTAAATAGTTTATACAGGTCTTTTCCATCTCCTATAACAGAAACTAAATTTGGAGCAGCTATTTTACAGCTGGCTAATGTTCTCAGGAAAGCCTCACTATTGCCTAATGCTGTTCAAAGGTGCATTGAAAAGAATTTATGATCTTAGTTCCTTTGCAGCAGCTGGAGTGCCTTTTAGTATTGCAAAACATACTGATTTATATTCTTAGCTGGTAGCTGCAGAAAGAAGGACATTTATTGCATGGAGGTGGAGAATGGACTATTGTCTTTCCAGCAGACACTACCTCAGGCTGCATCATGGCTGTGGTGCAGTCTGCCTCCTGTCATCCACCTCTGTCCTAGCCGACAGATGATTTAGACTGAGGGATGTTAGAGCCTGGTGTACCTTCCTGTGCCTTCCTTCTGCAGCCCACTACACCAGATCTGTTTCTAAATCAGATTGCAATGGGTTGTTGGAGTACTTGGATCTCACCCTATATTGGAATGATAGGCCAGTTTGTGCCTTCAGACTTGGAAGCTGAAAAGTGTTTATCCTAATGATATAACAATTAAAAAACTTAAATTTTGACTGCTCATTTTGAAATTCTGGTTACCAAGGCAATACAGAGGACATTGTCTGAGCGTTGTCAGCTGCATACATTTCATTGTTACTAAATCTGGTGAAGTGTTTTCCAAGTATATAAAGGGGAGGGAAGATAGAGCTAATTAGGAAAAGATGTAAACAATGCTAATTACCTCATCAAATTGGCAAGCTTGGCATCTGAGCTGATGCAGTGGAGAGCCTCTGGTAAAGAGCAACTGAAGCTTTTTATGGTTCAGCCAAATTGTAGGACTCTTGATACTCCCTTCAAAATAAAAACAAGAAAGCCTCAACCCCAGCATTTTACATTAGTACTTGGCATGGACAGATTTCGACTAGCAGTAAAAGCAATACTTCTGTTTGTTTGTTTTGATTTCATCTCCCTTCTCCTCCCCAGCAAGAAGAAAAGCAAAAGAAGAGTTATTAATGTTTCTGGCTTCAGGGGTGGTGCTGACATGGGAATCCATGAACAATATGCAGCTTTTTCTTTGTTATGGGGCTTTTCTAAGCATCTTGTCTGCAGTTCATTGGCAGACAGACAGACAATGTCAGTCTCCCACTGAGGTGGTTTGTTTAAGGTGTTTTATTTCCATACTTCAATTCATGCCACCTTCCCTGCAGTTTTCTGTCATAGAAGATACTTGTCTTCATTTTGACTAGGCTATTAGGTAGTCTACTGACTGGAGTGAAAAGCTTTAGAGCTGGAATAAATTATGAAGGAGTTACCAGGCATTTCTCTGCTTCTCACTACAAATCAATACTACTCTGCAGAGAAGAAGTGAGCACAATGACACTGCATTAAGGCATTAATATTAAAAGCTGCTAATATCTGACCTGAGATATCTGGTCTCCCTGAGAGGGAGATACTTCACTTAGCCTTAGCAGATATTAATTATTTATGTTACTTATTTACTCCATGTTAATCCTGAATACAAGGAGAGTTCAAAGCACCTTTAGCTAAGTATCTCAAATATTGCAAATATTGTCTTGATCAGTATCAGGTGGTGACAGGCAGGTGTCTATTGAAGGTGGAGAAAGATCTTGTTGCCAATTCTTTTATTAGTTTGTTTAGAAAGAGCAACCCAAACAAGCTCTTTCCCCTGAATAAGTACATTTTTAATAGGTCACACCCTTTTAACCAAGTGTGCAATTGAAATATTTTAAAGAGTTTGCTTAAACTTTTAAAGCTATTTCTTAGGGAGAAACAGACTGCAAATGGGGAGACAACTGCTGTTGAGTGTAGTGCTTGAAAAAGTGATGCTATTTTTCTAATGTTATGTACAATTACATTTATAAAATGATTATTGAAGTAGGTTTTGACAGAGAACTATTATTTTTAAAGTTGGAAGTGTATTTCTTTAGACTGGTAGTCTTTTTGGGCCAAATTATTTAAAGCTCTTTAGAGAATCCTTCTAAAGCCTTTTTTTTAAAAAAAAAAAACCAAACTCCCAAGACAGTAAGTAACAGCAGAGCTTGAATAAACATTGAGCTATATTAATCAGAATTTAAATTGTCTTTAAATTCTGCATCAGAACCTTTATTTACTAAGTGTCTCCATTTTATCATATCCCTTAAATAATCCTGATAACTGTATGATGTGCTTTTTATTTCACAATCAGCTGTTGATCAGAGGAGGAATGGACTAAAAATAAAATTTATTGCTGTAATAATGGATGCTACCAACTTAGTTAATTGCTGTTTAGTAGTAAAAATAGTAGAATTTAGAAGGTACTAAACCATCACTTCAGGAAGCAATTTTTTTTTTTGGCAGCAATTGTAAAATTATCAGCTGGATTGTTTAGAAGTGAGATACAAGGAAAGGTGTATATATACTGTAGATATTTAAGTATCATGATCTGAGGAGGCCTTGCTTAAGTTTTCAACATCATTGATGTCCTTTCTCCCCTTCCAAGTTCTTCTTGATTCTAACTACTTAAAATACAAATAAGGAAAATAGCTGATATTTTGGTGATTCTGAAGAATCCAGTTTTCAAATTTCTACAGACTTATAAATACAGTAAATTTAACAGTTTTGAAACACAGTATATGACCTTTTGAAGTCGTACTGAGCTAGAAGTGAGGTATTGCTTGTCTGCATTCTTACAAGACACCAGAAATACACAAATTGAAAGGTCATGAGCTTTCATGAACGGACTTTCTTCATACATACTTAAGTACAAGGAGAAATTTTACTCTTTGTAGGAAAATTTGTCTTCTGTATCTTTTCTCTTACCCTAACTTAATTAAAACAGATTTTTGACATATCAGTGCATTTACTAGGTTGCTTGATCCTCTTAGGTGTTCCTGAGCAGAAAATGAGCTTTCTCTGCTGAGAAGCCTTCCTGAGTTTGACTTGTATGAACCTGGAGCACCACTTAGACCTGCCAGAAGTGCATCACCCTTCTGTTGCTTATTACATGAAACATGAAGGAAGTAGAGACACTTCAGCTTACAGGAATGTCAGGCAAAACTGTGGAAGCCAAAGAACTGAATGTAATGTTCTGTGAGCTTTTTAAGTGAATAGGCTTAATTGTAAATATGTTTGTGTTTGGGTTTTGTTGTTGTTATGGTAAGCTAACTTCGTGTGAATTGGTGTGACAGTTTGATTAGTATTTCTCAAATTCTACATGAAAGCAAACTGTTTTAGAATTCTAAAGGAATTGGTAACTGCATTTCCTTTGTGTTCACATTGGGAAATTATTTTTTATTTATTGAACACAGTATGGTTTTGATCTGGATAATGAAGTAAAAATAGAATGTGTAAGAACATGCTTTGGCCTTCAAAATCTTACATTATTAAGCTCATTGATTTACTTACATCTCTACTGAGTGTCAATATTTTAATCTTATCTGAATTTATTTTTAACTAATCGTTCTTCCTTCCCCTCTTAGGTTTTCTTTCAAAGACACTGAAACTTAGCTTAATTCAATCTGATTTGGGTTTTCTCTACATCAGAGCTATTGAAAGCAGAACAAGTACCTCAATACCTTTCCGTTTTGAAGAAACGACTGCAAAGAAATAGCTAAAGAGTGGCGATACCCATTTATTATTTGAGCCAGTGGATATTTTAAGTTGTAACAGAAATGTTTTCACGGTACTGAATGGCGGTAAGGGCCGAGGCTGCCGAGCACCCCTCTCCTCTGGGAAGCTGAACCCTCGTACCTGTCCCCTTCCTCAGGGAAGCCATTTTGTGATCCCCTTTCACAACCCAGCAGCCCGGGCTCACGGCCAGGGCCCCTGGGCGGCCTTCGCAGCCTCCCGTCTTGCCGTGACAGGTTCGCATGCTCAGGTTTCTTCGGTCGCTCCTTCTGACCGCCGTTCCCTGACAAGAGAGGATTTATTATTTTTTTTTTTAATTATTATAACTGTTGTTTAACGTGGTGCTATCACCCTCCCCATCACTGCAAGGCGTAGAGTACCTGGAGGGGCCTACCAGAAGTGACAGGGGAAACACCGCGGTGTCATTTATAAGGAGAAAACTCAAAAGGTGAGAAGCGGATAAAAAACCCCTCCTCTTACGGCCGCTGAAGCGACGTCTGTCAGACAACAGCCGCCGGGCTGCTCCGCACCTCAGCAGCGCCCGGGAAGGGAAATGGCGGCGGGCGAGTGGCGCTGCTGGCCCGGGCCAACCACCAGGGGGCGCGGGGAGGCCCCGGCTCTCTTCGGGGTCGCGGCCTCCGCCTTCACGGAGCCCGGGGGGTGGCAGCGTCCTGCCGGTCCGACCCGGTCGCTGCTGGCCGGGCCGGGCGGAGCACGCAGTGCTAGGTTTCTGCGTTGAAGCGCAGGGGAGGTTTGCGAAGCCTGTGGTAAATCCAGTGGGAAGCGGTCCTCTCATCAGAGCTGAATGTCTCGTTTCTCTTTAACCTTCTTCTAAGGACTCGTCCGAGGCGTGTGTCTCCCCGTGGAGGAGTGGCAGCCGCTGCCTGCTCCGGGAAGGGCGTTTCGGTCGGGTTAGGGGATAAAGGCGACTTTCTCGGCGTGAGTTACAGCTCTGCCCTGCTCCTGCCCTTGGGGATGACACACCGGGATGAGTCAGCCCCTGGCAATCTCCTCAAGGCTTCATTATGAGGAAAAAGTCACTTGGCTGCGTGGAAAACCTGAAGTTTCCTCACTGAAGGAAAGCGGCGCAGCATTCCCTGTGACAGAAAAGGTGTCCTCTCATCCCTCCACAAGGTTCAGTTCAGGAACGATTGAGTGAGGGTAGAAACCCCGGGGTTTTTTTGTGTGGGGGGGGTTTGTTGTTTTTTTAGTATCAGTTCAGACCCTTGTGCTGGGACAGTAAATTAAGTCAAGGTGTGAGACTTCTCATCGTCCCTGCCCTGGCAGCTTTTGATCTCCAGGAGCTGGATGCAAGTGGTGTTCTCTTCAGTGGAGGGCACCAAACCACTTGCCACACTTGGCTTTCAGTGGCTGGCGGCACTAAAACTCAGTAGGAGGTGAGTTTAGTGCGTTAAATAATCTGTTTCACCTTACTCTAGTTCTCAAGATAATTTGAAATGCTCTTTTGAGAGCAGGTATCAAAGGTACGGAAGTGCTGATCTGCTCCACCGTTAGTACTCAAGGGCAGACAAAATAGTCTTACTGCTAAAGGCTTATGGTTAACAGGACTTCCAGAATTTCTTACATAACAGTCCTTGTTATCCTAGTGATTGAATATTAGATTTTTAATAAATGGTGTTGTAGAAGAGCAACATTAAGCCTTAATGAAAACAATTGTAAGTTTGTTTGCAGAGAAGTATATTTTTGCCTCACAGTGCACAAATGTGAACCTAATATTTTCAGTGATGATGTCTTCCTCTTACAGAGGTAAATGCTACCCCTCTGCTAGAAATAGACTGGGTACATGGTGTGTCTGAGTGGTGACAAATATGGAGTTATTTGTAGTCTCAGAGAAGGCATCACTGGTGGTGAAGGTATTTCAAGTGAAATAATTTTTTTTAAGATACAATATGTCCAAGTGGATTTTGGAAAGGACATTTCAGCAAATAAAGGTTATCTGAGCACTTGGTATTCTTATGCAGTCAGTTCCTGTCCTTGCTCTTCTAGCCTCTGGCCCCACCAGCCATGGCTGCCATCTTGGGGAGGGGGCTTCTCTTGAGTAATTCTAAGTAATGAGGCCATTTCCTTCTTCCTTAAAAGAAATCGATCAGTTTCGTGTACTCCCTGTTCTTGTCAGCAGGAAGTGAAGGTGAGTACTGTGTGCAGTTTTGGGCAGCACAGTGTAGAGAAGACATCAAGATATTGGAGAGCATCCAAAGGAGAGCAACAAGGATGGTGAAAGGTCTGTAAGGAATGACTTAGGAGGAGCAGCTGAGGTCACTTTGATTGTTCAGTTTGGAGAAAAGGAAGCTGAGGGGTGACCTCATTGCAGTGTGTGCCCTCCTCACTAGGGGAAGAGATGGGACTGGCACTGATTTCTTTACTCCTGTGACTGAAGACAGGACTCGGCGAAATGGTAGGAAGATAAATCAGGGAGGTTTAGGTTAGATATCAGGAAAAGGTTTTTCACCCACAGGGCAGTTGAGCAATGGAACAAGCTCCCCCGAGAAGTGGTCACAACACCGACCCTGCCTGAGTTCAAGAAAAATTTGAATGATGCTCTGAGGCACCTGGTGTGACTCTGGGGGTGTCCTACATGGGGACAGGAGTTGGACTTGATGATCCTGAGGGCTCCCTTTAAACTTGGCATATTCTGTGATTCTGGTCTGTCTCCTACAAGACTGTTCAAAGTGTTAGTCCAGAAGTTAAGCTTTTTACAGCAATTTTAATGACTCTTAGGAAAAGTATGTATTGTTGCCTTCTAAATACATCTCTGCCTCAAAAAGTAAACCAAAGAACCCATCAACCACTGTTTGCAGAGGAGTGAAGACAGAGTAAATAGCTCTACCTAACAGTCTTTCCTTTTTGGTTCCTGGTAAAGGTGGTGGTTTGATTTGTGAAATACTAGCATTGCTGCCTATAGTGGTTCATTTTAGTGTTTTCAGACAAATTTGGATGTAACCTGTTTTCAGTGACACTTGAAAATTTACTGCCATGTTGATAGTCAGAAATGGAGATTTTCTGACACTGCAGATGAAATACGTGCCACTGAAGCTCAGTTGTGGTTTAGTGGGCCGTGCATTGAGATATAATCCTATTATTTTAACTCCCTGGTATCATTACTACTTTGGGAAATAAAACCCTCAAGCATCCAAACTGTCAAGATACATATTTTGATCTTTTATTTAAAGTAATGCTAGGCTTTATTTATTCTGGAATGTTTAGCCAGGTTTTCGTTTATTAAAACTAGATGAGAAGAAGGGCCTGAGTATTTGAAAAGTAATAAGGCACAACACAAACCTATACATTTTCAATTGTTTTTAAAGGAAAATCATCTGTTTTGAAATAACTGCTTGCTTTATGTAAAACTGTTTATCCTAAAATAAGGAGTTAAGTATCTACTCACCTTATGCTTGATTTGAAAAAGTACAGTCATGACTTATGTAAAGATGGCTCTTCTACTACTAGTTAACTGGCTTTTGCCCAGAAAGTCTGAACCTACCAGTAAATTTGCCCAGGCTTTGCCCTGGTTCTCATAGAAACCAACTAAACTAAACCCTCAATTAACCTATTGCCAGCTCCAAAAATTATTTCCTCATAATTTTTTGCAAAATACTGAATGCAGAATGAACGCTCATCGTTTCTCTCGTCAGCTTCCAGATGTAATGGATAATGATGTGTATGACCTCAGGGAGTGGAGAAATGTGTGAATTTTGGAAACGGAGTTTTTTGACTAAAAATCTGCATGCCGGGGCTGGCTCTGCATGGGAAAGCACCCTCTGGCCCTTCTTCTTCATTCTCTCCAGCCTGTCAGTGCTGGGAAGGAAAAACACTTTCCTGGCCTCCTGCCCTGCTCACCCCTGGGCTACCTGGGGAGGGTCACAGCTATGGTGGCAAAGTGTTTTTATTGGCCTCGTGTGTCACCTGGAGAGGTGACACAACGTCATCAAGAGTTCTTTGGGTGTACTAGTGCTGTGTCCCCATTAGAGGGCTCTGCCAACATAGCTGTGGTGTTACCACTCACACAGGGGAGCTCCGAGCATAGCCGAGACCCTACAAAAGTGATTAAAAAGAGCATCACGCTGGTCGGTGTGTTTGAGGAGGATGCTGCATACCGTGACAGTGGTTTTGTCATTGTTTCAGAACAGAATAATGCCCCCTAAATTACGGACTTAAGTTTTCTAAATTAGTTTTGGGGAGCTGCTGATTCAGGTGAATTAAAGATGATTGCTTTTTCACAATATAAGAGTTTTTAAAACTCTCAGACAAAAGAAGTTTCGTAGGGTGATGAGGAATAAAAATACTAATTTCGTTATTGAAATGGGTTTATTTTAAGTAGCACTAATAATACGTGTTATGTCCTGTGTGTTTGAGTGTTAACTAAGAATGGACCTTTTATTTTAACACTATCCAATGGCACCTCCTGAGATTATTTGACTTGAATTAAATGTTGGGAAATGCAGTGAAAATAGTATTCTAAATTTTCTCTATCTCAAGCTTCATTAGGTATATTTGCACTTAAAAGGTGCAAGCAAGATGTTAACATCAAATGCTTAAAACCAGAATACATCTCACAATTTAAAAAGTAAGACAGCAACAGATTTCTTCCCCCCCCCCTGAAGGACCTTTCTAACACACTGTTGGTCTCCTGGTGATTTGATTTATTAATATTTTACCTAATAAAAGTAACCATTAATTATTGCATTTAGTTTCAGCAATAATTGTATGTTTCAAATAAAAAACTAATTAACATAAGAAGTTGAAAAGCATCACAGCACATAAAAGTGTGCTTGCAGTTCACTACATCTGAAAAATCAGGAGGCACCTTTTTGACACTTGTAGTTCTGCAGCTAGTTACCAGCAATTGAGTTCCATTTGAATAGAAATTAAGAATCTGATTTATACCATTATTTTTTATACGCTGAGACATGAGCTACCGAGAGTCTAATGAGCGTGTCTGACAGTAATATTCTCTTAATGAATTTATGCTTATACCCTCCTGCCCTGCTTCATAGCTGCAGCTGGAATTTTGGGTGGCTTTTCAGAGGAGGAGGTGCATGGGAGATGGCTTAAAAACTGGTTTGTTGGTCCCGTGCCATCCTTTCTACTGGAGGCAACCACAGGCTGAAGCAGCTGTAGTTGGTAGTGTGTTGTTTAGCTGTACCAGAGGTCTGAGAAGGCACATGTGGATGGGACTGTTTCTCTAATCAGCCTAGCTTCTAATGGGACCAGGAAAGACCTCAGCTTGAATCTCTGAGCTGAGATAGGTTGCTAGTTGTGCTCCCATGCCAGAGAAAGTGTTTGGATGCAGGATGGTATGCAGAGAGCTCAGTCGCCTTGTAGGGATGGGAAGGACGGTGTGATGTTGTTCCTCTCATGCTGCATATGACCTTAAAGGTTCCCATTGAGAATGCTTACAGTATATGGTCCTTCCTCCCCCTCCCCCCATCTTTTAAATAAAGAATTTCATAAATTCTGCGTTTGGTTTATGGTACTGTAAATTGATGTAAAGCTAAAAAGCAACTCTTAGGGCAGCCTTAGACAAATGCTGGTCAACTGGGCTGCCCCACTGCAGAACAAAGGAAAAGATCCATTGCTTTGATCTGACCACTACCTTGCAGTTATTGTAGTGTGTTTGATACTATCCAACCTCAAATTATTTTGAGAAGAGAGAAATAGAAAATTCTTTTCATTTCTGACGTGGCAAAGCTCTTAGTAAGACAGTAGATTAAGTGTAATAAGGACAATAAGAGTAACAAAGTCATATTTTCAAATAAACACATGAAGGCATGACTAAGTTGATCAAGTGTTTGGTTTGAGAGTTTCTGTCCTGTTCTTATTTGTGTGTTGTGTTATATTTATATATAATGTGTGGCACTGGGAAGTTATTCACACTCTCATTTTTCACTTTAATTGCCAATTTGAAGACAGCATGACAGATCCAAAGGTTGCTTTCAGCAACTGAAGAGCACTGTGGTCACTGACTAGTATGCAATAATTAACTTAATTGCAGAAATGAGAACATTTTAAAGATTCAGAATCCATGATTAGACACCATTTCACATATAAAATATCCTGCGTATGGTTATATCACAAGTTTTTTTTTTTAATGAAAGATGCTTTTTTTAGAAGACTTGCAAATGTTTATATCTATTTGCTTATTTGTTTTTTAAATTAAACTCTGAAAATGTCAAATGATCTACTCAGGTGTATTTCCAAGCTACCATTTAAACCTGAAATCCTTTTAATAAGTATGCATTAATTAGTACATGTGAAACTCTAATCTGAGAACTCTTATTGGCTGGGCAGCGGGGGGGGTAAGGCTTGGCCTTTGCTTCTAAGAGTTCTCAGTCTGAAATAGTGGGAGCTTGCAAGAATGAAATAATACTACTTAGTAACAGTGCTGCATAAAAAATGTTATTCTTTTCCACTTGCTTATGTAAAAGTTGTTCTACTCTTCTGTTTGCTGTAAGAATAAAGCACAGATTGGTTTCTCTGTAGGTTATCTGAAACAGCATATACTACCTTATTACCCATCAAGATACCATTTTCTCATATAACTAAGCTCAGAATTTGTGTTACGAAGCAGTTTCCTGAGTGCTAGTGCAGCAGTGAATTGGATGCTGTTGATTATGGTGTTCTTGGAGGTTTTTGTGCTTGAATTTTCTGCAGGCTGCTTTTGAACTTGTGTGACCCTGGTTTTATATGGTCTGTCTCGCAGTGATGTTCTCCTGACTCCTCCTTACAGGTTCTGCAAACTTAACACTCAGTGAAGGTAAAATGATGCAGCGGTGTCCCTGGGATCAGGGTGCATTTGCTGTGAAGATGCTGTTTTTACAATTTCACATTTTCTTCAGGAACTTTTATGAAGACTGCCTTACTTCCTACTATGGGTGACCTGTGTGAAGAAGCTAGAGTATGCTAAACCAGGGTGTTAAGCTTTTTTTCTGAGGCAGCCTTCGTTTAAATAAATCTTTTGTTTGATATTTTTTTTTGCTTACCACTTGTCTACATGCCTAATACGTAATTTGCAGTTATTAAGATAAATTCTAACTTTTGTGCTTGCACAGGCTTTAAGAGAAGTCTGCAGTAGTCTAAACTTTGGACTACGACCTATAATGCCTTACGGTGGTTTTGGACTCCATTTTCCTGCTGCGGTAACGTAGCAATTTCAGTCAATCAGTGACTGAGTGGAAAGCACTGGTTTAAGCTGCAGCAGAGTGCCAGTAGAGCACTGTCACACTGGTAGAGCTGTCTTCAAGCCTGCCAAAAGAGTGCAGTTTTGTGACCTTCTTGTAATATTTATATAGCCTGTGTCCTTTGGAGTGGGTTTTTTTCATGGTTTCATGTTCTTACGAGCAATTTGACATGGGAAATAACCAGTTTGCAGCTAACTGAGAAATTTTTGCAGGTCTGGGATAGACTAAACAGGGAAAATTTTGTGCTAAAAAATATCCTGAGGCCTTTGTGTTCACTGAAACTATGTAAGTTGAAATAAATAGTGTTTTCTTGCTTTTACTGGTGGCTTTCTTAGTTGTCTCTTTAATGAGACCCTAATCTGGAAATGTGGAAGAGTTTGTTATATAATCAGTTTCACTCGATTCGATAAGTTCATCTCTGTAGCATTTAACACCTTGATCTTGGAAAGAACTTATCATGTGTAAATATTAAAGGTGTTCTTGAAGTCAGATAGGTTTAAACTCTTGCAGAAGCATGGTACTAATATTCCATTGTTCTCTCTTTGAAGTGTGGAGCATCATAAGAGATGAGGGGAAAAATTTTCTGTTAAAGAAACAATCAGTTAATATCTGTACAGTCATAGTTGGCTGTGATCTTATCCTTTAGATTTATAAGAACATCTAAACAACACTGCATGTGGAATTGAAATCAGAGTGGCTTCCTTGTCATGAATGTTTTGAGCGGGTAACAGTTTCCAATAATATTGAATGTATCTGTTTCTGGCTTTTTAAGTTACATCCACGTAAGAACAATGGTGGACTTTTCAGGAAGCCAACAGAAATGTTTACCTTGGCATCATTAGTGAATCAAGCTGGTTTCAAGGGAAGTTTAGGTTTTTATTAATTAGCTGTGCTGACTTCTATTGGGCAGTTTTCAAGGCCAAGTGAAGTACAAGACAGGCACTGTGAAACTGGTTGTGGGCGAGCGGAAGGTGTGTACGGATGTTCTGACAAAGCCAGTTGAGAGTCTGGGGGATGTCTGCATTGGCAGTTCAGTCCACTGTGATGTTGCACCAATCTTGCTTAAATAGGTGAGATTAACCATAAAGATATCTGAGTGACTTTAAAGACAGATCATACTGCAGGTCCTTGGTCTCTGTAAATGTGAGTTTTAGTGCTTCTAAAATCCTTTGTAGGGCCATTATTTTCATAACACTTGAGGCATTTTGTTACTTTTTTTTTTTAATTATAAAAAGAAACAGAAATAACCGCCTTGGGCTGGCAAGGGAAGTTTGTCTTTTTGCTTTGTTTTGCAACTGTTTGGCTTAAGTAATAGTAAAGCTGATAGAACACATTTTTCAAGTCTACCTCTTTTTAAGATATGGACAACCTCCCTCTCCCCCTGAAATACAGTATTTGCAACATCAGTGGAATCTGTTGGTGGGTCACAACTACCAAAAAAAGTTATTTAATTTATATGTGAACAGGGCTTCACATGTCCTTCTTTTGGTACCTGGACTCTTGTCAACCTTGACCTCAACTTCTTCCTGTGAAGTGGTGGTACAGTTGGGTAAAAGCAGCATTGGCCACTTCCCATTGAAGGCAAAGAGTAGTTTAAATTTCTCCTCCTTTAAGTAATTGTGTTCTTCTGAGACTATCTGTACCACTTTGCTTGTGGTAGAAACCTTTCCTAGTTCCTGTAAGAAAAAAGCTTGTGGTTAGTAAGTCAAGAGAGGTTCTCCTCCCCCTCTATTCTGCATTGGTGAGGCCGCACCTGGAGTATTGTGTCCAGTTCTGGGCCCCTCAGTTCAAGAAGGACAGGGAAGTGCTTGAAAGAGTCCAGCGCAGGGCCACTAAGATGATTAAGGGAGTGGAACATCTCCCTTATGAGGAAAGGCTGAGGGAGCTGGGTCTCTTTAGTTTGGAGAAAAGGAGACTGAGGGGGGACCTCATCAATGTTTTCAAATATGTAAGGGGTGAGTGTCAGGGAGATGGAGTTAGGCTTTTCTCAGTGGTGACCAGCGATAGGACAAGGGGTAGTGGGTACAAATTGGAGCATAGGAGGTTCAAGTTGAATATTCGAAAAAATTTTTTTACTATAAGGGTGACAGAGCCCTGGAACAGGCTGCCCAGGGGGGTTGTGGAGTCTCCTTCACTGGAGACATTCAAAACCTGCCTGGACATGTTCCTGTGCGATGTGCTCTAGGTGGCCCTGCTCTGGCAGGGGGGGTTGGACTAGATGATCTTTCGAGGTCCCTTCCAACCCCTATGATCCTATCATCCTATGAATAGTTGAGTAACTCCATCTCTCATACATTTTAGTCTTTCAGTAGGGATGTGGAGGGGATCTAGAACAAAACCCTGTGACAGTTTATATGAAATTCAAATACGAGTTTTATAATACATTTTTTTTTAATATTTCATTGAAGAAAAACCAAAACAACCAAGGTTTCCAAAATCTTAACACCATAGTAAAATAAGAGAACATAGCAAAAGACCCCACACAGCATTTCAGAAAGTACACAGTGCCTTTTCTCTTCCCACTGTGGAATGAAATCAGTGGAATATAATGCTTATGAAAAGAGACAAATAATGAAGGCATCTAATGTACAGTGGGTGGCAATTTGTTCTACCAGATTTAAAATGTTACAGCAAAACTAATGAAGTAGAGAGTCTTCCACAGACCATGTTAATTCAAGAAGTGAGGGTAGCTAATTAATGCTAATTAACCAGTCCCTTTGAAATCTGTATTTGTTTTTGTGTGTCTGCTGTCTGGATATTTTTCTTACAAGGAGCTCCCATCAGTCCTAGGTTGCACTGCTTAAATACTTTTCAAGAAAAGGATTTGTCATCTGTGAGTGTTTAATCCATTATAGGTGTCTGTTTGGAAACTATTTCGGCTACTTTTGGCTGACTGACCAGCCTATAGGTGTTTGAAGAAACATTAACTAAACATTTTACATTGTACAGGGCCATTTTCTGAGACTGACAACAGATTTTTTTTTCTCCTCTGCTTCTTATTGGCTACTCAGATAGTTGAGAGTGTTGATTGACACATAACATTGTCCTCAGTGGAGTAACAGCCACTTGGAGGCTGTGGCTTTGGGCAGCATGTGTGATGTTAGGGAACAGTACTAATGTATATATAAATGTGTTTAGATGTGAGACAGGGTGTTGATAATCCGAGCTTGGAGGCTCTGCATCAGGGAATGCTGCTACTTAATCTTACTGTCCTTGTCTTTGCTCTCTTAAAAATAATATTTTTAAAAGGCTAAGAAAAAAAAAATCCTACTTACTGTCTTTTTATTCTAAGCAAGCCTTGGGTGGTTTTGGTCTTTTGTAGTTGTTAACAATAATGTGTATCCATCCTCTGTTCAAAGGTGTGCTAATATCAAGAAGGTGAGTTGAGACTGTCTAAATTGGAAGTAAGATACAAGAGGGGGGAGTCAGGGGCCACAGGCAAAGGGCAGTACAGGGAAAGGGTGATACATACATTCAGTTCTGTGGTACAAGATTAAACAAATAAGTATAGGTGTCTTAAGGTGATTTTTAATTTGTTGCTTTGTCAGGACGTTTTGAGGAGAGGAGTTGTCACCAAAGGCAAGAGAGAACAGTAAGGGAGAGAGAAAGAGTAGAAAGAAGTGGGGTTAGGGCAGGAGAAAGAAAAGGCACTCACTGAGTTTGGGCAGATGATGATGAGGGAATGGAGGCAGAAAGGAACAGGCCAGTGGCTTTTTAAGACTGAGAGAAAAGTTTTCAGTGGAGAGCCAAGTGAACATGTGCCCTGGATAACCAGGCTGGGCAGGTCTGAGGTGGGTGCGTGGAGGCTTCCAGTGCAGCCTTTGTGCCGCTCCACCTGGGGAAGGGCTGTGCTGGGGCCACGTGGATGCTGGCACCTGTGGCATAGCTGGCTTGGTCTCTGCTCCTTTCTGCTCTTCCGTGAGAACCATGTGGTGGCCACAGCACAAGTTTCTTTGCTTTCTGTTTTTTCTTCTGTTATTGTAGCTGGGAGAAGAGAAGTAATATCCAGCAGTGTTATGTGTAGTTCCCACTAGAGTGCAGAAGTGAATGCAATATTCTCATGACCAGCAACCCAGCAGCTGGTTGCAAGATGAACTAAAATGTGTTAAGCATTTTGAGTGCTAAATTCATACAAGGTTTTCTTGACTGCTTCCTGGATTATTTTTTTGGTGGAATTGAGATATACAACGCAACTTAAAATACATGTGAAGTCTGGTACATGGAGGAGGAAAGGATAGATCCACTCATCAGAGACTGTGTGCAGTGTGTTCCTTGTGTGTCAGACAACACCTACCGAGAGACAGGACTCTGCTTTGTGCAGATGCCAGCAAGCAAAATTCTCTGCTTTGATAATATACCCCTACAGTTGTTATGGGGCTTTTTTCTTTTTTGTCTTGGCATTTTCATCTTCAGCTGGTGTTATGCTGAGCTGGTGGTGAGCAGGGAAAGGGTGATAGACTCTCTTCATTAGAGCTTTCCTTTGTCCCTTCCCACACAGATACATGTATCATTGATGTAAAGCAGCCCCAGTTTTGTCTCCTTCAGTCACAGAAACTGTTGTTTATAGATGGAGGTTAATCCCATTTAAGAACTGGATTAGCAGAGACGAAGGCATTTAACCACAGATGCCTAAACTTGGGGTGGGGCAGTTCTCTGATAGTCCTGCTTGGGATTAATGCTCTGCAGACATTCTGGATCGAGACAGTTTTTGTGGCTGGCTGTGCACCGCCGAGGTGTAAATCTAATGGATTTTACCATGACAGCAGTTAGCCTGCTAAATGACTGTGGGTTTTGTAGAAACAAAGGCAAGTAAAAGATCTTTGTGTGTTGCATGAACCTAACTATGCCTCAGAGAAGTGAGTTATAAAGATAACATGTTAAGATAGCTGATGCTTTGCTGTCTTTGGTTAGCTTAATAAAGAGCAGTGTGGTGTGCTGGTAATTACTGCAGAATTTCCCCAGGCACCAGCAAGATCTGTTCCTTTTAAGGATAACAGGCTTGGGGTTGCTGGTTGGTTTGACACTTGTCCTTTAATCCCTCCTCTCTGAACTTCCTTAAAGATATTTATCTCTTTGGGGACATATCAGTAAAGGCATGTTGGGAAATCCCGGAGCCTGGGATTTTCAGGAGCAAACCTATGAAGAAAGATTAGGATCAGTCTGAGCTTTGATGGGGTGGGACAGGGGATTCCCTGCTCACTGAATAAAGACATTATCTGCTTCTGGCAGTGGTGTGACATAGGCACCTATCTCAAGCCCAGTCCCCATTCAGTTCAGTTAAAAATCTTTAAGGCAGTGCAGCAGAGACAGATTTCAAAAGAGTTGTGTCTTGTTTTCAAAACAAAATAAAACCCACAAAAAAACACCAGAAGAAACTGATAAGGTCAAACAAAAGTGATTATCAAGATAATGAGCTTTTAAGGATTAACAATGCTGAAAGTAGTAGGAGGAAGCAAGAACAATCCAAATTCGGGGTTTTGCTGTGGTTCCTCTCTCCTCCCTCTCCCCCTGTCCCCAGCACAAAAAGAGATGTTTCTCAGAAATAAAAAATAGCAGCAGTGCTATGGAAGCCCATTTAGTAAACACAGTTTGTATTCTTTATAGTTAAAATGCAGAAGTTGCACCCATAATTGCTTTTAAAGTAATGCATGAAATATTTTGTTAATGACTATAGTAATCTGTACAGACATGATGCATGTTTTCCATTAGGACTTCTTGAATATTTTTTAATGGTCAACTACGAAAGGTGCATTTCTACAATGTACAGAATGGCTGTATTTGAAACCTCAATATGACTTATTTTCTGTAAAAGAAAACCTCATAACTATGCACGTACTCCTTTTTTTTGTTTGTTTCAGAAATTTTAAACAAGACTACTACTTTGTTAGATGAAAGCAAAACTTAACTGAAAAGCACAGTGAAAACTGTGATTGAAAACATTCATTTGAGAGAGAAAGCACTTGAGGGAATTGGCTTGTGTTTGCTTCAGGGTTCTTGGTGGTCAGTGCTCTGCTTGGCAAGCCTTTGGATTCAAGTGCATTTTTGTGTGACTTCTCTGATTTAAGAGCTTCAGAAAATAAGCTGCAGAGAAGGGAGAAAGCAAAACTCAGAGTTGCAGAAGAAAAGTATCATGTCCCAGCTGAAGAGATCTTACCACTCTTGAAACATCTCTAAATGTGTCAAACGTATTTCAAAACAGCTATGTTAAAAAAAGAAGAAAGCTTGATCCTTCTAACATTAAATCATGGAAAGCAGTGAAAACTAATATTTATGAGGGGGATTGTGAAAGCTTGTGTGACAGTTAGAAATTACATCACTGTTGATGTTTTAAATTCTTGTATAAAGTAGTGCAGTGCTGTGTTTATGAATGAATGAACAAATGATTGTGCTGTGCTAAGCATGCTCTATGGATAAACTGGGTTGAGCTATTTTGTATCTGTTATCTTCACTTATGTCACTTTGCAGTATAAAGTCCCACATGTTCCTGTGTAAATATAGAAAACTCAGTTCAGTGTATGTATTTTTTATTCCAGATACAGACCCACGTGTATTAGAGAAACAAGAACTTCAGCAGCCAACCTATGTTGCTCTAAGTTACATTAACAGGTAAGTGCAGTTATTTTTCAAGTATAACTGATCTTGGTTTGCACAGAATTTGTATATATGCATATGCCAAGATGATATGCTTATGCATTCTCTCTATTTTGTTTCATGTTATATGACACTATGATAACACCTGATTTGAAAAGACATTTGAATTAAAATTTAACTAAATTTTAATCACATCTACATAGGGCACAAGCAGCTCTTCAGCTGCACGGCTCTGGTACTCTGAGGTTTTGGGCTTTTATGTTTAAGGTGTGTCTTGCACAAAACAAAATTATTTGCCTTTGCTTATTTTTCTGCTTTCTTTCACTCCACACAACTGAGTGGAGAAAGAAATTTGTTTTCAGTCATAAGTTAAATTTAACTGGCAATAGTCCAATATGTAAGAGAATTTTTTACCACAGTGTAAAATCTTCAGAATCTTTAAAAATCTTGCTTACTAGCTCTATATAACCTAAAACTTGGAAAAATTAAGAAATTAAACCATTTTTAAAGGATTTATCTAAATAACAAAGCCTTGGCTTTTCCATTATTGACTGATGGCAGAACTAAAACCTCCAGAGTATACCAGCATGGAGGAATGGAAGATGTTCTTGTGTTTCAGGCTTTGTTATGGTAAACAGCAGCCTGTGGGAGCTACTCCTTACTTCCCCTCTCACCTAAAGGCATTACAGAAATCAATGGAGGTAGCTCAGATTGCTTGTCCTCTGGGAGGGAAGTGACCCCTCAAACATGCTGCATGGAAGGGGAAAGATGTGAAGGGTTTGTGCAGTTCCAGTTCCCCCTTTCCAGTATGCTTGCCACAGTGTACTGTGGTTGAACGTTGCAGTTAGTTGCATTTTGAAAATGCATTTCTCAATATTCTAAGTGGGATTATTGTGTTTTATACCTGGGACACCTTTGTGTATTTGCTGGTTAGGGGATGAGATACAAACTTACAATTCTGTAAGATTAACCCAAAATTTAATTCAAGATAGACTGAATCGGTTGAAACCCTCATAGGTGATACATAACATAAACATTTTCTTTCTAATTCTAGTTCATGTTAAACAACAAAAAACCCAAAACCAAATAAAACCAACCAACCAAACAAAAAAACCCAACACTTTTTCAAACACAGAATCTACCGTTTTGCTTTGTATGATATTTGCTGTAGAGAAGGGGTGTCAGGAGAAGGGAGGGAGGGCAGGGATGACAACTTTGAGGTATGTTAGTGAGAAGGGGTGTTCACTTGGTGAAATGACTAAACTTTCTCCACTGCATGGGACTATGATGATTAAGAAGAAATGGTATTGACATGATTTCCTACTTGGCAAGTAACTCCTGCTCTTCCTGGAGACGGTTCTACGCTTTAAAACATTTTGAAATTAACTAGGACCCTTTTAAGCGCTTATTTCTGTTGATCTCATTTAACGCATAAAAGTGTGTTTCTTTTTCCTTTTTTTTTTTTCTTTTCCCACTTTGTAGGGTTGGTATGTTGTTATATATGTAGGGATGCTTCTCTCTTTCCATTATGTACTTGGGTGTTTTCTCTTGTTGCTTCTGTGGTAATTTTATTTAATGTCAGGGAGAGATATTTTTTTTCTTTTTAATTAGGGAAAAGTTGTCCTAAGAGTTTTTAAAATAGTTTGGAAGTAACACTTCATCTAGATTTCATTATTTTGATAAGTTTTTAAACTGAGTTCTTTGTGACTGAGGCAGTTTTAGTTATTACACATTTTGTTGTAACTTTCTTACCCTTTCAATTCTGATAAGTAATTCTGCAGAAATGAATTGAGCTGTTCTTATAGTAAAACCCAATCTGAATTGACTCTTATTTAAACCAGCTGCTATTTAATTGCTTTTTTAATTGTATTTTAATTTTTTCCAAAGTGCTGATGTCTTTCATTGAACCACCTGCTCTGTGCAGCTCAAGCTCTTGAGGGAGCAGCAATATCCATTACACTACGAGACATGCCTTTTTATTTCCCACTACATATGCCAGAGCTGAGTTCTGCTTTGTTGTCCCAGGCTATGAACTCAGATTTTGTAGCCTAATACATGTCATAAACATGTTGCATACTGTTAGATATCAAACACCAGATACTGCTGCACTTTTTTTAAACCCATGCTTTTATGGCTTCCAAGTGGAACTGAACTTAGCTTGGTTCCTGCTGTGAGTTCCAGACCTTAAAACAATACTTCTCTGTAGGTTTGTATATTCAATATGTTCTATGTGGGCCATACGTTCTCATGGAGCCTGGGAAAATAGAGACTTCTGATTCTCAGGGACTGCCAAAATTATATGATAAGGTGTACACTTAATATATGTCGTGGCAGAAAGATTAAGTGGGTGTGCTTTATGCTCTGCTCATTGCCATGGTGTATGGTGGCCACTATAAGCTAAAACCATAAATCTGGGTTGTCTGGTGTGATAGCTGGGAGGGTAAAGCAGATAATAAAGACAGAAGGGTCTAGGAGTCTTTGTTTCCAATCTAAAACATAGTCTTGTTGCTGTTTACCTTCTAGCCCAGGTTTTCTCAGGCGTATTAATACACCAATATTGTGTGTGCTTCTGAGGTCAGAGACAATGTTCAGATTGTCAACACCTGAATCTATACAGCTCTGTCTCTTTCTCTGCTGGAGATTTACTGCCATTGCAGCCTTCAGTAACGACACACAGATGCAGTTTCCATAGTGTGTGATCTTCATGTAGACAGATAAGGTGCCTTTTAAAACCAGTGGACAAAATATAAATTTTAAGTTATAATGGTTTAATATTGCCACATCAAACAGTTGCACCAGGCACCGACCCAGTTACCGCAAATCCTTTGCTTAGACGAACTTTTGTGTAGCCTTAATGCACTCCTCAGTACTGATGATTGTTTCCTACTTCATTTCCATTTGCTTTCTTAAGAGTCAAAAATGGAGTCAGTAAAGCAAAATACTGCCAAAGCAGATGCAGTTCATCTGCTTCCATCCTATAAATATGGAAATGGTTTGTCTGCAAGGAGTTCAATGGTGCCACCACCTAAATGGGATACTGGCTGTGATCTGTCAGGATTAGTTGCAACTGAGCACTTGGGCCAACATCCTCCAGTACCTTCTTAGAGGTATTTCTTTTGTATGTGGGTCAGGACACCTTTGTATTTTGTATCACATTGAAATGCAGAGATTAGCCTCAATATTTAGTATTGCTTATACTACTACTTAAATACAGTATTTAAAACTTGAAGTTAATTTACAGGACTATGGATTTTGCTTCTTGTTTACTGGAACATATTTAATGCTCTTTGTGCCTGAGCCTGTTATTCTGGGACTTTGACACCAATGGTTTTCGAGTTTGCAGTACTTCTGTGGAATGCAAAGTCCTAGCACAACTGCATACTGTCAAAGTTTTTAGGTTTGTGCCACCTAATGGGGAGAAACTCCTCAATATTTACACATTCTAAAATTTGTTTAATATGGGTACTGCTTGTTGCCTGTGAAAGCACCTGTTGTGGGAGCATGTTTTGTTGATTTATTTATTTATTTATTTATTTATTTTTTAAGCAAAACAAACATCTCATGATTATTGATTATTAGTACAAGTGAGAAGACAACAGAAGCATACAAGTAATTTTTCTGGCTAAGAACCTAATACTAACAACATCCTAAAACTAAAAAGCTTTTCTTTCACAACTTAATGAATAAAAATCCCTTGCAATTAATTTTTAAAAGAGGTGCTTCAGCTTTGAGATGGTACATACCAGAAGTCAGAAGAAGGCATAATTAATTTATTGGAGTAAATTCCTTTCACCTTGAAAACAAAAGGTAGGAGAGTCGTAGTAATTTGTAATATTGGAAGCATATTCCACAAATAGAACAACTGAATGTGCATTTAATACTGTTTCTATAAGGTAAATTGTCCTTAGGTACAGAAATTGCTTTGATTTTAAAATTTTCATCATGTTGGAGGAAAAAGGAAACTAGCATGCACCTTCAGTTGAAACTAATCTGTCTTAATTATACAGTGTTTCTACTGCAAATCACATAATAGCTGTATTAGGAAATCTTGAAAGCAAAGACTAGTGTAATCTTGAAATCTCTAATTAGCTACCAAAATAATTTTCATTATATTAGTCGTAAGGTTTTTTTTTAACAGTGGTTTTCTGTCAGTAATTGAGATCATACAAGAGAGGTCATACAATAAAATAGGATTGATCCTGCGGGCAGTTACAGCACACTGTGGCGATCGTTTCAGTGTTGCCTGTGGGCAATCTGTTGTAATAGGCTGTCAATATAAAGTTTACTCTTATGTTCAACTGGGAGCATAAATCAACCCCATGATAAAACCGTATAGCATTCTTGGGTGAATAGTCCAAGATTGCCCTTGCACTTCTCTGAGCCAGGCCTAATATTTTTGGCCCTCCCTTCAGATTTTATTTTTAACAAAAAAGATTTTGCCTCACTGTCACCATTATAAATCCCTGTAGGCTGCAGGCTTCTCCTCCCATTTCATTTTCCTCTCAATGGTCACTGATTTCTTGAGACGCAATTTCTCAACTTTGCTTCTTTTTTTAATACTACTAGAAGTAAAATCAGTCATTTCTGTGAGCATATGCATTTGTGAAAGGAATTAATTACATACAAAGTTCTAGCCACTGCAAACTGTCCTGGTGTCTTGTCGAGCTCACTGGTTCTGGTTATACTGCTATTACCTTTTTTTTCCAGGAGTAAAATTAACAGCCAACGCCATAGAATTTAATGATAATTTCAAAGTTATTTTAAAAAGTGGTAAATCTTTAAGTAGTAATATATTTAGTGTGCACTATTTTACTAATATAAAAACAAGAAGAATGTTTTGGATTTAGAGGCAATGCCCTTTGAATTACATCCACGTCATTTCTTGGGGTAGCCAGGCCACATGATACTAGTCCTTTGGGTTTTTTGGTTTTATTTATTTGTTTTTTAAAGGTGCTATGCTCAGTGCTGGGTATCAATATAAACTGCTTCTTACTCCTTTCTATACAGCAGGGTCCCTGTAGCCACTAGCCTCTTCTTATCATATCTATTCTTTATCACTGAGGCTACCTTCTGCTGTGTTTTTAGTGGGTTTCCTCTTACAGTTGATTCTGTGCATGCATTTAGTTCTAACAGTTAAATGTGCTTTCAGTAGGTACAGGCATTTATATTAAAGCTACCTAGCAGCATCTGCTGCTTTGGCAACAAATTGCACTTTTTCCTGTGGTTCTGCTGTAACATTTTTAACAGGTTGAACTAACTGCAGTAGTTAAATAAGAAGCTAATGAAATACTGTAGCCTCTCAGATGTCATACCAAATAACTGGATGTGCCACAGGAAAGATCTATAGAACATTTTCTCAGCAACAGTGCATGTACTGTTGCTTTTAATTTATTTATTTTAAGTAACTAAAAGAAAACCACCTTAACTTACAAGCAAATAGTGGAGACAAGAAAAGCTTTTCCATTTCAGGAATCCTACTGGAGATCAGTTTTTCTGCACAGGAAAATCTGAGCCAATGAATCCCAGGTTACTCCGCCACCTGTTCAAACTTAGTATATTTTATAGTGTCTACTACTATAGTTCTTGCCCTTTGTCTTCAAATTTAACTTTCCTGTTCTGTAATATGATACTGTCTTATTTAAATTAGGTTTAATAACTGTAAGGGTGCAGTGATTCCCTTGGGCTATTGATTCTCATCCCACTGAAGGTGCATGCCCATGCTTCCAGTGGCTGTTGGATTGAATGCGTGTGACAGAATACTAAAACAAAGGGATCAAAGTAATATGTCAATTGCCAGATAAAATTTTCTGTCTGAGCTTATTTTTAGATTTGTGTGTGACCAAGTAGATCATGTTTGTTTATTCATGTAGCCATATCTTTATGCTCTCTGCTATTTGACTTGTTCAAGAGATGGAACAAGACAGACTTTGGATTATAATTAAAACAAGACGTGCAGAAATGAATGTTCATTAGCATAAAGAGAATGCCTTTTGGTTTGGAAGGATTTATACAGTTGGCTTTTCTCTTTTTCTTTTTATCAGTTTCAAGCTAAATAAAGCTGAAGATTTATATAATGTACAGCTCTTTTACTTCATGTCAGCAGTAAAGATCAAAAAGCAGACTGGCATTTTAAGGAAAAGACCTAATGCCATGCACTGAAATAAAAATTACACTATTAATTAAAAAGCATAGTACATGGAAAGATTGTATTATAGTTGTGGGGTTGGATTTTTGTTTTTAACTGAGAGGCAATTAGGTTTCTTCTGGCAATACCCATATAGAAGACTCAGGGACAGAAAAAATTCCATCTTTTGAGTCTTGAGTTAAAGAAGTGTTGCCGAGTCAGCATCATTCCTTGCAAGCATGCATATACACACCTCTCTGTCTACAGTTTAGTTAGCAAACACTTGAGCTGCCAGTATAAATCTTCAAGGCTTTCAGGATTCTTGTCTTTATTGATCTTTCTTCCATCTTTCATCAATGCGGCGTGCCAAAATTGGTGAAAAAATAATCTTGGCTTTCTGGCACTGTTTTTTGTCTTGTCTGGTCCAGTTTCAATTCCCACCTTTCTGCATATATTTTTCATTCACTCTTGCACAGGTCACTTCATTTTGTGGATGGAGGGGAAAAATTCTTCAGTTTCTCTTGTTTTGTAAAGGAAGGCCTTTATTTTCTGTGGTGTTCAAATTTGACCATAACCAATAGTAGTGTTTCCAGAAGGACTGTGTGTTTGCTGTATGAAAAAAATTCAGATTTTTATTTCATTGTCACCTATGTAGGGTAATAGCTCTCTCTCAGTATCTATTTCCGTGTACAATAGCACAATGAGGTCCTTACTCATGTTAAGCACTGATAATAACATACATTGATTCTTTGTTACAGTTATTTAACATACTCACAAAGCTATTCAAAAAAGCACACTAATGTTCTAGTTTAATATCCTCTGCAGAAATCAGAATTTGTGGAAACTCCATTATGCTTTGATTCCAGAGTGAAGGATGAGCAAAAATTTTACATTTATGCCTTAGTTTTCTTTCAAGTACAATCTTAGATAAAATGCCTGAAAACAGTGTCTGCTCTCTCTGTCTTTTCCACTCATAGAAACAGCTGCTGTGTGCACCTAGTTACTTCCTATCCTGATAAGTTTTTTATGTAAATCACCATCAACAACAGCAACAAAACATTACATGCAGGAGAGAACCCAACAGGCAGAGTAGATGACTTTCTAGGAAAGGTCCTTGCTGTCCATGTTTTGCTAAAAGCTTGTTGTGACCATCTGAGTTGCGTGGGGTGGCAAATTTACCATCCCTGGAATCCAGAGGCGGCCCAGACCAGCTGCTGTGTGTCTGTGGCCTGTTTTTTCTAAAATCCAAGTTTTATTTATAACCAGTCTTCTGTAAAAAAGTAGTTCTGATCCATTTTCTAACATTACTGATCCAATTTTTTTATAATAATATTTCATGGTAATGCTGCCCCTTTTGGTTTGTTGCTGAAAGGCATATATAGGATAACCTACAGTGAGAGTAAAAATGAGAGTTTCAAATTTATTAGTTCAAAATGCAAATTATTGCATTACTTTTTTGCCCTATATTAGCTTTTGCTTATGTTAATACATTGCACATACTTCATTTCCTCCCAGTAATGAATATCTCACTGATTTGTAATTTATTAAAATGTAACTGAAATACTTTCTGGAATAATTTCTGAATTGTCTATAAACACTTGATATTTCCTTCCCTTCTCCCTCAATTTATATATTGCTTCCAGGTAAAGACTCTCGCCCATCATTCGTGAAGTCGTTAGTCTAGTGAGGGGCAAGGAGTGTGAGCATAAAGGCCATGTAACAAAACAAGTTGCAACACAAAGTGTGTCTTTGGATCTTACTTTTGATATTTAGAAGTAGGGCTTCAGTTTGGAGGTTGCACACCAAGGCTGTCCAGCCTATATAGCCTAGTCTAGAGACTGAAGTGCAGATGAGAGAATATTCTTAGTGCTGGAGAACTGGGCTTGTGAGGAAAGAATATTGATGTCATCTTGCTATATAAAGTCTACTGCAATGTGTTAGTCTCAGTCTTAATGTTCATTAAATATATTTTGCGGTTGAATTGACCTCTCAATTTGACTTTGAGCCAGTGAGAAAGTTTGTATATCCTGCAAGGAGGCATTAATTATCCCACCACTTCCTCTGCAATACTCCAGTGTCCCAAGAAACGGAGGCCAGGTGGAGAGCCAGATGGAGTTGGCTTCTTCCTTTGTGTTCCTAGTGAGGCCAGGGGTGAGTTCAGCAGGTTTTGGAGTCCATCAGCAAAATGCTTTTGGAAGATGGTTCTCCAAGATCTGTGACTGGAATAACTCAGGCTGTAAGAGTCACCAAGCACTTTCAGTGCAGAGCTGGAAGCTCCTGTTGAGCACTGGAATCCCTGTTTCCTGCTTGGGCTTCATGCTGTGGAAGAGCAAAACAAAATGAAGGTTAAAATAGAAGTCGAATCAAAGCAACAGGTAGATAAAAATCATGGGAATAAAAGAGAGTAATGAGGAGATACATATCATGACAAGCTTTTAGGTTAACTGCCTTGATTGTGAGCAAGTATTATATAGCAAAAAAACGTTTAATATGATCAAAACAGAAGAAGCAAAGGTTGCTGTGTAAGTGAATTTTATTTGGGTTTCGGTTTTCCTTTGGAGCTGCTCTCATAAATTTGCAGTGTTGTTAGTGTTAAGAGGAGGAAGCCCTGGCACACTCACTCTGAAAATTATTTTTTCTGGTTATTTTTGCTAAGATAGTATGGTATCACATAATCAGAAAATGATTTTTCAACAGTGTAGAGAGATCAATGTGGAACCATGGCACTACCTTTTTGGTTGTTTGAATGCAAAAACGGGAGAGATTGCTCTGATCTTGTTCTTGGATTTTTCTGAAACTTCCTGTTCACACCTCAGAAAGTGAAGACATTTTACAAAACTGTGGAAGTGAGAATTTGCACAATGAAGTAGAAATAAAACCCTGTAACTGATGTGTATACATGGGCTACTTCTGACACAAAGCTGCTTACATGTGAATGCAGATGGACAGTTACATACCTCTGATTTCTGAAAGTCTAATAATTCTAAAATCTAATCTACAGCTTTGGCACTGCCAGCTGTATCCACATGGAGAGGTATTTCAGTGAGACCAGCCTCATTGTTGTAAAGCTGCATGACAGCCCATGTTAAACTCATTCTCCTGTAAAAGTGGGAACTTCCTTTTTCAACATACCCTTATTTCTTCAGTGTCTGCTGCTCTGGTACACTGCAAGGAATAGTGAACATTTTGAGTCATTCTCTTCTGACTTTGTTTTAATGTCGTTAGACTGAGGTTATGGAATCTGGTGGGTTTGATGTGGTTTTTGCTGTTGTTCTTCCAGCTTCTCCATGTAATCTTTCCCAGACCTTTCTAAATGTGCCAGGTGTGTTAACCCTATTTCTAATTAAACTTTCATAGTGAGGCCTGCAGCCTCAAGGTTCACTTTGTAGCTTGCTTCTGCTCCTACTTTCTTCTCTGCTCTTCCTACTGCCCCCAGTCTCTTCAGGCTTCTGCCACTGTCTGTTACATTCCCCTCTGTTGCTGGCTGGCAAGGAGCCTTGAGGAGAGCGTATAATCTTGGTGGATCATTATCAGCTGATGAAGGTGCAGAAGAAAGAGGTTGTTCCACAGTTGCGTATCACTAACATTTCATATTTGCCACCATCAGTGTTGCAGATTGACTGTGTGCCTTGAATCAGTAACTTTTCTCAGGAACACTTGAGATGGGAATAGGTTTGGTTTATTACTGGCTTTTTTTTGTGTGGATACATTCCTGCTATCATCCAGTTCACACGTAGCTCCTGTGGTGGTGGTGGTGGTGGTGGTGTGTTCCTTGACGATTTGTGGTAGTGAGTTCCCCTGCTGTTACACACAATATAGAGCAGTTTCTACAAAACCAGAGGTGGTTCAGCCACCAGAGTGGTTTTGTTCCCTGCACTAACTTTCAATGTGAAACACTCTTAGTAAAGGGTTAAAAAAAACCAACCCAAAACATCTTCAAGGTGAGTCTGTGTATTTATGTGTGACTTCCTTTTCTACTGTGTGTTATTTCATTTGCTCATTTACCATTTCTAAAAGGTCAATATTTACCAAAAGTTGTTTAGCAGTTTAAACCAGGTCAGTTGGGCAGTGCCACTTGCAAAGAGGTAACTGAAGACTTTCTGTCCTCTATATAGAGAATTAACACGGTTGATGCTGACTTTACAACCACAAAACTTAATGTAAGAGTCTGTTTTGAATATTTCCAGCAGTGAAACTTTGAGATTATGCTTTTAAGGGGATCTTTGGTATCTGACCAACTACAGGGATACTGTGTTACCTATTTTGAGATCTGAGAAATGACCTGAATTTGCACACAGTGCTGTAAAGCAACTCTAATAAAAAGAAAAACAAGAATGGTACTGCTTTCAATAATAAAAAGTACCTCTTGCTAAATGTAATTATCATAATCTTCTAAATAAACTGTAAAAATGACATTTTTGTGGGGGATTGCATATACATAAAGGGGAGTACTTACATTTCCTGTTTCCATTAATTTTGCCATGAAAAATGTAACCCTTTATTTTTCATAGTTTTTCTACTGAATTCTTTTTCACAGTTCTTGGTAATTATGCACCCAGAGGTTGCCCTTTGTTGTTGCTTAATGTAAAAAGCTGGAAAAAAGGGTTTGTAGAAACCTGTAGTGCACTTATATAAAATTAATGTATTTCTCCTTGTGCTCGTATAAGAAACATACAATCAATAGGTAACAACTCCTCATTTTTCTTTTAATGCTTCCTGCAGTACAGCCACATTTATTCATATTGGCACCTAAGGTCCTGTGCACATAATTGATCATTTGCAGCATACATTTCAAGGGTCTGAGAAATATTGCTGATAGTTTCGATTTTGCCCATCTGGTTTGGTTAAAGTACTGCTGTTAAAATACAGTTAAAATCAGCAAAGCTAGGCTGGAAATTGTAGACGGTGCCATTGCTCTACAGTAAAGCAGTGTACATCCCTCACAGTCATAGTGATACCCTGTGGGACTTAGGACCAGTGAGGGCCCTTGACTGAACAGTACATTGACTTCAAGTGTATCCACCTTAAAATCTCTTGTAGAAAACCTCCTGACGCAGTTTCTAATTGACTTATTTTACAAATCACATCTGCATAAATGAAGACTTAACTTCAGTCATCTCAGCAGCATGTTGCTTGTGAGAGATCAAAGTTGATTATCTTCCTACATGACCTGGACCACTATATATGAAACTTTGTCTTTAACAATATTTTTGTACAGCGATTAAATCCTTCCTAGAACTTCATGTAACACAGATTTTGTTTTCTGTCAGACCACAAAATTAACAATATTTTGCTTACATGATACACAATGTAAAATAACAATGCTATGTCCTTTCCCAAAAGTATAGTAACTAGGGGTATTTAAATTTTAATATGATTAGAAGTAAAGAAACATTGCCAGTAGTACAGGCTTTATAGGAAAAGAAGTAATGTATTTTAATGAGCTAGGCAATTAAGTTTATTTTGGCATTGTATTCATGTGATCCATAAAAGATGTTAAGTTTCCTCATTTTTATTTTTCCTTTTCCTTCACTACCTCAGCGACAGTATATGCAGGCAGAAAATACTGCTTCAGTGGAGTTTGGGCTTAGTTATTTCATATCCTGAACATCTAAAAAGCATGCTGGGGGGTTTGTGCATGTGTTGTGATGAAAAGGCTTACAGTTTCATAGTAAATGGTTATGATAGGGCAAGAAAAGAACTAAAGCACAGAGCTATTCTATCTACTTTTCTTGAGATGGTTTCTTGGCAAAAATTGTAATGAAGTAGAAGTCCATTAACCATGAACAATTTTTGATTTGTAACAGCAGTAATTGTATGCATACTGCTTGTTAATGCATGTTCTCACATATGGTATAAAACTAAAACATTACTATCTCAAGAGTTCTTCATTTCTGCTGATGTCCTCATTTTGTTTGAGACATTGTTTATTGGGGCAGCACGTAGGGCACAGGGAAACTTTCACGATGAAACCTGAAACTGGATGAAACAAACCTGAAGGTTGGATCAAGTTCACAAGAACATTTGCTGAGGTTTCTGAAGTCTGGGTTGAATTTGCAGCCAATCTGTGCTCACTTACTGTGCATTGAAAGAACCACAAGAGATGTATTGGTTTCATATGGTTTCAGCCTTCAGTCATTTCATACTACTGGTGACTTCAGTCAAAACTGGACTTAGCTTGCTCAAACTCCAGTGAAGTGAACTGAGACCTGTGTAAAGTGATTTAAAAAGTCATGTAGAGCAAGTGGTTTGACAGTATCATCAGGTAAAGGAGACAGAATGCAAGTCACGGTCTTAAGTTGTGCCAGGGGAGGTTTAGGTTGGATATTAGAAAGAATTTCTTCACCGAGAGGGTGATCAGACATTGGAATGGGCTGCCCTGGGAAGTAGTGGATTCTCCGTCCCTGGAGATATTTTAAAAGAGACTGGATGTGGCACAGCAGTCTCTTTTTTTGCTGGGGAGGAAGTTGAGAAATTTTGGGAATCTTTGGAAAGTGGCAGAAGTAACCGAAGTGGTAGTGGATCAAGGGTTGGACTTGATGATCTCTGAGGTCCCTTCCAACCCAGACAATTCTATGATTCTATTCTAAGTGACTACTGTGCTTCCAAAAGCACAAAGAGGAAAGGCAGGCACAGGCATGATTCCCCATCGCACTTAAGAAGCTCCCACTTGGTCATTATTGGGCTGCTGAACGAAGTGTCAGGATTGGACTCTACATGCAAGGTGGGGGTTTTGTTGACAGGGAAAAGCTGATGAGCAAAAGTGAGGATAGGTTCCCCTTGTGGGTAACAAGCATGGGATTTTTGTGGAGGCTTTCTTCCAGTCAGGGGGAAAAGAGAGACAAATTTTAATTGTGGGATATGAAGGTGAGTAAAAGACTGAACCAGCTGAGTTACAGGAAAGGAGAAGTCAAGGGAGGGGATACACAAACTGAGTCCAGGAAGCATCCTTCAGTGTGATGGATGGGGGTCAGTGTCTCATTTTGGCAGTTAAGAGAAGGGAGGCACTAAATTTTTCATGAAAGGGTTATTTCTGGGTCCTGATGAAAAGATATGAAAAGAAAGCTTTCTAATTTGAATCTTCTCTGGTACATGTAATCTCTTTGGTGCTGGGAGAACTTTGTTTCCTCATCCTCAGAAGATACTTGCCAACACTGGTGCTTGCAGCTCTGCCCTGTGAGCACTGACTCAGAAGTCACATGAAGAATATTAGAATATCTAGGACTTGGTATTGTTCTTTTGAAGTAATGCCACTGACAAGTAGTCCCCTTTTTATTTTTCTGTCGACAATGCCAAAACCAAATTTGCTAGCAAATTTGCTAGCTAACTAAAGCTAGCTGCTTTAGTTCCAAAGTATGTGGAAATGTATTTGGCAAAAGAAAAAACAATAATAAATGAGAAGTGATCTTTCAAAACGTATGTAGGAAGCCTGGTCTCTGGGAACCCACCATACTTGATGCCATTCAGAGTTGTGGAGTGTGCTGGCCGTTTTTCACTAAGCTTGACAGTAGAGTGTAAGTCTTAAAAGTTAGATGAATTAATCTAATCTTCATCTAATAAGTTGTTGGCTGGGCAAGAAAGACCCAAATGAGTGCTCTAGATACTGATGGAAAGCTACAGCTTTCCATGCTCTCTGGAGCAGTGCTCAGCTGCTACATGCTCTCTGGCAGTGCAACCTTGGAGTAGCCTTGGCATGTACAAGTTTAGAGAAAACAGATTTCCTTTATTTTTGCTGGTCATAAGCAATTTGTTTTCTGTCCATATAATCTAATGGGAAACTCTCTGGCCTTCTGTTTGGCTCTCTGACTTGCCTTGCAGTACTTCCTACAACTGCTGGTTCATACTTGGGAAATTCAGGAAACACCTATGAGAAATTAAATATCTTGCTGTAATGTGGTGGGATCAATGGAAGTTGTAAAGAACAACATAAGGTAGAAACAGTTCTAGGAGGAACCCAGATATCCAATAAACCTCCCAAATTAAATCTTAAGTCTTCCAGTTATGTCTCTTCGGCTCCCATCTTCCTGCGGATACCGCATGCTGCTGGCAAAGTCGGTGGAGCTGCAATTGGGATCCCATGGTAGCTGTCACAGAACAGTATCTACAGGGACAGATGCTGACAGTCTTGAACAGTGGGTCTTCAGATGGGTCTGTGTGCTTAATTTGTAACTGATGTTTTTCTACTTTTAACAACTAGTCCACAGTACCTGAACTATAACCCCAGTTTTCAAGTGACGCTGAGGACTTGGTTACACAATTCCATTAGCATTCATTTTTCTGTATCAAGCCTTAAAAACTGTATTTGTAGAAAGAAGGCATACTGGCAAGACTTCTATGTGACAGAAGCAGTTCACAGAAAGCAGTGTTTTCATGGTCATATCTGTGATAGAGCTTTGAAGAGAACAAAACTGGATAGTCCCTGAGGAGCAATTCAGCCAAAGCATCTCAGAGTTGTAAGAACTGGCCAGCATTAGCCTTGTAGTTCTTGATGCCTGACTGCATATTTGTACTCTCCTTTTCCCCCTCCTGATATCCTGTGAAAACGAAATTACTGCAGCTCAGATTGTGCCTGTTGCAGGTGGTCAGCAATTTCAAACAAAATTACTGCAGCTCAGATTGTGCCCGTGGTGTCTTTTCCCCTGAATAACTCTGGAGCGTTTCTGTTTCTCAGTGCCTTGAAACAACAGGAACAGAGCTGATGACTTAGATTGAATTCTCTGAGATGCTGTGTGATTTAAGAAGTGTCAGGTAGGTTAAGAGGTGGTGACAGGATATCAAAGACTCACTGCAGTGTAGAGGAGCATAGGATCTCACCAGATAGGAGGGAGGAGTGCAAGGAGAATAAATGGGGTCTACAAGGCATTCATAATCTCTTTTTACCCCTCTTCATCCCTTATGACTTTGAGTCTAAAGATATGTATTTTTTCAAACACTGCTAGGGGAGCTGCAGAGGAAGAAAGGTATTTTGGATGGAATGCCTTCTATCGTACCTCTTTTGTTGAAGACTGTTTCAATTGCTGTTAACAAAGAGAAAATCACTGACAGTAGCCAAGTTAAGATGAATGTACACTTTCAATTCTTCTGTTTATCTCATGTGGGGAGGAAATGGGAAATGTTTTCTGTGGGAATTAGAGGATGGGAGTAATAAGTATTTCCAGCATGTAAAATACCTAAATGTGTTTTTCTTTAAATACTGTCTGTGTTAATGTTACTGCTTTTTCCTGGCATTATTTGACTTTTGGGAAAACTGTTAGCAAAGGTATGAAGCTGCAAGTCAAGATGTACAGGTTCTGTTCCCCATCCCATCAGTTATCTGCTTTGCAGACTGAAGTGAGTCGTTCTGCCCCTGTATCACTTCCTCATCTGACTGATGCTTTGGCTGATGGTTGACAGATCCCTTCATGTCTATGATAAAAAGTACTTTATATCAGACAGGTGGTGTTGTCAACTGCATCTCTCCAGTTGGTGTCTGTTCCTGCAGCATATTGAGAATTACTGTTAATAAGCTAATCAAATAGAAGTATGTTAATTTAATTTCAATGAAACAGATGTTACTTTAAATTCCACGATACGTAACATACCGATTAGTTTTTTCAAGACTGGACACGATGGGCAACTTAATGTAAATTAAATGCAGAAATTTCCACTGACATAAGTGGAGAGACTGCTGTGATTTAGAAAGGTTTGATTAGTTTTTCTGCCCTCAGTTGTTCATTTTCCTGCACTTTTTTTCTGCTTTGGTAGTCTGGTTTAAACAAGAAACAAAACAATCAAGGTGCTCCATCAAGGGTTGCTTTCCAGTAAGAGCCTACATAGAAGCAAGCAGGACTAACAGCTGTGTGAAAATGTATATGCTGGGAGACTTCTTTCAAATTCTTTGTGCTTGGCAGTCATAGGCTGAGATCTATCAGCTCCCTGAATTTGCCATTTGTCAGATAATACGCAAAACAATTTATGAACTTACACAACTAAAATCAGGCTCTGTAAGCTTCAAAAATTATATTCCAAGAAAACACCAAAATTAGTTTGCAGTCCCTTCTCATCTTTTAATTTCATGTTTTTAATAGTGATTGGTAAAAAGCTCACCTCAGAGTATTATTGTCCACACTTAATATGTTGTCCTTATTTCTGCGGAATTAGTGAGCTTGAAATCCTACTGACAGGAGAATATTTTAGTCCAGATGGCCTCAGCTTTTTGTAATTTACCTTTTAATGTATGGCTTGCCAGCTGGGACAACTTTGCTTTGGGTGAAATTTGCATAGCCATCAGATATTTGTTACATGCCTGGAAAGAAAAGTGGGAGCAAGTTCTGGCTTATGCTAATGCTTTGCTATCACCACATGCTACCAGTAAAGCAGCAAAAAAGAATTACACTTTTCATTTGTTTTCAGCAGTTAAATTATGAGTCTCTGCCTTATAAATATTAGATATTTTTCCATGAGCTCTTTAGTACTGATGAAGCAGGCAGTGCTTTAATCATGAAATTATTTCACCTTGTTAAAATACTGCCATTCTTGTTGAACAAATTGTTATAAAAACTGAATACATGCACCAGGCATTTCCAGACTTCAAATAAATTTTCAGACAAAATAAACTAAAACATTATGGGAATTCACTTTTTAATGCTTGTTTTTACTCTAGTTCTATTTTTGTTGCAGTAGTTTTAAAAGATTAAAAATTACTGGTTCTAAAATAGTGCCATACTATTCTTGTAAATGTCCCAATAACAACAATAATTAATATCCTCCCATTTGCATTTTAAGCCACTCCATTTCCCTAGTCATCTATTACTTGGATGTAAAAAATCATTTCTAGTGAAAACTTGGCACAAAATACCTGAATTCCATACTTTTTACCAGATGTAAAAATAAAAGTGAATTAATTCCTCTTTTTTTTTTTTTTTCCACCAATTAAGGAGCTCAATAAAGTATGAGTTAAATTTGGTCATTGTTTTGATAAATTGTTTTCAGTTTCAAAAGTTCAGAATAGCTCTGGTTTAAAAAGAAAAAGAAAATAAAAATTTCAGAAGAGAGGTAGAGAGGAAGGGGGAGATTGGTCTCGCGATTGTTAATGCCATGTAAGTTGCTGCCTTCCAGTATGCTGAGCAGCCTCAGCTCTTTGCTGATTTCAGAGGAACACTTGCTTCATACAACAGTCACCATCTCCATTTGGCCACCACTTTGGATGGGTTTGGTCACAGGCTGTGGTAGGCCACTGATGAGATCTGTCTCAAAATACTTCCCAGTGGTTATTCAGCCCAGAGGCCTTGTCAGAGGTGTCATTGCTTCAGTCTTCCCTGAAAAAGATTATAACTGTTTCTCACCTACACTAATTTCTTATAAAGACCCTGGTTTGCCCAACACAAACTTAATACAAAAGCCTGTACTTTCCCATTGATCTATCAAGAAAGAAACTTCTTTGAGCCCAAGGTGAAATTTCTGGATGTTGAGAGACCTTTTGAATGATAGATTGAAAATTATAGTTGATGAGATGCAAGTTTTATTCTGGCTCTAATTTTAATTTTTGCTGGGGAGGAAGTTGAGGAATTTTGGGAGTCTTTGGAAAGTGGCAGAAGTAACCACAGTGGTAGTGGACCAAGGGTTGGACTTGGTGATCTCTGAGGTCCCTTCCAACCCAGCCAATTCTATGATTCTATGATTCTAAGTGTTTCTTGCTTTGGGTTAGTGGTCACAAAAAGCCCATGAGTGTTCCAGCCAGAGCCCTGTCCTGTAACACTGGGAATGGGTGGGTGGTTGTTTCATACAGAGGTGGTTTTGTCACTGGAATGATCAAGGTCTATAGCAATAAATCATCTCTAGTGAGAAAAACATATTCTTCAAGCCTGACCTCAGTTCATGCAAATGGCTCCACTGCATCTCCTATCGGGAGATAGGATTGTTGTGGCAGATTTCTGTGCACAAGGGCTTGCTTGCCTAAGGCATAGATGTGAAGTACACTGTCTTCTCATCAATGAGTGTGCATTGCCACCACTTGAAGAGGCTAAGACAGAGTGGCACAGTAATGAGCAGACCCGGTTTGAAGCTTGCTGCCAGTTCTTTTTTACCAGCATAGATTTTTGTAACACTTTGGCTTTGTTCCAAATCGAGTTGAGGTTTCAGGTCTGTCTTGGAAAGTGGTGTATTTTCAAAGCCATACATGTGCAGAGGTACCCTTGTGCATCTGCAGAAAGGATCAGGGAGGGAAGGGAGCAGTGTCGACGTGTATCACTGGAAGCACATTCCCCCTGGGAAATAGAAGGTGCTTCTCCATTCAAGTCCCTGTTGCTTGTGCTGACAGGAAAAGATGCTTGTCCTCAGTGGCTGGTCTGCTTCATGCCTTGCATGAAGGAGGACACAGGTCTGCTAGGACTGTATTACATTGACACAGTTTTGGCAAGCATAAAATACTTGTTAGCTGAAGTAATACTGAGCCTGAAGAAGGAAGGAAAAAAAGTCAACCTACCCTTCCCCTAAATACGTGTATATTGGCATACACGAATAGACATTTAAAATTTATCACAGGAGTGAGAGTACTTTGCAAGGCGGTGCCCCTTCAGAATGACAAAAGAACAAGCATGTTTTGTAACTTGAAACTCAGGATTCCTTCCCATTTCTGTCTCTAGTGGTTAGAGTTCTTCACTGTTGCTACATTACAAGTCTACAGGGACTTTTAAAACTACTTATTCAGACTTTAATGTTTTGAATATACAAGAGTTAGTTGCATTAAGCTGTAGCTTGGAAAAAAAACTGAAACCAATTTTATAGCATTTTTAAAATAACTTTATTAAAGGATAGCATAAAAGATCACAGTTTCTCTATTTTTACAGCTCTGCTTTCAAAAGATAATAAAGCTACTACACAGGACATGTATTAGGCTGGTGATTAATGTGTCTGTGTGTTACAGCTCCGAATACTCTAAAACATACTTTATATGGGAATGAATGAAAATGTCACATAATGAAACCGCAGAGGAGGAGGAGTACAGCACTAAGAAAATAATGTACACTGGTCTCTCACTAGGTAACATTTTACATGTAGCAGTGAGTTAAACTTTTGGTTTTTTTCTTTTTGCCTTCCATATGGTAATCCTGAAGTACTTAACATCAAAGAGGAGCTCTGTTTTGATAGTGTAATTGATAGAGCCTGGGTAATCCTATTATACAGACCTCAGCAGGAAGCTGGGGCTCTACACTTATAAATACAGTGGAAGTTTTAACATAGTTTTTCTAGGACTATTCTCTAATCACAGATACCTGTATTTCAGGTCCTGGAGTTTTATCATTCCCTCTTTGTTGGCACTGCAGAAGTAGCCATACTCGTCCAGGTCTGTCCTCACGAGTGCTACAGAGGGGGTAGGAATGGCTTCACTGAACCTGCTGGCTGCCATCATAATCAATGCAGCACAAGCCACGAGCAGCCTTTGTTGCTGCTGTGATGGTTCCTTTTGTGCTCACTGACCACCAGAATCCCAGTGCTTTTCTGGAAAACTGCAGATTGCTGCTTCATGGCTGTGGTTATTTTCTTTGAAAGGAGGAGGAAGTTGATACTTGCAGAGGTCTAAGATCTCTTCCATCATCAGTTCTTTGCTAGGAGGTTACTGTTCCTAAAAACCTTACTTCAGTAATCTGTAGTAGCAGTGCTGTGCTTAAAGTAAACGAGGGCTTTGGGGTGTAGATGACCAGTTGTCTGTCCCATGTGCCTAGCTGTTAAAACACCACAAGTTACAATGTTGGTCACCAAGCAGTCAGTTGCAAACTGACCCTAGGTTCACATGAGGAATTTTTTTGGGGGTAGTGTGCCTCTTGAGAGTTTGCTCTTAGAAATCTTGCCAGCTTATGTCTTCTGTGAAATTTATTTCAATTACAGATACAACCACTAAGTGTTTTAATAAGGATATCACTAATAGTTCAAAAAACCACGAAGGATTAAGGGCCATATGTTCTCCTAGGCATCTGATTTTAACAATTGCAGCATTTTGCTATAAAACCTTTCTTCCTTTTTTTTTTTTTTTTGGGTGGTTGTTGGGTTTGGGGTTGTTTTGGGGTTTTTTTTGTTGTTCGGGTTTTTTTTGTTTGTTAGTTTGTTTTGTTTTGCTTTTTTATTGTGTAGCCACTCTGTCCCTTGGCAGAAGCATGATCCTGTGCAGCAGATCTACAGGCAAGGGTGTGTGGTCTTCCAGCAGTATGGGAGGAGCTGGGTCAAAGGCAAACTTTTATATATGTGCTGTGCTACCGAGGGGAAAGGAAGCAATAAACCAGAAAGGATTGCCTTCCTTCACTATTGGCTCTTCTGGTTTCCCCTTCTGCAGCTGAGGAATCCCCCTCCCATCTCTGCTTCTCATGTAAGAGCACAGATGCAACACTAGAAAGCCATTGGAGCAGTGCTAATAAGGCTGAAGTCAAAGTGAAGAACCTCCAACACTGTAGATTTTGTTGCCTGAAGTGTATTATGTGGAATACAAACCATGCTGGATGGATGCAGTGTATTGTATATGAAAAATAACTCAAGCAGAAAGGGGAACGGCATAATGTTTTCTGGATAGATCTGCACTTCTGGATGCCAAACATGGTTACAGGAATCTCATTTAAGGGGTACAAATTAGAACCTGATTTGAGCATAGTCTTACAGTAGGAATATTTTGATTGATGCAGCTACAGCTTGCTGCACAAATTCTGCTCTTCACTGTGTGTGGATGTGAATTGAGCATTTTTGTTATTCCTTTTGAATGAGTGTAAGCAAAGAAAAAAGGGAATGTGTGTCTAGTCTGATCTTCGATGCTAAACTTCCAGACTGAAGCCTTTCAACAAGATTGAGACAGTTGTCTAGTTACATGAATTTTGTCAGAAGGCAAAATGATAGGGGTCTTTCAGTCTGCATTTAGCTTCACCTGTTTCAAGTGGGATGGTTGTGCCAGTGCATATGGAAAACAGCTAGTAGTTCAGCAAAGGAGGCCATGAGACAACCATTAAAGAGCAATGAAGAACATTTTATTTATAGGGAAACAAAGAGTGCTTTTAAAGGATGATCAGATTAAATGGAGCCTGAAAGAAAATCAGACCTTGTGAAACACTTGATTTCAATATTTGCTGCACTAATTTGACCTACTATTGGCACAAAGATCAGGTTGTTGCACTGAACTCACTTATGAAAGAAGAAATAATGCTGTGCTGAAATACCATCTTTCAAAGGTTTTTGTTATTTCTTTTTCCAAAATTATTTGATTTATTTCAGTCCATTTGCAGCTGGAATTGCAATTTCCTTGCTTCATTTCAGAGAACCAGCGCATCTGAACCACATATCCTTTCTGCTGTGAGACTGTTTCAGAGGTTATGATATTGGAAGAATGTTACACAACTTGGTACAGACATTTGAATTTGTTCCATCTTCTTGATTTAAAAGCTGACACAACCCTCTCAAGTTTTTTGTATCTAGGGAGATATTTCTCAGCATTTGGAATAATTTAACTGAGTGAAAAACTTAACCTATAAAATAATGAGCAAGATTAGGCAGTGAATTAATTTGACTTCATGTATGCATGCTGATTGTCAGTCCATTATGATCTTCAGTCCTGCAGTAGCTGGTGCTGTGTTTTGTAGGCTCAAAATTGAACAATGAAAGGGCAACACAGATTGAGAAGGCAGTTGCATTAATGAGAACTGTTTTGAACATGGAGACCATCACAAAAATGGCTCTGGACAAAAATGTAGCAAAAGGTTTTACTTGTGTGTCAGGATCTTTTCTTAAGCCCACATTTCAGTTGAAGTATTCAGTGTCCAGCTTCTGGCTATATTTTTTTTTAAATCTCATGTGCTTCATAGTTTTTCTGTCCAAAGAGTTCATCAGCCTTTCATTTTCTTCAATAAGGTACAAATTTTATCCACTTGAGAGTAGCAAATGCATATTGGGAACTGACTGAACAGAAACATTCTTTTTCCTCTTCTTATTTTTTTGTTCTCTGTGATACACACATCTCTTGCAGGAGCTGATGACATGGGAGTGCTGGTTGTCAGAATCACATAAGAATATCTTCCCAAAACACAGCACATTGTCATAGTTTAGCTCTTTCTAGCAGTGTTTAAACATCCATATCCTTGGTAACCAGACTGTAGGAGCTGTAGCTCAGTGTGCATTCTCCAAATCTCTAATTGCATGCAATTGAGAAAATCCTAAGTAGTTTCAGTGGCCAAGTTGTGCTTTCAGAAATAAACTGTATTACAAAGTAAATATGCATCAGCTTCTTAAATGACAGGGTTTTGATTGATACTATGTCCTGCAGAGCCTGATGCTTTTGTCAACTGCAGCCAGCCAGAAGGTAGCTGGAATGAAGTGACTAGTGCCAAAATCAGAGCAGCCTTTTCCAATTTCAAATCTCTAGTGCAACATCTGTGGGTGTGTTGTAAACTTCTTGGATGATATTCTGGGATAGTAATCCCTGAGAAGCTCAGAGCTAGGAGGAAGGTTGAACTATGCTAGACAATTTTCAACTTGTTTCTCTCTTGACCTTACTTATTAGCCTTATATATGTATAACATTTTAAGGGAGGCACTGCAAGATGTGAGTTTGCAGAATGGTTCAGTAGAAATACCTGTTTGCATGGGCAGAAGTATGTTGCAGAATCCTAATGCTATTAGATAATATTTGTGGGTGAAAGTGTTACTTGGTTTTAATCTTTCTGTTTGTACTTCCCTGTGTTCTTTTTGTCTGCCTCAATAAGTTGCCACGGATACGTGTCCTGGAGTTTGAATCCAGTTCTCACCTGATGAGTTTCTAAGTTCTCTTTATGGTTTTGAGGATGGTAATACAAAGGGAGGGAGTTCTGTGTGGCTTCTCAGGGGCATCTCAGTTTTGTAAGTTATTAAAGCAGATCATTCTTTCTTGACACTAGTATTTGAGAGAGAGTGAGAGAGATATGTGTATATATATATTTTATATGCATGTTTTAAAAGTATATAAATTGTTTCATGAGTCTTTTTAAAAACAAATGATGGGCATCATACTGAAGAAGAAAAACAAAGGATAGAAACTCGCCTCCTGTGGGTCGAAATTGCGTTCCTGTCTCTTTCTGATGTGAAATAAATGCCTAACCCTACCAGTTTGGATGACCTGTAGGGTCTGTTAGCAGGGGAAGTCAATAAAATGCATCACAATTAACACTGTCTTGTTGATCTCCCACGGTCTGGAACTGTAGTGGATAATTGTCTAGTAGTGGGAGTTTTGCCATGACTAGCTTTATCATTTTGTCAGTTTGCTAATAAAAGGTCACCAAGGGTACAGAGCATCTGAGATTTACATACGGCAGATAAGAAAGCGTTCTGGGGAGCCTGCTTCAGAGTGGGGCTTTGGAGTTTGTTGCAATTGACACCCATGCTGTGATTCCAGAATTGACAAGAAACGCTGTTAGTAAGCGGATCTGCTGAGATAATTAGGATTCAGGGCTGCATTTTTAATCTGACTTGAGTCAGATAATTTATCACAGCAGTAGCAAGCTGTCAGGGTCACACAATAAATACTGATTATGGAAGAATAAAGATTAAGTGTGACCTTGCAAAAAAATTAGGCCAAGTAATACTTAATAAACATTTTATTTCAATATTTACCATGCTAATTTCATGTAATATTGGCAAAAAGATCATGTCTCTGAAATGAGCTTATTTATGGAAAGAGATAATGCTGGGCAGGAGTGCTTGTACTCAGTATGTGTTTAAATTTTAAATTTCATTCCTAATTGATTGCAAAGAAATATTAATTTTGAAAAGCTGATTTAGCATGACTGTTCCATTCCTATCACCACCATAGTAATCTGACACATTAAAAAGAGAAATACTCTATCCTGAAGGCAGATCTAATTTGTTAGCATTAGTAAGATACTGCACTTCTAATTTAACACAGCTCTTGTTTTTTAGTCACACATGGACAGTTTATGGCACTTTCATTTAATTAAAGAAACCCATTTATTAAAATATGCAACTTTGAAAATGTTTTTGAAAGCCATTTACAAACCAGTAGATTAAGGATTCAGCACTATCAGATTCACCTAAAGCTTCTTACGGATACCAAAGCAAACGAGAACATAGCATTTATGAACATACTATGTTTTCTTGAAAAAGGCTAGTGCAAAAATTAATAGCTACATGTTGTATTCAAAAGGAAATCTCAAGGTATGCTGAAATGCAGTAGCTACCTATAAAATACAGTTATGAGTCTCATCCCTCTTTAGCAACACAAAGCACTTTGAGCAGGCATGTTTAGATGATGTGTGCTATTGCATTCCTTTTCTTCTATAAGAACTTATTATTTGTCTCTGTAAGACCTCATTAAATAAGTAGTTTGGTATTATTGAAATGTCTGCAACCAAATACTGTAAACTCTGCTCAGATGAAAAAGTGTGTTTTGCCTTGCTTTTTTGAATGCTTTTTTATTTAATTTGTGGCATTGAATATTTAATATAAAATGGCTGATATTTTCACCTTATGGCTGGCAATGTTTGTGGTTAACTCATTATTTCAGGGAGTTTGTGGGGGGTTTTTTGTTTGTTTGTTTTTTAATGTTAGGACTTTAGTAGTAAGCTGCTTAAGGAGAGCAATAATTACTCTGAAATTTCCTCAGGTAAGTTTGAGAGAATGAAGCATGGGTGAATGGTATTTTATAGATGAATATATTATAAAATCTTAGGAATATATACATTTTAAGGGTAACTGTAGGAAATTTAAAGTATCTTGTAGAAATGTTTCAGGTCTGGAAAGTAAGTAGATAATTTTCAATTATTAAAAGTCTTTAATAAACTTTGAGTGTAGATTGTCTTCTAAATGCATATGTGTGACTCTTTTTTCAAGACATTCTTCCTTTGTCTTAGGAGAGAGCAATGGATGTGTTTGTATTACTGTGTGAAAACACAACTTTTGGATAAAGAACTGCAAAATTCCTCAGTATCTGCTCTAAGGCATAATTAGAAGTCATGAAAATGTTGAATTTTGCTCGAAGCATCAATAGCAAAGTATCTTGTGGAGAATAAAACACTCAAATCTCTCTTTCATGGTGCAAGTCTCTATTGTGGCAGACACCTCTGTGCCACTGACTCTTACATCATAGAAAGCTTTAGTATCTAATATTTTGAAATTCCTGATTATAACCAGTGAACAACTTCACCCTTTTGTGTTATTGGTACTGCCAGGAAGACATTCCCATAATGATGATGGCAACAATTGTTATTATTTAAGATTATTTTTTAGGTAATTAACTGGCCTGCTGCCCCACTTGAGTAAAAGGCAGCACAAAGCATGCACCACTGTAGCATTCAGCTTTTTCCTTACAGGAACAACACACTGTGTATGAGAGAGACTGTAATGCTTGGGCCACAGGATATTAAAGCTAAAACTGAGGCCAGGCAGGAGAGCAGAGCACTGTGTTTACCACAGCATGTAAATGGTTACGATTGCCATCGGGCATTGAGTGCTGAGGACCACTAACCAAAGGCACAACTTTTATGGACCCCACAGTCTACCCTGCCTGAGTCTGGGGTAGAGTTTTCAAATTAACATTGTTGATGTATTGTTAATTTTGTGTTAATAATGTAAACAAATCCTGGTAAGGTGTGAGCTTAAATTCTGCACAGTGAAAGAGCTGTGTTTGCAGGCAGGTTGGGAATCACATCTGCTCAGAGGGCATTATTTAGGAATTTGGTTTCAAATAGTTCCTTTCATAGTCTAGGTACAAGGGAGAGTGGCTGGAGTTGTGCCTGGAATAAAACAGGAAAAAGAAAGGAGGCCGCTCCCTGGCAGCCTGGCAGCTCTGCACCCTCCAAAACCAGGGCTGCTGTTTCCTGGGTGCCTATCTGAAAGGATAAAGGGGGGAAGGCTGAGATGGGTGCTGAGAGCCTGGGGAATGAAGAGAGTGCATTAGGCTGGGCTTGCTTGGTCTAAATGTCTTTCTCTTGGACATCTTTTTAAGTAGCCCTCTCTCCCCATCCACACAGCTCCTGGAGCTGTCATCTGCTCCCAGTGGTTTGTAACTTGCATGGTGATGTGTTCAGTTGCACCTACCCTGGTGTACCAGTGGTGTAGCCAAATACCCTCAGTGACTTTGCTTTCTGCATTCAGGCATCTCCTCTGCAAGAGCTGTTTCTGACAAGATGAGGTTTTGCATCTGACAAGCTGAGCAACACGCAAAACCTCTCCTGTACAAATACTGTCAGAAGATGTTGTATCAACCTCCCTTTTCATTTTGATTATCTGTTAGTAATAATATAGCTCTCGCATTAGCAGAACTCTCTGGAACAGGTTGCATCATTTACATGCATATTTGTCAGAAAGGTTGCTTATTTTTGGTAGTGTCATGTTAATTTACAGACAAGGAAAGAAAAAGGTCAGAGGAAGAGGTAACATTTGTCTGTCTTCGGTAGTGGTCTCACAATGATCAACTGGTGATGTCTTAAACTTACACGATACTATATGCTATGAGAAATTAATTTCTTAAAAAATAATCAGAGAAAAAATAAAAGTGACTCAGGCATTCTTGTGTTCCTCAGTAGGACTTCAATCATATTGCTGAACAGTTCAGTCATCCCACAATATAGCAGTTGATATAAATGTGCAAGTCACAGAAGACCAAATGTGGTGTGTTGGGAGAGCTATTTCCAATGGAAGTAAGGTGAGATCAGTGCTGTTTCAGTGACCATTGGGACTCATTTAGGGTGGGGTGTAAGGCAGCAAGGTATACAGAAGGTAATAAAGTCATGTGTAAGAGAAGATTAGATCTCTTTAAAAAGCCAAACAAGGCTAGGAGAGAACAACTTAGTCTTTGTAAATGTTACATGAAAAATAAATGAGCAGAGAAAGGAACTATTTGAAGTAAATAATAATGTAGTTAGCAGAACAAATGGTTATAAATTTACTAATGGATCTACTGAGAAACCTGAGGAAAGTTCTTCCCTTTTAAGAGTTGTAGTGACCTTGATACTTCAGTTACTTTAGAAAATAGAAATTCTGCATCTGGGGCGTTTGTGTGCTCCAAAACTTTAACCATCAATAACTAGGCTAGATTATTTGTCACAATATGGTAAAATTCTTTGAAAAACTCTCTTGCCCATCATGTATTTAAAACACAATATCACTTAATTTTAGAGTGGAAAAACCAGGAATATAAATGTATTGAGGAGTATAAATGTGTTCAGCAGTTGAACCCCACACCCTTTGATCCCTACAGTACAGTGAGCTGTATGGAAATCAAAATGTGAATAAAAATGTATTAAGGTTTGGTTAGCCAACACTCAAGCTATGAAGAAATACCACGCTACAATTTTATAATGCATGTTACAGCTGTATAAATGTGAATTAGGAATCTGTAACGTCTTGAATTACTTTTGCACTGTCTTAAATGGGCCTTAGGTGGTGCTGTTGCATTTTTTGCTTTTGGCTGTTGATGTTTTTAGAGCTTCAATCATTTTTACTCTTCTTTGCTGATTCCTGGATCATAGTAGAAAACTAAGATTAGCTGGCTACACCAGTATTTGTAGAATTTACCAAGGTGAAACACTAAAATGTAACCACTTGTAGGGTACACCTAATTTCCTAATTTGAAAAACTTTAGCACTTTTCTATAAGAACTAAGTAATACTGAACTGTGCTCATACCATAGGGCATTACTTGTTCTACGTGTATTATTTTGTCTAACGGTGTATAAATGTGGGTTTAAAAATAAATTAAAGACACAAGAGTGAGTAAAACCGTAAAACCTCGCAGAAATTAAGCTCAACATGTGGGATTGATGCTGTAAGTTCACAAGTCTTTCAACTTTCCATATGGCTAATTAAAAAGAAAAAAGTGGCTGAATTTTAGGAAAGAAATGTGTATGTCACATTGGCAACTTGCAGAGTGCCTCCTCTGTTAAAGGACCTATGCATAAGTTTTACATCCAATTTCCTGCCCTTATCTTCCTTATGCCAGCTCACAGTGTGGTTCATGGGGAAACAGTTTGCTTTTTTTTTTCCCTTTTTCTTTTTTTCACAACATTAAAAAAAAAAAATTCCCATGAAGGTTTTTTCCACTACAACTGCTACCCTTTATGTTCTGCAGCCTGCCAAGCTTGCCAGAACTCAGCAGGTAGCCCACATGGTATGCATGTCTGTGTGAGAACGCTCCCCTGATGTGGACAAGATGTTGGTTGTAAAATGAAGCCAACATCTTGTCCACAAGTGTGCAAAAAAATATCCTCAATCTGGACAGACATGTTTTTGTAGGCTGAATGCAGTGATTGTACAAATTCAAAGACTAAACCTTTTAAAACAGGGAAAAATAATTATATAGTTACCGTACCAATAATGCTATCAGTGGTAGTAAGTTGCAGATGTATTTGTTAATCTGAGACCATTTGGTTAGACTTTTACTGCCCCTCTATTTACAGTAATTCTTTTGGCATCTGTAACTTCAGGGGGTTTGTCGCTCCTATTTCAGTCTCTACAACCTGAGCAACTAATGTCAATTCTAGATTGTGGGCTAGCAAAGAGCAGAACAGGAATTGAGAGGAGAGATGCTGTCAGTTCAGTCTGTTCAGAACTCCCTTCTAGCTGGATTTTTTTTCATTTGTCCTTACACTCTGCATGAGGAGCAAGGGAAAGAGTGATGTATAGGCAGGGATAGCAGTGATGGATAACCTTAACCTAGACTCCCTTACTCCAAACTCTGACATAAATGCCTGAGGCAAAGTTGGTTGCGTAACCAAAACAAACCCAAAAAAACCCTTCAGGGTTATTCGTTGGAACTGTGTATGCCTCATATTTTCCAAACTAAAACTGTGAAAATATTCTGATTAGTTTTAAACTTGGTAGTATTAAAGCTAGGGTTTTTTATTGGAGCACACAAAAAAATTGGCACAAAACTTAAACTGTGGGGTTAGTACTTATCATAGTAGAAGTATGGAAAAGGACAGTATTTGGTTTAGTTTTCACTTTGATCTTCTCAGTTTAGGTTTGTGGTTTAAGCTCTTTTAAGGTATCATATTTTGAGTGCTTGTATAAGTTGCAGGTGTTCTGAATTGCTTAGGTCTGTTTAAAACTGTAGGTTTTCTCCAATACATGTTAAGGATTTTTTTTCTCAGAAATTTAAAACATTACACTATTGCATTACACCTAAGGGTGCACACAGTGATGTATCTTCACTTTATCCCAGTACCACAATTCTTGCTGATCTCTGCAGCTCACTTACTGAGCTCATTAGGGTGGAAAACCAGGGTGCACTCTCTGCTCTAAAGGATGCCTTTCCCTATGACCTGACACTATACGTTTAGCTTAGCTGCTTCTGTTTCTCTCATCTGCTCTTCCTGAGTCTGTTAGGGGTTGGGACACCTGGAATCCGGAGCGTTTCCTGCTCTAGTTTGGGTCTTTGCAGAAGTAACCCTGGAGCTGCAGTTGCTCCCTCTAGACACCCACTTAAAGTTAGTGAAATATGGGGATGCTTAACATACCTGGACTTTTCCAGTAATATTGATTCATGACGTTTCATTTGGGTTGGTTTTGTTTTGATGCCTATTTTAAATTTATTTTATTTTATTTTATTTTATTTTATTTTATTTTATTTTATTTTATTTTAATAAAAGTTCTTTGAATTCTACCTGACAAGGTGCATAGTGCATATTCTCCATTTGCTCATATTATTGAGTAAAAGCCCACGTAGCTTTAGGCTTTCTACATACATTTACCTAGCAGGTGCACGCACTGGTTGTTTGTTTTGGGGTTTTTTTTGACAAAATGGTCAACAGCTTTGAAAGAATGTCTGGCTGTATCAAATTTGCAAATTAATACCTAACGCATGTTTGAGCATGTTGTTCCTCACAGTTGTTTTCATATCTAGATCATCAAGGTACACAGCTGGTGTGTACCTGGTTTAAATAGCTTCTGGCTTGTGTTGATTCATTTGGATTTGAAATTTCATGTTTTCCAATATTTAAAAATTGAATGTTACCATATTTATAAAAAAAAAAAAAAAAAAAAGCAAGAGCAAAAAAACAAACAAAACCTTATTTTTAATATAAAACCTTTTTTATATATGGGGATTTTCTTATTAGTAGTTCGTGCTCTGTTTCAGGGAGACTTTTTTTTCATTCCTTGTAGACATCTTTTTTGATGCGTTAATACACGAGTATCTTGAAAAATTACTGTGTACTATTGTTCAGTATGCAAGAAAAAATTGGTGTGTGTAAAACTCCTTCCTGATCATGCATGCCATTGCCCAGTTTATGAGGTGTTGTGACCAAGGAGTAATCTTTTTTTAAAGAATGTAATTAATTTTGGCAGGTAGGTATTTTTAAAATACATCACTTAAACTTTCCTCTGCTCTGAGTCTATGCCCATTCTCATGGTAGAAAGGACTTTTTCATTTTTCTTCATAAATGTCAATTCTGAAGTTTTATTTCAGTCTATTACAGGTGAACACAGCTCATAATTTATGTGTTACACTGACAGGCTACAAATAATAATGTCTCTTGGAAGAATAAGTCAGAAAATTACCCAGCATATTAATTACAATTGTCAAACAATGACTGGTCATAAATTTAATATCAAAGACCTAGACTTCTTAGGAAAGTATCTTAAATGCTCCATTAAAATATTTGCCCTTGAAATCGCGTATTAGGTAGTATTTATTGAATCGTTTTGAGTTGGTTTTGGTTTGGTTTTACTTTGGAAACATTCTTTAAATAACAAATCAGTAGAAAAAGTTGGGGATCTTTTGTCATTTAGTTCTCTAATCTGCATAAGAATTCTGCACCTACATGTTAATAATACATCATTAAAGTTAATTGCTGGTTATTTAATAACCTCTTCAGAAGCACCTGAAAAGCTTTGCAAGTCAGAGAAAAGGACAGCATCTTCCATGGTAACGTGTAGATGTGATGTGTGGTGTGGCATGGCTAAGCCACAGCCTTCTGTCTCCTTGTGCTTCCAAATTCTCAGGCAGTAAACTGCACATTTTTGAGAGCAGCACCATGTGCTCTGCTAGAGGGGCAACGGGTGCTTGGTCATCCTTCATACCTGCTTGGGCCTCAAGACCATACAAGGTCAGCTTCTCAAAGAAAGGTTCCAGTTGGTCTTCCCTGTCTAGTCTACACCCTTTGATTTTGCTCCATCACTGAGACAGTACATGGTAGGGGATTCAAGTGTGGTCTTGACCCTCACCCAGGAGTCTTTGCCACCTCACCCATACCTTGTAAGTGGGTCACACTTGTGTTCTGCATGTGGAAGTCACGTGGGTTTAAACTTTTCCCTTCTTGCTGTGGATTGGAATTTGCCTGCTGCTGTATCTGCAACGTTTGCTCCATGCAGTTGGAATGACAGCCAAAGCCTGGCTTAAGTGCAAACCCCAGCCCATCCTCAGAATGTTTCCTGGGGGTACTGGCTGAGATGAGTGGGAGTTTCAGGCTCAATACCAAGAGTCAGGGGCTTACATGAGGATTTCCAAGTGACTAGCAGTTTGTAGAACCCAAAAGTCTTTGCATGGGCCTCATTTTCAGAGAACATTGCAGCTATTGAAAGTAGTGGGATACAGTGAGTATTTAGAGATTTGTCTGAGGTTCCAGTCATGGCTGTAACAGCTACAAACACTGTGAAAGCGGATCTGGGCTGGAGTGTGGGGGGAAATGGGTCACAGAGGAGAATGAAGACAAGAGGAGGGGAACGCAGAAGACACAGGAGCTGGTGTTTATTGCAGTAGTAAGTTGAAGGAAGTGGTTTGCGTGTCCTTAGGAAATCCAGCTTTATTAGTTCTGTACATAACTTTTTCCTTTAAGCTGGATGGGTCAGGAAACTCAGAATTGGGGAATGACGTGGTAACAAACAGCTCTTAGGTTTTTTCGCAGTTGAAGTCCTTTCCCATTTCTCCAGTGTATCTCAGAAATTGCTCCCATGGTGTACGTCCGGGCCAATATATGAATTAGTATATGGGAACAGGGAATGGAAAGACTTGTCATGCAAAAAAATTTGAAGTATATTTGGAGAGAGTCTGGGATGAAGCAAGTCAGTCTGAAGTTGTCATCGCTTTCGTTTGGCATAAGTCAAGTGTTGCTGCAGAAAGGGATGATTGCCTCTCCCTGTTTGAGGTGCCTGTTCCCTTTGTGTGTTGTCTTGGTACATCTGATGTGGTTTTGGTTGGGTGAGCTTTCACTTGGACCAGGACCACGTTCCAACTTGCCCACAAGCACACAAACACTTCTGCTGGGAAGAGACAGTGGTGAGAACAGGCAGGTTGGTGTGGAAAGAAAGGTGGAACCATGCTCCTTGCCTTAAAGCAGTGGGGAGTTACCCCAGGCAGGGGGGGTGGTGAAACCAGCACCTCCACAGAGACAGAGTCAGAGGCTGGGTCCAGGGAGGTCTGGTAAAGAGCAATAATCAGCAATAGTGTTTTCAAGGATTTCTCAGAAGCATTAAAAAAACATGTTGTGTCACTGCAGTTATTTATTTTTCCATAATTATTTTTCAATAATTATTCAGTAATTGTAGTGTCATTGGCTTCTGACATTTATTGATAACATAATAATGGGCCTTCGTCCCTCCCCTGCCATTTTCTTTTTACTTTTTTTGTTTTTTTACTGGGTCCTATTATAGAATCATAGAATATGACAAATTGGAAAGGACCCATCAGGATCACGTCCAACTCCTGTCCCCATGTGTAGGGCACCCTCAGAATACACCATGTGTGTGAGAGCATCTCCCAAATGCTTCTTGAACTCAGGCAGGCTCGGTGTTGTGATCACTTCCCTAGGGAGATTGTTCCATTGCTCAACTGCTCTCTGGGTGAAAACTCTTTTTCTAGTATCTAACCTAAACCTCCCCTGATTCAGCTTCCTACAATTTCCCTGAGTCCTGTCTTTGGTCACAGGAGAAAAGAAATCAGTGCCAGTGCCATCTCTTCCCCTCGTGAGGAAGCCACACACTGCAGTGAGGTCACCCCTCAACTTCCTTTTCTCCAGACTGAACAATCCAAGTGACCTCATCTGCTCCCCATAAATCATTCTTTACAGACCCTTCACCATCCTTGTTGCTCTCCTGTGGATGCTCCCCATTAGCCTTTTCTACACTGTGCTGCCCAAAACTGCACAGAGTACTCAAGGTGAGGCTGTACCAGTGCAGGGTAGAGTGGGACCATCACCTCCCTTGACCAACTGTGCTTGATGCACCCCAGGACACGGATGGCCCTTCTGACTGTCAGGGCACACTGCTGGCTCACGTTCAGTTTGTCATCAGCCAGGAACCCCAGGGCCCTCTCTGCCATGGTCCTTTCCAGCCACTCATTCCCCAGTCTGTACTTGACACCAGGGCTGCCCCATCCTAGGTGCAGAATTCAGCACTTGCCCTTGTTAAACTTCATGTGGTTGGTGATTGCCCACCTCTCTAACCCATCAAGTTCTCTCTGCAGAGCCTGCCTGCCCTCAAGGCTGTCCTTCCAGTTTTGTGTCATCCGCAAACTTCCTTAAAATTCCTTCCAGTCCTGCATCCAAGTCATTGGTGAAGATGTTGAAGAGGACTGGTCCAAGGATGGAGCCCTGCAGGACCCCACTGGTGACTGGTCACCAGCCTGATGTTACCCATTCACTGTCACTCTTGATGCTTGACCTGTGAGCCAGTTGCTCACCCATTGTATAGCATGGTTGCCCAGCTGTATGCTGGACATTTTGTCCAGGAGGATACTACAAGAGGCAGTATCAAAAGCTTTCCTGAAATCCAGAAATATTACATCCACTGGCTTCCCTTGATCAGCTGGATGGGTTACCTTTTCATAAAAATAAGTTTGACAGGCAGGACATTCCCCTCATGAAGCCATGCTGGCTATGACCAATGACTCCATTGTCCTCCAGGTGTTTTTCAATACCTCTCACAATAATCTGTTCCACAATTTTACCAGGTGCTGAAGTTAGACTGACTGGCCTGTAGTTTCCAGTGTCCTCCTTCTTGAATGTTGGAACAACCTTAGTCAGCTTTCAGTCAACTGGGATCTCTCCAGATTGTCAGGACCTCCCAAAGAGAGAGCACTTCTTAGAGCTTATTTAGGACCACTGCACCTAGGAGTACAAGACTGTATTAAAAGACACTCCTTGCTCTGGGAGCTCAGCATCTCATGTAAACCACAGAGCTGAGGGGAGTGTGAGAACTGGATAAAAGATACTCAAAACATCCATCTAGCATCACCAGCATGTTTTAGACTGAGACTTCTTTTAGTTTTTACTGAGATTAGGTAATTTGAAATAGGTTATGTCCAGGAAAAATCTGTAGGTGTTACCTGTTACTTGGATCCAAGGCATACTTGACAATGAGGCTGACTTTTCAGAAAAGATAAACATATAAAATTCAGTATTAGCTTTGAAATGCAGGCAAATAGACTTAGCTTTGACATATTTGGAATCTCAAAACGCATTATGAGGAAGTGCTCCATGGTTTTTAAAGCCACTAACCAAAATACAAAGACTGAGTTTCAGTAAAACAATCCAAGCAGAATATTTGCTTCAATTAGTGCTATTCATTTCTTAACCTTTATGAGATGCTGGTCATGGTACAGGTGTCTGTCTTCCATTCCTGATAACAAATGTTACTCGGGGGACAACCATCAGATACTGGACATCATCCTCATCCAGGAGAGATTTCTTTTGGCCTGGTGCTTTCCAAGGGAACAGCCCCATCTTACAGTACACTGCATCTGCAGGGACCAAGTTTGGGACCTCATGTTTAAAAAAATTTCATTAGTCCTGGCTGCTTCATTATGACAAAAATAGCAGGTCTGTCAGATTAGAGGTAATGGTAAAGTCCTTAATTTCCACAATTTATCCTTATAGAAAGACAGAGTTACAGTCCAAGAACAGCTTACAAGGTCATGTAATTTTGCAGTTTTCTTTCTGAAGAATCATTGGCTTTGGCCAATGATAAAGATGCTGAAAAATGAAAACCAGTTAAAATTAACATTGCATAAAAGCAGATTGGTTTGATACATTGTTTTTCAGATTTAGATTTACCCTTGATGCACAAAGGCTGTTTAGAACTGTCTGAGAGCTGTGGAGTCAGTACATGGTTTTAAGGTGCTCTTGAGAGATGAAAATGAGGATGGCAACAGTCTGAGGCTGTGCTCTTAACCTGTCCTGTGTTGCTCTCCTATGCACACTGACTGAGGGAGTTTACATGAGAAATGTATAACTTGTCCTGTAAACCTGTTTCTTCTTATTTTCCCTAAAAGTACCTGGGGGGATCTTTAAATATAAACAGTTTTGGTTTTTTTAAATCAGTTTTGGTTTAACCAGCCCACTTGCTTGGGCAACAGTGAGAGCCCTACCGTGTTTTTGGGTAAGTGGAGGACTATGTGAACAAGTGGAGAAGGAACTTGGAATCTGAAAATGTCTATACCATCGCCTACTTCCAGATACAATTTATAACAGCATATCATTAATTAAGTCCTGAAAGGGTAAAAGTAGAACAAGAGGTCCCTTTGCATTCTTCACAGAAATCTGTTGTTAACTGTGGCCTTCTACATGGAAATAGCTGAGGGGTTCTAGACAGGAAGCTCAATACTTGAGAGCCACATAAAATTTGTTGTAGAGGATTAGACAAAATTGTACTAAGAACAGCTCCTGTTAGAATTGTTTTATTTCTCATTAAAATCTAAATTGCAAAGGATTGTCAGCCATCAACTTGAAATAGGTTTGACAAAAGACATATTCTGCAACTTTTGAAATCTAATAAAATCATTAATATGCCATGATTCAAGATTTCTATAAAGGTTAAGAAAAAAAATGGCTAAACCTAAATAAAATATTACTGTGTGTTTACTCTAGACTTAAAGCCACGTTAGCAATTATATTTTCACTTCATTGTTCAGCTGTTGCAAATGTACCAAAAAATATTGGCAGAAGACTTGCTTAAGTGGAAACAGATAGCCTTAAACTTAGGACAGACCTGAAGAGAAGCTATTTAACTGTTAAATATATAAATTATCCCATTGAGCTTAGAGAAATAAAATATTTTCAGATTCTGTTAGAACCTTGCAATGAAATGCATTATTTTAAGCACTGCAGAAACTTTTCATGCAATGCAAGTTGTGACTTGAAGGCCAAAAAAAGGCAGTAAGTTTGTTGACATTGAAGGTGGTGAGTTGTTTGGTGTAGACTGTCTTCTTGTCTTTTAGAGGTGAACAGCAGCAGTGGGTTTCTAGGTGAAAGTGCCCTACTGAGGAGCCAGAGGAACCCTAGAACTGTATAAATAAATTAGGAAAATGTATGTGAAAAGCAATGCAAGCAATGCAGAAGTACACAGATATGTATGTTGAACTACACCCAGAAAATGAACTGAATGGGTTATTTCTGAAAATAATGAATAAAATAATGGGCAAGTAATCACAGAGGTTGGTTGGGGTTGCTTGTTTTAATATGGTGTTGCTCTGCCCTGTTTCTACAGCACAGTTGAAGCCTTCCCCGGTTGAGTAGACTCTTAAACAAGTAGGAAAGGAAGATTTCAATGCTTTTTTATATTGCAGTTTCATCTGTAAGTAAATAAAATAGAAACTTTTTAAATATCAACAGAGGTTTCTTCCAGCACACATGGAAGTTAGTTGCATCGTTCTTTCAACTGGCATCTCTCACACCCTAAGAGATGTGCCCGTTTCACTGGTGCATCTGAGCAGACACTTGGAATTTCCCAGATTCATCTTAACTTCTATATCGAATTTCAAACTATTCCTTCCTCTCCCCTGACCCCGCCCTCCCACTTCACTCATCAGAGTCCAACATGTCCTGGTTTTAATTATTTAATGCTTCTATATTATTATTTTTTTAAAAAGGATGGTGAGATAGTATCTTATGAACCCAGAAGTGATGATTACCTCAACAAAGAAACCAGTTGTGGGCTCTTTCATCAGTTCCTGAATGATGATGATGATAGAGGAATGGGAAAAGTACATTCTGATTCAGCTGTTTATTCCCACATGTAGTTACTCGTTTCTTAGTGATGTTCGTTTCCTTGACTAAGAATTGAAAAAACAAGAAAAACAGTGGTGAAATAGCCAGAATATTTGATAGCACTTTTCTCTAAAGTGAAAATTACTTACATGTAGAGAGCTACATCTTTATGATTCTTTGTTCTGATTGTCTTGATTATCCCTTATTTTTCTATTTTTCTTTTTTAAAAAGGTGAAGCAAAACCACAGAAGCAACTGTTCTTTATGTTTCTTAAAAGCCTGGGTTTTATACATCAGAACATCTCTTGTTTAGCTGTTGAAACATGGTGACATAGTCTTGCGATTACATCACTGAACCACCGTGTGAAGGAAACTCTAGTATTGATGTTATACATCCTTTATGGTCTGCAATTTAGCATTTTGGAATAAAAAGCTCATACTCTTATGTCTTCTGTGCTAGCGGAAGCTCTTTGAAATTTTTCCAAAGTGCAAACATGTGGCCTTGTCTTTTACAGTTACATATGTACTTTTTCCTAAGTATGTGATAGCAGGAAAGTAGTTTCTACTTCTGACCTCATGGGATAAGCTGTATTCAAGCAACATGTAGCTCAGAGGCCAACTCTTTAGCGTTGACACTAGCTGCTTGTCTAATACAGACTTCAGCTGAAAAATTTACTCGAGGTTTAGATTTCTCTTTCTTACCTTATCTCTTCTGTGTAATTTCCCTGGTAAAATGACTCAGTTTTTTCATAAGAACTGCGGGGGGTGGGGGGAGAGGTGGGGAGGTTGGAAAGCCTGGTAATACCCAGAGTAAAATTAACTGTGATATGAAAGATTGTGGATTTGGTCAGCACAATCTTCTTCATCCATATCTGGTAGTTTACATTGAAAGGTGTTTCCAGAAACTAGGGAAGGCTGAACTGACTCTCTCATTAATCAGTGTAGAAGATAAATGTTTCTTGAGGAGGCAGGTCTGAGTAGCTAAATTAAGCCTTTCTCTCTGCATCAAGGGCAGTATCAGTGAATTGGAGTAAAACAGCAAGATCAGTTGAGTGAAGTACAGTTTATGTATATTGCATGGAAATGAAGGTATTGTTGGGGACTTGGAAAGATCTTGATCTACTTGATCTTTGTATCTAGTGGATGGAAGTTTGTCCCTACCACACAACAGTCATTTCCTGCTCATCTTAGGGAGTAGCAGCTCTCCCAAATGGCTCTAGAGGTCACAACTAAAAAGGTGTGAACAGACCTCTGATAGTTACCTGTATCAAGGTTTACAATGTTTTTAATAGCACAGAATGGATCGTTATGGTTATGTAGCCTTACTTCAGGCTTAACATAGGCAAGGAGGTTCCCCCACCGCTTCTACTAAGTTATACTTTTCTGCCTCATAAGTGAGTATAGCCCAAATTCAGTAATTTGTGATTTGAAGTAAAGGTACATTTTAGAAAAACATCCAGTGCTGGTTTGAAGCCAACAGACAAACTTGGTTTCATTTGGTAAATCTTCCTGACTGTTAGCTACACTGTGGGTTGTTTGTTTGTTTTAATTTTAAAGTCAGAGTATTTCCAATTCCTGTCCATTAAATAATATTCTTCTGTTTATTTAAATGTAAGGGCCTTTATGTGTGCTTATAATTCAGAGTGCATGGATCATTAAGTTATTCTTGGAAAAGTTAAGAGCTTTTTAAGATGTCCATCTAAAATAAATTTTCAGGCTTCATTCTGTGGCTGTTGTGGTGTTTGCGTGCTCTGGAGAAGACTCCTTTTTTTAATGGGTAAAAATTATGAAGAGTTATTTTCCAATATCAAACTTGCTGCGATAGCCAAAGGCTTTAGACAAGTAAACTACTGCATCAACTCTTGGAAAGGAAATCAGCAGAACATGTCTATCTGGTTTAGCACCAGATTTTGGCAGAGAGGCAGCATTCTCAATAGTAAACCAATTAATACATTGTTTAGCTGATAATAATGTTTAGCTTGCATAAATTGTTTTTGAGAGTGTTACCAGCTAATGGTAGATATTAATCTATTGGTAAAACTGAGTCTTCAGCTCTCTGTTCTGTTTTTTTATTTTCTATATTTTATTTTTGTTTTGTTGACTTGAATGGATGTGATAATGGCCAGATTGTTTTTGATAGCCTGATGTAATGGCTGACTGAACTGTTCTGTTTCTTCCATTAGCTCTCCTCTGCTCATCACTGCCAGTATTACTCTGAGTAGCTTCCCTCCTCCATTCCTGTATTAGTTGTGTGGACTAGGGGACAGGAGAGTTTAGTGTTCAGGGGTTTTGGTTATTTTCTGTCACAGTTTGCTTTAATGTTATGGTTTTTTGTGTTCATATTTCTGCCATTAAATCATTACACCGGTGTGGTCTTCTTCTGCTGTACTGAAGACACTAACATTTTCTTTTCCTTAATACCTGTCCCGTCCCAAGTGTGAATCAGGAAAGCATTGGCATTGTTGAAATTACACTCTGACCCATAGAAGTGAGCAACAATACCTCTGGGGGATGGGGGAAACAGTCTGTAGATGTTGCTGGGACCCAAACCACATAAACTGTGATAGCTCCTATGCAGCTCCTATTCTTTTGGTAGTTTGGTATGCTGAGGCATGGGGTGCTGAAGTGCTTCTCCAGTTGTCCAATGTCAGATCAGACTGAGCAGGAGTGATGCTCCCCTCCAGCTGGGAAGTTACAGGGAGAAGCAAATGATCACGATCTAGAGAGAGTTTTCTCAGTGAGTTCAGAGGCAGACATGGACACACTGTCATTTTTAAGTAGAGAACTGAGCAAAGCCCTGCTCGTCTTGACTATTTAGGGTCAGTGTATGAGACTGGCTGGTTGGTTATCTATCTCTTAATACACAGCTTCCATTGTGGTAGTTGAATTTTAACCAATCCTCTTTCACTGTTATCATGGGACTACTATAAGTAAAACACCCACCTTAACTACTCCTAACTTCTCTACCCTGCCCAATCCTGTACATTTTGTCTTGTCCCGTCAGGTTGCTGCGTGCTGTTTTGAGTCACTGCAGACAAGAATGTGGACACCCACAGTAGAAAGTCCTTCTGTGGTAGCACTCCCATCTTCTGCTACTTACCTTGGCTCCCACTCAAGTGCTGCAGTGATCTGGAGAGAGTGATTCTGCACTGTGTGCAGAACTGGAGCAGCACTGAAGTTTGCTGGTGTTTGCACTTGATTTTGCAAGTTGCTAAACACCTCATGCAGGCGTTTTCAATCACTCCAGTGTCAGTGGGAGATGAGGATAAACACGGTGCTGAGCAGCTCCATCAAGTTGCTGCTGTGTCACCCCTGAAAACAGATCAGCCTGCATCACTGTGAGGTTTATTACCTAAGAGGGAAAGGACTTAACTTCTGGGCTAGGAGGGTGTTAACATTTGGTGCTGAGTTTCTGTTTTTACCACAAATGTACCTTTCTCAACATTTTTTTAACTTTTCATTTTGGTAGACTATAGTGGTTTACAATAATGTGCAGCAGAAGCAAATTAAAATATTACATCTGTTTAGTCTTTTGACATTGCTAGGATAAAGAATACTCCAGCTCAGGAATGTGTTCAGCAGTACCCCACTTCATTTAATCTGAGAAATATAAGATTTATCAAAGTAAGGTCAACTATTTGACAGCTTTGCAGTGATTACTCCACAGCTGTTGAAAAATTCACTGAGTCCATTTCTAAGGGGCAAATAGGGCTTTCAGACAATACCTAAATCAATGTTACATTTTTTGTTTGCATTTAAATTAATATGTTCTACTACTCTGATTTTCATAATAGTAATTGAAATTTATATTGTAATAAATTCATATCGTGCTTTTTAAAATCCAGAACTTTTATTAGCCTTCTCTTTAAAAGAAGGTATGAACCCCACATAATAGGATTTTGTTATTCTCTCAACTGTGCAGAACAACAGGTATGTTGGGATAGAGAGGACTTCTAAGTATTGTAGTTGATAATACGTAAGCATTCAAATACAATCCAAAAATACTGTAAAGATAATTTCAGAATTCTTCTCTGAACAGATAGAGGCATCAAGGGGAAAGCCTACCTGAATGTCCCAGAAAAATCCTGGTAGCTTAAAAAGTTCTTGATTAAAATTTGTTGCAAAGAAATGTTCCTATATTGTTTAGACATGCTGAGAGTTTATTATGAAAGAGTTGCAGTTCAAGTAAAAATTTTCTTTAATGAATGAAACACTTATAAAATTAGTTTGGACAGAAAAAAGGACACTAGCATTGAAGGAAAAAGATAACAATTGAAGAAAGACAGTTCATCACACAACTTTTGCATTTGCAAGTGTTAAAACAAAAAATAATCCTTCCTTCTTTGAAATGTTTCTTTGTCCCCATCTGCTTGTAAAAGGCTGATTAGAACTCTCTTTCAGAGTTTCTAGGAAGTCAGCTCCAACCAAAATTGTTAAATATTTATGATCATTGTATTTCATAATTTCTGTAGAAAATAGGTTTTAGAAATCCATTCCAAACCATGATCTGAGTTCTGTCTGATCCCATTAACAGAACAACCTTTAGAATTGTTTTGTTTTATAAACGCAGGCATGGGGGGGAAAAAAAAAATCAACGAGCTGCCCTTAGAAACAGCTAAAACATATTTAAGGACTTGAATTAAATCATTTGTAGATTCAAAGCTCTTGCTTAAAGATTTGCAAGAAGCAAAGCATTTTGTCACTGCACTATAATGAAAGTCTTAAGTTTTCTATCATAGACGTTGATGAATGAATGAAAAGCACTAGGGGCAGCTATTACTAACTTAGGCTGACAGCAGTCCATAGGTTGCTTTCCAGGCCTGTTGGTGGTAAGATGCCTCCTCTGGTTCTTGACATAGGTTTTGGGTAAAAAAACAAAGGCCATGTATCTCTCCAGTCTCTCAGTTTTTAGTGGGTGGTTTATGGGGCAGAAATATGCCAAAGCAGACTCTGAGGATGGGCAGGGGAGTGGAGAGGTGTAATGTATCTATAGCCTCAGTGAATGCAATTTTAAAAGTCCTCCTATATCCAGAGACAGTACTATGCCAATATGTCAAGCAAAGTATGCAAAGTACTTGTGACAAGAAAAGAAGCTTTTTTGTTGTCTGTCTTTCAACTCTCTGTCTATGTAACATTGCTGATGTGAGAGGACTGCCCCTCACCAAGGTCTCACTTGGCCCAGGTCAGGGTTTTAGGTGAAACGAGATGCTGAGAAATACCCCCATGAAGGTTTATACCTGATTCTTGGGGCAGAAGCAGGAGCAAACCCTGGCCTTGTGCCCTTTGAGCAGAACAGTGGTTCTCCAGTTCAGCAGACTGGAGTCAACACTCAGTATTTTCTCAGACCATAATGCACAAAATTTTACCCTCTGGCTTCTAATGAACGCTGTTTAATATAATTTTTTAGACCATGAAGGAACCACTAAGCATATGCTTGTGGGAACCACTGTGCTAACTTAAGAGGGCAAGAGGTTTCACGCCCCTGTAGTTGGTCAGGTCAGCTATTAAACATGGGTGCTGTTTGCACAGTTTTGGTGTGGTTTAGGTTCTACATAGGCTGAGCAGAAATTTGCATTTAAAGCATTTTATTAGCTTTTTGCAAGTAGTTGAAATGAAACAGGGATTTGAATATGCATTGGAAGATACCGTAAAGAATGGAGGTAAGTGGTAGTGGTGTTTGGAGGCTGTTTCTGAATTTCCCATATTCCCTCTGTTTGCCAGCCTTTCCAGAAGCAGAAAGGGATGCAGGGGAATGTTTTGCATGCATGGGATCATGCCTCATTATTGGCAACCTCAGAAATCCAAAAATCATGTCAGACCTGATCACAGTTCGTTACGGTATTTCAAAATCTGAGTTAAATTTCTGTTTTCTTGCTTTCTGATTTGTTAGCTTTTAAGATGTTCTCAAAATATGTTTGCAAACTTCTGTAGAGTTTAAGCCGCGTTAAAAAATTAAAAACTGTGGCAGTTGCAACATTCTTTGTATAAATAGTGTGGTCCTCTTTTCAAAACAGATTATTTCATCAGGGCGTATCTTAGAGGACCATCAGGAATCACACAGACTGATAATTCGTTTATGTGTGCTGAATATTTAATTCAGATGAGTGATATAATAGTTTTTATGTGTATACATGTGCATATGTATATATATTTATGAACACATTTACAAGCAACAACATAGTACTACTTAAATTCAGGACATGGATTTTTCATCAGGGCAGAAGACTTAAACCGGAGCAGAGATGTGAAACAGAGAAGGCTGAGATCAAAATAACCCTGTCAAAAGGTCATATACATTATATATAGTGCACAGAGTATGTGTATCACTTGTATGTAGCAGAATTGTTGAAGAGCAAGGAAGAGATGCAGGTGTGGATTGATGATATATGTAAACACAATTGGAGTGAAAGGAGAGAAGGTAGAGCTCTGATCTTGTCCAGAAGAGTTGTAAGTGGAAATTAGGTAGGTAAATGTACAAAAAAAGCTGTGGACTTTCATTAAAGAACGCTCACTGTTATATAACCTTCCCTTTATGTATTCATACAGCACCAAAACTGAGAAAGAAAAAGGAAATGGATAAAATACATCTTTGCACACAAAATGACTTAAAAGTAGCGTAGAATATTCCAGTCCCTGGATGCCAGCTGGAGTTTGAGCTCTGAGGTATATACTGCTTTAAGTAGCACCATGTGCTCATGTCCTGTAAGCATAAGTGTTTTATACACTGGTATTGTACAAGGATGCATTTTGTGTTGTTGAAAGTAAGAAGGGAATACCAGTGCTTCTAGATTCCTCTAGAGGATGGGAGAGGTCGGGTGGTTTTGCTGTTCCTGTTACGACAGGTGCTTCTGGTGATGTTTCCAAAGGTGAAGTATGTAAAGATTTTAGGGTTTTTTTTTCTCATGACTGTTACTGACAGTTTTACGTTTATGGAGCTACATGAGGCCAGATTATCTAAAGCACCCTTGAGGTGTCCAGATCTTCGGTGATATTTTTGTGGCATGCAGGCTGGTAGTGATTAGGAGCCATGGGGCAAGAGGGCTGTTGGGGTTATCATGGATCACCAAGGCCCCTTTCCTGGCTGGCTTCATAAAGGGAAGGAGCAGCCAAAGGGACTGGGGTTGTTTCATCTGGAACAAAGGAGACTGAGGGGAGGCCTTATTGCTCTCTGCAACTATCTGAAAGGACCTTGCACCCAGGTGGGATTCACTCTCATCTCCCAAGTAGCAAGCAACAGAACATAGAGGAAACGGACCCACGTTGTACTAGGGAAGGTTTAGACTGGGTATTAGGAAAAAAATCTGTACTGAAAGTTGTCAGGCAATAGAACAGGCTGCCCAGGGAAGTGGAGTCACCATCTATGGAGGGATTTAAGTGACTTGTAGGTGTGGTGCTTAGGGACATGTTTTAGTGGTGGACTTGGCAATGCTCGGTTAACGACTGAAACTGGTGACCTTAAAGGCCTCTTCCAGCCAAAACAATTCCATGATTCTATAAATCCACGCCTCAAAAAAGCGTGCTCTTCGGGGCATCTCGAATTCACAAGCGCTGTTTCCGCACTGCCGTGACAAGTACTTTCCCGCCTCATTGTCGCCCACAGTTCTTCCCGGACTTTTCTGGAAGGGGTGGCTCCTAGTGTAAGTCG
>JAAWXA010000002.1:30198537-30287887 GCA_038090715.1 Florisuga fusca | reverse complement strand
AAGGAGGGGGCGTTGGGCCGGGCCGGGCCGTGCGGGGCGGCAGCGCTGCGTCTGGCGCCTGCAGAGGGCTCTGTGAGACCGCGTTTCCCCCAGTGCAAAGTGCAGTCGGCGGCGGGAGCTGGGGGGAAGGGAGGTCGGGGATAATGCTTCCAACAGTCTGGTCTTAGTCTGGTAAACAGGCTAGGAATTGTGGGCTAAGTCCTTTTCCTCAGGCTTTGCACCGAGGCTGAGATCAGATGACTCAGTCCGGACTCATTATTTTAATAGCCTACAGCTAGTTCACATAGCAGCGGGAGTCCACAAAAAAGGCATTTAATTGTTGAAACTCAAACTGGTACATTGTAACTGCAGATTATGGTATTCAGATTTAAGTGATTCAAGTAATTTATAAAGCTTTTGCACAAGCAAACTGAAAGCTAAAATACTGATACTGTAATAAAAAGTAAATAAAACATACTTTTGTACATTAAGACCCAATTAAGGAGCATGATTTCACTTAACAAACTTAAAAACAGGCAGGTGATATTTGCTAACTTTGCCAACATTCCTACAGCTGTGTTTTACATTAGGAAATTAATTAAAGTAGTCATTTATACTTTTTTCCACTTGCAAGCCTTTCTCTATTACACCATCTATTTTCAGTCATTGTGTTACGGTGCGTTTGTAATCTCACTTAGCAGGCTGCATTGCAACCTCGGGTTGTTTTGTTGGGTTTTTTTTCCCCCTTACCTAATGAAAAACCAACTTTCTGCAATAACGCCGGCGAAGCAGATCAAACAGCGCTGAAGGAACTTCCCTGCTGTCAGCCTGAGAGGCAGCGCATTGTTAGTTACTCAGATGTCAGTCCTTTTCTTCCGCATCCTAGCAGGGTTTCGGTGGTTTCATCAGTTCACTCCGAGCTGGAGGTGGGAGGGAGGCTGCCGGCGAGGGACGAGAGGGGATGGTTTCTGTTAGACCCAGAGAAATCGGGGGATTTACTGCTACGTGCCTGGGTCTGGTGTAGTCTCACACCCTGAGACTAACGGGGACAAAATTTCAAAATGCGAATCGGTGTTCTGTCTTTACACCTCACAGATGAATAATGGTACCTTATTCTTAATTCTTAGGTACTTCCCCCCCTCCTCCCAAACTACTAATACTGTGATTCGGTAACGAACTGTTGACTTTGTCAGTCATTTGTTCCTCCAGGCAAATCAGCTTGAAGTGTAGGAAGGTGCATTTTTAAAATAGCACGTAATTACAGCAATGAGAGATCGTTCTTCCTTTTGTATGAAAGAGCAAAAGCACAAATGATGGTTATCTTACTTCTCCACTTTCCCCAGTCTACCTTCACCTGAATTTTCTTGCCTTTTACGGGAGGAATCTTTCGTATCAGCTGGTTTATGAATGTGTGAGTCATTGCTTCAGAGTCTGAAGGATTCAGAATGTTCAATTTACCATTTTAGTGAGGCTGGATTGTTTGTAAATTGCTATCGCCCTTCCAAACAACTCAATGATGCCTGAAAATTTAGTTTATTAAGACCAGACATTTCACATTCCTAATGTTAAGATTGCTGCAATTTTCCATTTTAAGTTTTACCCCTCCCAGTCCTCTGAATACAGATTTATAGATCAGTTTTTAAAAGTGCTTCTCTATCTGAATCTTCAGTTACATTTAAAATTGAGAGAGCATCTTTTGAGCTGAATGCTCTTCGGTAATGAGGGGATCATATTCTGTGTCAGTGTTATCCCAGACATTTAGAATTTCTTTAAAAATAAATTCAGTAAATGCATTGTAATTGACCGATTTTGTGTTTGGAAGAAAAGCAGTATCTATAGGTTTTAATTTTGTTTTTTATTATCTAGTGTATTACTACAGTTTCTTTTTACTATATTTTTGTTGAACGGGTATTCTGGATTGCTTCTTCTATCAGTGTGGCTGGAGGAGCCACTGCAGACAGTATGTGATACACTTCTGAGTGACTAAAAATGTGTTCATTAATGTGTTATGTGTTCTTCTGTGTGCAATACTAAAGATTGGATTATTTATGCAGATTAGACATAATAGACATCCTTAATAAGCAGTGCTTTGTGATAATATCTATTTTTAAATTTATGCTTGACTAATCTATCTTTGGGTGTTGACTTGAATTCTCAGAAGAACTCAGTATGAAATGACACAAGAATACCCGGACTTAAATGGAACATTGCAGGAATAAAATATCTGACATTTCAGCTCCCTGCTTCTTAAAGCTAAAAGTCCTTGAGGCATCAATAAAACCAAACCAAGTCCAACAGTAAAAGTTCGTGTCATGTGTACACAGATCTGTTTCTATGTAAGGCTGACTGAAGTAAATTGTTTTTACATAAATAGTTATAATAAGTTCTTCAAGACAGAGGGTGGACCAGTAATGGAAAAAAATACGATATTTTAGGTTAAGCACATCTGAAAGTAAAAAGTCCTACTGGAACTAGGCAATTTGACAATACTGGAGCCTGTGCAGAGAGCCAGAGCAGGGCTGGTACACTACTTAGTCACACGTAAGAACTATTTTGAGATTCAAGTCAAACTTGGGAGATACAGACCCTTTATTTTTATTCTATGAGCAGTTTAATTCCATGTTCTCCAAGGAGACTGGAAATTTATTAAAGCTTACAATTTCTACAAAAACAGGCAAATACAATTTAACTCCCTCACTCTTTACGCCCACTAAAATAAAAGCTCAATTTTTACTCTGCCTGCAAGACTTTTGCACTTCATTCATGTGATACTACAGAGTGGTCTAGTAAATCATAAAATGTGAAATAACAATATTAAAAATATTTAAATTGAATAATTGATAGGTTAATTTAGTTACTGAAAAAATTCCATCAGTATTCTTTCATGTGAGACAGTCTTTAGTCAGTACAGTAATTTCATACCAAGAAAAGTGACTCTGGGGTTTTGGATATGTGACACAAATTTAAAATCTCTCAATGAACATTTTTAAAGTATGTGTCTTACAAAGTACTTCGAATGTACAAATACTCCTCTGTATTTCATGTTACTGATATCTGCTGAGATTCTCATTTTGATCTCTGTAATGTTTTATGGGGATGTGATATTACATTATTCTTGTATATTACCAAGGATGTGAACTGAAAGGTAAGGATTTGTGAAGTTATAGTCAGCAATTAATTAAGCAGTAATCCACAAAGTATCTGTTTTTTTCATTAATGGCCGTGGCCAAAACCAAGGCTCTGATAAATGTCCTAATAACCCTGTTAGTAAGTGCAGGGAGGATGATTTCTGAACTGATGACTGCTACATTACACTAAAGGCAGGAGTTTACTGAGGCATTTTGAAAAGCTGTCCCAGCTTTGAGAAAGCGTGTGAGTGTTTTCCATGATCTAAATGCTCCCTTTTTGCCAATGGCAAAACTCTGGAAGTAGTTAGATAAAAAGTTGCTGTCGAGGTAAACCACAGCATAGTGAGTACTTTGGTCAGATGTGCTTTAGAGGGTTATCACAACTTTTTAAACTCTTATTTATTTGTAATAGAGGTGACAAAATCAATCCAAACACTGGTTGTCTTCCTGATAATTATGTCCTTGAAATATCTCTTGCTTAACTATTGCCTCTCACTCCATGGAAATTACAGAATTTTGAAGTTGCAGATAAGTTATAGCTCCTTTCAAAAAGTCACTTAAATTCTACAAATTATGGTGGAAAACCTGGAGATGGAGTGGAAGGGCAAAGGAAGAGAACTAGCAAAATGTTTCTGATGCTTTGAAAATTACTGTTGCTCTCTTAAGTTGATTTCGGTGAGCTCTAATTTTGATCCTTTTAAACACAGAAATGTCATTTGTTTAACAATGGCAGAAAGATGATGTGGGCTTCTCTTCCAGTCCCTGTCATCAGTCCAGGGGATAAGTAATGACTTTCCATTGTCAATAAAATACCTAAATTAAGACTTAATATGTCCTGATAGCATTGCTGTTCTAGTGTTACCTATCCAGTATGCTTTTTCCCTGCCAATTAAAAAAAATCAAAACAAACAAACAAAATACACTTCCGGATTTTGCATTTGCTGAATGAGCTATGCAAATTTGAGAAAGAAAAGGCCAAAACACTGTATCGTAGCAAAAATACCATATTGTTTAAAAAACAAACAAACAAAAACCTTAAAAAAAAAAAAAAAACAACTTAAAAAAATTATTTTTCTCTTTGGAAGATTCAGAGCAGAACATGCATTTCTAAGTAAAAAGCTATTTTTGTGGTGGGGGAAACATACAATACTGATTAAATGTTTTTAATTTTTCAAAATTTAAACTAAAGACGACTTTGCTCCATGAAAAATAAATACAGTACAGTAAGCCTAGGCAGAGTACTGAGAGAGTGAAGAAGAAAAAAAAAACAAACCACAGAATAAAAAGAACTATTTTCTGTACAGAAAATATTGAAATAAATATATTGAAATAAATATATTGAATCCATTATCAATGTGTAACATACTAAGTAAATATGAAGTGGGTAGGTTGGGCTCATGTCCAGTGTACAGGATTTGTGTTAATCTAAATATGACATGTAATTCATACTGATGTTTTTGTCTGTATGTTCCTGAAATCAAGAGTTCATTCCAGTACTTCTAACACTGCTTGTATTGATCAACAGTGAATAAACATAAATGTTTCACTGTAAGCAAGTGTGTGGTTTGGTAATTGCTGCTTTATTTTTATTCCATTTGACTGATAATAGGTTATATGGCATATCGCCGTCCGTTTCTCTTTTTACATATGTTTAAATATGAAATTATTCAATCTTTTGAACCAATTTTCCATGCAAGAAGCACAAAATATCTACTTGGGTGGATATTTTATTGTCTTACTGTATCTTTTAAAAATGTGTGAAGAGCTGGCAATTAAACACACTGAGTTCTTGCTCACATTGAACAGATTTCTTAAGGTTGCAGCCTTGAGTCTACTGATAGCAATGAGCATGATTGCATGTTGTATTTGAGGGTTTTTTCAGCAACAAGGCAGAAATGCAATGCAAAATCTTCTTTTAATTTTTTTTAAGGCACATGTGCATTCTAATAATGTCTGCTATATCCAGTGAAAATGAACATTTTCTGGAAAATGCATTTCACTATAGCTGAGTTTGTGGTGATAATATCTTTACATCTTGAGAAAAGAGATTCAATAATGGAAATTAAAGAACTGTACTGGCAGTATTTTAATCCCAAGACTAATAATAAAAAGAAATCTGATTCTGCCCTGCCTCTCTAAGGTGCTCATCAGTGTATCCTAAATACTGTATTTAGGACATAGGAAAAACTTTCAGTAGATAAATCTGAATGAGACTGATACTTCAAACGAATACTGAGTTTCTTTGTAAGGCATGAGCATGAACATGAATGAGCATGTTGAAGTCCAACTTGGATGTGTGTTGTTTCTACAGAATGTATTGTCCTGAAGTTGTTCTTTCAGAAATTTAAATGCCCTTTAATAATTAGTTTGATTTGGTTAGGATAGGTTTGGGTGAATAATTGTGCGGCGATTATGATTTTTGTGCTGTTTCTTTCCCATTTTTGGTATTTTTTTGTGAAATCAGAAAAGACAAGCAAAAGGGAGTTAAAGCATATATTTTAGCACTATGCAAACACTGTAATCTAAATAGTGGGGAGGAAAGTGTGTGATTATGCACACATTTTATTTGGGCTATTTTCACACTGATATTTCTTTTTAGGGTTAGCTAAAATTGTAATGGAAGATCTCTAGAAAAAAAAATGCTTGATAGTTTCTGTGAAGCAAGAGAGGTTTGTATAGAGCTGCAGAATACTTGTTTCCCTCACACTACAAAGAATGGTATGTGAAAGTGCTCAAGGCTGTTCATCAAATAATTTCAGTTAATGGATGGTATGAAACTTGCTCATATATTTCTTTCCTCATTATCACATAAATAGTGTGGCAAGGCATTACTGGGGACATGGATTGTCTTTGGTTGGCCTAGTTTTGTGAAGTTCAACTGAGAAAAGCCTTTCATCCTTCCCAGGAGACCAGACAGCCTATGGCTGAGCTCCCCCCCATTTAATTTCACCAGATTTCTCCTTAGCCCAGTAATATTTCAAATTAACAGTTGTCTCCTTTTCCCAGCAATATCTAAACGAAACTATGTTGCTTTATCTTTACTTTTAAAAACAGCAAAGGGTTTGGACGATGGTTCCTGACTAAGAGGGTCACTAGTGTCTTTCAGGGTCCTCAGAGTCCCACCCTACTGAAATGGGATTCTCCCAGTCCTTCAAAGCAGATGTCTTCTGCAGTTTTAAAATCCTGTGGATCTGGAGGTGCTTTCTGTCCTAGCCTGTTTTTTTTTCCCCTAACCACTGCTAATGTGATGAGGAAGACCAGGAGTTTAAATTACCATCCCCACCTCCTGTGCTGATAAAGGGCAGCATAAACATCTGAGACAAAAGTGGGAAAAGATTGAGGGGAAAAGCAGATATAACCAGTACCTTGTTCTGATACATGTAAAGAATAGCAGAATTAGTGTGGGGGTTTCAGTATGTGGTTAAGCCAGTATGTGCCTCATCTATCAAGTAAGTCTGACCACTTTTGATACAGTCTGCTGAAATACAAGTGATGGAAGCACAGAAGCAGGATGTCTCATGTTCTGGGAAAGGTGATTGGCTTTTTCCAGTTTTTTTCCAGGTTAACCAAATAGACAAATGTGAATATAAGCTGAATGTTATTATCAATGTTTTTCCATAATTGTCTGTGTGATAATGAGAGAAGATTAGAACTAATTCTGATCTGCTGCCTTTTCCCATTGTGGCCATTTTAAGCTGATGTGCAACTGGAGAATGTTGTTGAGCAGTCCTGGGCTTGAACATCTCCACCATGCAGTCTGCTTGTTTTGCAAGCTCAGGATAATCCCCCTCTCCTCTGTAGTGTTGAGTATGCAGTAGCTGGACAATGAGAGATGTGTGATTGCATCATCACATTTGTTTGCATGTTTTAGATCATGAGGAAATCAAATGTAGCAAATTAGTGTTCAGATCCCACAGGGGAGCTCTGATTTACCTTCTTCACTGTCTGTGGACATAGAAACAGGACTAACTTCTTCCATCTGCAAGCTGTAACAGCGAGGAAGAGGAGGGAAGGGTATGTGATACCTTGATGACCATTGTGAAGAAGATCATTCTGAAGGGCAAAGTTTGTTTTTTTCCTTTTCAAGTGAGATCTCAACTAAAATTTATCAGTTTATTTGCAGCTCACTTACAGCACTTATAGTTTGTGTGTGTGAGTCCTGGGCTCTTAAAACTGTCCTAGCATTGTGTGTAGTAAGAGTATTATGATTAACTGTGACATCATCGTGTGAGTCACACTGGGATATGATCCTGAAACATCCAGTACACACCAACAGCTCACCAAAATTTCTGTGAAATTGTGTTATACTGCTGTTCATTCTTGAATCCAAAGCCTTTGGACGCAATAGGACTTCTAAACATTGCAAAGATTTGATTTGAAAAGGCTTTTTTTTTTTTTTAAATTACATTGCCTTTTGCTTTTTTCTCTGTGATTTTTTTGTGTTGGTAACAACAGCTAATGCTATTTGTATTATATTGCCACCTATATGGAATGTTGTGCAACACTTTCCATTATAAGAGTGTTTCACTTGCTTATTATGTTGCCAACATTTGGCTGTTTAGGCTAAAATTTTCCATGCTGGGTGTCTCCTTCAGGCTGAATTTCTTGGGAAAGTTTCAATAAAAATAGTTCAACCATTCCAGGGAATGAGAGGAGGGGGAAATACTATATTTTGCTCATGTTTATTAAAGTTACTGTAAGCACTTGATTCAGGAATCATTGCACCTCGTCTCTTATACAGGGAGTTGAATTATTAGGAAGGGGAAAGGGCAAGGAAAACAAAAATGAGGCTAGAGTAAAATTTCTTTCTACTAAGGAGTGGGATCCTCCTTGATGTTATGGACTATCTGCAAGAAAGCAAACAAACTCTAGGCTTGTCAAAACAGAGTCAATGAATGGCTGAGAACTCAATGATTCTCCTTGTTCCGCTGTGCCTACATGGTGCATTGGATTTGGAGACGAGGCTTATGAAGTGTAAACAACCCTATGTAACAGGCAAGATGACTAAAACCTGTGTGGTGGTGGAACTATAGAAAGGCAGGATTACGGAGTTAGCAATAAGCCCTGAAAATAGCAGAGGTACATTTGCTCAGAAGGGAGATGGAATTGAAGATGATGAGACAGACTATTAAGCCTGTCTCTTATGGGGATTTAACCTAAGTGGTCTTACAGTAGCCTTTGTTAGTTCCAGTTCATTTTCTGTTTCCCACACATCTTGTGCATTTCAGTGAGGCAGGGAAATTGTATGCAATCATGTAATTTAGAGACCAGTGTTCAACCTTAATTCCAGTGTGTTTTATTTCTGAGCACTTGATGCTGCAACCATCATGTAATTTCAACATGAAAATTAAAGCCTGAGTTGGAAATGTCATTCCATACCCATTATTAAAACACTTATATTGTAAGCTTTGAAGAACAAACCATGGTTAGGCACAAGTATAATACCATATTCCAATTAAAATACTGAAAAGGCTTTAATGCATTTAGACAAGTTTCCTTTTCAAGACCATTGCACTGCTAGTGCTTCACTGAACATTTATGAGGCTATTTGGATCTGAAGAGGATGATTCCATACTTGAGATATCGGGAACTGAACTTCTCAACAGACTCTGCCTTCCATTTTTCTCAGCTTCATGGTGTAGACAACAAATGACATTTTGGAATATATCCAACACACTTAGCCCAAATGGAAGTGAGTTAACAGGACAGGGAGAATGTTCAGCTATAACTTCAAATTTTCCTTATTTTTATGGACTTCAACCAGACTGGTTATACCTCCATATTATTTTAACATTGTTATTTGTGGCTGAGTTTATTAAATAGCAGTGTTCACACTGCTGCTTTTAATATCTCACACTTGAGGTTATCTTCCAAGTTTTTGAGGATTATAATGTTGCCTTAACACTTTTCTTAAGGAATAAGGATTCTCATCTAGATGCAAGCATACCTTATAGTAAGCATACCTTATTTCAAAAATAGTGACTTAGACATTTCCTAGTTAGAGGAAAGGAAATGAGAATTGAATGCCCATTTTATTAAAATCCTTTTACTTCTTTTTTTCTTGAATGAAATTTAAATTTCTGTTTGCAGACTGTTCTGTCAATAATATCTGCACCCGTGTTTAAAGAAAGGAAATTTAAAAGTGAACTATTACTATGGATATCTGCTTTTAAATATTAAGTCCATAAAAATGCCATATCTGGGCTTGACATGATATATTGTCTTTGTTCAAAGAAGATAAGTTGTAATGTCATATACCTGTTTATTAATGCCTGGATTGTGTGTTGGTGTTACATATCATGGCAAAGATCCACTTAGTAATGCCTTCACAATGTGGTTGGACAGGATACATCTTTATTGCTCTAATGGTACTTAAAATTTTATGCCACAATGTTTTGGGGCTGTGTTAGAGTACACAGATTTCTTTTGAAAAAGAGCTGAGTTTTTATATATCTGGGCCAAATTTTTCTTTCATATTTGGCAAAGATGCCTAAAAATATATATTTTTTTTTTCAAATATGATTTCCTAGTGTTCTACAAGAGCTGTTTTTTCTCAGAGATCTCTTCATAAGTTCAGTCAGGTCTGGACTCAGGGCCAGTAGAATCTACCCAGTTTCTACCCAAACATCCTGTGTGTTTGGAACAGTCACAAAATGTTGGGTTTTTACAGATCCTAAACGAATTTAGTGATTCATGTTAATTTAAACATAGTTTGAGGCCCCCAGAAGAAACTGTAACATCCTCCAGCACCATGTTGAAGATGCTGTGTCAGACACTATGTATTGCTGTGAGACCCAGCCTGATCTGATGGTCTTATCCAGTACAGTTACTATGATACAGTGGTCTACAGAATCAATTTGTCCAGCCAGCCTGTGGCCTGATGCTTCATATGATGGCAGGAATTGTGAACCAGATGACTTGTGTGGCAGTATTCACTCTGCTGCTCTTCTTCGGGAGCTAAAGGTGGATCTCCCAGTCCTCTGTTGGATTTTGGAGGTATGTCAGGAGCTGTTTCCATGTCCTCTCACATGATAAGGAACGTCAAGTCACACGACAGGCAGTTTGGTCACTCAGCAAATACAGCTGTCGTGCTACAAGATGCTTGGTAGAGTGATGGGTTGGCCTCAAATACCAGCCAGACACCCACATGGCTGCTTGCTCGCTCAGCCCCACACCTCCCACCCCCACAGGATGGGGCAGAATATAGGAGGAGCAGAAGCAAGAAACCTTGTGGACTGAAATAGAGGGCTGAAATAGACTCTCCTTGGGGAGTTTAACTTGACTTGTTGCCAGCTAGCATGAATACTTCATTACTGATTTGGGTACTGGCTATTGAGAAACAAAATGAAAACCCCAGGACACTTTTGGGAAAGTAGCCACCTTGCCTTCCCCTTGCCCAGGCTCACTTCACTCCAGACATTTCTCCTGCCCTGCTACTGCTGCAGCCCACTCAGTCCCTTCAGTGACACAACAAGGGGTGTGAGGATTGGTTCAGGTTTTTGCTGTTTCTCCCTGTCACCCGTGTTTGTCACTCTTGTCCTGTGCTCTGATGTTGGTCACCCACAGACTGCAGTGCCTCTGGGGGTCTCTACCATGCAGCACCTCCTACTGCTCTGACTTGGTTATTCTTCCATTCCCTCTGCTGCTTCCTCACCCTCTTTCCCTCCATAATTTTCTGCCACTCCTCAAACAGTTTTGGTTGAAGTGCCACTACCTTCACTGATGGGCTCAGCTGTGTTATGTCTCAGGTGGGTCCATTGAGGAGCTGTCTGAAACCATCTGTCCCAGGCACAGGATAGACCCTGACCTCTTCTCAACCTGCAGCCCCCCTCCACTGCCAATCTTTGCCATCTACAACCAACAGAACAACTCAGCATCTTCATTATTGCCTTCATGGACTTCTCTGTGGGAGCCCTGAGCAACCTGATCTAGTGGTAGGTGTCCCTGCCTACAGCAGGGAGATTAGCAGGAACTAAATGATCTTTAAGGTCCCTTCCAGCCCAAGCCATTCTATGAATTTATGATCCTGTGGCTGCTTTGGTTACTGAGTCAGTCTCCTTTTCTTTCCTAAGCTCCTCTGAGAAGAGTGTGACTATTGAAAGAAAGCCAGGTCACCCTTGCTTAATCCAATACAAGCAATTGCTGGTAACTTCTGTCATTCTGTTTCCTTACTGGATCGCAAATACGAGTTTTTGGGTGACAGCTGGCTGTGAGGCAAGAGCAGCATACTGACTTGTGCTGAGTTCTCACTTCTCTGAATGTGCCTTTCAAGGTTTGCCAAGGTTGCAAGAGCTCATTATGTAAAGCTTTTGTCCTGGCTAAAACATATTTTGCACTAACTCCTGGTCAGACAAATGTGTAACTTAACTTCACGTTCTGTATCGTGTTCTAGCATGTGTTGTATGGTTCACTGACAGTAGTTTGTACTTTAGCATGAACAGCAGAGGACTATACAGACAAGGTGATTATCTTGTCTTCTTAGGAATCCTCTAAGATGGCACTTTACACAGTGGAGAGGAAAGACAAAGGATTAAAATGCTGCTTGAATGCTTAGCACATGTGTTCTGGGTAGCAGGAATCCCACTGTGGGGCAACCCCCATCCTTTCAAGTGAGGGTTAATATGGATGCCAGCAGTGATGCTTTAAATGTCAGCATAATCCAGTATCAGGTGTTCTGGTGTAACTCTGTGTAAGCACTTGGAATAAAAGTGTTGGTTTTGGTTTTTTTTTCACTTCAATTGTTCTTTTTTTGGAAGGAATCCAAATAGAAGCGGAAAAAGCTATTTTTATTCCACATGAGATATCCCACACAAAAAGTTGCCTTGTTGTAGTTACAGCACTACTGGTGCACACCTCATGTTGTGCTGGTAGAATTCCCTCTCAGCATCCCACAGAGATGAACCTTGAGTTGCCTTAGATCCTCAGCAGCATGTATCAAAGCTCTACGGAGAAACCTCATTTAGCTTTCAAGAGTTGGAAGCTCTGGTTTTAGGAATTGCAGTTTAATTGGGCATCTTTTGTGTTGGGTAATACTGTAAAATTTACTAAGGTAAAACCTTTAGTAAAAGGTGTGATAATCCTGAATTGGAAATTATGTGGATGTTGCAGAGGAACTTGTCATGGCTCAGTATGAAGATCCATTTGGTCACTAGGGGTGAAAATACTGATTTTATCTTTACCTAGTGTGCTTGTGTTCAGTGTTTTAAGCCTCTCATCTTTATGATTGTCATTCTAGATTTATGACTGATGCAGCTCGACGTGAGCAGGAGTCTCTGAAGAAAAAGATTCAGCCAAAGCTTTCTTTGACTTTGTCAAGCACAGTGTCCCGTGGGAATGTATCTACTCCACCTCGCCACAGCAGTGGAAGCCTTACTCCTCCAGTTACCCCTCCAATCACTCCCTCCTCTTCATTTCGCAGTAGTACTCCTACAGGTAAGCACCTACTGTTTGGTTTATCCCAAAACAAGCAGTTTTGCTTTGTGGCATTTGGAGAACAATAGACATACTGAGGCATTGAAAAATAAAACCCCTAAAAAATAAAACAGGAGAGCACTGGGCTCATTTTTATTTGCATTTGGTTTGCGATCTCTAAAATATGTATGGGCATTTGATTTCAAACTCTTTGCTAAAGCTGAGAAGGACATTAACTTTAAAAATCTCAGCTAAAATTATTACACAAAGAAATTAATCTTACCAGAAATACCAATTGTGCAAAAGACCCCTGATGTATCAGTAGGAGAGCTCTGCATATGGTACACTCTTAGTTTAAGAGACAAGTAAAATTAACGAGTTTTCTCCCTGCTCCTTTTCTCTTCCTTTTTTTTTTTCTTTTCTTCCTTTTTTGGGGGGGTGAAGGGGGCATGGGACAGGTTGCATTCATAGGTAAATGAGTGGATAAGGAGGAGTGTTCAGCTGCTGTCATAATGCAGACATGACTTTCATTATGAAAGTGTTCAAAAAAAGTCATGTTTGAAAAAAAGAATCTGTGGTTTCTTAAAAAACATGTATTCTGGTAGTTTTCCCAGGTATAAAATTCCTGGGAATTTTTTTGCATTGATTAGAAAAACTGAAAATTGCTTTCTGTGCTGAAGTAAGATCTCTTGGCATGTTGGTCTGCTTTGCATTAGGTAGAGTTCTTGTCAGATTATTCTAATAATGCTTCAGAATAAATATCAATATTTCCTTCTAAAAAGCTAAATGCATATAATACATATATTCTGTCTGTAATAATACACTCACATAAATAGACAACATACTCTTTTTAATAGGAAGTCACATGAACATCCCTGCTTTGTTAAACTGCTGTGCTGTGTGTTTTAGATCAGCTATTTAATGTTTTAATTTGAATGATTAAATGGAAAAGTTGTAGTGGTTCTTGTGACACTCTGTCTGGAAGTTCTGAAATTAATTACTTGTTCAATGTGTCCCTGGATATGTAAAAGCAAAGCATGTTGAGAACATCTAAATTGTGAAGTCCCAATGTAATACAGAAAATTCTAAAAGTAAGATTTTCTTAATTATCTCCTGTTTGAAACAAACTGATTCATTTCCTTGACATCCTACAGATGTCAAGGAATTTCTGCCTTCTTTTGTTTTACTTTTTGTACAGCTCCTCCTGGGAAGGGAAATTCATTATGAGGTCAAGTAGTATAACTTTGCACATCTGTCAGAAACACTGGTTAATGATGTGCTCTTTGAAACCTGTTCCATCAAATACCAAAGGAAAAAACACAGTATCTGTCTACTGAAACACTTCTATTATTTATACATTTTTAAAAATTTTTAAGTTACTCAGGGTGTTCTTTTACCTGTAGCTAGGAGAATCAGCTTGTTCTGTCTAGAAGAGTTCCTGGGAGTTCTGCCTGCCAGGTTATAAATAATACCAGTGTCCACTTTCTGCACCTTCTGTTCCAAGTTACCCTTGGAGCCCTGTTTCAAGGTTAGGGTTTTTAATAGCCTGGGAGCAAAAACCCTGTATTCTTTCTTGAAGATGATATTATTATTATTATTACTATTATTACTGCTGCTATTTTTATTATTGTTGTTGTTATTAACTATCAACTAAGTTGCATTTCAGCAGCCTTACTCCAAAAATTCTATTTTTGTCACCTTAAAAGTTTTTATGGACCTAAGATAAGCACAGAGATTTTTTCTGATAACCATGGGATTTTTCACGGGGTTTCCTTGACATAGGATTTTGTTCTCTGTAATTGTTATAACTTACAAAGATGAGGTGTTCTTGAGTCCTGCAGCAGCTGAGTTTCTGTTTCTATCAGTACAGTGCCTGCAGAGGGAGTCTAGGAAGGACAGCAGACTAATTTTAGATAGCCAGCTCACATGTCTGTTATTGGCTGATGTGAATCTTTTTCTCTCAAGTGTATGTATATATGGCAGTTGACAAGCAAGGTGATAAAACCAAGGATAGTTAGGCGAGATCTGTTTCAGGGAAACAATTTAGAGCATGTAAATCGTCCTGCATTTCAGCCTTGCAGTGCCTACACAACTTCCAAGCCCTACAGGCATACCCTCCACTGCATCCAGTGAGAATGAAGACTATTGCTGTATTCCTTCTGTGTGATCCTGTTTGATTTGCACTCCGAGCAAACACTTGTTAACTCATCTTTGAATACAGGTAAACATGTATGTTGTGATTTTTCCTTAGGTTGCCTGAAAGGGCATCATCTGTGTTGATGTTAAGTACTTGTTATAATCCGAATATAATCGTTGTCCTCATTCTACTTCAGACATACACTTTGTCAAAAATAAAATGGGATTGCTCTGACCCAGCTATTAATGAAGCATTCAGAATGGCAGGTTCTCTTTTATTATCTTCATCTCCATTGTTCAATACTTTGTTTTATGGTACAAAACATCAGCAGTGTGCCTGGCATTACCATTACTGCACAAGGTGTGACTCCAAGATGGTGCCACTTTAGATGCCAGCAAGAAAGCACACCTTACAGGCTCATGAAATGACATACAGATATGCATGTCTGTCAGCAGAGGTTCTGTCCTTCACAGCTGTTTGCCATTCTTGCTCGAGGTAGAAAGCAGGAAGCTCGCTGTCTTTTGGGTCCCATTTTCCATGTAATGTCCTCCCTATAGGTGTGATGCTTGTCTTGGCTATGCTAGGTGTGGTGGTCTTCTTTAGGATGAAGCCAGCAGCTGCCTGAATCCCAGTCACCTCTGCTGATATCCTTACAGCTAAGTCCTGCCATTTACTGATGGTTGTTAAGCTGCTGTTGTAATTTTTCAGCAAAGTGTAATTTCATATAATGATTTCTCATCCATGTATTGACCAAACTCGAACCCACTTAGCTTGTGAAATTTGATAAGAAACAGTTCAAGGTGGTTTGGCTGCAGAGAGTGTTTGTTAACTTTTGCAGTAAAAATCCCTGCCAAAAGACTACAGGCCAAATTCACAGACAAAGTTGAGCAGCTTCCAAGCTGACACACATACATGCTGCAAATGTTGCATGCATATGTATAGCACCTTCTGTGTAAATGACATTATCCCTGTAGAAGCAGAAATATTCATCAAAGAAGTGTGCTCTTTCAGGCTTTTCTCATGTAATGAGACAGACCTATATTTATCTGCAGACTCTGTATGTGTTAGTCCCCTGAAATGGCCCACTTGTAGTTCTGGTGGGAAGAAGAAATGCAGCAGTTAATTTTCTGTACCCCCCTTCTGTTCCCTCAGGGGTGAGTGGCATGTGCTCTCTGCTTACATTTGGATTTTTGTTCCCTCTTCTAACTAGAAAACTAACAAGTTTTCTCTTCTTCTTAAGACCTGTATCCTCTAATGATTGCGGAAAGTTCACTTTAAAAATTTGTTCCAGTTTTTGTTTTAACAATAGTGTCTCCCAGGAGACTCTGTTTAGTGGGCTTAAATGTTCTTGTTAGAGTTTGCAGGCAGGATTTAGCAAAAGAAATGGCTTCCATCAGCAAACCAGGCTCCTTAGGGTGGTGGGGAAATATAGCTAAGTAGCACCAGCACATAGCTTATTTTGGAAAGACATTAACAGTCTGCAAACATTGAAATATCTCTTTATTTAAGGAGCGCTCAATTAAGTCACAAAAACTTATGTTGCCTTTATTTTTAAATGTCAATTTTAAACCCACAAAACTAATGAAGTCTAGTTATGGCTAAAAATGAGGCTGACATTGCATCTTCAACATACGCTGTTAATTTTTTAAATGTTTTCATACATCTGTGTGGCTCACAGATGAAATTTCTACTGAACTTCCTGACTTTCGAATGTAAGGCAGAGCAGTGACTCCTTTGAAAACCATGATATCTCTTCATACTGAAAAGCTTTAAAAAAGATTCAGTGATGGTAACTTATTGGTAATTCGTCATCAAAATAACCTGGTCCCAGTTTTAGTTACAAAAATAATACATAGTAATGAGTTTTGAACTCAATAAATAAACAAATAAATAAATAAAGCCACTTTTTCATTGAAGGAGTGCCAAAAAATCATCTGAAATCACTGTTTTGTGTTTGTTTTTCCTTCCATATTTACAACATTTTTTTTCTTTTCCGTTTATTTTAAAATTATTATTATTAAACGATTCCAGGCCTGGGATAGTAAATTTCAGCCTGGAGTGAATTTTTGGCTTTCTTATAAATCCTAAAGCAAGAATTTAATACTACCAACTGGCTTTTTAATGGCTCAACCCTAAGCCTTGTCCACCCCCCCAGAAAAGCTGAAGTATTTTTAAATGTCGTAATTAGCATTGCATTTTGCTCTGAAGAATCTGGCTCTCAGACCTCCTTTCCTGTTTATTTTGACTTTAATAGATTACAAGTTATAACATTTATGCTGTTTCAAGAGGTTTATAGACCTACTTGCTGCCTGATGGTGTTGGGCAGCGGATGGCAGCCAGTCCTGGCAGCAAACACTGAGGATGCTATGGTTGGCTGGAGTAGCCGTGGCTGTCTGTCAGTCCCTCCACTTGTGAAGGAGATGAAAGACTCAAGTTTTCATGGGTGGTCATAGCTGACCCCATGAGAGAACTGGCAAGTCCTGTTTTGATTTGCAACTGTCATTTAAGTAGGTGATTAACTATTGGTTTATCTTACTAATTAGGATAAATGCCTTTCTAGGGAGTCATATTTGTGTAGTCATTTTTGATTGACTGCATCTGAAAGATTTTACCTTCCCTTAGTATGGCAAACTTCCTTGAAATTTCCACTAGTCCAATCACAATATTTACCAAAGTCACCCTATATCTATTTTTTCAATTTCTTTCCAGTAAAAGATGAAAGTAATAATTCTAATTTGTAGTAAAAAATACTTTGTAGGATTTGCCTTAACCTTCAAGGAATCTAAGATCTTAACAGTGATACTGTAATCAAATATACCTAAAAATTCAGTACAGCAATATTTAAGACTGCAAAAAAATGATGACTGAGACTTTCAAGGTAGTAGAAATCACTTTCAAGTGATGTAGAAACCATAACATTTACAAACTAAGGTTACTATTTAAATGATGATTTAGTAGCTCTATAGTAGGGTTTTTTTAGATATATAGAGCATATTCTTTAACTGAAATCAAGATTGCTTTGTAGCTGTGTCAGTAATCCTAAAAGCTATACTGTTCCAGACACTTAGAACATATCATGTGATATGGGGCACTTTTCCTAAAAAATCATACTAGTGGTGTACCATGTTTCTGTATATGTGATTTAAAGACAAAAAGTGAAATTCAGTATATTTTCAATCAAAAAAATGTTCACCTAGTGTGTCTTTTCAGAGCCTGGTGTAATGAAAAATACTTATGTATGACTGCATTCTTAAATACTGACACTAATTTTCAAGATATATTTGTGTTTATTGTAGATTTAGTTAACAAAATGCATGGAGTATCATTTCCTGTTTACATCATTAGGGAATGTCATCCAATATAAGAATAGTTTATATATAAACTTATTTTTCAATAAAACTAATAGATTCTTACAACTTGGACTATTAATATTTTATTCAGCTGGATTTTGTTCAGGATTCAAATGCAACAACTAGCAAAACAGTGACCAAAAAATTACAGCTTCCTTCTTGTGTTAATGAGTGTTCTTTCTACTGATGAAATAATTTAGGGCTTCATTGTTCCCTCTGTGGGTGACTGATTTACAGGGGAGGAAAGTCTGTGTATTACAACTAAAGCTCTCCTTTCTCTCCCTGCCAAAGGCAGTTGAGACTCAGAAATTAATCTTGAAGGATCCACCTTGCTTCTGGTTCATTAAGGAGTAGTCTGGTGTTGGAGCAGCTTATGAGTTTTCCCAATAAACCTTGTTATCTCAAGTAATTTTTTTCTCAGTGATATGAGATCTCATTCCTGGAATTCTGCAGTTACAGTATTTGCTTTCATGGATAACTCATGAAGGAATCCCAAGGGCTTCTTCTTGAATCTGTTCCCTTTTCCAAGAATGCAAAAGTTGAGAGAAAACCACCCATTGTTCACTGGTAATAGCAATCAAAAACACAATAGTAACCAGCCATTGGAATTGGACATTGAAATGAAATAACAGACATGCTGGAAACTAATATGGTTTAGATTCTAAATGTGTGTTTAATTTTTGTTACTTTAAGTTGTTCAAAAAAATGTGTTGTCTTGTTCTAATGCAAAAGCTCATTCCTCTTCGTAGGTATCAAAGCAGCTAACATTTCAGTACAGTTTCCATATGTTACACTTTCAACAATGAAGTAATCATATGGCACGGACAGCTGTTATGCAGAGTGCTATAACAGAACATTAAACAGAATCTAGCAAGAAAAAGAGGCCTGCTCAGCTAACCTACTTCATAAGTTTAAAGTGGACTGTAGAAATGTAAAATAACAGGGGTGAGCCCTCCTCCCCCAAAATGATTTGAGGACTGAGAGGAGCATTTAGGTGCTCAACAATTCTTGGTTTATGGATGTGTTATTAGTATGTAGCCAAATCAATCTGAATCTGTAGCAGAACTGCTGTATATATCAGAATCTCTTTGTTTTCTGTCAGCAGGTGGCAGTTCTGAACTCCAGGTTAGGTTGAATCAGAGTACGCTGTGAACTATTAAATCCACTATTGATAATCTGCAGCAGCTTTTTCTTTGGGCAGTGCAGTTTGGCTAAAGAGAGCTTGCACTATTGTGATGGTCATCTTTTTTTAAGGATAGGGAACTGCAAAATATTCTTCAACTAAGATTTTAAAAGTGCTTGAAATCAGACTTGGGAGTCAGGACAAGTTAGGGGGAACAAGTACACATTGATGGCTTTTTTGAAAATCATGCTGCAAATTCAGGTCATGTGCACTTAAGCTCATGGTTAATGTTAAGCACCTCATACTCAACTGAGGAGGCAAATGCCTGACTTTTAACACATAACAAGTGTTTTGTCAGACTGAAATGAAGTATTCTGCACTTGAAGAGTTGCAAGCTTAAAAATTTATGTATGCACAAAAGCCTAACTTCAGCCATTCATTTAAAAAACTCTTCACCTGTGTTAGTGTATTGTAAGTGCTCAGGCTTAATTACTACACCTTATGTTAATGTAGTGCAGTGTCATGCAGATGCATTTGAAAAAATAATGAAAAGTAGAAATATGAGATCAAGTCCCAGGGTTCTTGTATTAAATCATTGCAGAGAAGTGGGCTGAGAGTGCTACATTTTTGTGTGCTTGACTTATGGGGTGTCTAGCATAGTAAAGCACGAATCAACCAAGTTCAAGTGAAGCTAGAAAAAACACACTTTCAGATGTCTGAGGAACCATCTCATTAGTTGTTCAGATTCACAGAAGTTTCTGCTTGCCTAATTGCCTGTTCAGAGACTGAAGAATTGTATTCTGTTCTTATTAAAATGAGATATATAGGCCCACTCTTGTGTGAACAGTGTGGGCAAATAACTACGCCATACTTCACAAAATGAAGACCAAATTCTGTTCACCAGCACAATGGAAATTTGTCTGAATGCATTCAATGTTTCAGGCCTGCAAGGTTCAATCAAATCCATGATAAAATATCTTGAGGCAACTGAATTGTGGTCTGTGGCAAAACTTCTCTCTGAGGGAGTTCACTAGTGCCAGCTTTTCACATTTCTGCACAGATGATGAAAGATAACTTTCTTTATAATTACTGGAGCCAAAATGGTTCCATCTAATTGCAGGTTTGGAGGCCTGTATTAATCCTGCACACTAATTAATCTATACGTATGTTTGCCCAGGATTTAGTAGTCTGAGGCGCCTAGTCTAGCAGAGCCTTATGGGTGTTCTTGTAAAAAATAAATACATAAATAATAATTTGAAAAATAATGAACAGCATTGTGCAAAACAGTTGATCAACATATGACTTAACTATAATATATGTGTGTGCTTAGACAGGGTATGAGATTTTAACATGCACTTCTGGCTTAGGTGGTGATGTGACTGAGCATGAATAATAAGTAAAATCTGTGGTCGTTTCCAGTTTCTGCCTTAAGGAATAAAGCCATAGTAGGAGGTTTCCAATAACAATGAAAAATAATAAGTAAAGGTGCAATTATTTCCTATAGGGTTTTTCGTAGCACAGGTGGGATTAGTTCCCAACAACAGCTAAAAGATGGGGTTTTTTTCAGAGCTAGATGCCACATTCCCCTTCTAGGGAGCCAGTCTTTAACCTTTTACATATTGAGCTTTCTTTCAAAATCCAAAGTAAAAAATGCCCAAGTGGTCATCACTGTGCTTGGCTAAGTGCCTCAGAAATAGATGTCTTTTTTCTAGTAGTCCTCTGCCGTTAGGTGGCTGTCTGGGTTCATTAGAGAGGGAAGGGTATGTACTACATTGCTCACTCATTGAAAAAAAACTGACCAAAAGAATTACATTTCTTAAACGTTTTGAAAGATGATCTGGTATTGCAGGCACAGCAACAGTGCCTCTGTCATACTGTGGGGCGTGACTGCGTGGCAACTAATAATAACAACTAACATGTAGCTTCAAATTATTACGAGGACAAAGAACATTATCTTAGTCAAACCTGCACAATTTGGTGGTTCAGTGATTTCTAGGTACCCCTGGATTGTTTGGGAGTAACTGTATCCTGATAGACCAAAGTGGATGGAGGGTTTTCTAATGAGGGACCGTGGTCAGACTGCTGTAACTCTTGTTGCACCAATTTTCTTGATATATTTTTGTGAAATTCTGATAAACCAATGGCAATAAGTAAAAGTAACGTAGAGTGACAGATTAATTTCTCGTATTTACTGTTAGAGATAAACCAGATACACAATAAGATTCTGTAGGAGCTCAGTGAGGGCTGTAGCACCAAGGTGTTGCTGAGGGTCAAGAGTCAAGAAGGGGAAGTGGAATAGATATGCAGAAAGAAAAAAGGAGAGAGATTTTTGCCTAAGAAATCTAAAGAGGACAGATATTTACAGACAGAAGATTTCTATTTATATTATTTCATTTTAGTCTTTGATCTGTCAAAGAATATTATGATTTTTCTCCTTTGTATCATTTTTTTACATGCTGTTTATTGCAGTCTAGCAGCGTGATTTACCTGGGTGCCTGCTCTGCAGTTTGGCTGAACCCAAAAAAAAAGGGTGAGAGCTGCCCCAGGTCTGATGGCCGTTTCTTTTTCAAGGAAGGCCATGGTGTCCTGTCCTTTTTTTTTCTTGTCTCCTGGGCAAAACTGTAGTCTTTTAAGGACTCTGCAAAACCCATCCCCCACTGGCATTACAAGAGTTACCTGCCTTGTTTTACAGTGGGTTTGAGACTCCTCAAAGCCACCTCTCTCAGTGCAGATGAACCAGGGGAGAGAGGAGGATGCCAAGTGTCAGCAAAGAGCATAGGGCCCTAAGCCCATGATTTTGGTTCTTTCAAGGTCCTGTAGCTTTGGGGTACAGATCTTGGGGTATGTCTGTAGCACTGTACTATAGTAATTTTTCAGAGGTTTGGGGTTCCCACTGGTCCCACAATGTAGACTTGTAACAATGGAGCAAAATGATGGGGATTCTCCTGTAACTAACCATGATAACCCTCCCTGCTTAGTCCTTCTTTGAAACTCTATTCTTAGCAAACTTACAACCAAAGTATAGAAAGGCCTGTCCTACATTGACAAAATAAAATTATTTCAGTGGTTCTTTTAAAATTGAAATTACTTTTGAAGTTAAAGGCCATTTGTAAGTATATGTAGAGGAAAGTAAGACTGAGGTGAAAATAGCTGATTGGAGACAACAGGGCTCTGCTTTTAGGGGAAAATGCATGAAGGCTTTTTTTTTAAAAAAAAAAACATCTTTTTTTACGTTTCCTCTGAATTTGCTAGTTTTCTTCCTTTTTCTGCTTTATGGGTGTATTTCCCTTATAATTCTGTTAAATTTCTCATTAGCTTCTTTACTTGGCAATAAGAATGTGTTTAGCCAATTTGCTATAAAAATATGGTCTGAGAAGATTGACTCAGTTGTCAGATTTTGTGCTTTCCAGTAGAACTCTGAATCTTGCCAGAGGAAGAAAGCACATAAAAAATTTAACATTGCATCTTATTTATATCATCCCTTGCACTGCATCTAGCTTTACATGTAACCTCCTGTTTCTTGTGCTTTGTCTTCCCAGCCCATTTGGAACATTCTTGTTGATACAGACATAAATTGCAACTGTAAAGCTACTGTGCTGCAGAATTGTATTGTAGTTGCACATACCTGTAATTAATTGTATGGGAATTTTCACAGTACTCTCCCCAAGGAGCAATTTCATTGAAAAGTAACCGAGTTGTCTAGACTATAGCAACTCATAAAATCATCACTAGTTTTGGGGTTTGAGCTACAAAGCAGCAATAGAAACATGACTTGTAGATTTAAAGTACTTCCAAGCACAGGAACTGTTTTATAATCCCCATCGTAGTAGTCTAACCTGACAAACCATTTTTAACAGGGTTAAGAAGAGAAAATGTGCATTGAGCTTAAAGTAAAGATCATCTCTGTGTTAATTTGTGACAGGGTTTTTTTGTGTAGGAACGCACCCACTGTACATGGGCCCTTCTTTCCCCAAATGTGTAAAAAAATGCACATTTTGTAGAAAGCACATTGTGCTTGCTTTTCACAGCTTGTGGTATAACTGGTTTAATGTAGGAGTAGCGTGACACTCAAAAAGTAACTTCAGTGGCTCTGGGTAACAGTTGACAGCATTCATGTTTGTGTGTTAATAATACTGCAAGGGCCAGCTGGTGGAAGGAGTTATTTATTGATTTATTTATTTATTTACTAATTAACTTTATGGGTGAGTATTCTGCTAATTACCTTGAAAATTACTAACTGAAAGCACAAATGTTTTTCAGGAAGTTGGAAACTGTAGTTAGGCACATGGAACTTCTCTTTGCTTCTTTAAATCATGCCTATGTAGAAGCATATAGATATAGATAAATATTGATATACAGATATAAAAGATACTTAAAGGCTGAACAGGATTTAGGTGAACCATCCTACTACTGAGAACTGAAAAAATTTTTTCTAGTAGTACTAATGCTGTCTGTCTGCATACTGAAAACAGCTACAGTTGTCAAGAAGTTTGTTCAGTGCCTAGCAGAAAAAAACCCCAAACCATACTTACTTAGGCCAGCACTTCAGTGTGCTGTAGAAGGTGAAACTTCAGCAAATGTTTGAGTTTTCCTTCCACTGTAGCCAAAGCAAATCAGAAGTAGAAAAAAACTGAGGGCTTTTCACAAACCATTTCACATTCGACGACTTAAAACAGAGGTTTATTTCACAGGGGAAATGGTGTGTTATGTGAGTCAGTGTTAGGCAGCACATGATCATCAAAATAATGAAAAATTCTAGGAAAACCAGGATGTTTTAGCTCTCATGTATTGCCAGGTGAGCTATGAAACATTTGCTGACCCTTTAAGTACATACTCGTTTGTCTTTTTAGTGCCTTTTTTGTGGCCTGGCAGGTGGACGACACCTCTCTAATTCTTGCTGAAGATAAAACCTGGGGCTTTGTCCATGCCAGCACAAGCTCCTTCTTGTAAGGTTTGTCCATATATAGTCAGACAGCATCACTCATGGCAATTTCTCAGCACTTCTGCCTCTAATGCCAAATGATACAAGATGCCAAGGAGCAATGGAAAATAACAACTTGAAAAGTACTTTGTTTCAGCTTCAGCACAGTGATACATCATCCGAAACAACTTGCTAACGTGTTTTGGACACCTGATTAACAGTGATAGCCCTGAACAAGATTTTGTGACAGCGTACCAGGCACAGTGCATATTTTATTTTATCAGAACCTTTGCTTTTTTTAAAAAAAAAAGAGAAACAGTTCAGCACTAAATGTGTTCTTACGTTTATGTGTTAAAAATGGATTTCTTTCTTAGAAACCTGATACAGGTTATTAGAAACAGGTCATTCTTGTATATTCTGTGTGTAGGCAGGATGACAAAAGCCTTGATTCTGACTCAGTAATCAATAGGCATTTTAGTCCATACTGGTAATTCCAAGTGTTGCCATTAGGGCTATCTTTCAAACTATACTGATGGAGTTTCATAAATTTAGATGTTCAGAGCATTTAAATACAGGTAGAGAGAAGCATTAAGTACATTTCTGTGCAAACTAAATCTTCCTGCCCTGCAGTACATCAAAGTGGCAAATCTGTCATTGCTTCCCTTGTTGCTGGTCAGGGGCTTGTAACCCTCCTGGGGCTTATAAGCATGAAATTCCCTTGGCTGCTGAAAGAACCCTGAGCTGCCCTGGGTGCCTGCAGCTCTGCTGCACCCTGTTCCTCCATGGGCAGCCTGCCCCAGGATCTCCTTGGCTTTATTCAGCCCATTCACACTGAGGGGCTAAGGTCTGGCCCAGGAGCATCTTGGAAAGCCTTGTGGAGCTGAATCTCTTCCTTCTACCTGCTCAGTGATTGCAGCTCCTTGCACTGGAGCCTGGGTGTAGCTCAGAGCATCCTTGCTGGGATTTTGTTCTGAGGAAGGTGAAGTGCACAGCAGTCGGGGTGGGTAAGGATTGTGCAGTTTTATGGTCTGTGCTCTAAGTGCCTGAATAGCTTTTGTACAGCTGTAAAGCATGTTTAACCCAATGTTATAAAACATGTCTGAAATGTGTTTTCATAGCTTCATAAACTGTAGTTCATTTATGTAGGTACTTTTTAATGTAATCCTTTATCTTAAACACGAAATGGTTTCCTGTTAGTTTCTTCTTTTTTCTTTTTTATGAAAAAAAGGGAAAAGAATAGAAAATAAGAACTGCTTTTTTGTTATATGCATCAAGAGAGTCCTTAAGTACAGTAATAGTGCCCTAAACTTGTATTTTTAAATTTTGAACCTCACAATACAGGCCTAGCAACTAAAAAGCCAAAATAACATTAATTATGACTGTTCTTCGCTGTGGTTTTTGCAGTATAAGTTTGGAACAGATGTTTGGGGGGAAGGGGAGGAAGGATGGATTGTTTCTTTTTCTCAGCCCCAACTGGTTTTAATTCTTTCTTGAACATTTCGAGAATATCTTTAAACATTTGCCAGAGTTCAATTAACATCCTGTGACTAAAGGTGGAAAATGTCCTGCTTTGTTTTTCCTCAAACATATACCTGCTCTTACTGCTGATGCCAAAGCCAAAGAAAGAAAGGATTCCAGCTGGCATAGGTTTTATTACTGTTACATTAATTTGCAGGTTAAGCCTCAAGTGGGGAGGGGTCTGCTGAATTGATTTATTTATTTACTTTTTTTGTTTTCATTATTTTGAAAAAGTGCTGGGTATAGCAGTGCTATTTAATTACAGGAAGGTTATGCTCTTTCTTGGTGTTCATTTAACAGCTTATTCTTGTTTACATGAAGTTGTAGAAATCTAGTTTTAAAATATGTTTAAAGCAGAGATTGTGTTCTTGGGTTTATCATGTTTTTCCTGTACTAAGTATAAACAGAAGATTGTACATTATTGAAAGCCCTTTTTTGTGGAAAACAGGATTGTGAAAAAAAGTTTATGTAAGAATGCAAAATAACTTCCCGAGACTACTGGCGCAGTGTGACCATAAAACCTCAACAGCACATTGTGCAGTGACATTGTAACAATTTGCTTTAGCACCTCTGCAGAGTTCTCAAAGTCCTGTTCTACAAAACACATGCTGTGGTATCAGTTGACTGTTCTTTCCAGAATCAGTTCTTTACATGCATGTTTTTGTGATTAGTTGCTGTTTTGCAAGTAATTGGAAGTTGAGAATTTTTTTTTTCTTGTTTAGCTTATTACATGTATGTTTTATTTGCATGCATTAATACTTTCAGTAAGTTGTAACATATCTGCTTAGTCAATTTATAATCTCTGGATTTTGATTTTCTGTTCTTTAGCTTTAAAGGCTGTTCTTTGAAACAGTTGTATCAAGATACAAAATGGCACACATTTGCTCCCAAGGCCAGACAGCATCCAGCTGCTCCACCAGCCCCTAAATCAGCCCTGAAAGACTACTTCTTTTTAGCCTGAGTGTTCCTAATTCTGTTTCTCTCATAACCTAAAATGTTGAGCAGCTTTCATGTGTAGGTAGTTCCCAATTTTACTGTCAGTGAATAAGAATCTGTAATACTAATGTCATGCTAATAGTACTTTAAGTGAAAACCTTTGTGTTTATTTAGTACCTTTTATTATTTTACCTTAACTTCCAGGATTTCAGGGTGATTCCTCCTGTAGGCTAGCTCAGCTGAAATAATTCTATACCAAAATACAGTATATTCAGTTCTGTGTATAGGCCCTGAAATGTCTGCGTGCTTCCCCAAGTGAATTAAACCTTGTAAGTGGATACATGTTAAGTCACCTAAAATTCAACATGAATTTACACTGAGCATTTACATGAAAACTAAAGGTGATTTGAAACATTGGAATTGACCCATCTAACATTTCTTTTAAAATCCTAAGGTTACCTGTGGGTTGGGTGCATGTGAGATCATCCTGTTTGGGGTATTAGCCTCCAAAATAGCTGTGGAAAATATCTTTTCAGACTGTCCCTGTGACTGGGCACAATACAGTTGCCATTTCTGTAGCAACTGTAAAAGGGTGGAAGATGTAAAGAAATGTAAGTCCTGCCTGTCAAACTTAATTTCCTTTTATGACAGGGTTAATCAAGGGAAGCCAATGGATATAATATTTCCAGACTTCAGGAAAGCTTTTGATGCTATCTCTTGTAGTATCCTGGATAAAATGTCCAGCGACATTTCATGTCCTCTCTGTGCGAGGCAGAGAGGGCCCTGGGGCTCCTGGCTGATGACAAACTGAACGTGAGCCAGCAGTGTGCCCTGACAGTCAGAAGGGCCACCCGTGTCCTGGGGTGCATCAAGCACAGTTGGTCAAGGGAGGTGATGGTCCCACTCTACCCTGCACTGGTACAGCCTCACCTTGAGTACTCTGTGCAGTTTTGGGCAGCACAGTGTAGAAAAGGCTATTGGGGAGCATCCAAAGGAGAGCAACAAGGATGGTGAAGGGGCTGGAAAGAATGATTTATGGGGAGCAGATGAGGTCATTTGGATTGTTCAGTCTGGAGAAAAGGAGGCTGAGGGGTGACCTCATTGCAGTGTGTGGCTTCCTCATGAGGGGAAGAGATGGCACTGGCACTGATTTCTTTTCTCCTGTGACCAAAGATAGGAGTCAGGGAAACTGTAGGAAGCTGAATCAGGGGAGGTTTAGGCTAGATACTAGGAAAAGGTTTTTCACCCAGAGAGCAGTTGAGCAATGGAACAATCTCCCCAGAGAAGTGTTCACAACACGGATCCTGTGTTCAAGAAGCATTTGAAATTATGCTCTGAGACACCTGGTGTGAGTCTGGGGGTATCCTACATGGGGACAGAAGTTGGACTTGATGATCCTGATGGGTCCCTTCCAACTCAGCTGATTCTGTGATTCTATATACTTATATCCCTCCTTGCATAAATGTTCCCTTATTCAGTATGGCTGCTCTGCTAGCTGTAAGCTGCTCTTCAGATGATGTAAACAAGGAAGAAATAGATTTTTTTTTTTTGTCTAAGCTTGTTTTCTCTGCTCTTTTTAAGTTCCTTGTGCATAAAAGTTATGTTAAAAACTGTTTGCTTGCATAATCACATCAGTACAGGAGGTACAGTTTTGAAATTCCCTGGTGCTTATTCTCTGAGACTTGCTTCAGCCAGAGACAATAGAAAACTACATCTTCTGAGTAGTAATAGTTCCTGAACAGAACAGCTCATTATTCAGTGCTTGATACTTGATCTGAGGACTTGGAGAGGACTGCAAGGAATGGTGGTTTCTCCAGAAGGCATTTTTTCTGGCCAAATCCTGCTCAGACTAGTGTGATGAGGAAGAGTAGAATGCTGCCAGCAGTGCCAGCTGAAATGCAAGGCAGAGGGACCTGCTCCTGGCACGAGTGTGTGTGAAGGACCCGCTGCCTGGGGCTGCCAGAGGCCAGCAGGGCAAATCCTGCACTGCCCCCCTGCTCTGTGCAAGGCCAACTAAATAATAACTTGTAACTGCTATTTTGATGGCTCTTTTGTGGCCGTGCAGAGGGATGGAGGTCTCTGCCAGCTTTGGCAAGTGCCCTTTTGACACCATAACCATCTCAAGCAGCTCCCTCGAGTGACAGCAGAGCTGCCAAGCATGAAGTTGGCTTTGCGAACAGATTTGCCTCTTCCAGGAGTGAGGTTCACAGATATTTACTGGGATGAGAGAGAAAACTGCATGTTCTTGCACACATTGGCTGAAGAAAGGCTCCAGCCTTCCCCGTGGTGAACCTAGTGCTCACTTTTTGTAGGTGCTTAATCCAAACACTGGAATTCCACTGTGTCTGTAAGAATCACACTGCTTAAACTGCCTGGGTTTTCTCCAGATGTATTACATACCTGTTTGCATCGGTTGTGGACATGAGTGAGGAAAGTGGTTTTGAAAATACAAGAAATTAATCTGAATGGACTTTTCACAAAGGCTGAAAACCACTTTCTGTCCTCTGAGTCCCCTTCTCCCTTTACCCCCAAAAAAGACAAGCAAGCAAAGGAAAGCCCCTGGCTTACTCTGTCCAGATTCAGTGTCTGAAATTTGTTGCCTGAGTTTGCAGAACAAATGCATTTTGCCACCCATACCAGCTCACAACTGAGAGAGTCCTGCTACATCGTCTGGTCTAAAAATTTGCATAGCAGTCATGGCACATTATTTAACTGTTTTGTACTAATTGTTCCATGCATTTGTTTCCTGTGCTTTATATAAAGGAAGAATATTTCATTTAAAATTACTTACTGTGTCTTTTGATCAGCAATGAGTATCAGGTGTGGAACATTATTCCTGCTGGTGAGCACAGGGGATGGTGTACATCTATGGGCACAGAGAGAAGAAGCTGGACAAATACATAAATGTGCTTTAGTTAGACCAAAATTCACATAATATTAATAAATCACCTCTCTTTTTTTATCAAGGAAGCTGTCACAATGTGTAGGAATGCAAACTTCTTAACATAAGTGCTCTCATAAAACTGCTTCTGTGAAATACAAACTGCAAGTCCCTTATGGGACAGAGTGTGAAGCTGAAATTTTATGAGAGATCATTGGAATTACCATGAACTTTTGGTGACACTAGCCGTGTTGGTTCTCACTGCAGTAAGCTATTTGCTTATAATTATTCATTGTATATTAAATGTATACTTTCTGGTCACAAAATTAATTGGCAAGGATGCTTTGGGTTTGTTTTTCTTCATGGGAGGAGAAAGGAAGAAATAGTAATGTTCTTGATCGGAGGTCAAGATAGATTGTGTTCATTGTAGCAGCACACACAGCTTGTGCTGGTTTTCATCAGCTTTTTCTTTTTTATATTTCAAGACACAGTATCGAGGTCTTTAGATTTGAAAAGTGACATAGCTACAAATGATGTACACCTGCTAGAACCAAGATTCATTCAAAGTTGAGGGGAAAAAAATCTCCTGTAAATCTCATGGTGGAATCAATTCACTCACACAAAAGGCAGAATTTATCTTGGCTACAGTGTTGTGAATACCAAATAAACCACAGAAACATAAAAGATAAGGCCCAGATTTTCAGCAGTGTAGCTGGGATATTGTCTAAAGAATGTCAAATGATTTAACTCTGCAAAATGTTTGAGCTATTTAGATTACTGACTTTATCTCCTGGAAAAAGAAAAAGTAGTGGATTGGCATTCAAAAGGTGATATCTTTTCTGTAGACTTACGCAATGTTCTTGCTGATTTTGATAGTAAAACTGATTGGAAAAAAAGTAGAGCAAGTCTTTATGGTACAACTTTTTAATCACACAGCAAAGATTTGGAATTATAACTGCTCTTCATGCCTGTGTTTACTTTTGGCATATAAACAGCTGTGATTCAGGCAGGCTTCTTGTTTGTGATAAGTTGTTTAAATACAGCATAAAAATGAAAAGAGAAGTTATTTGCCAGAATACTTTGTGACCATGTATGTTTTCTGTCCTTTCATAATCAGTGATTTTATGTAATACCTGTCTCTGATACGTCAGTACAATGCTAGCTGTGCCTCCTGGTGTCCACCTCAAGTCCATCTCTACCAGTGATGTCCACCTTCTGTTTGAGGAGCACTGTCTTTGTCATGACATGGAAAATTCCGGGGGGCTGCAGGGGGATGGGGGAAAAGAGCATTAATTCCTTGTCTTTTTGTTTTGTTTCCTTTTGTAATCTGCTGGGGGCAGCACAGATGAAGTGCTCCTTTTGACAGGGACACTGAAGAGAGGAGAGGGGAAATGACTTTGTGGCCCAAGACTGAGGGGAATATTGCGTGTGGGGGCAGGGACAATATTAGGAAGAAGTTACTGGGTATAATTTGGATGATAAAACATTAGGTTTAGGTTAGACTGAGGTAGAACTATTTAGGGTCTCTGACTGAAACCCAGATGATGAAACTGGATATGGCAAAGAGCAAGGAGCTAGGTAGCAAAGAGCCTCAGAAGCAGCATTGCTAGAGGTGGAGAAGGCAGTTTTGCTGCTATTGTGGACCTCATATTTAGTTACAGTAATAATATTGTGTATTTGTACACACGCTCACTGAAAGCACACAGTGCTGTCAACATTTCCCCTTCATCTTAAGGAAATCTATGTTGCTGACTTTTGGGGGAGTTTCTTTGCAGTTCAGACTTCTGAAGTCTGATTCAAATGTTTTTCCTCTGAGTGCTGCATGACAAGAAATAGTAAGGGCATTAGCAGACGTGCTACAGAAACAGCCCTGCTCCATCCCCCAGAAGGGCAGCGTGCCCCAGCAGTGTCCTGTTTTCCACGTGCATGGACACGTCCAAGGAGGGATCAGCAAGCCAGCTCAGCTCTCTTGGAGCTCTCCTAAGAGTTACTGCAAACACTCATCCAAGTCACGCAGTTGTTACACCCTGGAACAGGCCATAGGTTAGATGCAAAGGTGCTTTTTTTTTCCCCCCCCATTATAAAGTAAATATTTGCAAATATTATTGCAAAACATCAACTGAGATAAAAAAAAAAAAAAAGCAAGGAAGCCGTATCTCGATCAAAGTGCAGTGCTGCACACATCCCCTTCATCACACTGCTGGTGCCCTGGCAAGCAGCCCAAAGGTCCCTGTTGCAGCCCCTACACCTGATGTGTTGCTGAGGGCCAGGGACTCCTGCTCACCATGGGAACAGCTTTGCAAAGCCACCGTCCTTGGCCTTACGGTACTTAATTAAAATACCTCATCTAGGGGCTGTTTATTACAGCAATGCCAATCTGTGTGTTTGTGCTTTTTGGTTTTCTTCTGTCTTGCTTTCTTTTTTTTTCCCCCCCTCTCTGATGTTGCCTGCAATCAGTGAGGCACCGTGGTGGGTTGCTGTTCTCAAGACAGTGACAACTGAGGAAATTAAATTCTGAGGCAGAATCAGTTAAAAGGCTGACTAAATCAGTATTGTTTTTTCTATGGCAACTGAAACAACATAATTATTTAAAGTATAAATCTTTATTGCTAATAATTTTTTCAAGACAGTCAGTTTTCTTCCAGTTTGTTTATACCAAGCCTCTCTTAAATATATTTTGGGATTTTTAATTTTTTTTTTTTTTTTTTTTTTAAGAGTACAAACAATTGAGTTCTGTAGGACTCTTAGATAAAAGCAGTGATAGCCTCTGGAGTTCCAGCTTTATATAAAGCAATATGTCTTTTTAAGGTACTTTGCACTACTGGTATAATTGTTTTGTGCAAGAAGAAATAGCTATTTATATGTTTATTCATACCTGAAAAAGCTTGAGCATTTGCTTATACTATAAAAACCTCTTTTGACTCTTCTAGACAAAAACACTGCATTTTTTTCAGGTCAGATAATTAAGAGAAAACCATAAGGATGGTCTGATCTCACAGATGCTCACACAGAACTTTTGGTCTCTTCTGTCTTTCTCCTTCAGCAAGTCTGCTTACAAGTGAAGTGCAGGCCAAAGGTGTTACAGAATTGGGTCTTGCTGTACAGTTCTTAGAAAAATTTAAAGGATGATCCAATGAAAGGACAGGAAACCCTATGGAAGTGTATAATGGCAATGATTGCTTCTTCCCACTGCTCTGTGTATCTTTTCCCTTATATACCATATTGCATATTAAGTTTTATAGAGTTCTGATTGTTTCTTTATAAAAACATGCTCCTTGTTGTCACTAGAAGTAGCAAAATCCTTAGTAGCTGTCGTACAGTCTCAGATGATGTTTCTTTGGGAGGAGAAAATCCTGTTTGGGAGGAAATAGCTCCTTCTTAAGGGGGCTTACAAGGGAAGTGGCTATAATGGCAGGAATTGTTGGTATCAGTGTTCAGAATTGTATATTTTCTCATCCTAAGAGTGGATGTGTGTATTTACAATAGAGTTTTCTGTTGCATTTACTTTAAAAAAAACAAAAACAAAACAAAAACCAACCAAACCAAACACTGAGCTAAAAAGTTTGAAAGGAACAGCTTGAGGAATTTTTTCCATCAAGATACAATCAAGGGCAGGAAATCGTGGAAGCAGAGTTGTGGTTTTGCCTCCATTTTTTTATTAGTTAATTAAACTATAACAACTCTTAACTTCATTTTAGGTTAACTGTTGCTGGAGTTCAGGAATATTTTAAGAGGTCAATAATGCTTTCTTTGGCGGTGGCTCATTCAGTGTGGGATAAGGAGTTGCAGTCAGCAGGGCAGAGTTTTCCAGACGTGCTGCGGAGCGTGTGTGCATGTGCTCATGTCCACAGTTGTTGACGGTGGGAAACCATCCATCTTTCCTCATCTGCCCACCACCCTGTATGGATGAAAACCACGGGAAAGAAACGTGGACAGCCTGACATCTGTAAGGGAACTTACAGTACCTGATTAAAGCTCAGGAGTTTTTTTTTACTTGCAGCTACCACTCAACGTCCGTTTTAACTCGTGCCGAGTCGGAGTGAGAGGATGGGGAGGGGAGGGGGAATCCAAAAGGAAAAATCTGTGACCATAGGTGTGTTTTTAGTTTCACCAGAAGAAAAACAGACAAACCCAAAGACCCCATTGTATGTTAGAGCATGGGTTTTCTCTGTGAAGTCGGGCTGTTTCTTTTTTAAAGTGCCGTGAGGCATCTGTCTGCGTTTTCTTCTCGGCGTGTAGAGCTGCTTAAGAGGCGTGCACTTACAGGGCACATGAGGGAAGCAAATAGAGCCATGCAAGTGTCACATAACTGTCTTTAATAACGGGAGCTATTCCAGCACTCGGAGCCAAATCGTCTTTCAGCAGAAAGGATAAAATTTAGCAGAGCTGGGAAAGGGAAAGAAGAAAGGGGAGGGGAAACACAGCACCACCTCCTGCTGACAGCACAGAAGTTTCCCTCAGCTTTCCCTCTCGCTCCCTCTGAGCATATATTTTCTTTTTAATCAGCTGGGGCTCTTTCCTCCCCTGCTTTTTTCTTTTTTTTCTTTTTTTAATAGTTGGAATTCTGCTTTCCTTATTTCTCTTGTTTCACATTTAACTTCTTCAGAGAATTTCATTAATAGTTAGTGCAATTAAAAATAATAAATAAACTCAGCACCAGCTGCTCAGATGGCTGTCATACCATATCTGGAACATAATGCGGTCTGTTCAGAGCAGCCACACAATGCAATTTGTCCCCACACCTGAGGGAATGAATTTCACAACTATAATTGCTACAATATAATTCTTATTAATGTTGTGCTATAATTCCTATTAATTCCAAAGGGCTAGTAAATGCATTAGGACTTGTCAACATATTATTTTACACTGTTTATGATCTGTAGAATTACGCTCTTCAGTATTGTATTGCATAAAGAAAAGCCTTAAAATTAGCTTTAATTGCAGAGGGGAAAAAAACCCACATTCCGTTCAGGCACTGGGAAAGACGGAAGAATCCTGGTGTTTGAGAAGTAATGAAACTGCATTTTAAAAGCAGTCCTTTGAACTTTCTGTGCCACACAGTTAACAGTTTATGAAGATGTATTAATAATTCCTGTCCTGGTTATTAGAAAAAGAACCAGTGGTGTCTTTATGAAGGAATAAATATCTGTAAGAAAGATAGATTTAGAAAATTAAAAATAGCTGTCTTCCACCAAAGACAAAAGTAGGGAAATTACAAGTCACTGTAACTGATGTAATAAATGCTGAATGCGTTATCTTGCTGTGCACTTATTTATTCTTGTTTTATCTCACTACCCTGCTTTTCTAGGTAGTGAATATGATGAGGAGGAAGTAGACTATGAAGAATCAGACAGTGATGAGTCCTGGACTACAGAAAGTGCTATCAGCTCTGAAGCTATCCTTAGTTCAATGTGCATGAATGGAGGGGATGAGAAACCTTTTGCCTGTCCTGTTCCTGGATGTAAAAAAAGATATAAGGTAAGCAGTAGTGCAGACCTACTGGTATAGTGGAGGAGGGGAAGCCTCTAAAATCAGTTTGCACTTTGCTCATTTAATAGATACTTATCACATTTATTTTTGTGGTATTTTAGCAGAGTATGTATTTTATTCACTGACTAGCAGCCCAGTTACCAGTTCTACAAAGGAACTGGCCTTCTGCATCCCTGTCTGTCAAGAGATACTACAAATAGGGATTCTTTTGCTTTTCACATTTTAACTAGCTTTCTACTATTTAGACAAATCAGCTGTAGAATGCAGAAGGTACTACCAGCAAAATAATTTCTTGGGTTCCTTTCAGAGACACTAAATAAAAGCTTCTGCCCATCAGTGCCAGAAGGAATTTCTTCTGTGTAACTGCCAGAAATACTGCTTCTCTTTTAGTGAGACTGTGCCCAGGGCACTTTTCTTGGTAAGGTTGATGTGCAAAAGGTGGTGGTTAATGTTTTGCAAGTTAGAGGTCACCTCAGCCTCAGAGAAATTCTGGTGTCGCTCTGTCCTGGGTCCAAGTCCCCATCACCTGTCTGCACAGCAGTCTGTGTGCCCGGCCCCTAGTGCAAGGCTAACATCCCTCTGTGTGACATGCTGGGAAACAATTCCTCCATCACCACCCTTTTTAATTTCTCTCCATCATGAGAATTTTTTGTCTGTGTATGGGAATGAAACACCTTTAACTCTGAACCTTGAGCTGACTGGTACGGAACATACTGTGATGTTGCGAGGACAGTTGCTTCACATGAACTGGAGAGATAGATGAAATTGTATTGAACAGCTTAGACTTTATTATACCAGACTATTTCATGTGGTATTCTGTAGTCATTGACACTTAGGAACAGAACTAGTATATTGGCACAGTTCCTGTAAATCACTTTCTGAATTTTTTTCATGAATTACTGGAAAATTCAACCACTCACCTATACTCTAGAAAAAAGCAGTGGTGGCTGGATAAGTTTTATTCTAGTTTTATTTTATGGCTTCTCTTTTACATAACTGAAAAATAGGTTATTCAAAGAGAACAGAATTATGAAAGAGAAATACATGAAGACCAGTAACATTTAAAGATAAAACAGTTGTGACAAGAATGAATAAACTGGGCATGAAACCACGGAGTGGACAAAAAGGTGTTTCAGTGATGCTGCAGCTATTCTGGACTGCAGCAGCTCCCAGAGCAGCAAATCACAAGACTCAGACCCACATACAGGTCAGTTAGTACTGACAATACTTAAAACATGAGCAAGAAAGCAGTGTGCTCATTTCCTTGTGACATACAAATCTTCTTTTGCAGAGATTAGCCTGGACTATGTAATGGTTATAGTCCTCTTCAATTACAGGAAAAACTGAATATCATCTCCAGGGGCAGTGCAGAAGGAAAGATGTTTTCAGACTATTTGCAAGTGTTACTTTGCAGATACACACACATTATCAAGGTTAATACTTTTTGTGTGTGTGTAGAAGCTGTGCCAGATGAAGGGCATAATATAACAGCTAAATCCCTAGCTCAGGAAGCAAACAAGCCATGGTGATTGTTAGAAGTCACTGTGCCCACAGGGCATCTATGCATTGCAGAAAACACTCACTTAATGGCAAAGGCTGGAAGGAGAACCCTGTAATTTGCTATATCCTGTCTGTTCTCTGTTTGACTGCCAGCCCTCTGTCTTTTTATTGCCCAAATAAGCAAGCTGTTTCTGCCTGCTTCTGCTATCTCACTACCTTCATCTCAAATGCATGAGGACTGTCTAAGGGATATCTCGTATACCATTAATGTTAGAACAGTCAGACAGGGAACAAGTTAATGACCCTCAGAGAGGCTGACAGGGAGAGAGCAGCAGCAAATAAAAAGTACCATATTTTCCTAAGAAACTCACCTCTGTTTAGTCCTGATAGGAAAATGCATTTCCTTCAACTCTGCCTCACCTCATTTCTCTTTTCTGTGGGCTCTGTTTCCTCCCTTTTTTCTTCTCAGCCTACATTTTTTTCTTTTAACATTTTTATCTTTATTTCCTTCCTTTTAGCTTTGTGTCAGCTGTGTTTCTTATTTCCTCTTCATCTTCCTTCTGTTTAAACCACCAGCACCACCACCCTCCCTCCCCCCGCAATGAATTATTTGTGGAGTCTGGGTAGGGAGTCCTGTGATCAAAGCACTGGGATTTTCTGGTGGGTACTGGATAATCACAGTCAGGGTTGTAAAACAATTATAGTGCTCCAAACAGGAACAGGGACATGCACATACAGTAATTGCCAGGCTCACTTTACGGCTGAGAAAGGATGCATTCCTTTAGGGAGCAAGGAGGAAAAGAGGATATACACAGCTTTCCTTTGTCTGGCCATAGGTGACGTACGTTTGAGAAGCAGAAATGTTATTTTTAGATGAGTTATTTGTATTCCAGTACTGCTTAAAGGACCCAGTAGGGATGGGGCTGCTTTTTGCAAACAATGTACAAGGATAAAAGATGGCCTCTGCACTGAAAAGTCATTATGGAAAGGTAAATAAGATCAGAATGAGTACAACAAATACTCCCAAGGAATGGGCTGGAGGGGACAATGGAAACTGTAAGAGAACATGTTTATACACAAGCCCAGATGAGTATCAGAAGACCCGACTGGCCTCCTGCCTGGCTGCTATCTCTTGGCAGTTTCCCATGGGCAGTGCAGTAGAAGTGAGTCATAAACACTTACTTGTTCTTCAGGAGCTTTATTTTTTTAAGAAATAAATTTGCTGGCTGATATGTGTTGGTACTCTATAAAGTATGGCACAGGTTTTCTTGAGGAGACAAAAACTGGGGGGGAAAGAACTGTTTTTTTTTTAATGTTACATAGATTTTTCTGTGGGATAGGCAGAAACAGCTGCATGAGCCTGCAGCACACTGACTTCAAGATGCTTAAAACACAAGCCTCTGAAACTAGTTTCTGAAGCTCAAATTCTTCACTAGTTATGGTTACTGACCTAGAGAACAAGTTAGAGGCATTTTATAATTTGTCATTTAGGGAATATTTTTTTCTTCATATGATTTTGTATTTGATGTCTCAACTTTGTTTTTTAGAAAATAATTTGCATGATTCAAAGGAACCCAAGGATCTTTGCCTTGTTTCTATGGAGTTCAGCCTCACCAGATTTTGGGTTTATGTCCACATTTAGATGCCCTGTCTACAAGTGTGTTTGTATTCAATAGTTAACGTGCTTTGCAAAATGCCACCTGTAGGAGCTGAAGTGTGGATTTATGAAGGTGGCAATTAGTTTTCCTTTTATTCAGTACCACTGAATGTGTGCCAGTTGTTTGATCTCTAGCTCTGGAGAAGGACATTCAAAATGTGTGTATGATCTAGATAAACTTATTCAGGCAAATTCAATACAGAAGTAGATTGGAAAAAAAGCACCACAAATAATGGGTATGTACCATTATTGAGAAAACACTAGAATATTTGTCATCACTTTTCTAGTAGGTGCAGAACCAATAATGAAAGAATAACATATTTCTGCATACAGACATATATGCACAACTGCTTTTTGGCCTTGGGCAAGAGGAGAAGTGGTACCTTCCAAGGATTTGGGTTTTTCTTTCTGCTGGGTAATGGGATGAGGGTCTTAGGCCTGTTGAGTGGGAGAAATTCCCAGGAAGGCTGGTCTAAGAGCAGTGAGATTCAGTAGAGCTTCAGGAGGGGAAATACTGAAGTGAAAGAGGGAAAGAAGGGAATTAACATGAAAGGAAGGAGCAAGCCAGAACATGCAAGTTGAGCAAAGAGGAACTGGACCCACAAGGAAAGCTTCTGGAGGAGCAGCCAGGAGATACAAGACCAGATATACAACTGTCCAAATCTGAAACAAGAAATCCTCCCAAACCATCTTTGACATTTCTTTTCCTATTTGAAGGGGGTGACAAGCTCTCTGCAGTGCAGTGGCTTCGTGAGTTCTGCCATGCAAGGGGCCCTGCCCAGCAAGTGTCCTTGTGTCCATGTGAATCAGGTGCCAGGCTAAACTGCTCTATCTCCTCCTCATCTGGTCCCAAGTTAATAATTGTTTCCTCCCATTTAAGATTTGAGAGTGCCCTTCTATACTGCCATCTTCTTCCTCAATCATTTGTGAGAGTAAATAATGAGCAATCTAAGTAACCAGAGCAATAAAAGTGATGTATGAGTTTGGCAATAGGTTTTGCTGTACCTCAACAAACAGCCTAGACACACAACAAAGTGTTTACATTACAGCAGGGGAAAAAAAGTGCTGAGAGTCATTGTAATTCTAACAGCAGTTTTCTTTTAAAGGGGAGTAGAGGTCAAATTGTGTGTTACACTACCTCTGCATGGTTTACCATTTCTCAAAACTTCCATGGCCCGATTCATTCCACATAGCTTTCTGGTTTAGCATTTCCTTAAATTTTTCTGCCTGAACGTATTTTTTCCCCTTAATCAAAGCACACCGTATACTAGAAGCTGAGTTGATCAGTAAAAAATCTGGGTCAAGAGAAGAGTACCATTGGCATGGAACACTGAGGATATCTGTGGTTGCAGAGTTATGGCATCTGTGGCAGTTTAAACTAGCATTTTTAGAAGTGATTTCTTGCAGAAATTAAAAGTCTAGAGAAGTTTCTCTAGTTTCTAAAATACATACAGGGTTCGGGGATAGCTTTCTTCTTAAAAATTTCACTGTGGTAGCAAAAGTTTAGCAGGTCACTCCCAGATTTTCTCTTCTTGGAAGGCTCAGAGAGTACTTAGGTGTTGAAAGATGCCTTATGACAGTCTTCATGCCATCCTTTGACATTCCTGGCCCCATCATTCCAGTGGTCCTGCTGGTGCTGAAGGCTGTAACTATGTGCAAAACCATCTAAAAGATGCCTCAGGATCTCAGATAACTTGCAGGGAATTCACTTGACTGCTCTTGAGAATGATTTGTAGCTTTGATGTGCTCTTGTCTGTCTGGGCGGTACAGCATGCTGTCTCCTCTGAACACTTTTCACCCAGAAGTAACCTGCAGTAAAGGCTCTTACTGGTATGTCTGGTTTGTACTGGAGACAGAAGGTTCTTATCTCCCATGTGACAGCTCTGCAAGAACTGTCCAGTATTTTTAAGAATGCAAAGGACAGTTTGGGGCTGGAGTTGCACCTTCTAGTGAGGGTTCAGTGCCTAGGTGCCTCTATAGGAGTAAAGCATGAATTTGTGGGCAGAGCAGTTTCTTGGAGTCTTGCACCATCCTCTTTTTCCAGGGTGGATATTTTAGGCTATGTAAGTTTTTCTTTCTAAAAGATTTCCACGAATGAACCTCTGCAGACAGCCAGGCTGCCCTAGAACACCCCTTGAGCAGCACAGGCTCCACGGGGTGTGACAAGTTCTGACCAGGACAGTATCACGCTCGACTTTACGATTGAAACCAGAGAACTGCTTTTTGCCTATAGATTAAAAATACATTTCTGCCGTGGCATGGTTAACGTGTCAGATATAAGGACCAGCATTTCATGTTGTAAGGTGAGAACACTGGAGCTATCTGGGGGACTGAGCAGTTTCCATTGCAATTCCACTCCTCCCTGCTTCCCCGAGGGGAGGGAGCTCTTTAAGTTCCTTGTGCTTCTCTTGCTGCTGTCAGCTGAGGATGGAGGAGGGCAGTGGAGGGCAGCACACAGAGGGACTGTCTGTCTGTCTGTCTCAGGAGCGGGACTTAACACTTGAGATTCTGACTCAGAAGAGGTTGGGGGAGGAGGAGGAGAGCAGGAAGTGTTGTCAAGGAAGTGGTATTAAAGATTTTAACCTTTTGCTGCCTTTGTGGGGTTTGCCTTCTGATGTATCTGAAGTTTTAAGAGTTGTAGCTCTCTTCTGTTTACTGAAGGCTTTTTCTTTTTCCTTTGTATTTTTTGTTTTGTTGTTGTTGGTTTTTTAAGAAGTTGACTACCTAATTGCTGTGAGTTCCAGACTGGAGCTTCCACTTAGTGTAAGCTGTGTGTTGGTAACACTGAACTTGCTGCTTTGAAAAGAGCCAGGGGGACTCTTGTTATGTGTAATTCCAGGCAGTGGTTCAGCAAAGACAAAATCCCTGAAACTTTTAATTTAGTGGGTTATTTAACATCCAGGCTGTTAATAGATTTGGGCTTTTTGAAAATATTTTTTTTAAACCCTGAGAAAAGGTATCAGGAAACTAATTTAGAGAGGACACAGCAGAGCCTTGGAGCTGTACCTGTACTGTAAATTGTCTTGGTGTCTTACTTCCTCCTAGGGGAGGCTCTAATGAAAGACAGTTTGCCTTTCCTCATTTATGCAGAAATCCCAGCTCTTTTAGTGGAAGCAGATAAGAGACACTCCAAAAAGATGAATCCTAGGTAAAGCAGTAGTACATGCTAGCCAAGACCTCAAGAGCTTCTTCCACTTTTGCCGGAAAGGTGTGAAAAGGAGAGGGGTATGATTTTGATTCAGGTTTAGTAAGGTTCTTGATTAATCTGTCAGAAGTCTTGGTTGTTCCCTGACTTTGCCAGTGTAAGGGGAAGTTTGTTGTGGTGCTGGTTTTTGTTTTTCCTCCCCAGACTACAGTGGAAATCAGTTTTCTAGTTTTAGTTTGTAGAATATTCCCAAACAATAGCTATTGAGAAGATGGCTTCTTTGGATTATTTTCTAAGTGCCCTTGTGTAACTCTTTAAGTTAAGTGTTCCCTGCAGTTAATTCTTTGGAGACAATGTGTAAACTATCAGAATTTGCTGGTGCCTAAAGACATATCTAGAAACAATGACACCAAACGGAACACACACACCATGGGGGGGAGCTTCAGTTTTTTGAAAAAAGTGTGACTTAAGTCTTCATGCCAATTCTTTGTTTGCTTGTAAGTGAACCTCTGAATAAAATTTGTCAATGCCATATAAAAAAAAAAAGGTCAGGAAGCAAAGAACACCAGTGTGTGAGCCCACGAAATGGGGTGGTTTTTTATAGTGCCATACGTTGGGAGATGATAGATAAAAATAAGAATTACCCAAGCAGGTAAGTTTTATATATTAGAAATTAAGATTATTCCTCTTGTTCCACCTCCTGTCTTGAAAGCCCAACACTTGCACAACACCTGGTGGGAGTTCCTGGCTATTAATGTGATTTTGCCTGTAACTTTTATCACTTTTTGACAGGAACCCAGGCCATTGCAGGGCTTGGCCACTGACGTTTTCCTTTCTCACCTGCAGAATGTGAACGGTATCAAGTACCACGCCAAGAACGGCCACAGAACGCAAATCCGCGTACGCAAACCCTTCAAATGTCGCTGTGGAAAGAGTTACAAGACAGCTCAGGGCCTGCGGCACCACACAATCAATTTCCACCCCCCCGTGTCTGCTGAGATTATCAGGAAGATGCAGCAATAACATGCTGGTCACAAATGTGCCAAGAAACCCTCACCAGCAGTTGCTGATTTTGAGAACAGCCACCTTTTTCAGGGGAAGCATTCAGCAACCCTTTAAAAAAATTGAAATGCATGCTTTAAAATTTTCTGTAATTTTGGAATGATGTTATCTTTGTAGAGTTAATGATTTTGTACATTTGCACATGTAATCATCATACCCATTTTCGTTACTATGAGATAAGGTGCTATAAAAGCTATAGGTTCTTCAGAACATTTTTCTCTGAAACAAAACAAAAAAACCTGGGGGGGGAGTTGCGTATTTAGTTGTACTGAAGTGTTGAACAGGAGTGAGAGGAGAGCTTGGCACTGACATCCTTTCAAGATTGTAATGTGATGAAGACTTTCAATGCATCTGTCAATGTGTGTGCAAAACCAAAACAATATCATCCTCGTCAAACTAGAGTTAACATGCCTTACATAATGGAGTTATCAGTGGAGTAGCAAGTCTTTTAGGTAATGGAAATATAAATAAGAAAGAATGTTTAACATAATATGCTAAAAATATTTTCATACTTAAATAACATACATAAAAAAGGTGTGCTTGCTGTATTTTATATTATCTTGCAAATCTTTTTTTTTTCCCTCTTGAAATGCTGAAAATCTTGCCATTCAAACTAGTAAACAATCACCTTTTTTTTTTTTTTTTTGTACAAGATGTCATATTATGTTCATGCCCATCAAACTTTTGAGGACCAATATCCCAGTCCAACTAAATATTTACCCCTGAACTATCTGTTAGAAAGACACTTGGAAATACTTAAGTGCAAATTTATGTGTGTGTGAGAAACAATTATCTTCATCTCAGATGAAGTTTTAAAGCACTTTGTAGTTCTCTATTGCCAACAGATTTAATGTTTTTATGTGTTGCCAATTCTTGCAACTACTGCACAAGCATGTGCCTGTGGTTGCAAATAAAAATTAAAAATTCTACACATGGTTTAAGGAGGTCCATTATTTGTGCTAAGGGAGTTTCTATTGCCTCTCCCTCACGTTCATTTTATTTTGAGATTTTTCTTTGCGCATTTTTTTGGTCGTTTCCTTCTCATTGTAGGTCACTGCATTCCATTTGGAAGTGTCTGTTTAGCTTTACACTTAGTTTTGCAGAAATGTAACATATGAGTCTTATTGAAGATTTTGAAGTGCTTCTTGCAGCAGGTGGTCAGAGACTGACTTAAAAGCCAACGTGAGAGCGCTTCATGTCTGGACCATACCTGAACATCCACTGCTTACCTCCTGCCTGGAGTCACCTTCTCTCCGAAGTGCTGCTCCTGGAGGTGAGCTGGCAGGGAGGGCTGAGGGGCAGCCCCTGCCTTGCCTCAACTCCCAAACACTTTTTACACAGTGGAGGGTTAGAGGAACTCGCTGCCTTCAACACTGTAATCACCCGTGCTTATTGTGTCAAAAAAATTAAAAAGTCCAAAGAAAGCTCAGGTAAAGCAGGAATGAGCTTTCCCTCTGTTTCCTCCCCACCCCTCCCAAAGCTTTAAAGAAAACCTTGGTAAGGATGACAATTTTACCTATTTTTTTTTTCCAACAGAGTAAAATTCTCACCAATTAAAACACTCAGCTATACTGCCCCCGTGCATAACAAGCACTTCAGACAGCACATCACTGTTTCAAACCTGAGAGAAGTGACTGCCCTTGCACCGTGCGGTGCTGTCAGCCAGGGGTACAGGATGATCCAGACATGGAGAGTTCCTGGCACACACGAGGCCCAGGTGGAAGCTGCTTCCCACCTTCTGCAGGTTTGGCAACAGATGTGGCCAACAAATAAAGTTTGGCTCTGCTCCTAGTGCAAGAAACTACAGGCTGGGTAAGTTTGTTTGACAGCTAAACAGTTGTAAAACGTCATTGTTGCATGTAAATTCCTTTCAACTACAAGAAAGAAAAAAAAAAAAAAAAGAAAAAAAAGAAAAAATCCAGTTTCTATTTACCTATTCATTGTGACAGTATTATTAAACAGGTAAAGATGGGACTATTTTGTTATACTGTGTATAGTGAATGTATTGTACTGTGTCTGTGAAAAGTGTGCTTTAAATTATATTTTCATATGTTTTGTTGGGGACAAAGTACTTTAAGTTTGAAAGTGACAGAGGTTTGTTTTAGAACTGAAGGCAACTTAAAAGTTAATTCCTGTCAAGAAAGCTGCTTATAAATGTAAATCAAATCACATTTAAAATAAACTGCCTCTGACCTAAAAAGCCTGCTCTTTACTCCTTACTAACCTCAAGAATCACCATCTTGGGCTGCAGGTAGTCTCTCATTTGTGTATTTTACTTTGGTATCATCAGACTCAGCATTCAATACACACCTGAAACAACATCAGCTTCATTAATGCATAAAATTACACAAAATCCTGCAGCCTGGAGACGAAAAAATAATGGAGTATTTTGAATTAATCAGTCAAAAGGACTTCACAGGCTGGTTCCTTCCAACCTCTAAGACTTTGTGAGTCTTTAATAATAGGATAACTAATAATATTTTGATTTTATAGCCTGCTGTAATTTTTTCATATGCTGATGAGTTGCAGTAAGAAAAAACAAAATGACAAATTATTCTTTCAGTACTTCCAGGGGTTACAGGCAGAGGCTTGATGGGGAGCAGCTGCTCCCCAAAATGCTGCAATTCACCAGCGTAGTGCAACCTGTTACAAACCCTGCATTGAGCAGGATATGGCACATGTTCAGGAGAGAGCTGCAGATGAGATGTTCCTCAAAACCTTTACCCCTGAGTCTCTCAAAGAACAGCAGTAGATGTGGTTTCTTTGTTATACAGAGCCAAAGCATCAGTGACTGACTAGATAAAGCTGAAATGAATCAGGTTTATTTCAAAATGAGCAGCAGGGAACAAAGGACCAGTGGACTCCATGAATAATTTTGCTTTTAATGTAACAAGGCTACTGTACAACAAGTGGAAAGCAAATTTACTTAATACAGTTAAAGTAAATATAAAATGTTTAGATATACACACATGTTTTTACTTACTGGAAAGAAATACATGAAGTTAAAATGCAGAAGGTTTTAAAAGCTGTAAGCCAAAAGGAACACAATTCACTGTTGTGAAAATATAACAATATTTTCTACTGAATGCAATTGCAACATAATGGCAATGTTTTTTTTTTTTAAGAATTGCTTTTAGGCATTTAAGCACAACAGTTTCATTCAACTCAAAAATACTGCCTGAAGGTGTAACATACTTAATTTAACATCCCTTAAGGCAAAGATTCTAGATGTAAAATTGAAGGATTTGCCATTACTTTTGTTGCAAGCATGTAATCTCCCAGTACGTGCACCTACATTTCAGAATGTACTAGAAAACTATATTTTGATAGGGTAAGTAACATAACTTTCTCATTTAACTGTTACTCAAAGAAAAACTACACAAATTTGCTAGGAGAAACATCTGTTTATTATAATCATGCCTCAGTTGTTGTGGTGCTTTGGTGGCATTTTTATGTAGCTGAAGAGCATCACGAAGAAGCCGGTCTCGTTTTTCCTGAGGCAAAGTCATTCCCGTGTCCTTAGAAATTCCACTAAGTGGGGGAATAAATAGCTACATACACAACAGGGTGGGGTGTTTGTGATTTTTTTTTCTATTATAATGTTAGGTAGAGAGAGAAGAAAACCCAATAGCAGCTTACAGCCACGACTTATCACTGCTCCCGTTACGTTAGGTTTTAATCAGAAGTTTTGCACTGTTACAGAAACGCTGCACTCTTTCTGTTCCGTAGGTGAACTACTCAAAGTGGTGGGTTTTTAAGCTACACTGCAAAAGGAACTATTTCAATCAAAATTTAATACATTCTGGTCAAAGTGAGTCTGAACGTGCCTCTCGAAGCCCTGCTGATCGTAGTCAGGCGGGAACTGCTCGCTGCACATGGGACAGACCTTCCAGTGGCTCTCCACGTGCTCCTCAAACTTGCTCTGATCGTAGTTGGGTGGAAACATCACATCACAAAGAGGGCACTTCTTGTGCACATCAAAGCTTCATCAGGAGGTGGAGAGAAAGGGAACAGGAAACTGTTATTTAATCCATTATTAAAAAAAAAAAAAAACAACCACAACCAACCACAAAAACCAAAGCTAGAAGTAGGATCCTGTAGGAGCTTTACTACAAACTTAAATTTCAGCAGGCTTTGTATCTTAGGCATGTACACAGTTAATAGAAATGTCTTTGCTGGAAGTGGTCAATACAGTTTTAACAGAGTTGTAACAGAATTTTAGAAGTAGTTTTAACAGAGGAGTTCCAAAATAATCTGCCATTTCAAAAGCTACAAAAATTTGACATCATTCCCGCTGCCACTGACTACAAATCTACTGAGTGTCTTAATGGCCAAACAATTTCATGGGAAACCACTCTCACTGCTATAAATGTTTTCTCTTAGCTAACACAGGACTTTATTAAAGCTTTAAACTTAAGTTCACAATTAGGTTGGAGAGGGGGAAGAAAAATAATTTACCCATTCATTTACTGAAGAAATCATCCCCATTCTGTCAAAATAACGTATAACAAATAGTCTACCCAGTCTCACAGCATATGCTCTTGACAGTTTGTTCTAAACCAAACATTCAGTGAACATGCCTAATAGTTTTTCATATCCACCCCCACACACACCTTTTGAGTAAAAAAGTCCAGTTATCTAGAAGCCTATTCATGCCAGTGAAGACCAATAAAAGAACATTTACCTGGCATCAAAGCAGAAACCTGTTCCACGTTCATGCAAGAGAAGACTTGGAGGATCAGGAGCAGAAGGTGCAGTGTTATCATCCTATTAAAAAGAAAGTATTTTAAGTAATAACCACTAGAAACAGCACGGGCTTTTCTTCCTCCAAATGCATTTTTGTTACCAACCAGAAGCATGGGTGAATAATGACCTTACACTTTATAATCACAATATACGTTCTACTTTAGGGTACAAAAGGAAAAATCAATCATAGAATGGTTTGGGTTGGAAGGAACCTTAAAGATCATCAAGACCCAGGCCCCCTGCATAGGCAGGGACACCTCCCACTAAACACCACCTGCCTTATGACCATGTAACCAGAGCAGAAACGTGTGCCAGTCCTGCCAAGAGGGCAACTGAGGAACTGGAGGTCACCTCACCACTAATGCCTGGGGGACAGCTCAAAACAGACAAACCTGAGTTAACCTGTATGCAGGGCATCACACTGCAAACCATAACAGCACTTTATAGAGAGCTATAAATCACAAATGCATGCTAGACAGTATAATGTCAGGTCAGGTGTTAGAAATCTCTCAATTTAGATTTCAGTAAGGGGAAAAAGGATATTGGTTTTGATTCACAGGCTTGCCTCCCAGCCATGGGTTTTGAGTGATCTCCCCCCAGCCAGGCACATCCCACTGTCAGGCTCAGCAGCTCAACCAAGGCTCTCACCAGCCCTCCCAGCCCTGCTCCCCCCTCCTGACCACCAACAGCACTTCAAGAGCAGCAGCAGGCACTGGGGAGGATCATTCTGCTGAAGGACAGACAAGCAGGTTTGGCTCAGAGCTTCAATCAGGTCAGGAAGGCAGTTCTGTCTCCAAGGGATACGCTGCTCCTCACTCCTCACTCCTCACTCCTCACCAAAGCGAAAAAAAATTAAAAATCTGCTTGCACTGGGAAATTCTCAAGCTGAAAAATAAATACCTCCAGTAAGTGGATTCTCAGAGTGCCCTTCTGGCAAGCCAGGGGTCAGAGTGCAGATGTTTTGCAGGTTTTTGGGTTGTTTTTTCCTATTCTGTGATGGTATTATTATGAATTAAGATTTAAATAAGCACAGTGATGTAAGCAAATGCAATCAGGGGAAGAAAAAAAAAAAACACTCAAGGAAAACAAATTGGAAGGAGAAAGAAAAATCAGAACTGTGTCTGTAAACCTATTCTTTATGCAGTATCAAACTATATCAAACAATCATACGGCACCTTGGTCGGATTTTGCAATTATGTAATTCAGCACAAAATCCATTCAAGGTAAGACAAAGGTAAATTCTGCAAGATTTTTGCAACTCCAACTCCTGTATCATTTCCCTTCTCATCTCAAAGATGCCTTACATGGAAGAATTATGAATTATTTACCTGATTAATGTGCAAGGGACCATATATTACAGGCTGTCTGTTTTACACACATAACAAATATGCATATTTCCATTTCATATTTTGGGCTTTCTCCTTATGAAGAGTTAAGGAAAACAGGAAAGGATGAAAAGATTCCCTCAATATTTCCTTCTGACAACAGCTGTTTAGTTTCAACCATTTAACATTTCCATTAAGCAGCTAGTGGGGCTTGCTGTGACAGATGCTGGCAACAGACACATTATCCTAACTTGCTTTGCACCTGCAGTAAAATGGGCATATGGGTTTTGAAATATAATTTGTTCCTTTTGTTACAAGACAGGAGGTATGAATGAAAGAAGAAAAACTTTTTAAAGTACTCTAATGCTGCAATGTTACAGCTTATGTTGTGCCAAAACCCTGACATATTTGCTGAAGAGCAGAGTGTAAGCAGACCAGAATTTATCTGAGAAAATGAAAGCACAACTTCCCTTAAAAAAGAAAATAAATTTTAAAAATAATTAAAAAAAAAAATAATTATTAAAAAAAATTTAAAAAAGACAGAAAATTGTTGTCACAGCACTTATTAGTGCTTGGTTACAAATGATGAGGTGGATGATGCACTTCTCAGATGAAAGGGCTCTTTGGACTCAAAGTTCTTGAAAAAGCTTTGTTTAGGAGAGATTAACAGACCCAATGACAAATGCATATGTTATTCCTTATATTAAAGGCTATTGAATTGAGTAAGGAGTCAGGATTTGCCAGTGCTAAGTATTAATTTGGTATATAAGGGCATTAAACAAAACTATCGGCTAACATATAGATGGGTCTCTTTTCCCATTCAAAATTGTTTACAATCCAAGCATTCAACAAAACCTAACTTTTAGAAAGGGTCTTTGGAAGATCTGAAAGAAGCTGCTGCCCTGAATTCCCAACTGTACCACAACACATAACTCACCACTCCTGAAGTAATCCATCCCCCACACAAGTGCCAGAAATTTTAGTTTCCCCATCAGAAAGGGACACCTGCCAGTCTTCATGCAGACACTGATGATCTTTAAGGTTCCTTCCAGCCCTAACCCTCCTATAATTCTATGACATTACACAAAAAGTAAAATGGACTGGGTGGCAAATGAAATATGTTCATGTAAAACATTACTCAAGTAGAAGTGATCTCACCAGCACCCTCCATCCCTTCACATTATGTGCATCAGCAGAAAGAGACACTTCAGCATCAGTGGCCCATACGTATACTTCTGCTCTACTACAACAGTCCAGGGAAAACTAAAGATTTTAATTACTACCACCAAAATGCAAATGGATTTATATGAAGGTTTGCCACTTAAAAAAATTATTTTAAAAAATTAGCACTGCCTGTCCACCTTATATAAAACTTAAATAGGTTGGGTGGGGTTTAATTAGTTTGGTTTGGATGAGTCTTTCACATTATTTGAGCTATTTCAGTTATTTTTTCATCATTTTGTCCCTCTAGCTTTTTTTAAAAAAGGAAAAAAAAAAACCAAAGAGCCATTTTTCTTACTGATAGTCACTTGGTTAGATAAAATTTACAGTTCTCTTATTCCTTTCAGCTTCTGGCAAGTGTGATACTCTGCCAGGTACAAATGCAGCATTCCTGATTTGAATAAAGATGATGATTTCCTCTACATGGGCACACTGCACTATCCTGCACTGCTGTCTTGTAGGCACTGGCTTCAACAAAAGGCAGGAGCAAGTACTGACAGTTTTAAAAGAGGCTTTTCTGACCATATCAGAATGGCAGTTGCTAAATGAATACTGATATTAGGCTGTTAAGATATGAACAGCCTGGCTTCAGTGTACTTTTCATCTTGGCCAATTATATAAGAGACAGAGCAATTCATACCCTTCTTGCTACACTTAACTTAAACAGGAATTCAAACCTATATTCAGCATACCTCTAAGTGCATATTACAGAGACTGCTGTATAATCTAAGAGTGGTCAACCAGTAGCATTGCCAGTAGCAATGAGAACTTCACCTTTCTCTGAAAGGATTTCACAGCCACATTAACTACACGTTCCATGAAACAGCATACAATCACCAGAAACTAAAAATTCTTACACACTGCCCTGGGTAAGTTGGAACTTCTGAAGAATACCAAACATGTCCCTCAGTATTGGCCTCTGACAGCTTCCTATTTCTGTCATTTCAGATGGACAAAATTCCTAAAGAGTTCCCTGTGAGACAGGGAACTGTAGAGAGAGAGAGGATGAATCTTGCCCATCTTTGTTCACAATCAGTGCCCAGTTTCTTCCAGTTTGTATAAACAATGACCCAATCTTTATTCTTATAAATGATGCTACATATGCTTCTCAACCTGAGAAAAAACAGTCCCAGTCCCACAGTAAAACAAACCATCCCCTGAAGACTCAAAAGCCAAAATGAGAAGGCTCAGTTGAAGCTGTCTGACAGAAAGAGTTTGACAATGATTTCTGTCATGCCAGGACTCACCGGCTCGGTCTATGCTGTATCTGAAGCACAACCCTCAGCTTCAACTGAAGACTCCGTGGCTGAGTCACCCAAGTTATCTGGATGTGAGCCCACAGTCCATATTTTGAGAAAGGGACTGTTTAATCTGCCCTTCCTGCAGACCCAGAGCCAGCTTCCTTGCACTCCAGACAGATGACCAGGGACATGGCTCCACATCCTTAGGCCAAGACCTCTCCAGTGCCCTGCAGTGACCCAACACAGTTGCTCATATGGCCTCAGCTCCTTACAAAAACTGTGGTGATGCAGCAGAACAGATGCCAGGCCTTCTGAATTCAGAAATTTGGATGTCTAGGTTAACAAATTACCAAGGATGCTTTTAATAACATGACTTAACTATCACTACTGAATGTAACTCTAAAACTATCACAATGAGTTCCACAGGTTATCTGAATCATAAAGATAAATATGTTTCAACAACGTGTGGTAAAAGGAGTTTGCCACTAAAAGAAGAAAGGAAAGCCAAAAGCAGTCAGAAACAAGTACAACTCACCTAGTTTTACCAAAACTAACCACTTTTTTCTCATGTAATAAGCACTGCATTGACAATTACAGTCTTAAGTTGTGCCAGGGGACGTTTAGGTTGGATATTAGAAAGAATTTCTTTACAGAGAGGGTGATCAGGCATTGGAATGGGCTGCCCAGGGGAGTAGTGGATTCTCCATCACTGGAGATATTTAAAAAGAGACTGGATCAAGGGTTGGACTTGATGATCTCTGAGGTCCCTTCCAACCCAGACAATTCTATGATTCTATGATTACAATTAAAAGTTCATGTAATTAGTTCAAAGACTGCCAAACAGAAATTAGAAACAGAGTTGTGTGACACTGTCCTGTCCAAAAGTCAGACTTGAACAATGCCCGTCTCTGATTTGTAGAGATAATTTAGATACACAACAGTGAGCAAAGTGATACCCACCTTAAGCATTAAAAACAATAAATGAGCTGCCACACAATGGCACAGATTGCAGGTGAACTAGAAAGAAGAGTACAGTCATCTCTGCTGTGTGAGTGAAATCAAACTTTCACTGAATCTCTCTCTGCAAGCAAGCTGGTCTCTCAAGAGGTATCTGGATACCAACTGCTCCTTTTATGTCTCTCCTACACAAAAGATAGCTATGCCAGGCTAAGACAAAATTTTAGGGGGTTATTTTGCTCAAAAAAAGGCCATCTTGGATTAATCTCAAAAAATATTCTGGACTGATTTTCATTGCCAGAAGTTACACCCCTCACCCCCCCAATTTACTGTGACTAACAACACTGTTTAAGGGTCTCAGGATAGTTATTCTGGGCTTCCTGCCAAGTGTAATCAGGACTGCATTTCTAAAACTCACACTTTACTATTAAAAACATGTATGTGTGTTGTTTATGGATCTCTCCCATATATACCTGCTTCTAGAAATTATTTGCTCCAAATTAGTACATATTTGTTTAATTATGAGAGCAAGAGCAAGTGGAAAATTAGCATTGAGTAGATGGTTAAGCAGGAACTTGTAGCAAGTCAACTCTTCTACAGAAAATCACCACTGCATGTGTGCTCATCTGTTATGATTAACAGCAACAATCTCTCCCAAAAACCACGGTTTAATTGGCCTAAGAGTTCCAAAAGCCAAAGCTATGAAGAATTCCAGAAAGTGTCTGAGTCAATAAAAACCTGATGTTTTCTCATGTCAACAGAATACATGGAAGTGCCCGTTTCCAGGAAAAAAAGTTTAGAGAGAAAACATTAAGCAAAAATGCATTTGTAGGTGTATCCTTACTTGGTCTACAATTTAGAGTAACTGTAAAAGTAGCACAAGTTTTGGTGTAGCAGGGGTATCACCATCACTTGATCCTACACTGCTACTCAAGATAACATCCAGTAACAAAAATATTTTCACCAAGTCAGATGTAGGAAAGTAGGGAGAGGAGGAGCCTACTTGGGGTGGGAGCAAAGAGCATTCTCCTTGGGAAAGTGGGAACTGAGCTCAGGTCACGTTGGCAGCAACTGCCTCAGCAGAATGATCTCAGTCATGGGGAGGAGAATTTTGTAACTTTCCAGGAGGAAAGACAAAATTATTTTGAAACAGGATACAAAGACAGCAGCTGTACTCCACAGAAGTGGAGATCAGATCATGGGCTGCAGTTACAGAAGCATACCCAAGAAAATAATTCATGCACAAGTTTAGCATGAGAGTAATCCCCTTAAGGGGAGCATAGGGTGCCTGTGAGGTCATTCCTTCCACAAATGGGAATGGTACACACTCCAGCACCCATTCAGTACCATAAGGCTATGCAAAAACCCTTCCTCAGTAGGCCAAACATGCTCTTACGGAGCACACAGAACTTCTGACAGCAGAACGAGAAAGAAGCAACAGAGTCAACAGGCACCCTTCTTTCCCATCCCCAAGCTAAAAGATAGCTGCATCATCTTGTGCCACACCTCCCACCCATTAATATATCTGAAAGACTTGTGTCTCCCTGGGATAGGTAGGAAGGTCAACCAGGGCTGTCTCACCATGATTTTTAAGAGGTGTACTGCTAAAAAGGACACGTGGTGGCAGCCACATGTCAACAGGATCACAGGTTTTCTTCACGGGGAAGGGAAATGGAGAAAAACCTTTTTGTTGATGTAGAAAACTAAAGAGCAATTTACAATTCTAATGACACAAAACACAAACATGATCATCTTCATGTATTTCATATATTACAGACAAGGTACCACAAATTAGGCTTTTTCAGTACAACAAAATACAGTCTGTATTTGGAAGGAGCAAGTGACTGATTCTCATTTGAAAGTAGAAAAATAAAGATATAAATTGTTTGATTTATAGGCACCTTCTCTCAAGCTGAACTTTACTTAAGCCTGTTATATTCCATCTCATTACAAAAATCCAAGCTGTGTCAGCAAATGAGCACAAGACTCTAGCACTGTTTCCCTTGGGTTTGCAAGAGGGCAAAGCACATAGATCAGGAAGAACACCCTGCTAATTAAACTGAGGCAGATGACTAAAGAAGAGAAGAGCTTGTCATGTGTAATATCTACGTCAAGAACAATCAGATTAAATATGCAAAATGTGAAGTAAAGGTGGGCAACAGCATTAAGCTCACATTCAAGATCTCAAACAGGCTGCAAAAGTTCTGACAGTTTCTCTAATTATTCACAGTAATGGACATTGAGGGCAAAAGGTAGGAGGGAGAAATACATTTTTCTCCATTATAGGTGCTGAGCACCAGGGCTAAAATCATGCCTGTCTGAACACTGATCAGTTTCTGCAAAGGTTAATAGCAATTAAATGTGGCAAACTAGACTAAATGAGAAACAGGTCATGATACCACTGTACTTGCAAAGAGCACAATACTTTGCAGAAAGGTATTTCTTGTTTAATATTTCTGAAGGTGCAAGAGTACTTAGCATAAGAAAGAGTATTAATCCTGTTCCTATTGAAACAAAAGCATACAGTCCAGTTTGTATCAGCAGTCTGTTTAATAAAGGCGTTTTTATACTCAAATGTTCAAGTTAACTGCATTGAAAAGCTAACCAGTTTCCACTTAAAACGTAAAACCCTAAAAATAAGCCAATGAGAGTCACTGATGACACCTTCCATTTAATCAGCTGTAGATAATAGCCCACTACCTCTGCCAAATATAACAAAAAACAACAATCAAAATGGATGAGTAAATGCAGATTTTCAGAAAACTAAATATTAATGTATCAGAATGAAGTATTTAATATGATCCATATTTTCATTCAACATGTACCTAAAAACATTGGTATCAGAATCCTTTAAATTTGTTTTTGTTCTGTTACAGTTTAATTCCTAGACATAAGTTATAAGATGTGTAAGATATGGCCACATTTTGAGCCCTGATTCTACCACTCAGGAGAGAAAAATCAGAATGAGTTGAGATAACTTGGCTTTTTCTGTTTTAATATTTCAGGTGATTAAGAAGCTACTCTACCAAATGAGCTGTCAGTAACTGCAGACTGAGGGAACAAGTATATCATCATCAATTGATGTGCAGAGCTTCCTCTTCAAAAATTAATCTAAAACATTGTTCAGGGAAAAGAAAAATAAATTCTGATCTATATAACAATAAGTCAGTCTTCTCAGATACTGAAAACCTACATGTAACTCTTGATTAGTCATTAATAATGTATCAAGGAAAAAAATAATTTTAAAAGTAACTTGCATTGCTATCCTCAGGATCTTCCAAACCATCAGGCCGACTAAGGTTGCGTGAAGGCTGACTACACACCACATCATCCTCCAGCTCCCAAAAGGAAGTTCTAACAGGTGGTCTCTGGATCTCATCAGGATTAAAAGCACCATCTGCTCCATCTAAAGAAAAATTAATTAGAGCACTTCTGTTGAGTAGATTTTGTATTTTGAGACTACAGATGTGCTACCTTACCTTTAAACATATTTTCAGTGCAGGTAATATAAAACAATAGAAACTACCTTTTCAAAAGATCTTTCTTTAAATTTTTGTTTACCTTATTGATTCTCACCAGTAAAATAAAGGCATTTCATTAAAGTTTCATTAACCAATGAAGGCTCTGTACACCAGTATAAAGATTGTTGGTACTTAAGCTACACTAAACGAGCCATTACTTTTTAAACATTGAGAGGGAAATTATGTTGGACAGGGGTGGGCAGAATTTCCTTACCTCTTCTTTCCTGAATTGCATAAGGGTTCCCATACTGCAATACTGGTAGTCTGCTTGGCACTGCAGGAACTGGTCCATTTTCCTCCGAATATGGGTTGCGGAAATGTAATGTTTGCTGTGAAACCTGCCCTTCCATCACCCTTCCAGCTTGGTTTCCTGGTGTCCTGCTAGGTTCCTAAATAAAGTTTCAAATGTAATTATGTGTGGAGTCCTAGCAAAGTTTAAAAATTTTATTAAACATTTATAATTTTAAGAATAAAACGTATCTGCTAATCTTCCTACTGCATATTTTCATCTTGCTCTAGTGCCAAATATACCATACATAACAAAAATAATCAATGAAGAAAATACAATGAAAATATTTTAATGAACTTGTCTCTCTTGTTTTGTCACTTAATTCAAATTACACAGAGAACCGCCATATTTTTCAAGAAATATCTGCATTATATGCCCTGCTTTAGATTTTTTTAAAAATATTTAACAAGTATTTGTTTAAGTATTTGTATCAGAGAGGCAATCACTTCTTTCAGAAAAGCTCAAAAAGATCTCTTAAAAAAATAATATACTTAAAATTCTAGATTCTTGCATATAGTGCCTGAAACTGGTAATTATTAAGGTGTTTTTATAAAACTCTAAGCCAATCCATATGTTAGAAGACAGTAATTAAAGTGACTTCAGTGTGGTCAGTGCATCAACTGTAACTGACCCAAAGAAATCTCTTTTACATCCTTCCATTTACTAGAATGGGTTAAAGGAAAGAGAGCATGTATGCCAAGAATATCCAAAGGAATATGGCTTTCACAACACAGCACCAAGCAAAAAACTCCAAGATAGAAAAATGAAAATAATAGTTAAGAAGCAGCACCTGTTAAGACAGACATGCTTTGCAATCATTTCGTTCTTTCTGGTCAGCTTTTTCTTCTGGATTCTCTGGGTTCATGTTTGGTATTTGCTAATGTAATGTTAACAAAAGCCTCAAAGATGGAAGTGTGTGTTTTCCACTGAAGGCTTTGAATTTAAACTTAAAAACAAGACTTTGGGTTTTGCTAATCCGGACAATGAGCAATTTAAATATGTCAGAAATAAAATGTCTTAGTTATTAAAAGGAACAACCATACTTTTCTCAGAAAAAGGCAAGCTTCAGCTGAAACACCATAAAAATGACAGTACAAAATCAGGTAGCAAAAGCTACTCTGAAAACAAAACACCACTCAAATGAAAAGAAAAAAAATCTCCATTTTACATTTATAAAGAAAATACCATTTCTGCCTAACTAGGGAAGTAAAATATCCTCCTGTAGGTATGATATAAACCCATGCTAGTGTTATTTTAGATTTATAGCTTAAATTGCATCTATGATTGAAATGGTTAGGGTTAAAAGTTTTAGAGAGCATGTAATTTTTACGCAATAAAAAGCAAGAAAGATTATTGGTGACATTAAGATTTTCCTTTTTAAAATCAATTTTCTGCCACATGGAAGCAGTTTAGAATGAGAAGCAGTGGCATTAAGACTTTAATTTTAACATCCCTTAAGATTAAAACAGAACATAGATCAAACTGTCTGTAAAAAGGTGCTGAAAAATAGCCTTAGTCAGAAGTTGCACAGGTAGACCTCATCAAAATTAAGAAAAAATAAAAATAGTAAAGGGCTATATAAGTCTGTAAATTAAATTACAATCAAGTACTTTTGTAGGTTTGAAGAGACAGAAAATGAACATTTTAGCATGCTATGTTTACTGACATTTATAAACAAAACACTAATAATGGAGTATAAATTGAAAAGCTGTTTACTATACTCTGCTTTAACCTTTTAAATCATGGTTCTCATCTAGCAAGGCACTGTGATTCTTCTTTGTAGTGTAAATATCCATAAATTGGGTAGACAAAGTTCCAAGCTTTTCTAAGTTACAGTTATTCTCCTTCTGTATCGTGTTTAGAATTACTCCCTCCAGTGAAGCTGGATTCATCATTATGGTGTGCATTTTTTTTATAAAATATATTAGTATTATTAACAGAATTTGTAGTTTAAAATGCTAATTCGTTTTGGCAAAATAGCCAAATATGGGAAAGTATTTTAAAGCATAAATATATTCTTACTAAAAAATAGTTGCAATTCCTCAAAGCAAAATCCCTCAACTGGTAATCTACAAAATTTAAACAGGACTCCTGACAATACCTTCTCACTGGTAAAGAGTTCAAACTGTGATGCCAATTCCTTTATTCGTCTCTCTTTTTCCGCCAGCTGAACCTGTATGAAAAGAAGTTCAGGGTTCCTGTATTAGTGAACAGAAACAACTTCCCACCATGCTTTATTGTAAAAACAAAGTTCAGTCATTTTGTCTTTCAGATGGAAATTATTTTGTCTACTACAGCTAGGTGCAAAATCTAGTACTGCTACAAATCAAAACCAGCAGTTCTCCCTAAGCTTATCTACTGGATAACAGGACTAGATGTCAGTTTTCAGGGAACAGTTGTGGAATGATAAAATACTAGGTTGAAGACCAGTAGTGCCAGTAATTCTAATGGCAGGAGGGACACCACTGCCCAGAAACAGCTGCAGGTTTGCAAGCCACATCTCATTTCTAAGGAATGTTGGCAAGCATTTCAGTGATTTATTTAATTCACTTCTCTACAGCTCTTATGTCCCACCACAGAACCAAGAAAGCCAAAACCTCCTCTTACCTCAAAGACACTAAACTTGTTTCACAAACATCTACCTCATGTCTCTGCTGGGTGCTCTGGGAGGAGATGCAACTGACACATGACAAAATGCCAGGCTTCCTCCTTCAAATAAATAACCTTTCCCTGCACATAATCTTTCTCTACAAAGGGCTGTTTTATTTCAGTTCTGGTTCCTCTGGGGACTGCCTCCCCACTTGATTTTCTAACATACAAGCTGAATGCTCTGCACAGTTAGGTATCCAGTTCTGAAGTTCCCTCTAGTCATTCAGTTCATTGGGCCTACCAGCTGGGAAGAAAAGCTCTTTTCAACCCCTACCTGGCACCCTCCTGAATGATAACAAGTCTTGAATTGCAGTCAAAATGCTTTCAACTTACAAACCCATTATTTATTACTCCTGCTGTTCAGAAGTTAAAAACAAATTTAATTTACACTAAAATATGCACGGCAACTAATCACTGCTAATTAATAAAATTAAATAAATTGGAAATAGTATACATTTTATAAAATTGAAATCAGAGCTTTGAGAAGTGTAAAAAAGGGACAGCAATGCCTACACAGAATGTTGAAATGAGCTGTAGAGTATGTTGACATTTTATAAAGAAAAAGTGGTGCAATTTCTCATCCTGTAATAGAAATTAAATATTACTTAGAAGCTTCTCTAAATCCACAGCCAGTTGGGAATATACTTAGCAGATCTGCCTTATTTTAAAAGCATTACAGGACTGTTGTTTCTACAAGGGCAAAAATGAATTTCTGTTTACACCAGAAATACATTCAGTGGGTTTTTTTGCCATCATTAAAACTTTTCATTGCATGAACCACTAGAAATGAACAACTATAACAAGAACAGGATACTACTCATTACCATAAATAAACTCTGTAACTTACCTTATACTGATCCTCCTTTGCTGCTAGCTGTAACTTTATACCCTCATTGATTTTCACTTGTTCTTTCCACTTCAGCTCCAGTTTAGCTAGCTCATCAGCGTAAGCACTGCATTTCATCTTCTCATCCTGTAGTAGTTTATACCATGGCATGAAATATTTACAATTTTAAGAGATCTGCCCTCCCACCCACAAGAATGACATTGTGTAACTCCAAAGTCTTCGATCAAAACCATTTAAACAGCTTCCCCAGGAAATCAAGCCTGGCTCAAGACTTCAATGAGGACAGGACCACTGAACACCATATAAATGATGTTCAACACATACTGTTTCTTTCTTGAGCTTCCAACAAGCTGGTATTCCTCTTTAGCTTCCAAGTTACAAGTTTCTTTGTATCCTAATACTAGGCTGTTATCATGATTATCCTTTCAAGTGTCTAACTTCAATACAAAGGCTCTTCCCATACAACTTTTAAAAACTAAGTATCTTTCATCCAGAAGGTCAAAGGGAAAGCTTTCCTCAAGCACCACTATTTATGAAGTAACCAGCAGCAGCTGATACAGGCAGCACAGAGAGCTCAGCAAGCAAAGTTAGATGACAGTTGTTACATTCGAGAGAGGACACTGAAATAGAATAATCTTAACATGATGAACACCAGCAACAAGATGATAAGCTGAGCTCATGGCAGTTTGTGAATGTATTCTGATGAGTTGACAACAAATCATGTTGAAGTAAAGAAAAATTTTAACTTAATTCAGATTTCAATTCTGTTCTGACTTCATAATGTTGATTAATGCTATTCTTTTTAATTCTAAAGGAACAAGCAAACAAGTAAACAGAGACTACACCCAGAAAGCATTTCTTAAACAATTCTACAAAATCATCATGCATACATTCCAACTTTTTAAATAAATATCAAGGCACGACTGACAGGTATTAATATTTGAAGGGCTTTACTAGATGGCTACAGTGCTACTGCTGCCAGTCCACAGAATGACATAACTGCCTTTGTGTATGACAGCCCAAGTCAGTAGGAAACACCCATCAAAACACTGTAAAAGCCCAGGACAGTCAGATTTGGAGGAGTTAGACCTGAACAGCATATTAGATAAACACTGCTATACTTGTTCCAGATATAGGCTGGCTTATTGCAACACACAGTATTTGATAAATGCGATAACAGGTAAAAGATAAGAAAAAAAATTCATCCATAACTTTAAGTACAGAAGTAGTAGTAGTGTTGTTTGTTTTACTGTATCTGGTTTTTCCTCAGAGATCCTTGCTGGACTTTCTAACACTGCAGGTAATCAAGAGCTGACTTAATAAATAGGTGTCTTCTAATGTGAAGATTTCTACCGTATTCACAGTGTGTCACACAAGCAAGCAAGACAACTCAGCTGAGCAGGCTTTATGCCTTTAAGACTTAGCACCTATAGCTACTTTCTGTTTAGCTTTCCAAAGAAGCTATTTACTTACTGCCAACATTTGCTTGCATTTCTTATACTTCTCTGTTTTCTCAGCAATTTCCTTATTCATTTCACGTACTTGCTCCTTTACCATGAATTCCGAAACTATGTCTGGTGAAATGGGGCTAACTGTGAACATGGAAGAAAAAAGCAAGAATATTGATTTTTATTTTTTTGTTCCATCGATTAAGTCTGTGTAAGAGAGATAACAGGCCAAATTTGAAAGTGCATCAAGAACAGAGAACATGTTATTTAAGCAAATAGTTAACCAGAGACAATGAGTATCATGTGGCTAGTGAAACGTAAGATCAGTAGCCATAATGGCATGCATGTGTTCATGCCAGTTCTTTCACTCTAAGGCAGCCATAAATACACACATAGGTACTACAAAGGTCAAAAATACCCAAACAAATTAACAAAAAAACCACAACAACAACAACAACAAAAAGACATCTCTCCCCTTCGCTGCCAAAAAAGTAAGTAACAGAATATATGTTATGATATCATGCTAGAAATTTTATTCTACCATAAAAGCATTAAGTGCCACAGCAATCTACTTCATCGTGTATATGTAACTGAGCTGCTGAGATTTTGTTTTAGGAAACATTTGTGTTTACTTAAGAAAGGAGGAAACTGACTGAAATGACAACCTATAGTCTCTACAGACAGAAAGAACATAAATCAAAGTAACACAAACTAAATTATCCATCACTTACTGGAATTTATCAATTTAAATTTATGTTTAGTATATGACTGTGTTTTAGAAGATTATAATTTTTATGAACTATGAAGTTCTTACAAAATTAACCTACTTAAAAGTTTTCTAATAAACCAATACTGCCTATAAATCATGAGAACAGTCTATAGACTTGACCTTGCCATCCCATAATCAGAACTTCTCAGTGGATTTGATTTTACAATAAAATGCTACAGTCAATAGCCATTAGAACAACAGGAATAAAATTACAACACTAGTGTACACAATTGTCAAATTTGGGGAGGATTTTAATTAATTATTAGCTAGGCAAAACCAACCCTGTGTTAACTATAAAGCAGAAATTCAAGAGTTCAGACCTACTCACAAAAAATACCAACTGAACTGTCTTGAAAAGATATATGAAGTTATTTATGAATGTTACCACTTGAAAAAAGACATGTAAAAATTAATTTTTACATTTCTCATCATTACTTTAACTAAGATACAACAACTCCACCTATTCCATACTATAGGTATTATGGACTACTCTTTATATACTATAAATAATATGGACTACTTCACATAGACAACACTTTCAAGCTGATACAAAGAGACAAAATTTAAGCTGTTGATACCTGGAGATGGAGGTAATTTTTTGTCTGAAACAACCACAGCAGCTGTCGCAATGTTAGATGCATCTGTCAGTTTCTGCTGATGCCCTGAAATTTTCTTTGTGAAAAGAAATTTTGGTTTGGTATTTAATTAAATGAAAGTCAAAGCACAAAGTAACATATATCTTGCACTATCATCCTTTCCAAAATCAATCTAGAGAGAACTGCTGATTAAAACAGAAAATAATAATAAATACACAAACAGATTCAATTCTACTAATGCTGAAACTGCCTCAGACTATGATTTTTATAATCTTACTTTATAAAGCCCTTTTTCCCCAGAAACTGTAATTTCTATTCTCTAGAACAGGCTATTTTTGTCATTATTTACAGTTAATTCATGAACTTAAATCTATTATTCCATTAGAAAATTGAGTCTGTATTACTAATGAGTGCTGGACTTCTGATGTCAAAGTACCAAAATCTGGTGTTTGTTATCAGATACACAACATAGCCAAAGATGTGGAAGATGTTTAAGGAAAAACCACAGGTGTTCTGATTGACACCTCATTCACCATTGACCTTCTGGATGAGAAGACAACTTTTTGAAGTTATCTGTGCATCAAAGCTGGGTAATGACACCAGTCCCGTGGATAGCAGAAATGTTTAAGTCTGTTTTTCTTAAAAATTTCACATTTTGTTGCTCTTACACCTTTTTTTCCCACTTGAGCTCCTCTCCAACTCAAGACACTAATTTTCACAAAGTTCAGAAGAACTCTGCTTTAAAATCAGTTTGAAAGTTGCTAACAGGTTCTGTTACTAGGTGGCATAAGGCTCACATCAGCACTGCAAACACCCCATTTATTTATGGAACAAAGCTTACAAGAGTAGTTAAGAATACAAAATACATATGGAACACAACTATGTACTGTGTTGTGGAAACTCTCTCTTCAATTCTCTTCAAAATCCTCCTCCAAGTTCTCTCATTTCCTGCACTTTTAAGCTTGGGGTTATATTGGTGGTGGTGAACAGAGGATTTTTCCCAGCAGCTTTGGTTTCAAAACTCTTCCTTGAACACTGTTATCCTTACAGGTTCCTCCAAACTCTGTTAGCTTTCTACACACACCAGTTACTATAAATCCTAAGTTTGGTTTCAATAATTATCTAAAAAGAACCATAGAAATATTTTAGCTTTTTGAATGAAAATGGTAAACTAAAGAGCCATTGCTGCTTGCTTTAATCGTTTTTTAGAGCAGGTTTTTTTTCAGAAGGAGGTTAAAAGCTTGCTGGAAGGTTACAAGAAGTGCAATTTCTCCTATTTTACTTACTGATTGTTCTGTAAACTTGTTTACTTGTTTTTGAAGCTTTTGACATTCTTTGAATTTTTCCTTGTAATGGTCAGCAGCCATTTGCAGACGAAGCTTCAGATCTTCAACTTCTCTGCGTAGTTCCTGCTCTACCACATTTGAAGTTTCCTTTAACAAAAATGAGAAACTGTTCTCCCTTTTGTTCAGATAAAAAGCCTTTTCTCCAGTAAAGAAAGCCTAGTGTAAATACAGAAGGTATTCCTACTTCTTGTGGGAAGGGAAGGAAAGGAATAGAGGAGTAGAGCACAGAGAGAGACAGCATCTGCTTTGAATGAAGTTCAGCACAGGACACACCAAAGGAGTAAATAGACACTGGTATAATAGCAGGAGCAGGTAAGGAAGACTCTTATTCCATGGGCTAATTAACATATAAGAAAATTCTGCATGTATATCCAAAGCCTGAGCATCTTACAGAAAGTATTCTAGCTATGCTACAGACAAGCAGAAGCTGTTACAAGTTCCTCTAACTCAACATTAAACCATGGTATATATAGTGCTACCTTCCCCTCCTGTTTTTCCCCTAAAAAATTATTCTCAAGGGAAAACAATTCTACATAGAAGTTTCACTCTGTTCTCTAACAACTGAGGAAAAACTGCAGTGCTTCAGACTTTGTCTTGATACTTTCATTGGTTGTGACCATTATGATGCCTCCTTTATTTACAGTAAAACTATCGACTTATGATGTAAAAGAACATCTCTGATGCCCAGAGAGGTGATAGAAGCCCCATCCATGGAAACACTGAAGGGTGGACTGGAGAGAGTTCTGAACAACCTTCTAGATGAAGATGTCCCTGCTCACTGCAGGGGGGATGGATTAGATGGCTTTTAGAGTCCCCTTCCAACAGGAAACATTCTATGATTCTATGATGATTAAGTATAGCCACATGGCCAAAATGGACAGACCACAACTGTTTTCATCACCCAGTGTTTCTACTAGAAAGTGGTTCAGCTGAGCTGTAATGCTGATACACGAGCTAAGCAAACTACATGTGCCAGCTGGATATAAGTCATAATCAGATAATTCCTGGTAATTTGAGTTATTCAGATGATATGCTATTTCTTTCAGGATGCATTTCAAGGACTTTGTATATAATTGTATTTCTTAGGAAAAGAAAAACCAAACATGACATTCTTTAATACTGTAAATAAAATAGTTCTTCTGAGGGTTGTACTTCATATTTACTGTACTATTTTACTGTTCAGATAAACATATTGTTTTCAAACTGCTATATCATTATATTAATCCCAGTAGTGAATTAATACAATACAGCTGAAGTCACAAACATACAGCACAAAGCTCACTTAAATCAGAATGATGAATTATCCAAGATTATCCAAGATAGTCAAGACAGTCTTCCATTACATTAATATTTTTATACCCATAAATACCAAAGTAAATTAACTTTGACCACAAGTATTGGAAGAACTCAGAAGAATCAAGAAGGAATCCATCAATTAGCAAAGAACATTATAAAAAATAAATTCTATCAATTTTCTTATCTGAATGAATGCTACTGTGTATCACAGAAAACACTTAAAGGGAGAGGATTCCATTTAATATAGATAAATACTTTATTATTCTGTGAACATAATCTGGGAGTGGAGGGAAGTTGCAGTATCAGAATCCACCTTTCTTACCAATCCCCCTTATCAGCTAACATGCACTTGATGTAAACTGGTACCTTGAGTGCTGAGAGAGAATTAGATAATAATTTGCACTAATCATCCAGAAACATATTTTATTCCCCAGTTTCAGCAAAGCTAGCTCTGATAGGTTTTGTAAATACAGATAAAGGTCAGTTCTGACAATTTACCTGTTCGTTTTTCAAAGCAGTGGTTTTTTTAAGTTCAGCTAAAGCATCAGCAAGCTGCTTTTTCAATTTTTCGTTTTCCAGACGTGCACTGTGAAGATCTGCCATGGTCTTATCTCGCACATTCACTGCATCGCTCAGCTCTTTCGACATGAGGACAGCTTCTTGTTTGCTGGCCTGAATCTGATCTTCAGCTTTCCGAAGCTGTTCTTTTAGAACGCTTGCATCCTCCTGAGAAAGAGAAGAGGGGGAACATAATCCATTTTTCTTTAATCCAAAGCTTAAATAAATGTTGGCATAGGGACTAGAAACATCTGAAAGAAAAATCAAGGTCTTCCGGTATCTTTAGCAAAACCACTAAAGCAAGAAGTTAGTAAACAAATACCATTCTCCCCATTTCCCAACAATGGTATATAAAAATATTTCACTGTGACATAAAGGCCTATGAAATTATTATTTTATAGATATAGAATTTTTAATATTTTTTGTTTTAGTTTTCAACATATGCCAAAAAATGTCTTTGTATTCCAGAACATCTTTGTTCTTATCACCATAGAACATGGAAAAGTTAGATGATGCAGATGCCTTCATCTTGAGTAGCCTGTCAGTGTTGCAGAAAAAGCAGTATGGATCTCAGAAGAATAGAAATTGTGCTAAAGTAGCATGTATGTAAAATTTCAGTGGAAAAGTAGTGTTGTTAAGACTGGAAATAGCAGAAGGACAAACAGAACAGTCTGTATGGTTTTAAGATACAGCTTATCCTGTTTTAGTCTTTTGACTGCTCTGCTGTTTTATTTTTGAACAAAACTCCCAGTCAATTCCACCATTACCCATCAAACTACAGATCCCAGGACACAGCAGCCTCGGTGCACAGAAGCTGCATTCCTTCTGGATGAAATGAAATGGGAAGATGTACAACAGGAACAAACATCTAATGAATATTCTATCCATGGCACCACACTAGAAGTAGTCTGAAAGTAAATCCTCCTGGACCACAGTACCAGGTCTTCAACAATTTCATTCTTGTACTACACTGTGCAGCTTGATAACCACAACGCTACCACACTGTGTGGCAGAAATCACCTCTTCCTTAAGAAATACTGCTGGCACTCTTAATGCTGAGTTCTCAGTAAATTTACTCCATTTATGCAGTATCTTACACTTTCCTAAAATTTTACATCATTATGCCTTGACAGTACATTCATCTAATAAGTGTTTCATCACATCTTTCAAACTCTGTTTTTTCCTCCATCACTCTCTGCAGTTTAAACATACTTCTGTTCTTAATTTTTTCTTCAATCTCCTTCCCTTTTCATGAAAGGGAAGTTTCATGAGTGTTAAAAATAACTCAGAGGAGCACACCACTTTTACTGGTGCACCTTTACTGAACTCACAAATTATTTTTCACACAGTTCATCATGTGAGACATCTCAAAAAGCTCCTAATATACAAACTGAGACCAAATTCACCCTTTTGCTCACTCTCAGCATCTACTAGCAACACGATAATCCTCTTGCTTCTCAGGCTAGTGATACCTTCAACTTTTCCCTTTCTCACATCAAACACATACAACCTTAGATATATTTATTTTAAACCAGGCCAGTTCTATTAGTAATGCTTACCTTGTTTGATGAGGAGAGCATTAAAGCTTTCTTCATGTTTTCTTTTTCAGCTATAAATAGCTGCAATCTGCCAACCTCCTCTTTATAATACGATATCATGTTTTCTTTGTTTGCATCCAAATTCTTAAATGTCTGGATTTCTTTGACTAGCTTGGTGTTTTCTATTTCTGTATTCTTCAGGTGTATCTGTAATGATGCTAAAAAATGTTAAACTCTTCTCCCACGTTATGAAAGCTATTGTTCACTTGTCCATTTAAGTGTTCACTAAATTCTAACTTATCTCCGAGATAGGTTAGAACAGGTAAAGAGAAAAAGTAAACATTTGATATTATCATTGCCCTTCAGTACAGATTTTCTGTCTGGAATTCTTTCATCTCATGAGTATAACCAAAAGCTTAACTCTACAGTTAGAAGCTAAGGTGACGATTTCTGTCTACACCAAATTAAGCTATTCGGAATTCATTCCACTCTTCACAGATGCTGACCAATGAAGGACAAGGAAAAGAAAATTATTGGAAGAAAACTGAAGAGAAATTGAACTTCTAGCAGTATCTACTTGCAGTCATCTAGGCAAACAGGACTCCATCACCAATACCAGTTTCACAAAACAACAATCCACATGAACAACACTGAAAACATATTTTAAGATACCAAATTCATCATATTTTGCCTAATAAGGGGTAACTGTTGCACTCAGGTGTTGTCCATTCAAAGACTAGATTTGTTTTGCTGAGTTACAAATGGGTTCCATGCTTGTGAAAGATGTTTTGAGATTTTATGACTTCTGGTGTGTATTTAATACTGTCTGCCACAAAGACATTTCCTATGAACAAAAACAATCTTTTAAATACACTTAGTTCATACAACTGAAGGATTTAATTATTCTAGCACACGAGACTTTTTTTTACTTTTTTTGGATGGGGCACTATATTTTATTTTAAATATGGGTATCTCTATACCAGTAAAAGAAATCAGCCATTCTAGTAAAACCCAATGCAATGTAGATGTTACTAAAGCTTCGCAGAGTTATGCACAAGACTCAAAAATAGGAATTAAAAAACACAGTCTGGAGAGAGAATATAGAAGAATAAAAAGTAATTTAGTTATTAAATGGCTGATGCACTGTATTACTAAAGAACTTCCTCACTAGCATCTATTAATTTTTGTCAGTATTCCAATATTTTTACAAACTAGTGATTCATTCTCCTTCTTAGAGATCTTTTTATATTATGGGATGAATTCAGATGCAATTCTCCTCATTCATTTCTGCATGAGAACCTCTATAACCATCTTAAAAATCTGTTCACAGAAGCTATTCATTTCTTCTTTTTTTCCTTAACCAACTCAATATATCAGACTTCTCCATCAAACATTATTACCTTTATTCCAAACCACTTCATTTCAGTGTATAAAGGCACAAGGAATAAAGTTACCTTATAGAGTTCTTTTTCATCCTTTTCTGTCTTTAATACACATTCAAGTTGCTCCTTTTCGAGCATCACTTTCTTCAGTTTGTCCTTCAGGCTAACATATTGACAAATTAATAGTAAAGAAATATTAATACAGAAAAATAATGCACTCATTAAAAATTTTGATGTTAAAAAAAATTTTCCTATGGAAAGAAACAGTTAAATTGGGTAAGTAACAAAATTACTAAATACCTGTCTAGCTCAGTTTCTTTTGCAATGGCTTTTTGAGTAACAGTCATGATATCTTCTTCAAGCTGGAGAACTTTTGAAGCAGCCTCATCTTTCCTCTTCTTCAAATCATCAATTTCAGTTTTAAGAGCTTCTGATGCTTGAATATTACTCTTTAAAAAAATGCAAATAGATGCCCTTTAAGAATCTGTATCTTCAGAACTATAACATGGTATTTGAATTAATGCTAAAATATGGTCACTGAGTTTCTTCTCTTCCTTAAGATGTTTAACAAGCCCATTTCAAGTACATAAATAGATAGGAATTGAACATATAAAACCGTACTAAACTTGCTATTAAAACATACTAATTATATATAGGAATTGAACATATAAAACCATACTAAACTTGCTATTAAAACATACTAATTATATATTAATAACGATTCAATATGGAGTTTGTTTTGGCACAACCACTCCATTACCCAGAGTCTACCAAAGACTTAAAAGACAAACAAAGATGTATTTATCTTTTGGCTACTTCCTTTCTGCAAACTAATCATCAACTGTTTAGCTTAAAAACAAAGACTCTATTTTCTTTGTACTCTTCCAAGTGAAAAGAAGGGCTTGCATTTGAACAGACACTTAGACCCCCTGAAGCAAGTCAGAGTAAAAACAACTGCAGGCAGAAGAAAAAAAATTATCAGCTCCTGATGAAGGGTTGGTTACTACATTACACTCTCCCAGCTAGAACATGCGGAAGGTCTCACAAAGCTCATGGACATTCATGAAACAATTGCAGGATTTATGTCTTCGAGATATGGAAGCTGAGCCAGAGGGTGATGACAACACCCAAAACAGTTGTCTAAAAATTGACAGATGGGAAGCCACTTCCACATACCACATTCATTATCTAATTACAATTAGATATCCATACCATTCTATGGCAGTTGCCAGCTAAACATCATCTCCACCACAGCAAAATGAACATTTAAAGTCACATCATCCTGAATAACTCAGAAAAACAATTCTTCTCAGTACAAAACTAGTTTCTTGAGAAAACACATTAATAACCCTAGAGCAGAACATACATACTGAGATAATACACTACTATTACTGGTATCAAAATTCAGTAAAGCTCAACTTAGTATCAACCATGAAAGTGGCATGAATCGAAGTGTAAACAAGGTCAAGCCAGACTGACCAACATGCCTGACTACATCATGACTTAGTGTTTGTGCTGATACTGAGGTACAAGTTGTCTTTCTGCTCTACATTTGGAAGATTAAAGCACTAGTTCATCTATTTATTTCTAAACAAAGCTTAATGTTCTGAAGCAACAAGACTGTACTGTTACATCAAGAGAAACACAGTCCTCCTGGCCAGTTTCCAACTTAACTAACAGGTTTTTAAGTACAATAAAATATAATGAGGACTGGTTTTACTCATTAATTGTCAAAATACACTGTTTGCAAGTGTAATTAAGCTCTGATTTTACAAGTACCTAAACAGAAGTTTGGGCGGTACTTTTTTTGAGGGGTGAGAGGGGGGGCTGGTGTGGGTAGGGAAGTTTGAATTGTGAGGGGTGGCAAATGTAACTAGTAACTCAATCACGTCCTAAACACTATAGCAGCACATGAAGTAATTTTTTTTTTTTGTTACATACACTAAAAATAATCAAGAACTAATACATTACAACTATTTAAAAAACAAATGGCTATATCACATTCTTCAATATAAGAAAGAATTTCAAGGCATCACTAATGTACCATCTTTTTTGAAAACAGCATTGGAGAAGATTACCCAGAGTTCTCATAAGGCCTGTAATTTTGAGGAGCTATCAGTTTCCTGCAACCAAAAATATACGTACTTGATGAGATGAAGGCAGGATATTTTAATTAAAGTCAGTACTCCAAGTAAAAATTGCTGCATAAGCCAGCAGCAACAACAACAACGCACACTGTAACAGTTTGTCCTTCCCTAGTGCAGTGGAGACTAATTACTTGAGACTGTTTTGAAAGTCTAGTACAGTAAAAAGTCTATTTCAATGTATATCTGTGTTTTCTCTAAACACCACTTGGGTATAACTGTAACTGTTGTAATTCAAGTACCTTCAAAAGAATTTAATCTGATACATTATATACACAAACTATACAAACAGTTCAAACAGGCTGCCAAAGGTAACATATTTTAAAAGGAATTAATAGCCTTTTTTTAAAAAAAACATTCTTCCACAAACAGCATTACAATTGATGCTGCTTTGCTAGTTATTCTAAAGGGACATGGTATTAAAACGTAAAAGTTCCATACTTAACAGATTCTCACCTAATAAACTTGTTTAGATACAACTGAAGCCTACAGTTTTGAAAGAAAAAAGGATTAATTTTTAGAGACGACTCGTTATTTTACAGAATTCTTAGCAATTCAATTTAGATGCTGCAATCCTAGCCCCATACACTCTGGTTACAGCAGTTTCAGAGCCTGTAAAATTTAAAATGAGTGCTCTTAGACTGTTTTACAGGTAAAAGTTGACTGTCGTTTAGGAGGGGTCTAAAGGAGAAGAATATAGTACATCTATTCTAGAAGAATATATGTACATCTATTACAAAAAAAGATAATTACTTTGTGTAATTATTGTTCACTTAATTTCTGATTTATCCAGTACATCAAATATAGCTTTTCTTCCACTTTTTTGACAGAAAGAAAAGCACAAGAATAGAATTAATCGTTTTAATGAAATGGTTTTAAAACACCCAGCAATTCTAAGGTTATTTTTTTTTTACTCTTGATTGTATTTTTTAAACCAGTTACAAATGCAGCTTCCCCCAACACTCCCTCCCCTAGGGTTACAACAGCCTTATGGGTGGAAGGGGGGAAAGTAAACTGCATTGCAAGGATCAGAATAAGCAGTGAGTAATTACTTAAATCAGTTTCACTGCTGCAAAATAAAAAATTCTGACCACTACTAGGAGTCTTACTTGTGAAATGAAAAAAAAAAATTAATGTCATTGTCAAGTGAATTTATCTTCCCCTGAATAAAAAAAAAAAAAAAAAAAATTAAACCAAATTAATGTCTGACGTCAGATTTTCACACTTGCAGCATACATTAAAAATATCAACACAAACTGATTCTGATTTAAAGAGGCACTGAAAAAACACTTAAGCCACTTACTTTTACATACCAGACACTTATACTGTTGAGGTATTACACTTCACAACAGTGTTTTGTCACTACCTCACAGAGAAACTCTCCTTATAAAATGGCAATCAAAAGACAACTTTAATTTATCTGACATTTGAATAAAACTCTCCAATTAATAAAGCTACCATGAAGGTAGAACTTGTCATCTGTATGCTGATTTATTATTAAATCTATTGTATTTATCTATATGTATCTATACTGTATATCTATACTGTATATATGTATACTGCATATATCTATACTATATATATCCATACTATATACATCTATACTATTCAAAGTCCCCATTAGATAGATGAATTACCCCACTTTTAGAAGTTATATGGTGAACTAAACTTTCAAAAAGCATGAAAAAACAAGTTTATCAGGTCAGTAAATTCACTTCTGCTTTGATTTAAGCTAATTTCATACCAGAAACACTATTCAAATGTTCATGGCATAAAAGAATTAAAATGAAATCCACAAATTTGTTGCTTCTGACTCAAGCTAAAACATTTATGGAAACCAAAGCCACATGACTAAGGCCTGTCACCACTGTAACATGGAAGAAATCAGCTCAGAAAAAAATTTCATCCCACTAGAGGGAGACAAATGATAGCAAAAGCATCATTTGCAAGCTCTGCTCTCTACCAAAGAGCACAAAACCTATCTTAACAAAACTGCAACGCTGCAGTATCAGAAGAGAGCCTGATGAGAGACTGACAACAATGACTACTGCACGTTGCTCTTGTTCAGCACAGTAATATTAAATATCAAAACAACAGATGTGTAAGCTTTCTGCTGCCAGTAAGCTTGCACAAAGTTTAAGTACAAACAAAACTGGAATGCAAAAAGACCACAAATAATGCTTTTTTGTTTTCACAAGTATAGTTTTTTATATTCCTAATGTATAAGAGATTATAAACTTTTTTTTGTTTAGATAAAAACACACTCAATACCAGCAAACAAGTTATCTCAGCAGGAAACCAAAGGGAAAGTTGAAATGCTGAAAGTAATCTCAAAATGTTCTGCTGACCACTTATCATATGTCATCTTCTTCAGTAAAATAACCACAGTGAGTAACTATGTCATTATCTTAACAGTGTTACATTAGTAATGTTGCACGATGTATATACAGCATGATCCTACGTAACAGTATGCTACCAGGGAACAAAGGAACATCATGCAGTACTATGTTGCAGAGGAATACTGTTTTCCTGCAACTGGAAATACAGCCCTTTACTAAAGAGAAAATTAGTCTAAAGGCATATGAACAAACACAAATAACGAGGGCAACTTAAAAGAACTGTGTTTTAACAAATCATTTTCATATTATGAACCATCATTAATCCAATTTCTATTTGTTACGTTGCACCACAGTAAGAAAACTTCATGTGCTATGACCCCTATCACACCATCCACATTCTGTTCAATTCAATGATAAAAATGTAAGGTAGTTTAATAATGTATTTGATACAAATACATGAGCCTAGACAGTCACAGTGTTTGCTCCAAAGAAACTACAATATTTTTTTTAAGTGGCAGATTGGAAAGTATTTTGTAGAAAGCAGTTCATAAGTACAGAGCTTGCCTTATCACAACACAAATAGAAATAAATAGTAGTTGCCAACACATTTTTATGCAGCAGCATAAAAAGCTCTGCACTCAATTAGAATCAAATGCATGTGCCTAGAGATGTATCCACTTCCTTTGCTCAAGCAATTGCTGCTATTGTGGTTTTTTAGTGGGTTCTTTGGACACCCACTCTGTGCACTTCTTTATGGAAGTACTTGCAGAGAGGAAAAAAATTAATATACTGTTAAGAGACTGCACATCAATTAAATGTAGCATAGCTTATTTTTAAGAGAAATAAAGATTCCTAACACTTACAGTTTCCTCTTAAACTACAAAGGTAATGATATGGGATGTTTACAAGTTATGTTTTCTTACATGGGCTATTTTGTTTCATTACTTTTTTTTTTCTTTAGCCTAATACGCTCTGAAGTATATTAAAAGTTTTTAATAGAAGTCTGAATAGTTAAAACCTTTACCTTAGTTAAACCTTAAACACAAAAAAAATTAAATTCACCAATTTCCATTTTTATCTATTTATGTATCAGAAGTTGGCAGCATAACTAAAAACCCACCCACCAGTATGTGACAACACTAGGAGTAAAATATAAAAATGCACAGAATTACTTAGTTAAAACTAAGTAATTTGAGACTTTAAAAAAACAAAAAAACAAAAAACAAAAACAAAACAAAACAAAACAAAACACAAAACAACAACATCAACAAGCCAAACCAAAAGAGCTTATCCTAAACACACAGCAAGATTATGCAGTTATTTATATAAAGATACACTTTGATTACTTAGCATTTCAAGGTTACCCCTTGTAGTCTTATATATAAAAAAAACAAGTTAATGTATTGTTTAGGTTTATCACCATTAACAATTATTCACACAACAGTAAACTGACTATTATCTAGGGGTTTTTTGGGGGGAGTGGGTTTTGAAGGGTTTGTTCTGATGACTGGTGGTAGTGTTTTGAGAAGGTTTTTTTGTTTTTTTCTAAATCAACTACAGTAAAAATAGAAGCAAGGTGCTGTAATACAACTGAGTGCTAGATAACTGCTGCTCAGGATCCTTTAAATCAACCCATTAATACACTATACAGTTTTCTCAGCAAAGATATCATACAATCCCTTGATTCACTGCTGTATTTCATGCATTGGGGTAGGGAAACAAGGAAAGCAAGATGGGAAGTAGTCACATTTACAACTGGAAAGTTTAGAAAAAGTCACATAAAAATTATTGTTTGTTAAACCTTCCAGTTATGAAAATGGCAGCTTATTGCATCTGAGTTAGTAAATGCCTGTTTCATTTTCAAGAGTAGCACTAGATTTATACTCTTCTGCTGTATATAAACAAATAGAGAAGTCTCAACTCTGATTTATTTTTTTTTAAGTGAAAAACAGATAACAGAATATAAAAGATGTAAAAAAAGACAGTGTCAAAGACTTAAGAGACAAAAAATAATGGCACAAGTTAGAGAAATTCTGTATTATTCCTGATAGGTTAAGAGTTGCATTACTCAGATTAGACATGTACTTACAGCTCAGATAAGTTTAAGTGAGAAGTTCTGCACATTGCATCAATTACTTGAACAAAATAAAAGGCAGTAACAAGCCAAACCTGAAACATTCCTGAAACTAAATTCCAATTGCTAAATACCGGTATATGAAAGGTGAAAATATTTTGGTTACAGAAATTCACAGAAAAGTGTGAGAAAGTAAAGACATTTTTGTTCCTACACAGTCTAACTGTATCTTTGCTGGGAGCCATCAAAAACCCATTTGACCAATTCTAAAATGGCATTCTAAAGCCAACATAAATTAGAACTGATAATTTACTTTCAAACATTTTTTCATTGAGAACCTCAAATAACAATGCAAATGACTCATTCAGACTTATCCATCAAATTTAGGATTCTGCAAATCTATAAAATGCATATTTCTAAGTATTTAACTCATCTCACTGATTTAATTTCTCCCGTGTTTTCAAAATCAGGATGATTCTTTTATAGGGAAAAAATTCCTCTAAAAAAGACCCTATACTTTCCTTTTTTCTTACCCAAACTTCTAGTCCATTTCACCATGACTGCTCAAAAGTAAACTACCAAGTTTGAACAGTTTCAAATTCCCCCAACAAATTCCTTTCTATTAAAGGTGTATCATGCAGAACTGTTGACATATACATACTACTACTTAGAAATAGCCTATTAACTGCTGTCCACAGCTAAATTATATAGGCTTCATTACTTCAAATTTGTCCATGTCACCACCTCCCTCCCACCTGTTTTTAATCTTATCCTAAGAGTAGTTTTTAAAAAAGCAGAAGCCTAAAAATAGATGAAATCCATGGGGGTTTTGTGCTTTTTTAAATAATATGACATTTCCTCCTTACCATATATAGAATTCCAAATTAAGCTTCTTTTGGTTTAGGATAGATTTGTATTTTCACTATCAACTAACACTGTAAATTATTTTTTAGGTTAGTGCTTCTTTTTAAAAATCTTCAGACCTTTATGAACCCTTTTAGATAAACAACTAGTTACTTCTCACTACTGCCCTGGCAGCAGTATTCTCTGTTAAGTCTTGATCTTTGGTTTTAATACCATATCTTTGTTACCATTTTCAATACCGTGAGTTCTATGTGCTTATCCCTTAATAGTTTTTTGAAAAGCCTCCCTCCATTTGAAGTTAATGTAATCAAACTTTAAACTATCAACTACTTTCCACTATTAATTCTGCAGTTAAATGTCAAACATCTGGTAACAGTTGTAATCGATTATCTTACCAAGCCTGGTACCAAAAGCCTTAAATATTTTAACCATTTTACGACATAAAAGGAATAGTGGCAGGAGGTTAATAGGAACTGACCTATGCTAGCATAAATGTCTGTCTAACTACTGAGGGGTTTTGATAGCTGATTTTCACCCAGTTTAACTGGTTCTTGAAAAAGGAAGATTACAGACATTATGAGTCAGCTTTAATCAGTTAAACAACTAACCTTTTGCTCTGTTTGCAGTTGGTCATATCTCTGCTTTTCATGGCTAAGTTCTTTTTCCAGTCTTTCAACTTGATCTCTCAGTTGTGTCGTTTCCTTTTCCAGAACAGAAGTTACCTTTAATAGCTCTTCTTTTTCTTTTATTATTTTTTCAATTTTAAACTGTAAAAACAAAAACATTCCTTTTTTGTAATTTTTCTCCCTTTCGTTCCTATCAAGTAAGTGGGTAACAAACTACCCCAATGTCTGAGCAGAACCACAAAATATGTGTCCTCTAGCTACGTTATTTTTCAATTTTCCCCTTATACCCAGATTTCACAAGTTTCATTGCTTTAACTGAGTAAAACTACATTACCACTCCACAGCCCACTTTGCAGTGTCTTGATTTATACTCAAGTTTCCCTGCCGTAAGTGAAGTGCCTTTACTGTTCCCAAGTGACATCAACTATGGAGGAGCTAATTACAATGATGACAGCTTGGTGAAAAAATGGCTGCTGAGTATAGAGACACACACACTCCAATGCAATGCAATGTCTGAAGAGTTTCAGGAAAAAAAAACAAAATAAAAATTAATACACATAGCCAAAAGGACTGGACAGACTTTTTAGTAGGGCCTGAAACACTATGACAAGCGGGTAATGGCTTTAAACTAAAGAAGGGTAAGTTCAAACTATAGGGAAGAAATTTTTTATGATGAGGCTGGTGAAATATTGGCAGAGGTTGCCCAAAGAGGTGGTAGAGGTTCCATCCTCTGGAAACATTCAGGGTCAGGTTGGACAGGGCTCTGAGCAACCTGATCTAGTTGAAGATTTGTCTCATTCCAGGAGAATTGGAATAGATGACCTTTGAAGGTCCCTTCCAGCTCAAACCATACTGTGATTCTATGATCTAAAATAATCCAAAAGGTTTAAATAAATATTTTTAGTACTATGAGTACATATCTGAAAAACAAAAATATCCCAGATGTATCTCTGTCTCCCATCCCTGAATTTTGAATACTGTAATTTGAATATATGCATATATGTGCCTAGACACAACTGACAAAAGGATAAAACATCTGATGGCAAGGTAAGGATGCTGTACTGAGCAATTTTCTAATAAGCAACTCTTGATACCAATCAAGTTGGTTAGGGTTTGATGTTGGTGGGTTTTGACTGGTTTGGTGTTTTGTTTTTTTGTTGTTGTTCTTTGGGGGTTTTTAAGTACTTTCAGCCTTCAAAATATCAACAAGCAAATGGAAACATCTAGACATGTAAGCATGCAGGTCTAACCACATCCATCTAAGAACATGACACACAGAGTACCAATTTAATTAAAACAAGAGCTATTCTAACATACTTAGGCACCTGCCAATTATTCAGCTTGTGCACGAATAAATGTGTACTCATTTCTTCACTTTCTTTACAACAAGCACCATTTCACACAAAGGATGTCTCACCCCTTCTGGTAAGTTAAGAGAGTACAGATGCCAGAGACAGGCAACTATCTACTATCTTATGGTTTTCTAGTCAATATCATACCTGTAACCAGTTTAAAATCTTTATTCATTTAGCCTGCAAATGTTCTGAACTCCAATCAAATACTGGAGGACAAGCCAGAAACTTACACAATACACATACATAGGGAGGTTTTTTCCTTCCTGGTTTGTTCTCCAATACTATATCCTATGAATGTATGCATATATGTATATGTAAAATTTTAAAAAATTAAATCAACATTTTAAGAATTATTGAATCAAACCTCAAGAAGTCCAGCCTTTGTGGTCACCACTAACATATCAGAGTTTCCTTCATCTTCCATGGTGAGCAATTCTTCAACTGGGGAAGAGGTACGGAACTGGAAAGGTGTGCTTGCCCCACGGATTTCTCCTTTATGAGTCACATAACAGAACTGGTAAAACTCTCCATCATCATTTGGTAGATAATACCCTATCAAAAAACAAATGCAGATTTGAAGAAATATTCTACACTTCTACGTGGAAATACATACTATGTAGTATACTCCTATGTAGTCTACACTCCATGTGGAAATAGATTACCAGACCATGTTTGATTTATGAGATTTGTGGTCATTTTCTCAGCAGAAAAGTCATCCTATTCAGCATCTTTCATCTGTCAACAGTTTCTCCTTGCCTTTGACACAAAAGCCTAAAGCTATATAAGGTAATAGGTGCTTTATGTACACATCATATAATATACATCAGGTTATAGCTGATGTTCATGTATTTATGAAACAGACAGAACCATTAGCACTAAGATGCCCTGAAGCTGGATTAAGACTACATTGTTATCTAACTGAGGACTACATTGTTATCTAACTGTTGCACAACCAGAGAGCAAAAGAGTGATTTTTTTTTTTTTAAGACAACAAAGAAAGACAGAATAACATGCAATGACAAGTCATCTGCAACTTTACCAGGTAGTTTTTGGAATTTTTTTGTGGAATAATCATAATGTAATTCTGCTATTTTTAAATGCTGATGTACAAGAAGGCTCTGAAGGGATGACACAATGTTAACAAGCTGCAAGTAGGGGGTGGGGGAAGAGAGCTTAGAAAAAGAGATTATTTTTCAAAATTGAAAAAAAAACCCCAACTATTCTACAGTATGGAAGTTAAGAATAAATCACCTTTTTTGTCGCTATGTAATACTGCATACTGCTAGCAAATTATTTCAGAAGATTCTGGTTATTAGATTGAACTGTTGCCAAACAGAGCTTCAAAATCAATCTCTTACATGACCTGGATTCACACAGTAATATTTCTGGAGGTTAAAAAAATCATTTCCAGAACTAGTGAGATTTTTACCTTTATTAGTAAATGCAAGAAATCACACCTTACCCAGCTGACTGGTAAGAAAAACACTTGGTTTTATTAAGAGCACTTAGTTATCAGATATCCTAGTCACCTTGAGTAGAATTCTAGCATAATTAATCTTTACTTAATGTTCCAATCCAGCAGGTGATGTCACCAATTTCTGCTCCTATTTCACTACAATTCAATATGCTCCCTTTCTAATTTTATCATTAATTTCTATTCACCAACTTTTATCCCAGACTCCTGGAAGACTTTTTTCTCTAAACTCCTTTTCCTACAAATGGCAAAACATTACATGTGCTATATAGACAACACTCGTATCAGGCACTCCATGTTTCCATTACTCTTAAACTTTATGAACTGCTGCTTAGGGTATAGTATCTTAATTTCAAAAACTTAGGATGCTTTTGGACCTGACTCACTTTCCCATACAGCACTGCAGTTCAGTTAACCTGATGTAACATTTAAATAACATGACCCAATGGAGACACTGATTCAGAACAATCTATTCTGCAGCAGCAGCAAGTTTTAATATTGGTTCAGAGCCTTTTTTATTGTGTCTAGCAAGATAAGAGGTAAGAGAAAGAACTGGAAACTCATCCAAGCTATGACTATTTGCAGCCACTATTTGCAGCTTTAACAAGACATAAGCTTAATACAGCAGTCATTCATCTACTATTTTTCTCTATATTCTAAGCAATAAACGCATGTGTTAAGACAAAAGCCAACTCTGGGAAGTAAAAAAGAAGATAAGATGGTACATAAAACTTAAAGCAAACAGAAAAGCATTAAACAAGCTTAATAGAGGTGCTCTTTTTACATACAATTTGAATACAAGGAAATTTATTATGTTCTGTGGCAAGAAGTTCTGCGCATTATTTTACCCAAGAAGCATCTGTGTCTCCATTTTGAATCTGTCACTCAGCTTACATCAATGGGTCCTACTTTTTGAAATATGAAAAACAGATAATCCCCTCATGCCATGGGTAGCTGAGTTTAGACACATCACTTCCTGTTATATCCCTTTCCCAGGCTGAAAAACATGGCAGAAGGAAGTTCTGGAGCTCACCTAATCCAACTTTCCACTCAAGGGACTGCTGTCATATCCAGTCTGAGACTTCAGTGGCTGTGCCTAGTCAAGTGTGTGGATTTCCCATCCTCCCAAACCAGAGACACCAGTTCAAGAGCTGCATTACTCCCCTTTGGCAAAAAAGTTCTTCCTAATGTTAAGACATAAGCCTCCTAGCCCAAAAATCCATGCACATTGTGATTTTTTTATATTTAATGATAAAAGCATGCATCTGTCATCTTTCTAACTCCACACCTTTACAAAAAACTTACTTCTTAATTTTTTTCTTTGTTGCTGGACTTTGTTCATTTGATTTACTAGAGTTTGAGGGGGGGGACTGGGAAAGGTAGGCAGAGGATCTGATGTCTACAAAGTGTCAAAAACGCAGTTATACTACAGATTTGTACAGTGTTGATACATTTTCTGGTTTGTTCTTCAATGTCTTCCTTCAGCTTTCAGCCATTTTCATAAAGTCCTCACCATGAAAAAGGTCCTCTGCAACTATGACAACTCTGAGTTTCCACCAAACTGTAATGTATGATACTCATTCTTTGACAAGAATCACTTTACACTGTGAATGGTTAACGTGCAGAGACTGAGGGTATTATAAAGACACAGTGCACTTACAGATACCAAGATTAAAAAACCCAGATGTTGATTAAACAAAGCCATTTTCTGTATTTGTATAGCTTTTAGCAGGGCTTCTCTTTCTATCAGTAATGAATATTGCCTATTACTATGTAAAAATACAGTAAGTTACATACTTTCTCTTACAATTTCCTTGATATCTAAAATAAGACTAAACTTTACACAGTGAAGTATGAAAAATCCTCCATTTTGTTTGTGAAAGTCTGGAACTGTTATACAACCCTCAGCATTGTAATGAGCAGAGAAGTATTTTAAGTAGGTGGGACAATACAGGTAGATATTGTTTCTAACTCACCTTGAAAAGTCAGCACACAGTTAACAGTTGATCCTTCCACATAATTTTCCGGCATAGGTGACCAAAGAAAGGTGTAATAATCTCTTGCAGTACTCCAACCGACCTAAAATAAAATAAACCACCAAGCGAAAAAAATAAAAGAAAGAGAAAGCATTAAGCAGAAGAATTTGTTATACAGGTAAAATACCATGGTTTGTCCTTTGCAACATATTACAATACGAATATTTCTGCTTCAACATGCAATAAAAAGACACTACATGTTTACAAATCAGGCATATTTTAACAAGCATGTCAAAGGTTTAGCATGAAATTTATTAAGCTTGTTACCTAAGGCAATAAATGGGACTAAGGCAATAAAAGGGTCTATATAAACTAAAATACCAGCCAGGTTTCACTATACGTTAAAACTACTATTTGGTACATTCATGGTTTTTTCTATGAAGATACACATCACTATACTAAAAACACAAGAAATAAATTTTGAAGTTTATAGTGAGATTTCTTCACATAAGTTCCTCCAACACTGACTATTTTATGTCCACAATCCAACACGTTCACCAGAAAACAAAAAGAGGGAAAGAAAAAATAGCTTACTCGCTTCTACTGAAAACCCCAAATTTGATAAGGGTAAACCAGCACTTTTTGGACAACTCCTGAAATGCTGAAGGCCAGCATTTCACTGGAATGCTAATTCTTCTCTGCATATATGCTAGGTCTGCAAAAATTGCACAAAAATCTAAGTCAGTCTTCCCACTAACTTCAATTAACATCTGCTTTCCAACTTATCACAAGAGTGCACTTACAGATACCAAGATTAAAAAACCCTGATGATGATTAAACAAAGCCACTTCCCACTAGCTTCAATTAACATCTGCTTTCCAACTTTTCGTAAGAGTGCATTTCTGTACAAATTTATTAACTCAGATGTTAATACACCTTTTTGCTAAACCTGCTTTAGCCTCAGAAAAGTATACCATTTCTTGCTGCCTTAAAATAAAAAAATCATACAGCTTCTTAAATGTAGTTCTCAATGAAAAGTCCTTATCAAGTTCTTTATAATTTCAGAAATGAAACTGAGTTGTCTAGAATACTGTTTCAGTATACCATACTGTATAGAACTGAAGTAATCTTTTCAATCTACTCTTAGTTTTATTATTGTTCAAGAAAACCAAACAGACACATTCTGATTCTAATGCTATTTTCCTGAGTAAAACTACATCCTTCCTCTTAAAATTAACACCTTGGAAAACAGAAAGGAAGTAAAATCCAGTGAATATAAAACCAAATATCATTCCCCTACATCAACTCAACTTCTGTTTCCCTTTTGCTCTGCAATTTTTGCAGAGCCAAAAATTTTTGCCCTGCCAAAAATTTTTTTTTTTTTTTTTTTTTTTTAGATAGCATCTGTTGATCAGTAAATTTAATAACCTGTTCTGAAACTAAAAGTTATTTTTAAAAATACTGTAACAATAATCCACATAACCATTTTTTTAAGGTTATTTGAAACTTTAGTCATGCTGACACAAACAAAAATAGTAGTTATATAGAAAACAAATAATGGCTGGCCTGTTTTTCAGCAGGTGCCATATTTTCAAGTGAGACTCTGTTCTGGGTTACTGGCAAACAGGGAACTGTGACACATCAAGACTGAGTGAGTGATGTACTGGGAAGTTTACCACACGTACTTTCTCCAGCAATTCCCCGTTTCCTGCCATCCATCAACTGCTTCCCATACCATAGCTCCCCATCTTACACCACTATGATCCTGAGACCCCAATTATTGTGTAACAGGGCACACACAAGTTTTCAGCAGGCATGGACTATCCCATGGCTCTTTTCAGTGCTCAGGATTTCAAAAGATGAGGGTCTTCCCCGCTACACGTTGCTCACATCAAAACATGACAATGCAGAGAAGGAAATGTGAACAAATCTCTTCTTTTTCACAGTTGCATACATTTAGAAAGAAGAAGTTTGTATATTCTGCAGCAAAGCAAGTTAACTTAGTAACAGTATTCATAATGCTTCCCACTTAACAATGATAACCATTATCTTCCAGAGAATTATTTCTTAGGTTTTGCTCATTTCTGTCATCTAAGTATTGATATGCTGAGAGGAAAATAAAAGTACTGGATGCCTTAGGTCTAGGATCCAGATCTTTAAAAAAATATCTATCAACAGACTGTAATTACATCTTTATTTTAGTGTTTTATCTTTTGACAATATTCTCTTTAATAAGCCTAGTATCAAGTACACAGTGGTACAGAAATACGAAATACTACTACAGAGTCGTCTTCTCCGTGGCAATAGATTATATAATCACAGATACTGGGCTATAAATACATATTAGACAGCTCAGCAATGATTCAAATGCAACCTTTGACAAAGCATATTTCTTTCAGCTCAGAAGGAAAACCAACAGTTGCCAAAGAAAAAAAAATGAGGTTAAAACTATATTAAGAAATTTTAATATTACTTAAAGAAATGGAAATAAAAATCGAGGTAAGCAAGAACTAGCGGTAAAGGCTACATAGGAAACAAACAAAAAATAAAACTGAAAATGAGAAATTTGGGAATACTTGGTCAATAGCCCCATGTCAATTTTATATGAAAAACAGAACACTGTAGCTCACTGTAGCGTAGGAAACAAAATGAACAAGAATCCTCACCATCATTAGGAATACCAGCTTGGAAAAAACATTGTCATTTTAACGAAAGAAATCAGAAAAGCCAGATTGTTTCTCTGACTGCTGATCAAAACAACAAAACTCATTGAAATTAATATAGACTATCTTCCAGGTTAGTCTCCTGATGAGAAGAGTCCAGAGTCTCTAAAAGGACCTATTTGTTGTTATAACCTTACCTGACTGACACTGACAGAAGAAAAATTGATATTTAAGGCAAATGTCCACCTAAGGTGATTTTGCTGTCTTTTTGGGTGCTTCTTTGTTGTTGTTATCCTAATTAAAAGTGATAACTACAGCAACTGGCCCCTATAATTCTGCTTGGGACATACAGAAAAAGGACAGGTTGAAGCTCTTCTCATACACTTCAGAATCTGTGCTTTGTTCATGTTCCCAGCAATAGTGCAGGATTAAAGAAATCGGATGATTCAACAGGTACGTGTTGTTAAACAGAATCAGCATGGGGCAACCAGCATCAATCAGTAGTGTACTTCTGAAAAAAAATAGTAATAATAAAACCAAGGGAACTTTTTTTTTAAAAAAAAATGTATTTACTTATTGCACATGCAGTTTTAAGAAACTGAATATTGCAGTTACTTAAATGAAACCTTTCTGTGAAACCTATAGAATTTGGAGGCTGAAAAACCTGAGCACAGACTAAGAGCTCCAAGGCCAGCAGATTCCTTAATTTCATACCTCAAAAACTCAAAGGTGAGTTTTAAGTTAAAAGCAGCTATATTCATCCTAGTCTTTTTCAGAAATCTTTTCTCTATAGAATGATGTTCAAGTAGTAGATAAAGGTTACCCTGCCACCTCACAAAACCTTTTGCAGCTGATGCTCCAGTTCTTGGGGCTATGGAGCCCCTGTGACCCCACTGTACTGCTGAAATAGCAGCAACACAGAATCTACTCTGGAAAAAAACAAACAAACAAACAAAACCCACCACATCTATTTTGATTATTTATATCTCCAAGCTTATCCATGCTGGAGTCTCCAGGAAAATTGCAAAACAGAAGAAAATTTTCAAACAAATTCTTTATGTTAGAATTGGAAATTATTCAAACAAGGAGGAGCAGAGAAGTTCTCCAATATTTGAGAAGCTCAAGGCATGAAAATAGAAAGAAGCAGGGCTGCTTCTTCAGTTTGTGTCTAGATTCTCTGGTGGCCTACTGAAACATGAATGCATGTTAAGAAGTGCAACTGATATTAATCCACAGAGCTTCTATCCCAAATTTGTCTATTAGCCTTTACTTTATCACTGAAATTCAGATGCCTCCAAGTTTAAAACAAACAAAACCCTGAGAATTTTACACCACAGGAGAAAATGGAAATAAGTGGTTAAGTATTTAATTCACTAGAATCTTGCACTATTATTTCTATTCAAAAAAATTAGAATATGGAAAAACAATACCACAGGCACAATGCAACAGAAACAAGGGAAGACAAAGAGCAAAGACTTTTATTGTTACAAGAGAAAAATTTTCAGGCCTGTAAGAACAAGAATTTGACCATTTCAACTGCTGACATGACTAACAGTGAGCACACGTATTCCTGAAAACAGTACCAAAAACACAAAAATGTTTTGTAATAGTCACAAATTTCATTTCCATAAATTTCATTTCCATATTTGAATTTCAATAATGAATATAGCTATTGAGAGAAATTAAATCCATTACAAAAATATATTTAAAATCAAGACTTCAGTTCTAGCATTCCCTTTTTGTTTCCTTCATTTACTAAGTTCTAAACATTTATATCTCTCTCTACTCAAGCTGCAAGCATATTTATTTTACTTTACTTCAGAGCTGTTAAAAAAACCAAAATGAGGGAAAAGAGGTGGAAATCCACATTTAATTCCCTTTTAGTCCTCACATGAAGTTACAGTCCTATTTTGCAATGAAGACTATTTTCTGACGTACTTAAAAGTGAAACCAAAGATTTAAAAAAACACAACACTTTAATTAGAATGCTAAAATGGTATACAAAGAACCCAGATACAAACACTTCATATAATGTGCTTTTTCCCTTTTTAATTTACACTGTCAACCTGAAGAGCATTTGACAAAAAAAAAAACAAAACAAAAAAAAACCAAACACCAAACAACTCAAGTGAGACTTTCAAAATGAAAGCAACTCAAGAGAAACAGTATCTGGATCAAAACAACTACAGACTTTGTTGTACAAAAACTCAGTTGGAATTCCTTTCATGAAAATAACTTCACATATAAAACACACCAAATAAAAAGTATTGTCAATTGCTACCATAAAACCCAGTTCCAAAGTGCTAAAGCTGAAACAAATGCACACTAGTACTTTCTTACCACGAGAAACCTTAAATAAGTGAGAAATTTCAATGGGACACGCTGTGAAACTTTCTGTGAGCCAGGAGGAGTACAAGAGGCACAGTTTTCTGGTCCAATTTAAAACCTTGGCATGGCTAATGGCAGACATTACAATACCCACATTCAAGCACACAAACATTACAAATTACACAAGAACTCCAGCACAAAACCTCCTGAAGTTCAGAGGAGAATGACTCGTCAGACTGTGCACAAAACTTGTTTTGAACTCTGAACTCAAGTTCATCATCACATGCATTGACTGGTCATGCTAATACCAGTACTTCTTAAGGAATGCATTGAAAACTATGAAAATATTTGTCCTTATTTCTTACACTAAAAAAAAAAAAAAAAAAAAAAAAAAAAAAAAAAAAATTAGACTTACGTAATGCAACTTCCATAAACTAACAGGAAAAAAATAATAATCCATGTTCTAGCCAGAATTAGCAACAATATCTCTGCTACACTAACCTGGTATTTAACACATTCTTTTACCTTCTCCATTTTTCTACATTTAGTTCCTGCAACCTGCACTCAGAAACCCATTTTGAAAGTAGAAAGCTATGCATAAATTCCGACTCTTGCTTTCCAGAGGTTAACCTACAGACTAGTATTTTAGAAACCAAATTCAACTTTCACCTTCTCAATTCATTTTTAAACCAGAAACCCGTGACTAAACATCATACCTCCTACAAATGTCATATCCTGATTATTTATTACATAGAAACAATGTGTTGTTACTCAAACAACCCTCACTTTATTTATTCACTCTCCATAACTGGCCATTACATAGTGATCTTGTTCTACTTCCTAGTTTCAAGCAAAGAGGCTTACCTCAGTTTAGGACACCATAAACTACTCTTTAATTATAGAAACCAACACTAGTTGTGTGGAAATGTTGAAAACTGTGAAAGGTGAAGATGTCTAACACCAAGTATTCTGCTATTTGGCTGGGCAGGTACTGTCTGCCACAGAAGACAGGTTCTGCTTCTACTAGTAAATAGGTATGTAGTTGTCATGAAGGTTTTTTCCTCTTCCGTTCTGCCCCACACAAGCCCCTTCTTACTGAAATGCCACACAGTGTGATTAGCTCCCCATATTAACATTTCACCCAGAGTGTATTTCCATAAAATAGCTAGAAGAAAATTAGCTGACTAGAATAATGGGGGGGCAGAAGGGTGGGAGCACAACTTGTGTGCCTGTCTGGATGCCAATAATGAGTTAACAAATGTATTACTGAGGAAAAACAGCATTTTATTTCACTGCATCTCCTGAACTCATCTTAGAAAGAACGTAAGGTTTTCTAGGAAAGCTCTGCCTTACAACTGCACACTGCTTGTAGTGTAAAAATTATTTCAAACTTCATTTTTTGAGTTTCAGATGAATGTGGAAGATCGAACAAAATAGTAAAATGGAAAAGTGTTTATTTCTTTCCTTTTATAAAGCCTTGGTGAAGTCCATCAACTCGATGTTGAGTGAGAGTACTACTTTAAAGAAACACCACTAGAAAGCTCACTAGGCATCTTCTTCCCCTGTCTCAGAAAGCTGTTGGGGAAATGGAAGAACAGGAGCGTCCATTCTGCTGCATTATGAGTGTCCTGCCTAACTATACAACCCACATACTAACATCAGCAGACCCAGGCTGCAAACCCAGGACCCACTTGTACAGCAGAACCAACTTGGACATAACCAATAAGCCTTTATTGTAAATACCTAATATAACACAACACAATTCAAAAGGAAAAAAACAAAAAAACCACCACACACAAAACTCCGAGTATAAATTATGACCTTCTTGTAATTCAGAAGGTAAATTAAGTAGTTTAGAGAGTAATTTGGCAAAGTATCCTAAGTACGGGAAGAAGAAAATAAATTACCTCTGAGCAAAATTACAGACAGTAGATAAGGTTTTGGACATGTGCTATACAGTAAAATTATTACAGATGACAGTGTCAGCAGCCTTTACATATTTCACGTGACAGGAATCAACTATTTTGACCCCAGACACAGAAAGCACAAGTGTCTAAGCAAAATGCAATCGGACCCAGTATCCTAGAAAGTGACTTGTTCACAGCTGGCTCGGTTTGTGCCATAACCCAGAGTTCAAGAAACACTACTTGAAACTCACAGCAGTGAATTCAACAGTCTACAAAAGGCAGTTAGATTCTTCCAAGCCAATTAACANATACAGGTAGATATTGTTTCTAACTCACCTTGAAAAGTCAGCACACAGTTAACAGTTGATCCTTCCACATAATTTTCCGGCATAGGTGACCAAAGAAAGGTGTAATAATCTCTTGCAGTACTCCAACCGACCTAAAATAAAATAAACCACCAAAAGAAAAAAATAAAAGAAAGAGAAAGCATTAAGCAGAAGAATTTGTTATACAGGTAAAATACCATGGTTTGTCCTTTGCAACATATTACAGTACGAATATTTCTGCTTCAACATGCAATAAAAAGACACTACATGTTTACAAATCAGGCATATTTTAACAAGCATGTCAAAGGTTTAGCATGAAATTTATTAAGCTTGTTACCTAAGGCAATAAATGGGACTAAGGCAATAAAAGGGTCTATATAAACTAAAATACCAGCCAGGTTTCACTATACATTAAAACTACTATTTGGTACATTCATGGTTTTTTCTATGAAAATACACATCACTATACTAAAAACACAAGAGATAAATTTTGAAGTTTATAGTGAGATTTCTTCACATAAGTTCCTCCAACACTGACTGTTTTATGTCCACAATCCAACTCATTCACCAGAAAACAAAAAGGGGGAAAGAAAAAATAGCTTGCTCACTTCTACTGAAAACCCCAAATTTGATAAGGGTAAGCCAGCACAACTCCTGAAATGCTGAAGGCCAGCATTTCACTGGAATGGTAATTCTTCTCTGCATATATGCTAGGTCTGCAAAAATTGCACAAAAATCTAAGTCATTCTTCCCACTAGCTTCAATTAACATCTGCTTTCCAACTTTTCATAAGAGTGCATTTCTGTACAAATTTATTAACTCAGATCTTAATACACCTTTTTGCTGAACCTGCTTTAGCCTCAGAAAAGTATACCATTTCTTGCTGCCTTAAAATAAAAAATCATATAGCTTTTTAAATGTAGTTCTCAATGAAAAGTCCTTATCAAGTTCTTTATAATTTCAGAATAGAAACTGAGTTGTCTAGAATATTGTATCAGTATACCATACTGTATAGAACTGAAGTAATCTTTTCATTCTGCTCTTAGTTTTATTACTGTTCAAGAAAACCAAACAGACACATTCTGATTCTAATGCTATTTTCCTGAGTAAAACTACATCCTTCCTTTTGAAATTAACACCTTGGAAAACAGAAAGGAAGTAAAATCCAGTGAATATAAAACCAAATATCATTCACTTCTGTTTCCCTTTTGCTCTGCAATTTTTGCAGAGCCAAAAATTTTTGCCCTGCCAAAAATTTTTATTTTTTTTCCTTTTTTTTTTTTTTTTTTTTTGATAGCATCTGTTGA
>JAAWXA010000002.1:29944632-30198129 GCA_038090715.1 Florisuga fusca | reverse complement strand
AAAAAAAAAAAAAAAAAAAAAAAAAAAAAAAAAAAAAAAAAAAAAAATTAGACTTACGTAATGCAACTTCCATAAACTAACAGGAAAAAAATAATAATCCATGTTCTAGCCAGAATTAGCAACAATATCTCTGCTACACTAACCTGGTATTTAACACATTCTTTTACCTTCTCCATTTTTCTACATTTAGTTCCTGCAACCTGCACTCAGAAACCCATTTTGAAAGTAGAAAGCTATGCATAAATTCCGACTCTTGCTTTCCAGAGGTTAACCTACAGACTAGTATTTTAGAAACCAAATTCAACTTTCACCTTCTCAATTCATTTTTAAACCAGAAACCCATGACTAAACATCATACCTCCTACAAATGTCATATCCTGATTATGTTATTACATAGAAACAATGTGTTGTTACTCAAACAACCCTCACTTTATTTATTCACTCTCCATAACTGGCCATTACATAGTGATCTTGTTCTACTTCCTAGTTTCAAGCAAAGAGGCTTACCTCAGTTTAGGACACCATAAACTACTCTTTAATTATAGAAACCAACACTAGTTGTGTGGAAATGTTGAAAACTGTGAAAGGTGAAGATGCCTAACACCAAGTACTTTGCTATTTGGCTGGGCAGGTACTGTCTGCAACAGCCACAGAAGACAGGTTCTGCTTTTACTAGTAAATAGGTATGTAGTTGTCATGAAGGTTTTTTCCTCTTCTGTTCTGCCCCATACAAGCCCCTTCTGTTCTGCCCCATACAAGCCCCTTCTTACTGAAATGCCACACAGTGTGATTAGCTCCCCATATTAACATTTCACCCAGAGTGTATTTCCATAAAATAGCTAGAAGAAAATCAGCTGACTAGAATAATGGGGGGGCAGAAGGGTGGGAGCACAACTTGTGTGCCTGTCTGGATGCCAATAATGAGTTAACAAATGTATTACTGAGGAAAAATAGCATTTTATTTCACTGCATCTCCTGAATTCGTCTTAAAAAGAATGTAAGGTTTTCTAGGAAAGCTCTGCCTTACAACTGCACACTGCTTGTAGTGTAAAATTTATTTCAAACTTCATTTTTTGAGTTTCAGATGAATGTGGAAGATAGAACAAAATAGTAAAATGGAAAAGTGTTTATTTCTTTCCTTTTATAAAGCCTTGGTGAAGTCCATCAACTCGATGTTGAGTGAGAGTACTACTTTAAAGAAACACCACTAGAAAGCTCACTAGGCATCTTCTTCCCCTGTCTCAGAAAACTGTTAGGGAAATGGAAGAACAGGAGTGTCCATTCTGCTGCATTATGAGTGTCCTGCCTAACTATATAACCCACATACTAACATCAGCAGACCCAGGCTGCAAACCCAGGACACACTTGTATAGCAGAACCAACTTGGACATAACCAATAAGCCTTTATTGTAAATACCTAATATAATATAACACAATTCAAAAGGAAAAAAACAAAAAAACCACCACACACAAAACTCCGAGTATAAATTATGACCTTCTTGTAATTCAGAAGGTAAATTAAGTAGTTTAGAGAGTAATTTGGCAAAGTATCCTAAGTACGGGAAGAAGAAAATAAATTACCTCTGAGCAAAATTACAGACAGTAGATAAGGTTTTGGACATGTGCTATACAGTAAAATTATTACAGATGACAGTGTCAGCAGCCTTTACATATTTCATGTGACAGGAATCAACTATTTTGACCCCAGACACAGAAAGCACAAGTGTCTAAGCAAAATGCAGTCAGACCCAGTATCCTAGAAAGTGATTTGTTCACAGCTGGCTCGGTTTGTGCCATAACCCAGAGTTCAAGAAACACTACTTGAAACTCACAGCAGTGAATTCAACAGTCTACAAAAGGCAGTTAGATTCTTCCAAGCCAATTAACAGATAGAAAAAATAAAATATCTGGGGGCAGCAAAGTTTGCATCAGGCTAAACTACTGATACACTTCTAACACTGACAAGCCACTGAAATGACATACTTTTGAGTGCAGGTATCATAGTATTTGGATGCCAATTCTGAAAACATGGAATTGTACAGAAAACACTAGAATACAAACATGACAAAAAATACTTATTGAAGTATTAAGTTGATTTTAGTAACATTAAGGCATAGACATCTAAAAATAAGTAAGCAATGAAGTCAAATCTACAACTTTGGGGTTTTTTTAGAATGTTTGTGATCACTTTATATCACACGCAACTTTGATTTACTTCAAGTCACATAAGACTTTACTTTAGATGTGACCTCACTGTTCACTCCACGAAAATAAACATTTGTTTTACAGAAGGAGCCCTGAAGCTGAACATTTGGGACAGAAGATAGCTGCAAGTAGTCTAGACTATGAAAGGCTGTGATCTTAATATGCTCTCTCATGCCCAGACATGAAGATGTACATCTCTGCTGAATGTTACAAACACATAGAGGCAATTTTTTAGCTTGGGCTATTGAGAACATATGGTATTTGTTGCAGTATCAAGGTACTATCAGGATACTAAGCTATTATCATCTCTCCTTGGTTGTATTTCTATCTCACAGTTCAGAGGAACATGTCAAAATGACATTGACAGAGTGCCTAGACCAGAAGATCAACTTTCTCTGTTATTAGGTATAAATCAAAACAAATATAGAAACAATATGAACTCTAAAAGAAAACCTGGTACATATGAAAATGACTGTCTAAGGAAATGTTATGACACATCAAAGAGTAACAAAGTTAGTTCACTTTAGAAGATAAGCATGAAGATGTATTAAAAATGGGTAGGTAGAGTTTAAGTGAAATACTCATCTGCCATCACATTGAATGGAAGCTATAAATTAGCACAATCTTTTACTTCAAAATTGTAACCAGCTACTGACCATTTTGCAATGCCAATTCTGTCTCTGACTACAGAAACCTACCATAGCAAGTATTTTTAGAAAATCAGTGACACCTGGAATTAAATATCAAAATTTCTTGTCAAAGGTTAACATCAGGTAAACCCAGATTATCATTCTCTTCATGCAGTATAGAAACCATGAACAGCATTGCAATGGAGTTTTTCTTAAAAAAAAAAAAATCATCTCAAGACACATATTTCCAAGGCAGGTAAATAAGAAACCAATGAAATCACTAATTTGTGGATATGTCAATTCCCAAAACATTCTGAATTCTAGTAATTCTATCCCCAACTACTTTACCAGGACATACCATCATACGCCTCTATGTATTATGCTCTGCTGTGCAGTGATGATTCCATGTCAGAAAAATTGTATTTCAATATGCATGTGATCAATAACATATCCAGATGTTGCACTATACTTCATAACATGATCTGTAGGTATGGAAGTAACTGGTATCTTAAAAAAAAAAAAAAAAAAAAAAAAAAAAAATCTATGACAAAATCACACTATTCAATTGGCTCTCACAATTTGTTCAGTGATTTGCAGTCCAAAGGAGAATAAACAACCCAGAGTACCAAATAAAAATATATCTCCATTGTCTTCACACAACACAACCACCAACCTAGGAAAACCAATTTCTCTAACATTCCATTAAATCCACTGTTAAATTCTGTTAGAGGTTTTTTACCACAGAAACTTCTGACGTTTGCTACAAATCAGTACACCAAAAAGACAGAAATCAAGTTTCTGAATATAAATATGGGTACTGCACTGATGCCCGAATGGTAGCTCAGGTGTGACCTCCTAAATACTGAGCAACCTTTCTGTGCAAGCAGGCATCTCTTGTGTTCAAATAAGTTACTATGATCTTCTCAATCTTGATTATGCAACTTCTACCATACATAAAGTTACCAGAACATCAGATTACCATTAAGTTGTAGATGTTAAAAATGCGGATATTAAGAGTGAAAAATTGTTCTTTTGTTCTCCAGGGGCACACTGAGGTAGCCAATAAAAAAAGCATGTCTATAATTCAATATCCCAGAAGAAAATAGCAATGTAGATTACTTAGAAAAATACACCAACTAGAACAGAGGAACAAAAAAGATTTGCTGGAATAGTTAATTAAACACATGGCAAGACCAAAGTCATTAGCTTAACATAAGAAAGATTACCTGCTGATACAGCAGGTCTTTCCAGCACATTGGCCTCAGCAGAAATGAATCTTCAAAAACCCAGAAAGGATTGGAATACACTCCACAAACACCCACACCTTTAACAGTACTCTCTTGAAGCACTATCTTTATTGTGCCCATAACATTCTTTGCTTGTAGCTCTGAAATGTATATTAAAACTGTCTCCTTTGTATACTGAACATCTGTCCATCCTACTTGCACACATATGCCCTGGACATAGGGCTAAGCACTTCTTCTAAAAGCCAAGTAGCCTTTTCAAACACTTCTGCAAGTCTGGACATTATGTATTAATAATGCAAAAAATATCACTTGGCCATATGATTATTTCACTTTATTGTGAAATAGTCACGAGATGCAGACTTCCCCATCCGGAGATTAAGACCACCTACCAGACAGACCATTTTTGCAAGCAGATGTAGTGCACATATTAATTATTTTTCATTTCAAAGGTTCAGATTTGGATTACCCCAGGGCATCTCCAGATTTCAATTAATCAGAGAGAAGCAGAGACGAACTAAAAAAGGGCACTGGTCTTGGATCATTCTGGAAGAATGTACATTATTCTACAAAATTTATCAAGAATTGATAAGCCTTCTCTCTTTTAGCTCCACACTAAGAATCCTTAGGTTCTTCTGCACAGAAAAAGCTGCATGAAGAGCTACACAGGCTCATGATGTCCATGCCAAGTACCAGCCCAGTATTTACCAGTAAAACTGACTTTTTTGTTGTTGTTTAGTAGGAAACAAGGGCATAACTGATCACAGACTTTTGGCACTTGACTACAGATGATCCTCCTAGATGCCACAAAAGCAAAGAGAAATACCAGCAACAAAAGACAACAGACTTGAAGACTGAATCAAAACTTGGTCTTAAGCCTCTTGTTTGGGACAAGGAAGAAAAATAAAGCTGAAGATCCACAAAAGAAAAAAAATGCTGCATATTCACTATGCTAACGGGTAACATTTCCTTTATTGTATTTCCTGCTCCCTCCAAGTTTTGCCAAAGGTTCTATTCCAAAAGTAGTGTATGCTTTCAGATACACCTAGTTTGTAAGAAAATTGGTAAATCTGGAATAATTCTCCTATACAAAACCTGACCCTTTCATCTTATGAACACTGGGTCTGCATTATTCTCAATGATACAACACTGCTTTCCTGGGAACACTTACAAATCTACCATCACCACAAAATGCCTTATGCTCAGCATCACAGAGGTTCAACATTTAATTACTTAAATCATGCTGGAAACAACAAAAAAAATACATTTCATCTACAGCATATGCAGAGGAGTTGGTATACTTTGTTAAGTGTTAGAAAAACCATTACTAGTTTGCCAGTTTAGTTGTCATAATGCTGTATGTCACAAATCCCCACCTCAGGTCCGAAGTTCCAGACCTGCTCTACCTCCCAACAAGACCTTTTTGATGCCTCTGACAGAGGACAGGGAGGCAGTACTTTATCTTTCTTCAGCTCCTTACTTTAAGTTGCTTTGTAAAATACCATTGAGAAGAGGATACCTGTAAATAAACAGCTGCTAACATGAACTTGCTGTGGTGCCTTTCAATGAAGCTATTACCTTCCCATAGCACAAAACAGAAGCCATTACTCAGTGACAGAAGTATAATACTCACTAGACAAAGAAAACTGGAAATACTGCTATAGAGGTAGTCTAACAAGTGAAAAATAAATTATACTAAGTGGAAAAGAGCAATATAATGAAGAGCAGTGATGTTATGTAAGAAAAAAAACTAATCAACAACCCTGACAAGACACACAGAAAGGTCTACACAATTCACGGCTTCTATGAAGGATTCCATTTCTGACACCACTTTTTCACAGAAGCTGCACAACACTAATGGCAACTGTAAGAATGACAATTCAAAAGTATATGGAATAAAAAGAGTCTACTAGACATGGGGGGCATACTACAGAAACACTTAAACTCAGAAGCTAGAATTACAAACCACACCCTTAAAAGCTGGTCTTCAGCACAGAACTCTGTATTTGAAAAAGAAGCTTCAATCTTCATTCCACATTAAGAAGCCATACCCATAAAGTAGGCGTAGTCCTTCTCCCACACACCTTCCTATCCCACTTGTTTCCATCACAGTGATGCCAGTGCAGTTGTCCATTGCATCACACAGTGATTAAGCTGAAGAAAAAGTTGTGAAACAGAATACAACTGAAGAGCAGTTGTGAAACAAGGTGGTAAAAGCTGGGGGAGAAGGGGCTGTATTTCTCTGGCAGGTCACTTCCCTGATTTGTTTCACTGGGCAGCTGGATCAGGGTAACCAACAGGGTAATATAAAGATACAAATAACCAATATTCACTCAAGACATCATCACTGCTGAAGAAATGTACGTGGAATTGAAACCTAAACTAAAAAAGTTCACTTAGAAAAGCACCTAAAGATTTTGTGAAGTTCAGTAAAACAACTTCTTAGCTAACCAGCTGAGTAAAAACAGGAATACATGTGAGGCTTACTGAAATGGAACACAAGTCAGCATTAGAACCAAAACCAACACCATAATCATGGGGGGGGGGAGGGCAAAATCAATCTTATTCCATAATTATTTTCTATACTAATCTGAAGTTGAAGGTTTTCTTGGTTGAGGTTTTTTTGCTTTAAACCAGGTGCCTTTTCCCTCTGTCCAGTATTTACTCTTATAATGCAGCAAGTTTCTGTGTAATTCCAAGCAAAGGCTAAATGACACTAACTTAAACAGGCTTGTTTTCTAAGCAATTTATTCACCTTGGAAACACAAGGTGAACTTCCATTCCCTCTACGTTAACAGTCAGTGAATAGAGACTTCATGTTCTCTCACAGAAGCCTCACTTTCCTTTCATCAAATGCCAAAAAAGAAGGCCACTAATTACAGTTCTCATAATTAGCCAAAGTTTCTTTTTTTTGTTTTTTAATGCTGAAAAAAATCACTTTACTAAATATGCAGCCCATCATTCACATCCCTCTCTTGTTTTAGGAAGGTAAATAATAGAACCCCTACCTGTTCAAACCATCTCTAGATGGTTTTTCAATTGACCAGGAACAATCAGTTCATACTTTAATACATCCATACACTCAGATCACAGTATAATACAACTTCTGGCTATTATCTATCCCAGGAAGACAGCATTTTCACAGTTTTACCATTTTGAAGTTTCACATTTTTTCTGTAAACATTACTTACATACATATCTATTTGTAGCCACAAACAGACTAGGAAAGCTGGCCCCATTTAGCTCACTATACTATACGCTAAGACATTCTATTCACAATATTCAGTATAAGATGACAGCCACAAAAATAAAACAAGTTTCATCCTTTTCCCCATCTCACAGTGCTTCTTTCCCTTGTGCTGATGAGAAGCAGATGAGCTGGAAATACAGCAGGGGAACTCCACTTCAAAAAAACCCAGTCCCAAAATTTTGCTCTTTAAACTCAATTACTACCCTGGTTTGATTTATCATGCAAGAACGCGTTTCACATAAAGGAGAGGAACTACAACAAAATAAGCCTACATACTTACTACTATACCCTACATAAAAAGAGATGTTTCTTTCAGCAGCAGTACTACCTTATGCCAGCTCAACATGTTCTTCAAATGACTGCCAAAGCAAAATAAAAATTCATACCTCAACAGTTTACAAAATCAAGATGAAATCAAAGCCATTCATGTACAGCATATCATCCTGTCCCTGCAAAAATGCTTCACTCTTTTTTTTTTTTCCTCATTAGTATTTTTAGAGTCCTGTCTGATTGTCTCCCTCATTTAAATCACCAAAGCCACATCTATTTCTGTTACATTTAAAGAATAATTTAAAAATGCTTATGTGTAATATAAACAGCACCTTCTTTAAGGTTGTCTTAATTTTTTTTTAAGTTTCATTAATGTTGATGAACTAAACAATCGTGTGCTCAGATAAACTGAAACAAGGTTTTTGTCAAAGCTTTGCAAGTAATAAAGACAGATATACACACATGTTTTTAGAAACCTCCCATTAGAGAAGGGTGCCTGTTTGTAAGTAAACATCTCCCTCACACAATTTACTGACTGTATGGTCATTGCACGTAACATTAAAAATGCTTCTGCTTTCTTATAGAGAAAAAAGTACTCCTGTTTGACAGAAGAGCCTTTGAATAAAGACAAACAATCCTTTAGTGACTCACAGATTACAGTGAAGTCAAGCATTTCCATTCTTAAAACAGTGGACAGTTCCAAGCAAAATGTCAAGTACTGAGATAGTCTGTTATCTTTCTCCCTTCCCCACTGCCAAAGCATTTAACCATTCAAGAAAGGAACTGAAGTACCATCTACTAGGAACTATACTGACAAAGAAACACACCAACATCCCATACAGAAGTAGCTATAAGAATTAATCGGTTTCTAATCCCATAATTGAATTTCATTAACTTCTAATAAATCCAAATAAATCAGATGACTAACATGAGGCAACTTAGATGTGGCCTCACCCCTTCCTCATTTTTCAAGGGTTTGTTTTGAATAATTTTAGTGATCTACACTGTTGCTGTTCTAAAAACAAAAATGAGTCAGGGATGAGGGTCAGAATATCCCAAGGTTTGTTTTTCTTCGTTCAACACACATTTCATTTTCATTTACTCTGGCTCACACCCTTCATACAGTCCTGTTCACAACATCACTCTGTGCCTACACCTATCTTCTCAAACCATCTCTCATTTAATTCTGCACCACCACACCACCACATCATACCTTCACTTTACTCCAACAGACTTCAAACATACTCATTTCTCATCTCCAGTCTGATCTGCACTACAAACCTCACATTATAATACCAGGATCCAATACATCATTAAGTGAGAGAGCTTTTACTTTTGTTTGATTTTCAATTTTTTTTTTTAGCTGGTCAGAGAGAAAACAGTAAACATTCAAGAGACAGTAATAGAACAAGCTTTACTTACCTTGAAAATACCAACCCAGTCTTTCTGATGAGGATGGATAAACTGGGTCAGAGTGTAGTGACATTCAAGATGTGTGTTCGGAAGATAACTTTTTGCCACATTTTGAAAAATCACATGAGCAAAGTTGGAAGTCTGCAAAGCACTAGCTGAAGATGGAACTTCCTGGAAGGATGACATGATTGATCTGTAACAAAATGGCCGAAGTTACTACTTCAATGTAGTGGGAAGATATTAAAGTTTAAAAAACTAATCTATTTTAAATACACAAGACAGAGAAACCTAACAACCAGTTCCTCTGTTCTGAAAACAGATAGCTATAGACCACATCCACCATCAGCATCACTCCAAAACAAGCACCTCTCAGAATAAAAGAGCAGTCATTTCAGTGATGGCATCAAGATGAAGAGAAAGCAGTGCTTAGCTGATGGCATCGAGTATTGTGTCTGAGATACAGTGGCAAAAACTGGGAAATAAAGCCAGTGATGTGAAAACAAAGCAGGGCCCTAACTTTATGTAATATTCTTACTGGTTTTGAATGTGTCAGGGAAGGAGAAACAAAGCTCCATGCTTCCCTACCTTAAATTTTCACAGCTTTAAATGCTTTCACAGCATTGTTACATGTGAAGTGTTGCATTGCCTCTCAGTAAGTGTAAAAGTTCCATTTTAAGACATTTTTTTAAAACAAGAAAGCTCCTCCAAACAGCAGGGTTTTGTTTAGGTTTGGTTTTTCCTTCTTCTTCGAAAGAGTCCTCTTCCCTCTCTTTAGCAGTCTGTGGGGATCTTTTACTATTCTCACTGTAACACATATTCCCAGCCCTGTATGTTTAGCTTCATTACCATAAACAATGGACTTCATTGATAGTGGGAACATTTAGGGATGCATGCAGTGTGACAGATTAACACTAATCAGTTGGACTGCAATGGCTTTTAATCATGCTTTCCATTCACAACCACATTTAGCACACATAGTGCTAAAAATTACAGCAAGGCAAAATGTTTCATGAGCAGAACGACCATATCACTTCCTGAGATTCAGCAATATCTGCTAAAATTTTAAGACGGGCAACTGAGAAGTTTCAAGTGTTTGATTTCAAAATACAATCACAAGTTTGTCAAAACAATGCCTATTAGGAGGATTTGGCCCTTATGTATCTGACACATTTCTAGAAAGATGAGCCATACTATTCTTGCAATTGCTATTAAAAGTCATTTTATACTGACCAAGCAAATTCACATCTTGAATGAGATAACTGACAAGTACGTGACATAATATATTACTTTCATTGAAGATACATGTGGAAATCAAACCCCAAAATCCATGGGCCACTGCAAGCCACAAGAACATTAAAAATTAAAGGCTGTCATTTCTTTTAAAGTTGATTTTCACCGGTTAAATTGTAAGTAGCAAAGAGCTCAAGTTTTCTGAAAATGAAATGTGCTCTGAAGTAAACGTTTATTCATCATTCAAAACAAGGTAAACAGGCATTCTTTTTAGGCTTAAGCCCTCAATGTTTTAAGCTTATTGTTGCCCAATTTAGTGCAACACATGAAGCACATAAGGGCAGCCATGACATTATTTTGATGTATCGGTTGTTAAATAAAAAGCGGTCTGTACCCTGAACAACACAAGTAACAAGACAAAATGCCAGGCTTGTGAAGATGAACAGATATGACAGGAACTTACACAAGCAAGAAATTGATCAAGATAGTGATCAAGATAGTGATCAAGATAGCTTTTGAAATACAACAGGGTACACATAAATCCTGTTATCTAGCTTTGGAGTCTCGAAAAGCATAGGAAATGTTATGGCATAGTAAAACCATGAAAACTGCCACACCTCTCAAAACACAGGACTGCATTCAAGACACGTCTCAAATTCACTCTATCTATAAATGGTATAGAGCAGCAGTTTCTGCAATTCAAAAATAAAAAGAACAGCCTTAATTTTTGTCAAGTGCAAACTCATTCATTTTTAGTAATTCAGCAGCACCTGAAGTCAAGCAATACTGATACGAAACAGACTTTTGATTTTCATTACCCATGATAAGTACAAAAAGAGCAATCACAGCAATAATAAAAAAGTAACATTCAAATTTTTTTGTTGAAATAGGTCTGTTTTTTAAATGTGAAATTTACTTTAAGCACTTATTAAAAAAAACACATTTTAAAAAAAAATCAACAAACACCAAACACTTATTTCAGCATAATGGTTGCCAGTAACCACAGCCGAGTACTAGCCTAGTGAAACCAGTCAACAGAGGCCGGTTTCCAAGCCCAAGGCAGAACTATTTACAAATCTGAACTTGTGCAGACCAGCAAAGTCATCTGGGATTACTGTTCCCCAGCAGGAAAATCCCCGGAGCTTAGGTGAAGCTGCGATCTACTTACAGTTCAAGGATAAATTAGAGGATGCTGGGTGCTTGCTTATTTAGCTCACAGCTACCGGCTGGGAAAGAGGGGAGGTGAAGGAGGAAGAGCTACGCTTAGACTTCACGACTGGCGTGACAAGCAATTCCCTCGGGGAGGCTGAACGACGCGTTTGATTTTACGGAACGAAAATGACGAAAGGAGGACAAGCTCGTCAGGCAGGAAAAACAAACGCATGACGAGCCGCACCGCCCCAGCCAGCTCCTCCCGGAGTCCTCCAGCGGCGGCCCCGGCCGCACCTGACACCCATCAGCCCTGCCTTCCCCCGCTGCTCCCAGCCGGCCTGCGCCTCGCCGCCTCCTGTCCCTTCCCCCTCGGCTCCGGCAGCGGCCGGGGCGGCCTCACCTGCCCGCAGCGGATCACCTTTGCTCCGGGCCTTCGCAATGCGCCCGCCGTCCCCCACAGCAGGGCCGCCGCTCCCCTCTTTCTCAGCTCCCGACTGCCACCAGCCAGAGACAGCTCGGAGGGGCGGGGGAAAGGGGGGACAGGAAGGGCCCGGCTTCCCAGTGGCGCAGAACCGAGACCCGCGACCTAGCTGCCCCGCCCGCCACAGCGGTTGCCGGAGACCGGCAGCAAAGGAGCTGCCAAAGCTGCCCGTCCCTCACAGACAGGCCCCGGAGAGCCCCTTACCTAGACAGGCGCGGAGGGCGCCGGGGACATCACCACGGGGCCTCCGCCATCAACGCCTCACAGCTCCGCCCGCCCGCGTCACTTCCAGACTCGGCCCTGCCCGCGGGGGCAGGGCCCTTAGCGAGGAACAGGAGGACTGGAGCTGTAGCTGGAGCCGGAGCCGCGGCTGAAGCCGGCGCTGCCGTGGGGGTGTGGGCAGGAGGGCTGGGGGAAAGCCCGCCCCGCCTGAGGGCGTGGGGCGCTCTCAGCCGGCTTGGGCGGGGCGAAAGGGCTGTGTCAGGGCTGCGTTGTCTGCGTGTGCGGAGCCGTGGAGTTGTTATACTCCGTGGAGTGCAGCTGCCCCCATCACGGGTCCCTCCCTTCTTGTTCGTCCCTGCAACATTACCTGTACAATACTCACATACCCGAATTTAATCATCTCTTCCTTTGTAACTCCTCAAAAACACTGGTGAACTTCCACTTCATCAGTTACCCCCATGAGTCCCTCAGCCTGTCCTGCTCTTCTGAAGCTGACGTACGGCTGAGGTAAGAGTGACCCTAAACTTGCACGCAGCCCTGCTTGCGTGCACTGGTAGATGTCCGTGGAAGTATATTACCTCATAAATACACTTGGCTCTACGTGATTTTCAAAGTCGAGTCACATTACTCACAGAGTAGCGGGACAGAGTAACAACAAGCAGTGGTGAGGCATGGGTATGCAGGACTTCTCCCACTTCACCCAACATTGGCCAGTACCACACACTGTCCTTAACATCACCTTTACCTCTTTGCTGCTACTGCTTCTTACATGTTTTCACCTGTACTCTCAATAAACAGCTTATGTAAAGAGACAGTATTGCAATTAGAATTAATAGTGCCCTGTAGAATATTATAGAATTAATTATTAGAATTATTGACTTAGCTTTTGGAGAATTACACCAGCTTTTTCATGGTCAGTCCTAACAGAAATGAAACTAAGCTGTACCATAGAAACCGACCTTTTATATAATTCAGTTATTAGTTGTATTTGCTTCTGTTTCTCACTTTCTGTTTGTGAAAACAATCTTAAGCCTCCAGGTGTATCACAGATTACTAAGTAATACTTTGGTTTGTATATACAATTAATAAGCTCATGTCATCCATATATTCCATTTTCCAATTTATTGCTGGAAAGCAATAAATTCCCTGTATTGTGCTAGTAGATCATTTTAGAAGACACAAGTGTTTGTGCAGCACTTTCTTCTTTTAAGACCAGATCAATTTTTTGTAGCAGAAAATGAAACTGGTACATTAATCAGAAAAAGCAATAAATATTTCCAAGAAGGTGGGGAGAGCTATTTCTTATCTCTATGCTCCATTTCTTCTCTTTGCGGCTCTTTGCTCTGTGTGACCTGATTAAAAAGAGTTGCCTAAGAGTCACAAGAAGCTCTTCTCTTGTGGGCTGGGACCTGGGAAGAACTTGGGGTTTACAGTCACTAGCTGAGTAGTATCAGTGTCGGTGAGACGAACAAGTAGTTTTGCTTTCATTTAACACCATTATAATGCTGGTTTACGGGAATACAATGAGAAGCTTGAAACAAAGATGTTCTCTGGCAGCTGACATTTTTTACAATGAATTCTTGGAAAAACCTTTTCATAATTTTAAAAAGTATCCCCAATTCTGAGTATTTTAAGAAATTTGAGGTATTTCTATGCTTAAGTCATAACCATTCAGTCAAGAATTAGTTATGGCTTAGTCATAGTTTAGGATTAAGTTACTGTTTCTACTGCTGAGTGCCTATGTAAGAGATAACTTACTTATCCTGGTAGTCATGTCTACATTGTAAATATTAGAACAAATCAATCAAGAATAATATTTTCTTGTACTTATGCCCACAACAATTAGGGGAAGAAATGTATTTTTAAGCACTCTGCATTAACCACAGGTAAAAAAAATTCTTTAGCTCAAATTGCAATTTTCCATGTTCCAGTTTTGCCTCTTGCTTCTTGTCCTTTCACTGTGCACCTCTGAAAAGAGTTTGGTTCCATCTTTTCTAGGCACTGCTTAGCTGGTTGTAGATAACAATAGGGCTATCTCTGTGGCCTTCTCTTCTTAAGGCTGAAAATAATTAGTTCTCTCTCTTTTTGTGTCTATCTGTACAATTCCCAAAGAACACATCTTGTTTTGTTGGCGAAAAACATTTCACCACGGTGTTTATTTGGAAATAAAAAGCTAGCAGAGCCCTTTTCTTAGCATCTCAATTTCTTAAGTGCATAGATATGAGGACAAAAACACCATGGTAAACAAAGGTTGTGGTTTTATAGAGATATTAAATAAGGCAAAAATATATGTGGATGCAGAAAATTGATTTGAACAGTACTGGATTCAAAAGAAGTTTGGGGACATAAAAATCCCTGTGCTTTGTAATTATACTGGAACTGTATTTGCCAGTGTGAGAAAAGCCTCTTGTCAGGCATGAGATGAATGAGGAATAAGAACTGTTAGCATTGCCAAAGGAAGTTGCAGGGCAGTTACAGACTGCAGGGGAACAGAGTCGAGTGTCTTTGGAAAGCATTTACTATTTTCATAACTAAATTATGTTTTCAAACCTCTGAGCTCCTTTAGCAATTTATAGCTTTTAAATTAGAAATGGGTCCTGTAAGGGACCGGATGGGGGAACTGTTGTAATTCCCCTCATCAGAACCACTTAGCACTCCAATAGAATTGGGCCACAGGGAGTGGGACAGATCCTTTGCAATCCCCTCAGCAAATCCTCATTAGAATTCCCAAAGGGATTGCTGGAGAGGAAGAAGACCTGATAAGCATCAGATATGGCCTAAATCTTGCATATCGTTATAATGATAACATTGAGGACGAAAAGGATTGAAGAACAGAAGGGGTTGAAGTCAATTCTAGCTGCCCAGTTGTGATGACACAACCACACTTACTGTCATGAAACAAAGGTGACTGGCCTATAAAACGAGGGGCTGCATTGATGGACTTTGGGAGTCTCAACAACTTCAACCCTCCACTGTTGTCTGGCTCAACGCTTGGATTCAGGACTGGTGGATTCTCTCTCCCTCTCTCTCTCCTTGAATCCCCCCTCACACACCTTTCTGTTTCCCCCTTATATATAAATATACATACATGCTTCGTGTCTATTTTTTTGCTGGTGATCTGTTTCCCTAAGAATTACTACAAAATAACCTTTAAGAGCAATATTTAGAGCAATAAAACCTCAATTTTGCTGGTAGAGAAAGAGACCTTGTATGAGATTTTTGCCTTCATCTGATCAAGAGGTATTTGGATGGTCCAAATTGACTACTCTCAAAGGAAAACCCAGACCTGGGAGGAGAATTGGATCCAGCCACAACTAAGCTCCTCTCTGAGAAGGAGACTAGAAAGCACGGGGGTCCAGTCTGAATCTCCTTTGGTTGTCCTTTGGGTTGGGTCACAGGTCGTGACAGATCCCCATCCCTTTCACCTTGGGTATGTTTGAACTTCTATTCAGATTCAGAGCGTAACAATTTTTCTGGTTACTTTCTGTGTTACAGCCTGAGCTAAAGCCACAATGAGTTTTGGATTCAACCTTGAATTATTGCCCTGAGGCCCATCTTTGCTTTGTATAAGTGACAGAAAAATTATTTATTTCTAGCTTTTATTACTAGAGAAAGGTACTTTATGTTGTGGATATTCAATCTATTGGCATGACGTGATATTGATGAAGGGTGTCGAGGAAACATTTCAGTTCTAATGATTCGATTTAATTTTTATTTGACTCCTATTTCAGCACTCCAGACTTTTAAAAGTATGAGCCACGTGAGATGTAAAATATATGTATCTATGTCACTAATCGGAAGCTCTTCCTGGTCATGTTGTAAAGCACACTTAATCAACTTCTTTAAGATCATGTTACAGAAAGCCATTAACTATACTCTTAAAACAGTTAAATAGTTATAAATAATGTTTTATATTATGGCTGACAACACTGAATTGCAGAGCATTTAAGGAAATCTAATCACAGGGCATGCAGGCTTTGACTTCCAGTAAGATGGCATGGCACGACTGTGGAACGTATTAGAAATCACATACTATTGCTGACATTTCCTATTAAGGAGAAAGACTCTCTCTGTACATTTTGGATTTCTTTTCCAACACTTAATTGCAGCTGATGAAGAAAAGCTATTCAAAAGCTGCCAGGATTTTTAAATCTGTACAAGTGAGATTGATGAAATTTGTGTGTTTTCCCAAAAGAGTATAGGTGAGAGCAGACACGTAAATTTTGTATGTGTGTGCATGTTCATGTGTCACAGAGAGGAAAGAGCAAGAGCTTACTCCTAAGGTGTGAGACTTGGCAGCCCTGCACTGTACAATGGACACAAGGAACTGCATGTCTGTAAATGACCACGTTTGAATTGCTGCTATTTCACTGTTGGGTTACTGTATTGTTAAAGTGAAAAGGAATGTTTTTAATAAATGCAAATAATGAATTAAATGCTTGCACATACTGAGGCATTACTCTCTGGTGTGTAATTAATATATGTGCACTGGAGACCCAGGTCTGGGGGAGTGTTTCATTTCTTATTTATGATGTTTGCAAGGGTGGTTTTTTTTTTCTTCTAGTATGCCTCTTACTGGCATGCACAGAACTGCATGTAAATGACCACTGAGTAGGTGTCACTTAAATCTTAGCAGATATAGAACAGGTAAATACCTTGGTTTTGTATGCTTTGCTAGATTTACTGTTTCTCCCAGCCTTTTATCTTTGCTATCTGAAGGTAACTGGAAGTTCCCAGATGACCAACATTTTGTTTTCAGAGGCAGGACAACTGCATGTGGCAGGAAACAAACAATCAATGAGATTTCAAAGTTCTTGTACCACAGGACACAGCACTTAACCCTGAGGGACTGAAAACAGAAAGACACTTTCCACAGCTACCTACAGCATGCTTCTTGTACCCCCTTCAGGGTTCTCCTCCAGCACTGCCTGCCACAGTGCACAGAAGTGTCTGTCTGTGTACTGTATCAGCAAGAAGCTTGGCAGCCTTCCTATTTTCTCATAACAGTATATATTTTTCTCGAAGGATCTAAAGATGTCTAAGACCTCATACTATTACTGTCTCCTGCTCCCCTGTCCTCTCTCTAGCAGTTCTTGTGCCTCCACTGCTTTACTCATTTTTTCCCTCCTTGGCACCCTGAGCTGCTGCATCTGTGGGATCACATGCTTGGTGCTGCTCCACAACTCCCAGCCGAGTCCAGTACCACTCGACTGATGAAGGAGCTGGTGCTCCCACTTGGCTTGGCCCCAAGGAGGAGGGATCTGAGGTGATGCAGCACACTTGTGAGAGGTTTTGCCTGACCTGAGGATCGAGATAGAGAGTGACTCACTCTGCTTTCCCTATAACCCCACATTCACAGAGGTGTCTAAACCTCTTATGTTGCTATTTGTATGGAAAACTTGGTCAGCAGGTCCTGAGTTGAGGTTCTTCCCTTCTGCTGCTACTGGAGTTCTGAAACTCCTACATTATGACTTCTTAAATTCTATGCAAAACAATAACCATATAGTGCCCATATATTGCATACAAATAAATCACTAGGAAGCACAATGCTAAAATTAAAACTTGTCTTTCATTCATGCCCCTGATTATTATTTATTCTGTCTGTTAAAATTGTACAGAGTAGAATGTTGGATTTACTATGCAGTTACACACAGAAAGTAAAGCAGTCTTCCTGATTTTACCAGAACCATTTAGAAGTGTAAACTGTATTTTTACCACATGTATCCTATTCTATTTTTTTTCAAACTTATACATTTTCTTATTCCACAAATTAATTTTTATAAGGAATATTTGAAAAAGGCAGTGCTTACATTTCTACAACTTTCTTCCAAAAGAAGCATATTTAATAAATGTCTCTCCCTTTTGCTAATACATATTTTACATTATAATGTAGCAAAGTTAGCAATACTGTCCAGAGTGTGCTGGCATGTTGTTGTGTTTTGGACAGAATCTTTCAATCAAGATATAATTTACATTACTAATACATGTCACAACTCTTACTGGTTTAAAAACACAGTAATGCCACAGCCCTGACACATGGCTTTAGTTCAATACATGGCAAAGGATCTGTTGGGCCTGTAATAAGAGTTTTGTACACAAACACCATGGTTAGAACCTGTTTTTACTATGTGTATTTCAGTTATTTTCATGGGACTTGTGTCAGTGAGCAGCACTTGGTCTCTGGATCTGTATATTCTGAATATACCTTTTTTGTGCTGAAGGAGACTTTTTAAGGCTTTATGAAACTGCCTGTTTAAATGCTAACACTGAGACCTGACTTGTCAGAGCTTGTCAACAGCATCTGTTACTAATGCTGCCTGTAAGCTTTCCCTTAAAACTGTGTGATAGTGGTGCATGAGTCTGAAAAAAACAAGTTATCATAACAGTATTTAAGAATTTTACCCATAATAAACCACATATTTATCTTTATTTGTTTATTTGAGTGTTCCCAGAACTCAGGCATTTTTCTCCCTGTTAGAAGTGATGTCAAAAGCAAATTCAATCTGTAGTTCTCTCTCTCCTTCCCAGGCCTTTGTTGGCTTGCTGTCCTCATTCTGCTGCAATTAGTTGACTGCCAAGGGAGAGTTCATTGGCTGAATATTCTTCCGAGTTCTTTGCCACATTCAAACATAGTTAGCCTTAGTTTTTGTTGTATTAATCACAGGGTTGCTGGGGCCAAATCAGCTCATTTGTCAATGGGAATTTGCACGAGCTTCCAAGTGGAATGAACTTTTTTCCCCACAAAAAAGAAGATCTTATGAGTTGCAACCACTGGATGTCTGACATTGCCCAGATTTGCCATTTACATATTGCTTTTTGAACATTTTACACTTGATATTTCTCTTAGAAATCGTTTATATCACAACTGTACTTGGCCCTTGTTATTATTAGGTAGCATGAAATATACTCAGTGATGGCATGAAAGTTATTTCCAATAGAGCTTATGAAGAACAGCTGAGCAAGTATGACCTCCTGCCCTCAAAGTGTTTGTTTACTGGGAACTATATTCCAGTTCTCTACATTTAATCTGTCTTGGACCAAGCTGACATTCCCCTGCTAGATTTATTGTATCTCTAGAGGCTATTACAAACACAACTTTGTCACTGCTTATCTAATAAAATGATAATAGGATTATATTACTCTAGTGATAATGATACATTTATGTTCATTTTTTATAGTAACAAACCAAAATATGATTTCACGTTCAGTGAAGATAATGTGTTACTGAGGGGAAGAAACCCAAAAAGTATTTTTCTTTCAAACAAACCAGTCATGGAAAATATTTTTTTGTTCCATCATATTTGCAAATCAAAGCTTAAGTTGCGTACATGAGCAGGCATACTATGTCAGTTTTACATAAATAATAATAATGAGGAAGTCTGAGTCAGAAGACTCTGGTCTTCCTAAATCAACAGCTCTAGGTTTTGGAACTTTGTCATGATTTTTCTTGTCTCACTTTACCTATAAATTGACAGACATCAAAAGGCAGCCAAAACAGAGCAGATTTGCATTTCGATTATATTTAGTTATATTCAAGACATCCACAGTAAATTGATTTGTTATTAATGGTATTGTTTTATTTATTTAGTAGTAGTAGATTTTAAATCATAGACAAGGTTTAGTTTAGTAGTGTGTGTCTTACGGGTAGACTCTTAAATATATTTCTCAACTAGATTTAACTCGTTACTTCCAGTGTAATAAACACCTATCTGTGTTCCGTGTAATGTATGCTCTTAATACATCTCCCAGCTGAGACAACAAAAGTCAAATTACTTTTCAACTTCAGTAAGCTGTACATCAACAAAAGGTTTACTTGTTCTTATTTTAGGAAAGAAAATGATTGCATCTCTCTTTTCCCCCTTTTTTTTTTTAATTTATTTTTTTATTTTATTTTTTAAATTATTATTATTTTTTTGGTTTTTGGTTGGTTGGTTGGGTGGTTTGTTATGGTGACCAACACCCTAGTGACTCTGCTCTACTGGAATTCATATCATACAGTTAGCACAGATGAAGTATGAATAATTTTTTAAGAACTAGCAGCATATTCCTTCTAAAAAACATGGTTATCAGATAATTTCCTTAGCCATTTTCCACTGCAGTATACTATTACTTTTCTTAAGTACTGTTACTTAAAGCATATCTATAAAAATACTCTGCATTTGGGAAAGGCATTAATATTTCAAACAAAAGTAATAAACAAGCTTTCCCATAGATATGCACACTTCCTTGTGAAATTATAGTGCTAGTCTTAACCTAAATATGTGGTTTGTGTTTAAAACTCTTAAATGTTACATAAAGTGTAGTCATTTAAATAATCTATAGGGCAGAATGGACATTTGTTGAAATAAAAATTCTGCAACTAATTGCCTCCTGTTAGTATACATTCCAAATCTTCCAAAAGAAGCTGGTTCTTTTGTGTTGAATTAAGTTTCTCAAGTAAAAAGTCTCTTTGTCAAAAAGTTAATTAATTGCTGTCTTGCTCTGCAGTAGCTTACGTACCTGGGTACTAAAACTCCTAGCAAGCCAGTGATGAGGAATATCCTGAAATACACCTTACTCATCTGAGGGCCTTATGTTGCTTCCTCTAAAATCAGGAAACACTTCCTAAGTCTCAATAGAAGCAACATCACCTCCCATTTTGGCAGAGACAAGACTTTACTCAGGAGCATGCCATGCAAAGAAAAGGTTTCTGAAGCAATGTACTTTACGCTCTTGTGTAAGGACTGAGTTACTGCCAGGATTCCTCTTTCTATATTATAAGGAATTTAGTTCGTGATTTTACTAGAATAATGTGAGGTTAGTGCTTTTAGACTGATACACAAATGTTGGTTGGGAAAAATGTAACTATATTTTCTGTATTTTATGTGTTTGTATCTTTTCCTGGGCAATAATTACTCAATCCTTACTTGATCCCCTTAAGTCAAAAATCTACTTACCATGGAGCTCTTTCCACATTTGTTTTCCATGTTGCCATACCATGCTTATTTTCTTTCCCTATGTCAGTACCCCATAACTGGCTGACGGGCAGTTGATTGCTTCATGCAATTCCCACACCAGTTAGCATGTTCTGTATAATAGTGCACTGAAGTCAGAAGTCAGAATAAAATAATTATATCTGAGACCAAATATTTATCATATGTAGCAATATTTCTTTTGGAATTTGTTCCCTTCTTCCTCTGCTTTTGCAAAAATTAACCTGAACCAAAGTCATCCTCTTCTTTGTATTTCTGTGTCATGTGAAATAGGCATGTAAAAACAAGGTATTGCACACAAACACCACAGTGTCACAGAATGGGTCATGTTGGCAGAGACCTCTGGAGGTCATCTTGTCCACTCAAGCAGGGCCACCTACAACCAGCTGCCCAGGGCAATGTCCAGATGGCTTTTGAGCAACTCCAAAGAGGGAGAGTCCACAACCTCTATGGGTAATTTATCCCAGTACTCAATTACCCTCACAGTAAAAAAGCATTTCCTTATCAATCCCAGTTCTTTTGGGCTGAATCCACACGCAGACAATCAACAGATTCTAAATCAGTTAAAATAATGGGAAACATATTTTTCAGTTAAAGCACAAAAATGAACCCAACTCCACATTGCTGTGGGATGCTATACAGGCCCTGTCACAGTTTAATGCTGGGCCGGTAATTAACAAATGACAGATGCTCTCTATTAACTCCTCTATTTCCCCCAAAAGGGAAAGGAGAGAGAGTAAGAGAGAGAGACCTAAGAGTTGGAAACTAAACTAGATAGCTTTAATGAAGCAGTAATGATGAAAAATAAAATAATGAAATATATACAAATATATACAAAACCACTTTTGTGCTCCACAGGGCAGATCCTTACACATACAATTTTTTAAATGCTGGCTCCCCAAATGAAAACGCTCTATATTTTCCATGGTCCAACCTATCTGCAGTCACCCACATACAACATCTGACTTGTGAAATACGGTAGTGAATTTGCTCATAACGAGAACTGCAGCACATTCCTTTTAGCAAAATGCTGTGATGGAAAGATTTTTTTTTTTTCCACAGCACTTTCCAATGAATTTCATCTAGATAAAGTATCTCTATTGTGTTTTATTTGGGTGGGATATCAAAGAGAACTTGAAAGAGCTAGCCTAATCATCTTAATGAGATTTATCAGGCATAAAAAGGAGCAAAAACTCAAGTGATTAATTCAAATTGGTATCAATTAGTACAAATAGGTATGCACTGCTGCTAATCTGCCCTTTCTAACACAGAGCTGGTGTCCCAGCAAGATACAACTGCTTTCCAAGCTATAGTACAAATGCTTCTGACAAAACAGACAGTAAGTGTTCATACCATAACAAAGTTTCCCTGTTCCATCAGGGCACTACATTTGCACAGAAGCCTGGAATTTACTTCCCCTTAAGCACATGCAATATTCAGAACATCACACATATTCAGTTCATGGTTGATTACTAAATAATATAATGCTGCAGAATATATCATGCAATTCAGCAAGAAATAAAGCAGTTCAGATTACACAAGGGTGTTTTGTTTTGGTTTGGTTGTTTTCTGTGGGCAAAAATAACCACTTACATTGCTGCTTAAACATTCCAGTTAGTTATCTACTCCAGTGCACACAGCCAGGAAATGAATGCTGCCCTGAGAATCCCAACTTGAATATTTGCAAGCATGAAGTATGCTATGTTATGATGGTCTCAAGGTCCCTGTAGCCCCATATTTCATCTCCAGCAGTGCCCAGTCAGAGAGGAAATATGAAGAGATATTTCTCTGGAATGCTCTCCCAGCTCCAACTATGTGCAGCTCAGGGATTCCTGAGCAGCCTCACTGCACTTTTATTACATTTTACAAACATTAGGAAAGCTCTCCAATGCAGAGAGGCAAATGCAACAAATGCAAGATGAAAGATTATAACAAGGAATAAAATACTGTAAGCTTGGCTGCCAATACATTTTAAATAAAGTCTCAAATGTGCTGTTGCATCTATTGTGATTTCTTTTGGCTACAGTAAGCAGTATTAATGTCAAATTTAAATGTCACTCTGCAATGAAGATCCCATTTTATAGGTGTTATATGCCTGTAATTCTTGCTAAATTCAGTGAAAATTTGGCTTAGTTATCAACCCAAACTTTAAAAGACCATGTCTTGAAGAGGAAATCTCCATAAAGCAGTGAAAACTTTTTAAAAAGTTTGTTACTAATATAATTATCCTGCATCAATGGAGTTAAAGTCAGGGGTAGGCTCTAATAGTACATCTAACTCCCCATTGCATAGTATGACAGAGCGTATTTATTTTCTTTTTCCTTTTGCTTTCATATTCCATATTAAGGTAAAGAAAAATCCTTAAATTTAAGAAAATGCAAATTATCAAAAATGTACTTCAAATATTCTGTATTTGTAGAGTGACTTAGGGACTTTTTTTTTTTTTTTTTTTTTTTTAGGAATAAAAAGAGTAGTCTTCTTTACATTATTTTATGTTTATTTACATATTTTGTGATATAAAATATTTTGTGATGTTTCTTTACATAATCTGGAACTTAGTGGACACAATGTACCAAGAGGTAGCAAACTAGCTACCTACTGTAGTATACTAGTGCAGCTGCTTTCTGTATTTAGAGTGCTGTGATAAATTCTCCTGTTTTAACATCCATGTTACAATGTCACAAAGATTAAGGAGCACACCTAAGGTCTACAGCTATTTCTTAGAGTGTGAGAAAATAAATTCCAGTCATTTGAACACAAAGGTGTAGACTTACAATGTCACTAAGCATTCATTATGTAACGATGTAAGTAAACATACACAAGTTTTTTATTAACTAACAACTGGGATACAGGGATCCAGGACCACACAGTGCAAAGGTACTGTGTCTTTTTCTCCACGTTTCTCAGACCCTGCAGAAACGTGCCAGCAGCACCCTACAAGTTAGATGCTATGGTAACTGTGCATTAATGATAGGAAGGCAACGTGGCTAATGAACATGGTAATAATGGTAAGGGGTTTGACATGACTATATGATAATAAGAGACAAGAAAGTTGCATTTTCTTCCCTTTTTCTGTCACTGCTGCTTTGCATGACACGAGGAACCTCATTTCTCTTCCCGTGACCAAGAATTTGGTTTTATTTTACCAATACCCAGTACTTTAGGAGCTGATTGAAGAGCTTTCTGTTCCACTCATTGATTCCAGCTTGGGCAATTCAGTCCTTCCAGGGTGAGGACCAATGTGTATCAGCACAAGCCATAGCTGGGGCAGACTGTAAAACAGATGAGTGAGAGGATGTGGGTTAACAACAGTTATTTCAGCACATATGAGAGGGACATAAATTGTAATGTAAGGATGAGCATGAGGAGCAGGGACAACATTTTAAAAATCCTGCTCATTTTACAGGTCCAGTATAGATGACCTGCGGAGAGACATTTTATATTAACCCTTATATCATAGAAAGCTGTCAAAAAAGCAATTGAACTGACCAGACTGATTTGGGGGCCTCCAGGTATACCCAGGTTTAAGGATCAACAATGACTTAAATGGGTCTGGCAGCTAAAAGATTAGTTCTCAAAATGACATTTATATTTTTTTTTTATAAAGCACTATAGGATTTACTAACGAGAACAGATACGTGCTAGTTATATGTTTGCTACTTGTCACAGTAAACTTGTCATACTGCTATTCTCATGTATATTTTTATGCTGTTCTTTCTGCTGTGTTGTACAGAACCAGCTCTTTACTTGTGCTTCATAGCAAGTTTTCCTAAAGAAAATAGTTCCTTCCTGACATAATCAGTCAGATATTTTGAGGTCGCATTTCATGCCTAAATCATAAGGTTGGCATTACTGCTTTTAAGATACAATACACCATTGATAGAACAAAACTTTAAAGCCAATTAGAGGCTGGCAATCTTCCTACCGTTGGCAAAGGCACACTTGTTAACAGTTCCCCTCTGTGGTATGTTTGCAGTGTAATCACCAATTTCTGGAAAGCTTTTTTGGCACTTCAGGATATTTTAAAATATCTAATGAATTAATTTTTATAGACAATTTTAGACTTTACTCACATTACTTTAAAGCATTTTACTTGAAAATGTTGGGGTTGTATGCACTCAAATGAAGTATGTATCCCTGTTTTTAATATAAGGGAAAAAATAATTTGTAGAACCAAGGTATACAAATAATAGTTTACTTGCATTTTAACTTGTTAGCAATTTCAGAAATCACCACATACAAATCTTTATGAAACACTATCTTACTACGTGTGAGCAAGGAGATACTGTTGCTTTGTTGGAAAAAAGAAACAGAACATTTCCATCCTGGGTTTTAATATAAGTAAAAGCTTTCATGGCTATTTACTTTAAAAGTATTTTGAAGTTAACAAAGCTTTTTGCTTCGTGTGGAAAGAATGTGATTAGTTTGGCAAAGAAATAAGAAACACACAACCCGAAATTAACTAGGAAGGCTTAATTTAGAGTGAGATAAACTTTTCCGAAAGGCAAAATTATTTTTAACAAAATGAGCTAACTTTACTATAAGCCTACTAAAAGTTCAAACATCACTAGAGGGCATTTTGGAGGAAATAAAAACCACAACACCACCATTAATTTCATTTTTCTCCCTTCTCCTGCAAGTGCTCTGCAGTGTGGCAGCCTTGTACCATCTGGTCCTGCAAATGTTTCCTTCCCATACAGGCTACTTTAGAAGTACTAAAGAACTAGTATCAGTTCTATTAGTGCTCACTACATGAGAGGAGGCTCCAGTTTAATCTAGTATCAGGTATTTAATCTCTCTGCAAAAGCATATTCTGTACAAAAGCAATGTAAAAACTATAGTATGATAACAGTGGACACATCTGTAACAGTAGAGTTTATTCATAGCTGTTTTGGCAAAGTAAAATAAGGTTAAGTCTACTAGACTTTTATAAATAGGACTCTCCTTCTTCCAGCTTTTAATGCTTTGCTTGGAAATGATTGTACTGTATTTTTATTATGCTGGTACAAAGTGAAAATCTCCTCATACACCTTTTAGACAAAGAGTGCTTTATTTATACCTACACAAATAACACTCTCTTAGGCATTATAAAGGTCTAGAGAAAGATGCAGTTGTGCAGGTAAATTTGCATCTTGTAATGAGAGTTAAAAATCTGAATGCTAGGACCACACTTCACTTGACTCACCTATCTATTCTTAATCCCTAAAAAAACCCAAAATTAATTGCTTTTCTAACTCACTTGAGACTTGAAAAGAGGCTACAGCCAGCTGGAAAAGTGTCAGTGCCCCTGAAAATATAACACAGTGAAGAATCAGTCTGGAAGCCAGAAAAAAAAAAAAAAAAATCCCTGTCTTCAAAGTTCTACATGTAAAATTCATGTTTTAATGACTTCTGAAGACCTTATTTGGTCTACAACTCAGTACAGATTTCTGCCAGCATAGCTACATTGATGAGGAATCACACCTCTTCTCATCCCAACAAAATCTGTGCTCAAGATGGTTTTCAATCTTGCCACCACTGAGGAGAAAAGTAAACATAGCTCAGTAGCTTCATTCACTTGGCAGACTTCAAATGGCATGGTGGAAGCGACAAGTGAGCTTATGAAAACATTGGTATATATGAGTCTCTGGGGCTTCAGATATTTTGCGAAGTACTAGTAAATTTAAGGGTATCTGGGCTTGTGTGTCTTAGCTGCAGAGATCTTTTTTTCTTCTCAAGTAGTACTCAGTGCTCAGCCGTGAGGCAATGAGAGAAAAAAGCAACTGGGTGTAAGTATGAGATCAGCTTATTCAGTGCCAGAGTAAAGTTGCTATATAGCCACAGCCTTCTTCACTGCCCACAGAATTCCTTTATATTGAGCTGGGTTAACCGTGTATCATCCATTGCTTTATAGGGGCAACTATACAAAAATATAACGTGGTACTGACACACAAGCCAAGCTTGTCAAGCCTATCCTTTCTGTGCTAACATGTAACTGAGTGAATAGCTGACTTTGAGACACTCAAGATCTATTCCTGGTGACAACATTCTCCCAGAACTCTGTAAATAATACTACATAACAGCTAGAAAAAAAAACTCTGACCTAGCAAGAGTAACCTAAGGACTGAGGGAATACCCAGCATTCCTGCAAACCAAATTCAGTTGCTATCAGGCAATTAACTATTTTGTTGATGAGAGAGAAACAGAGCAGGACTGGAGCTGAAGCCTTGCTCTGAGGAGGCAGCATTCACCCATCTCCAGCCTGTCCTCCCTCAGGATCTGGCCTCTTCCCTCACACCCCAGAAGCTTTCCCCAGTCTGCCAGCTTGGATGCTACACGCCAGGGGAGCAGCAAGGGTCTTAATATAGTTTGTTCAAACACAAATCTCATCAGTGCTGATGAACTCTCTGCCAGGCTCTCTGAGCAGGATGAAGCCTGTCATTTGCCATCAGACCGGGTGATGTCAAGGAAGACAGGTCAGCATCACTGATGGAAGGAAGAATATTTTCCGAACTTGTATCTTGGTGTGAAGAGCAGCTGAATGGAAGATGCTAATGTCTTTCGCTCTAGGCACTTAGTAAAACATATAATAGAAAACAATGACTAATTAAACTTGCTCTGTACTTACCCCACTAACATACTGAAATGCCCTTCCTCTGACTGGAAGGACCCCTGCTCACAAGAGAGCTCTTTATCCAGTCATGTCAACAAATTACATTGGTACACTTAAAGATAAGGTTGGGGGGTTTGTTTTGTTTTTTTTAGCTTGGTTTGGTTTTTCTGGTATATATAAGAAACCCTGTGTTACGGGGAAGGTGTGCTACCACCCAGCACCCCTTTCTGCACAGGGCTGGAATAAAGAAATACTTCGTGCGTGGATTGCATTATCGCACACCGGGTAAACGGGCCCGGTTTGGGGACAACACAGGCAAAAACGGTACAAGGAGGCCTTTTCCCTCAGCTCAGAGGTTGTCCTCATGCTGAGGGTACCTCTGCCCTTAGAGGGCCGGGGCCGCCCAGGGGCCCGATTCCGGGCCGTGCCTCCCCGCCCTCTCGCACCAAAAAACCAGCGGTGCCTCCGTTCCCTCCTCTGCGCCAAGCGGCCTCCCCAGCACCGAGGCAGGAAACTGAGTCCGCAGCGGGCAAGCAGGACTAGAAGGAAATCCCACCCCCGGAGGAGCCGCGGGCAGCAGAGCCCGGTTACCCACCTCCCCGCTGCCCCAATAAGGTGCCCCGGCGCCTGCCCGGCCCCCGCCCCGCCCGCCCTGCTNGGGGCCGTGCCGCCGGCGCGGCGATGGGTAAGGAGCTGCCCCTCCTCTCGACACGACCCGGCTCCGCTCTGACCGCCGGGCGGGGAAGGAGAAGGGAAAGGGAAAGGCCGGGCCTTTCCCGGGAGTTCGGCCGGGGAGCGCTGCTGCCGCGCTGCCCGTAGCGGCCCTGGGCCCGACGGGCCCGGCTCCACGCCTGGTAGGCCCCGGAGCCGCCTCGCTGTGAGGGACACCCCGAGGGAGCGGTGGGGAGCGGGGAGTCGTCGCTGGCTTGGAGCGCTCCCGCTTCGCGTTGTTCGAGGCCGTAGGGGAGCTCCGGATTAGCTCAATAATTGTTTTCACCGGTTTGCTTAAAAGAGCATGCCTGGAAATTACCGGAGCCTCACCGAGTGCTTCCTGTAGCACCGGTGACAGGTAGCTGTCACCTCGGTTTGGGCAGCTCAGCCCTTGCAGTCATCGTATCTGACTGTTTTCCTGAAACTGAGGGTGAATCCAGAGGCACTTCCTCCTGTTCCAGCTCTGCAGACACTCACTCCCACCTACACTTGGTTCATGGGTGGTGGAAGAAGCTTTGCTCACCTTCAAATGTTCTGTTGGTGCCAATGAACAAGAAAGATACCTGCAGAACTGCAGCCAAATCCTTTTTTCCCGATTTGGAAATGACGCTGCTGTTTCCAAGTATTTTAGTTGCTGAAGTAAATAATTGAAAATACATCTCCAGTGGTCTTTTCAGTGTCATTTTGGTAGCAGTGTGTTGCTCATGTATGTTACCCTATAGTTTGGCTCCAAACAGACAAAAAAAGTGAAGACTTTTCAAGTAGTCAACTAGAAGAAATACATTATCATAAAATGCTTTATGATTCTGCATTCTTGACACTTAGCTGAGGGTTTCAGGAATTACTTAATTACTTTTAAGTAAGTAATTTCTTAAAAATTGTAATTCCCCTTGAAACCTCATTTAAACTGATCAATGAAAAGTGTTTGACACTTGATTTTGAAATTAGCGTTCAGTGTTATTTTTGCTTGACTGTCTCTCTTCTGCTAATATGTTATTTTTTTTTTCATAGTTGCAGCTCTGGTGTTGTGCAAAGTAATAATAGCTCAGGTGCAGCAGTTGTATTGATCACATGCTAGTAAAGTTAAATATAGGAGATCTGTCTGTGTATTTAGTACCTTTTATGATACCACAATTGAAAGCAGTAGCTTGCAATGTATTTTGAACTTTCTGTGCAAGGTACCTGTCAGATATTTCCATAAGAGCTTTGAAATCCTCTGTCTGTCAGTATTTCAATGGTCACATATAATACAGAGAGGATGGAAGGGATCTTGTTTCGTGTTGTGAAAAGCAACCCAAACCACCACACTGACACTTAAAGTTGAAAAGTATGGTTTGTCTTTGCCTGAAGACCTGAGCAAGAAATTGTGACTAGTCTAAAAAGTAATTGTGACTCTCTCAAAAAACTTTATGGGGACAGAATTTCACTCACAGTGCTTGAGCTCCGATTTAGTAGTGACTGCACTGAAAGTCCTGTTGAATCTGAGAGGTGTTTATGGGATGAAGCTCTAAGCATTAAGCCTTCTTAACTGCTAAGCTCTACTACTTAGTTATATGTTGAGGTTTCTCCAGCTATAATGCGTTTATTAGGTTTGCCACCCATTTTTTTAGTTTTGAGTAGCCTAAAAATTTTCTTTTGAATAGTGTGAAATCAGTTGTCATTCTGAGTGAAATGCCATCCTGGTGAAGGAACTGCCAGCTCCAAGAGCTGTCCACCACCACAGCTTGGTTAGCAAGTGGGCTGTCTTCATTCACTTATTGAATGTTCCTTCTTTACTTAGTTGCTCTTTGCAGATGGCACAGACCATGATGGATTATTTCTTGTGTGTTTATACCAGAAGCTGTTAAATCATCTATGAAGAAAATAGCTGAGGGCAGATGTTGGAGGAACACCTTGGGTATGTATGTCTGTGTATTAGCAAGTTGGGTAGAGACCACGTAGTCTTGTGATCTGCAGCTGGCAGTCTTCTGGCAAAGGTGCTTCATGAAAAGTGTGTATTTGACCTTATTTTAAAAATATATTTCTGATGGATGGGAAGAAATCCTTCCTGAGGATTACTAGGGAGGATGAAGGCAGTGTTAATAAGGTATCATGGCTGAGAAAAGGGAAGATTTTCTGGTGAATGAAGATTCATTAGCTGAGGGAGATGATCGTCGAAGAAGACAGTTCCCTGTTTCAAAATGAAGATATCCTTACAAATAGTTCTGGATGAGTAATAGAGGCCTATTCAGTTGATAGTTCAATAATATTTTGTTGCAGGAGCTGTGTTTGAACTGTCAAATGATTCCATACTCTGGTGCCAAGTGCATTAATTCCTAAGAAAGGCTTATGTCAGAAAGACCTTCTGCTCCAAAGTCCAGCACATTAGTTGATTAAGGGATCAAGTGTACACTTGATACTCTTTTCAGATGAAAGTTACATGTGGCATGTTTTTGTCTTTGCTGTATTAGCAAAAGTTTAATGAGGTATAGCTACAGGTACAAAATATGAGGTAAGAAAATTCTTGACTGTTTCAAAAGAGCATGTCTGCTTTTTATCAGCAGACCTTTACAGAGGCAAGGAAAAGCAAGTGAGATGTTTCCAATGTAAAGCTGGCCCAATGTAGAGTCTTGTAATCTTCTTAAATTATGATTTTGGCAGCATGCAGTTATCAAAATTGTTGCATAATCTGTAAAAGCCCTGTGACCCTGGTGCAATTTAAATTCCATTGGCAAAAGCTTCTAGAAGCAGAAAGCCCTGATTCTGCATATGTGCAGCTGGCCTTTCTGACTTCTGTGTTTCTCCAACTAGTTCCCTCCAGGATCTAGTTCAGTGAAGGTTTTATAAATTTCCATAAAGAAGTCTGCACAGAACACAGAAGCTTTCTCTGATCCCTTTCCTCAAAGCAGGAAGGAGAAAAGGGGTGGTGTCCTCTGTTGTACCAGAACTTAAGATGCTAATTCAGTGGCAAAAATGCTTCATTTAAATGGCTCAAATTGAATTGCCATCATGTTTCCTCCCCCTTGTCAAGCTACTTCACATGCAACTCTACTTTCTCATGAAGTCCTGAGAAAAGCCAGCAACTTCAGTAATTAAGCTTCCTCTGGGCATCTTCCCATGCTCCTGTTAAATCTCACCTACTGGATTGGAAAAAAGAGCTCAAGATTCACTGATCCAGAGATATCAAGAATATTTATATGACTTGTAACCATGCTGGTTAGGAAATTCATATGGGACAGGAATATGTGGGCTGTTAGCCCTTGTGCCAGATTTATTGGTTTCACTTGACTGTGGAGCTAGGGATTTCATCCCACGAGCTAGACATTTTGGTGAACATGTTTCAAAAATGATTTTATAAAGCCAAAAAGTAAGTAATATCACTGAGGTTACAATTTGAGAGTTACCTGTATTTTCAGGCCTGTTCTTGGCCGGTTAGACTGTGCTTTCCTTCAGAGTACAAGCACACTGGACCTTTTCCACCTCTACTCTCTGTGGTCCTACCCAGCTATTAATTCCTCTTTTTTGAATAAAAAGCAACGTCCTCTGAACTGTGTATTATAGTGTCTGTGAAGTCTAGTGTTTGCAGTGAATTTAGGGCGCACTGAAGCTCAAATTCTTTCTGGCAACTGTAGAGAGTCATTACTTTGGGAGGTAGTGTAAAATGAAATGTAAACATCTGAAATTACCTGAATTTATGACTCTCATTGTTTGGGTTAAAAAAGAAAATTGCTTTCAGTGTCCTTAACTAGAAGCTTGAAAAGACAAGTTTTAGGTCATTGACAGGCCAGGTATTCTAAGGACAGAATTGCAATCTGTGAATTTCTGAATTTACTTTCTTAATGAATGTATTTTGTTCAAGAAGAGACCTTCAGAGAGTCATAAACTCTGGTTGATTTTTTAAGATAAAATTCTTGTGAAATTTCCAATCAGGTCAAGTGTTTCTATTGCAGGCTGGTTTTTTAGGGCAAAAAATATATGTATTATCTATAAGCCCCCAGCTTGTCAAGAGTGTCATAAATTGATCCTCCTCATGAGCAGAAGCTTCATAAGGACAGGGCTCTGCGGGCACACATTTGCTTAAGAGAATAATAAAGAATTTTCTGGGAAGAGCCCAGATTCTTTGGAGTCACTGTAGCTGGTTTTGTTCACAATTAAACTGATCTATAGATTAATCTATGTTGCTGGTTCTGTTCCCACTGAAGGAGAATCAGTTTCACATGGTATCAGAGATTATCTTAAAAGTAGCTTCTATTGCTCTCACTTCTGATGTTCCCTACTCTTATCAGGAGCTGAATGTGGACTGGGCATTTTTCCAGCCATTTGACTGCAGCAGGTTACTGTAGATTTCATTGCTGAATTAAAATGGACTCAATACCACAGGGACAGTTTCTGCAAGTGCTTATGCAATTGAGGAGATTAGCTAGCTGTACGTGTATGTGGTTTTGCAGAATATCAATCCTTAGACATTTGAATTACAGTTACTTCAAAACTGAGCCTGTGCCGTGTATCAAGAGGTAAGCAGTGCCTAGATATTCAAGCTGGACATCATTTTCCATGATAGCACCTGTGGAGTTTCATCCAATATGAAGATGTGAAAAATTGTGTCTTCTTAAACATTCTCTGTTCAGCAAACCCCCACTGTCTTAAGTAGTCATGAAAGCGTGGCATGAGTCTAAATGAAGTTGATTCAAATTTAAATAAAATCACCTCAATTAGGTGTGTCTGTGAGCTAATTTAATTAGTCCTGTAAAGTAGTTTTCCTGTATTTGAATACCCAGGGATTTGGATGTTTTTCAAATTGCTCATCATTTGTTGTTGTGTCATGTAGAGTGCTGATTTTAACACTGAGCTGTGAGAAGTGAAACCAAACTAAAAAGTCAGAAACTGAGGCAGGAACTGGACTGTTTCTCTGATAGGTCCCAGTTCCTGTGGACTTGAATATATTCAAGTCTGCACAGAATAGAAAATGGTCCCTGATTCATGAACTAAGACAAGAGAAAATCAACAGAGACAGACAAAAGGGGAAATAAGAGAGAACAGTGACACAAATACTATAATACTAGCAGTCAGCATTTTGCCTCATATTACAACCTGTTGCTGTTTCTTCTGGGGATATTGCAAAATGATGACTTGTAAGGAAGGCCTTACAGTAGAACAGTGAGTTAGCTTCATGGATATTTACATTGTGAAGAGCTTAAAGTCTTAAAGAAGTAACAGAAATGCTTGTTGGCAATTGACCTCCCACTGCAGTCTGATTACCAATTGATGTTTTAATAGTAAGATGTGATGACAGCCATGAAAAATTGTCAAAGCAAATCAGTCATATGTGATATGGTAGAGAAAAGTAAGGCAGGGTGGAGAGGAGTGATAGAAAGTAGCATGGGCAAAATATCCTCCTCAATTTGCAGTGTTTCCGTGAAGATCAGGACAAGGTTATGTCTGTTAAATTGAGGCAGGTGTCCAGGTTCTGAAGTAGCTGGGATCTCAGATATGATGAAGGAGGAATCAGTGTGATTTCAGCATATCACGGATATGTCTTCTAGAATGTAGGTATGAGTGACAGGCTGTACTGGATCTATGTGGCAAGGTTTTAGTAGTAGGTGGTCTACAGGGTTAGCCTCTGTGAGAATCTGCTAAAAGCTTTCTTCATGTTCAGTAGAGCCCTTGGCAGCTGTCTCCAAGACAGGCCAGTCGGCAATGGTGCTAGTGCCTCTCTGACAATATACTTAGAGAGGGTGGCAAAAATCAAGCTGTGTAATTGCAGCTGGAGAGAGGAGTGAGAAGAACAGCTCTGTGGACCCCAAGGTCAGGGAAGAAGGAAGGGGACAACGTGGTTCATGAACCAGAGCAGAGATTCCTCTGCAAACCGTGGTGAAGACCATGGTGAGGCAGACTGTCCCCTACTGCCCACTGAGGTTAATGGTGGAACAGATATCCACCTGCAGCCCCTGGAGGACCACATACAGGAGCAGATGGATGTCTAAACGAGGCTGAAAGCTTGTACTGGAGCAGGCTCGTGGCAGGACCTGTGGATTAATAGCAAGAGAGGAGCCCGTGCTGGAACAGGTTTGCAGGACTTGTGACCCTTTGTGGGACCCATACTGGAGCAAGTCTGTTCCTGAAGGATGGCAGCCCTTGGAAAAGACCCAGGTTAAGAGTAGTTAGTGAAGAGCTGTCTTCAGTGGAAGGGACCCCATGCTGGACCAGGGGAAGAATGTGAGAAGGAAGAAGGAGTGCTAGAGACAACGTGATAAACTGACCCCAATCCTCATTCGCCATCCCCCTGTGCCACTCTGGGGGAGGAGATTGAGAAATCAGGAGTGAAGTTGAGCTCAGGAAGAAGAGTAAGGTGAGGGAAAGGTGTTTTAAGATTTATTTTTTTTTTAATTTCTGATTATCCTACTATCTTACTACGATTTCATTGGTAATAAATTAATTTTCCTCAAGTCTGTTTTGCCCCAGGATGGTATTTACTGGATGATCTGGCTGTGTCCTTATCTCAACCCAAGAGCCTTTTGTTACATTTTCTCTCCACTGTCCAGCTGAAAAGGAGAATGGTAGAGCAGCTTTGGTGGGCACCTGGCATCCAGCCAGCATCAGCCCATCACACAGGCATCACTGCTGATGTCAGCACTGATAAAGAAAAAAGTTGTCAAGAAAGTTTTCTGAAGATGTTTAAGAGATTTCTTGATGTTTAGCTTGGGGTTCTTGTTAGATGTTTATGAGATGGTGTGAGAAGAGATGAGAATAAAAGTGAAGTGTCTGCAAGAAGGAGCCTGGACATATTGTCCGAATTTATGCTTGTGATGAGGTTACTTGGAACTCAAAGAAACAAAGATGACTGAGGTTTGGAAACAGGGCTAACGTTAAAGCTAGATTAGGTTGCTCAGGGTGCTCCATGGTAACTCCAAGAATGGAGGTTCCACCACTTCTCTACATCCTGTTCAGTGCAGAACCTTTCTTCTCATCAGGGATGCTTTCTTATTTCCAACCAGAATTTCCCATCCTGCAGCTTCTGGCCATTGTTCAGTGTATTGTTGTGTCTCCACCTCTAGTGGAGAACTGCAATCAGCCTTTGCTTCTCCAGGCTGAGCAAAGACAGGTCCCTTAGACTCTGCTCACATGCCATATTCTTCACCTCCCAAGTCATCTTAATTGATGTCTGCTGGACTATCTGAAGTTTGACCACATCTGCTGTGTATTGTGCTGCATAGAATAGAATCACCTCTTTCTTTGGCTTCTTGGGTATGTGCTTGCTTATGTAGGGCAGTATGTAATCAGTCTCTTTGCTGGAAGGATGCAGTGCTGCCTTACAATCAACTAGTTGTCTGTGGGGATCCACAGGTCCTTTTCTGCAGAACTGTAACCTTCCTAGCCCATCCATAGCCTGCAATGATATCTCCTGGCCCAAGTACAAGACAATGTGTTTGTCTTTGTTGGAACTTCTTGAGGCTAATTTCTACTGGAGAAATGGTAGTCCTGCCCTGCAGTTCCTTAGCTATTCTCCCCAAGTTTGGTGTCATACATGATCTTCCTGTGGGTGCTCATGTCCTCTCATCAGAGTCACTGATGAAATTTTAAAGCAGCAGTGGCCCCAGTACTGACCCACGAGGAGCATCAAGCATCACAGACTGTTGGTGGTTTTTGGACCACTGACCCCTGTTGCTTAGATTCAATGGTCCAGATAATATTTCTTCTGTCAGGCAGTCTTGCAGTCCGGTCCAATGCATATGTTTCAAATTTGGCTATCAGGATACTACAAGAGGCTGTTGGGAAAGCTTTACTGAAGTCAAGACAAATAAGATCCACTGGTGTTAAGGGGCAGAGAAAGAAAGGTGCTGAAAAACAGGACCTGAACCTCCACAGGAAGCTGGAAGCTTTGGGAAAGCAAAAGGAATAATTTTAGATTAGAGTAAGTGAGGTACTGGGGAAGGCTGACTCATAGAAACTATGAGAAGGAAGGACACCGAGATGATTACTATGGCTGGTGATGGTGTTTTAGACTCTTTGTTAATTTGTCTCCTAGATTTGACATCTAGCACTTGTTAAAAAAAAGCAGTATGCTCTTCTCCTGACTTATCTCAGTTGGCACTAGGAATTTTCTCAGTGCAGTTTTCTTTTAAATGGTGCTACTTCTCTAGCTATGTAATTGCTGCAGGCATCTGTGGAAAATGTCTTAGACCAAAGTTCTCTCAACAAACTTGATTTATTAAATGTGGCACTTCCAGAATAGTGCTGCAGATGAAAGAGCATGACCATTGCTGGCTAAGAAGGAGCTTAAAGTCAGAAGACTTTAAAATGATTAATCAAGTGTTATTGGCCTAGAGAGGATTCTTTGCTAAGCATTGAGACCTCTTAGAGTCTAGATCCAGCTTAGGCACATTTTCTGTATGTGCACTTCAGAGCTACAGTAGTTCCGTAGTTATCCCTGTTTCTGGCTGTTTAGTTGCCTCATGCCTTAATGTTCATTCTGCATAACTTTTTCCTTTGCTGTAAAGGATAAATTATTTTATGTAATCAGCAAAGAAATCCCAGCACTGCCAAATTGTGCTGCCCTTGGAATAGGAGTGTTTAAAGTGATGGGATAGTGGTTGCAGCAGATGGATGCCTCTCATGCATCTTACCCTCCAGCGTTTGATACACCTGCAGTGCTACTTACAATCCAGTATTTGACACTTGCTAGCTACTTGTAAAAAGTGTGGTGTTTACTGTATATTTTAGATTATGCTTTGTAATTCTGTCTTAGTAGGACACTAAGTGGAATACTGCGGTTATTCCTTCAAATAATTAATAATTGTATTTAATTTATACTCTAGTTTGTTCTAGTTTTCAGTGTTTGCTTTTCGTGCAGGTGATTATGTGGCTCAAAGAACTGACAATGATTTATTATTGAGACTTTTAGGTGGGTGGTTTATATCAGCATGCAGGATCAGAAAAGTCCAGTTTTCGTCTGTGAGGGGCTGTATAAAATAAAGTGTCAGCCTTACTCCCTTTCTAGAGAACAGGCACTAAATCCCAGGGCTGCAACCAAAGGTACAAATAAGGAGTCTGTAAAATATATATAAAATTTGATTTTGCATTTCCAGTGTAGTATTTAGGCACATAAGAAAACAGTGACATGCCTGCGTATTTTAAATCTGTTCTTGAGCTCCTCTCAGGCTGAAACTCAGACCTGAGCTTTCAGGGATTTTGTTCAAATTTGATTGTTACTATACTTTTTGAAACACATTTTCCTAATAAAAGTAATTTTCTTTCCTATGTAAAAATTCATTCAGGGATGGTATTTGTGGCACAATGTGAGCGATAATCTGCAGTTCAAATTATGTGGAATAGGAATCACATTTCTGCCTTTTTCAAAATTTTAATTTAAGTTGTCTGAACTGGTGCAAACAGGTTTGCATTCTAGCTTTTGTTACATCATTGTTATGCATTAGTCTAAAATGCAAATGTGTTGATATTTATTGTTTTGAAATCAGTGTGTTTTAGGGCAATGGCTTCCAAAACCCCAGTTGGATTCATTGGGCTGGGTAACATGGGAAATCCAATGGCAAAAAACCTGGTAAAACATGGATATCCAGTTATTACATATGATGTGTTCCCAGAAGCTTGCAAGGAATTTCAAGACTTGGGTGCTCAGGTATAGTAATTAACTTTCTTTATTCCAATAATAACTTTATGTATTGAATAGTTTTTGCATGCAATATTTTAAAAATAATCTGGTTTTTTCTTGGTTAAGATCTCTGTTGGAACTCAAACAGCTTAGTGAACACAAATCTGAATCTGGGAGGTTTTGCTTGGAGCAAAGTCCTGGTCCTACCCTAAGTCATTTTCCTGCTGTTAGCCAGAATTGCTGCCTAGGACTTCTCTAGCTGTTGGAGGGTTTTTTCCCCTTTTATGACATAGCCTGTTTTTTCACCTCCTCTTTCTCCTGCTTCCTCCTCCCCCAGGTCTAGATGGCCAGTGGGCTGCTTTTCATCTGCTTCCTACTTTGACCTTTTCAGGTTAGATGACCCTAGTTAAAAATTCCTGCTGGCATAGCTATAAGGGTTATAGGGACATATGAGCTTTCCTGCTGCTTCAAGGTGCAGTCCTCAGGGGCAGGGGAGAAATCTAATTATTTAAGTGCTTATTCTCTTAGAGGTGAGGAAGGTTATGGTGAGAGAAGAGGAAGGAATGAAAAGGAAAAAGGAGGGAAGGAAATTGATCACATTAAGGAGGTTTACCTTCCTGCCATGTACCCTGTAAAATCTTGGCCCTGTTCCAGTCAGGGCTATTGCTTCTGTTGATCTGTTAATACACGCAGAAGCCCATTCAGTCTCTCAGGTGGTTGGGACTGTATTTTCTAAGTGTCTGAAATGTATTCAAATGTTTTTGATGTACTTCAAAGCTACAGTAGTTTAGATAGTTGCGGCTGGATGGATAGGTGCATAAAAAACCTAAACAAAAGAGTATATTCAAATATGGAGAAACCAATGCAGAAATAATGCTCTGATATAACAGGGTAGAGGATGGGAGAAAATTTTCCAGAGGTGGCAAGGAAATGAGAGGTAGGTCTGGACAGAGGAATTGTATGACTTGAAAGTCTAAACTATTGGAGCTAATTGCAGCTGTTTAAAGTAATGAGGCAGCATCAAGTCTCCCAAAAGATAAAATGATAAAGTGCACCTGTTGATAATTAATTGCAGTTCTCCCAAATAATTGTAGAATCTTGGCCTTAAGTGGGAAAGTAAACTTTTCAGCTTGTTTTCCTAGCTACTGTTTTTATTCTGTTAAAGCAGCTGAGCCCCTCAGGCATGAATCAGACCTGTCCTGAGTAAGAGGCTGGGCAAATGGAAAGGAAGTCTGTTTTGAACAGTTAGTTTTATCTTTAGTTCATGTTCTGCAATGGGATTTCTTTACTGGGGCTGTCTGTTTGGGTAGCTTATTGCCATAGTAATAGAATCCCTGGCACCCACTGCAAGACTTAACGTGTGATAGTAAAGGTGAACAGTAATGCTTTAGAGAATAAAGACAGAACTATGTTTGAAGATTGTAAATCACTAAAAGAATACACGGGTAGGCTTAATTTCAAATAAAACACATTTAAAAAAATATATGAACAATACTTCCTCCTCTTGATCTGTAGGTGTAAATCCTACTTCAACATTTTTTTCCAAGACTTGGAAACTTGTGGGTCCAGGGGGCCTTGTAGAAACTACAGTAGCAAGAATATTGGGCTCCAAGGGCTGCTTTTCCTTTGGTCTGGCTGGTAGAGTAAAAGTAATAGGAGCATTACAGAGGTGGAAAGATTCCCCACAAGAGACAGTAAATGTTGTCAAATATCCATTGTTTAAAGGCAGATGAAGGATGAGGGATGTTTGATCAGAAGCCTTCGTATTCTGTGACTCCACTTTCTTTAGCCTCAGAAATAAAGAGCTGGGAGATGGTATAGATCAGGAGGCAGCTACCTGCCTGCTGAGAGTGAATAGTAAGGGGGAAACTGGCTGAGCAGGTGCATATGGAACCACTTGGGGTGAAGCATTGAGAAAGTTGCAAGGCTACAAATAAGGAAGGATACTGAACAGTGCTGTGAGCAAGTAAGCTGCCTCCACACTCTACTGTGTCTTTCTCCTGTCTCACTTACCACTTACTTACACAGCAGAGTACATATGTTTCACACAGTTACTTTGATTCAGTTCAGATTATCTTTGAATTGTATCCAAAGTCTTGAACTCTGAGAGTGTTACTGAAGTCATCTGATGCTAATGCAGTATAGAAACAGAGGTTTCTTAATGGTACTCAGTAAGAGTGGCACATCAGACAACCAAAATTATTAAATTACTTATTGTAAATATAAAGAAGACAATAAGGAAGTATTTTGGAACAAATAAAAGCATATTGAAGGGCATAGACCAGTGACCAGTAGGAAGAAAAGTCCCTTCTATCCAGTTGCAAACTGCAAAAGTTTGCTTGATATAGCAAGTATCAGAACACGTACAGAACTTGCTGGGCTGCTGCTCTGAATATATTGGTCTATGTTAGTACTCAGCAATTAGTATTTGGTATGTTTTTTAAAGTTACACACATATTCTTAATCATGTCAAATGCTTAATGTTTCTTAATAGCTTTCGAATAATCCAACTTCATTTCTGAGACAGGAAGTCCCAAATAAAAAAGTTCTGTATATTGCCTGTTGAACCAGATAGGTGGCTTTCCTCTGTGATTATTAATCAGACAGCACCAGAAAGCCAAGAATGCCAATTTCCACTTTAATTCTCACTTTTTTTGCTACTTCCTCTCTCCTCCAGTAATAATACACATTGGGACTGAACCGAACCAGATATACTCAGAACTAAAGGCAAAGGTGTCACTCCTGTATAAAGAGCTAGGCTCTCCAGTCTCCAGGGAAGCAAGTAATAAAATTAACTAATCAGCTATGGAAGCTTTTCTGCTTATAATTGGCTCATTTATTCCTCTTAACCTTTGTTCTTTGCACTAGAGTGTGTTTCCTTTTATAACCATGTTACACCAGATGGTTTGTGTAGTATTAACTTATTCTTTCCAAACAAAAACATACATTTCTAAGTCCCATCTATGCCAATTTCTTTTTTTTTTTGAGAGAGAGAGAGAGAGCTTTGCTCAGTGGATACAGGCTTCACTTCTTTTACTTACTTATCAGTAAGTAAAACAGAAATCAACACATTTATCATGCTGTATCCCAGAAATCCTTCAAGATATTGTTCAGCATTCCTTACAAAAGTGTCTATACCTTGCTTTCTTTGATGCTGAGACCTTATAAAAGCATTCTGTATAAAAAATAATACATTTATATGTGTTATTTTTATTATCAAAAATTATAACAAAATACGCCTAGCTTAAAATAGATAAGGAATGGTGAAACACTGAGGTCCACAAATTGTTGTTTTGTCTAAATTATGGAAAGGAACCAATATTTGAGGTACTGCTAAACTAGAATTTCTTTAACCCTAAAGCCATATCATATGGAAATTCTAATTTATTCACACTGACTAATAATTGCATACAATGTTTTTTTTAAGACATTTCTTGAAGTTTAAAACCACAAGGCATATAATATATCTAGCAGAAATGACCACTGTAATATTAAGGTTTCCCTGCATCATTCAGCAACCATAACTGTGTTAACTGATACAAGTGCTGTTAACAAACAAAATCTTCTTCCTGCTCATCTTGCTTCCTGGTTGAAACCAAATTCCTTTCAGTAAAACTATCTGGAATGAGTAAATTCAGATTTGATCCATGTGGGCTTAAAATAAAAGAAAAAGCTGTAGGTTTTGTACCCTACATCAATTTTTTTAAAGAAATTAAAACTGGTATTGAACAAAAATATTAGTGGCAAATGCCCTCTGGGTAAAACTCTGGGTTCTTTGAATTTATGGGGAAGGCTCCATACTTCAGCTGTCATTATTTCGCTTGCTGTGTATGCATCTTAAATATAGTGCTTCCCTCTGAGAATTAGCTGGGAAAGGTAAGATAGGTATGTCTGTTTTGAAACTTATTCAGACATTTTTGGTGAAGCATTCTTGAGCTGATAATTTTCTTTTTTGAAAATGTCAGCCATAATATTGTGAGAATCATCAGTCAGTCTACCTGTTTTTTTTTGAAGAGGAGGCTCAGAGGTGCATTACACCTTTTACTCTTTTTTCCTTGTTCTTCCTCTCTTGCAGTGCTGTATATAAGCTAAGGAAAAAAGTGAGATTTTTGTTATCCTTGGTGTTGTCCCTCCTTAGAAACACTGTAGAGTGATATTTTGTACAGATGCATGGTTTATGCAATGAATGGAAGGTTGATGAATGGGTTGATGGGATCCAAACGTTCCCATTGATGGATGTTCAGGAGGAAACTGTGACATGGCATCCTTTAATTTTATTTTTTATTATTATTTTTCAGTTGCTGGATCCAAATAATTCACATTTCCATTAGGAGGGCAGAGTTTGTTTTGAGTTCTGATTTTTGAATGAGCTTAGTTGTGACCAATGACCTGCAACTACTCAGGCTGATATGCAGTCTGATATACAAACTCAGAAAGCATGTCTGACATTCCTTTTTCATGAAATGTAAGCTTATATAATTATACTTTTTTTTTTTCCCTTTAAAAGGTAACAGATTCCCCAGCAGATGTAGCAGAAAGAGCAGACAGAATTATTACCATGTTGCCTTCTAGTCCCAATGCGATAGAAGCTTACACAGGAGCAAATGGAATTTTGAAGTAAGAATTTGCTGTAGTCTGGAAAATTCCCACTTCTACTCAAGGCTGTTACACAGTCTGTCAAATGATTGCAGTTACTGTAACTCTTGCTGTGCCTTCAGGGCACTTGACTTTATGTTCTCTGTTTTGTCACTATTGGTATTTCTAATTATGTGAGTTTTCTTAAGCTGTGCTTGATGTTGAATGGCTTTTGGCTAAAGTCTTAATTTTATTTTCAGTAGAATAATAATTTATGTGAATTTGAGACAGCATTACTACTACCTACATTCTCAGTTGCATTTTTCTTTTACCTTAATGTGATACACTACAGACAAGTGTAACTAAAATATATGCTGGCAACAAATATTTGCTCATGTACTTTTTTCTTTAACTTGCGATGCTATAACCAAAACATTCTGAAGACATGCCATTGTGTCTCATAATTCTAAAGTGCATTAATAGATTTCTACTCCTATTATGTGCTTATTACAAAAGAAAGTATCTGAAGGGTCTGTTTAATCTGAAACAATGTTTTTTAACTTTTACGGGAGGATTTCCACTGAGCCTAAAATCCATAGTTTGCAGAATTCTAACACTTCTGAGTTGTTGGACTTGACAAATTAGAAAATAAATAGTATTTAAAAGGAGCTTCTGGCCATGAGTGCTTCTAGAAGGGTAAGGCTAGTGAATACCTAGTGGATACATAGGATCTTACTGCTACGCAGGTTAATAATGTGAAGGAAGAAGCATACAGCAAACGAAAGAACAGTAGATCATCTAAAACTAGTGATAACCTTTTTAGTTATTGATTGTAGGCAATATTAAGATGCAGTGATTAGAAAATTAAATAGAGGAGAGGGATTTTCTGTTCTTCCAATACAGAAAATAATAGTTGCTTCCTTCCCTTGCTGTTTGTAGTTTAATTCCTCACAAAGCACGACTGAGCAGATCTAAGTATCCCTAGCTTAGACCCTTCAGGGAAGAAGGGTAATTGGATCAGTCCCACAAAGCTGGACAAGCAGATGTGGGAGAACTATATCCAGGATGGCAGTGCTTTGAAGACCAATTGGCAGTACTGACTTGTGTAATACAGCCAGTTAATCTTTTTATTAATTAGATGTGGAATATACAGTGGGAAACAGAGGATGTGGGAAACAAAGTCTTGTGCTGCTGCAGTTTCTCAGCCTCAGTATTTAAAAGAAGGAAATACAATTTGGCCATATTGGTTAATTGTCACTCTGGGTGACCTGGTCCTTGGTGACTGGTTTAACTTAGATAATTTTCTGATGCTTTTCAACCTTTATTGAAGAAAGGTTGCTGATAACTTACTCCTCTCAGTGTGTTACCAAGGAGTTTATGCCACTGCTTCTTGTTTTGAACATAAGGGGAGATGATGCAGTGCTGCATCTGCCACACTGGTTTTCATTTGCAAACTAACTGCAGCAGCTCATCCCTTCAGTGAAAAACTTCTGTGTATGTGGCACTATTTGAGTCTAGAGCTACAGTGAGGTCCACAACTGAATGTATGTATCGAGAGACCATTTTCAGCTATTTAGGTAATTCAGTTCAATGAAATTTGCTGTACTGCCAGCAGCATGCAAAGTGCATCAAGGCTCTTCATCTGTCATGTGTAGCTCTTAAATTACCTTTTTATGACTGAAAAATTGTGTTGTTTGATTTTATGGTGTTTGCTCATACAGTGGATATTAAATCACTGTGCAACTGAATGGAAAGAGGGACAAAGGTATAATAAATTTTTTATTGTTGAGGACATTAAAAGAACTAATAGCTTTTTTAGAAACATGTATATAACTTCTTGTGTTCTACAGTTTGGGTTCTAATTCTTCTGCCTAAGTTTCCTAGCTGCCAGTGGAAAAACTTGACATTTTTCTTCATGCTTTGTTTTAAATCTGCAGTAGGCTTTTGTGATGTTAGTTATGATCTTTATGTAGAATAATTTGTAGCAACGGTTAAAAAATAAATCAGGCTATTCCGATAATAACTTAAAATATTTTGTGTGTGTATAAATATATGTATATATGTGTGTGTTTTATATATGAAATTTTATCCTGTATCAACATTTAGTTCAGCTGTTTAGAATGCATCTGAGATGATCTATATATGATATATTGCTCAACCTTGCATGATGACAGGTTTTTTTAGTGTGCCCTTTTTGCGTATTTTTTAATAGTACTGTTTAGGTAGAACCTCTTTTTTTTGTGTTTGCTTTTTACTGTGTTTTGAGTAATTCAAAATTGTGCTGTATACCTTCCCAGGAAGCTATATACTGAGTGGATCTTGGTCACTAGAGTTTAAAACTTTGTGTTCATTAGCATACCAAAAAGTTTCTGTATTTATCATGCTGAGGAAGGACAGTGCCATGGTAATAGTTGCAAATGTCTTGTGCAGCAAATACTTAATAATTTTTTTTTAATTTTAGGAAAGTGAAGAAAGGCTCATTGTTAATAGATTCCAGTACTATAGACCCTGCAGTTTCAAAAGAATTAGCCAAAGCAGTTGAAAAAATGGGAGCTGTTTTCATGGATGCCCCAGTTTCTGGAGGTAAGTCTCCATTAAGTTTACCTCATAAGGGACATGTCTCGTTTGCCATCTCAGCCACCAATTTGTACCCTTGTTTGTACATACTAGTTTTCTTTTCTATACATATTCTCCTTGTTTTGTTCCATTATGTTACCAAAATGCATATTATTTTAGGAATTTAAATATAATTATAGCAATATGGGGTTTTGTTACACCTGAAGACACTGAGCCTTCACATGATATGGTACAGTGGTCCTTTTCATTTTACTTCTTTCAGGAAGTTATGTTTTTATGCAAGTGTAATCACATCTCATCAGTCTCCATCCATTTGTTTCTGTTAGGGAAAGACTGGTTACCATTAAGCAGTTACGTTATTTCATTAAAAAGGAGAGGGGGAAGGGAAAAAGAAGGGATTTCTTTGTCAAGAGAAAACCAAAGCCCTCCTCTGGTTTCTTACCGCTGAAGAACGTAGGTGATAATTACTAATTCTTGAAGCACAGGGAAGTCTTTCGTTTTGTTGTCAGAGTAGAGCAGAAGCATTAAATTAAGATTTTGAAAACAAAACTGTAGGAAACAGGTGCCAAGGTGCCCGCATTCTCCACCAGATGTAGCTGGATGAACTTCTTGAAGAGCGCAGAGCTCTGAGAGAAGTAGGTGTACAGCAGTGGTTGATCTCGGTCAGTACTGAGTAGGTGACATTACAGAATATAATGGGGAAGAAAAGATTTTTGCTTCCGAGTGAAAATATTAGTCTATGTTTTATAAAGTTAGATTGCTTGTCACCCTGGGAATAAAAAGCATGGAAAAAAATATGTTGTGGATGGATTATGTATCTATCTGGCCCTTTTATAAACACATCATGGCCTTCCATTTATCACTTGGGTGATTCTGACATGTTTTGTGTGGTTCTTTGGGTGAAACCAGCCATCCAGTTTCTTATCCAACGAGTGGTCCATCCATTGAATCCTTATTGTTCCAGTTTAGAGATCAGAATGTTGTGCAGGACAGTGTCAAATACTTTGTACAGATTCAGGTGGGTTTTGGGGCACTTTTTGTAAGTCCTGATTGCATTGTTGACCTTTGGACAGAACACTAAATGGAGGAGTATGCTCAGCTCTCTAAAAATTGGCAGGCATTATTCTGTTGCTGTGAAATGATTGCAATAGACTTGGCAGGAGTGTGAGGGAGGGTGTTTGTGGGATGCATTGAGGAGGAAGAGAAAGCAGCATGCCTGAACTGTCCTCTTTGGACTTGTTTACTAGCTCTTATTGGCAGGCAATTCTGCTTGCATTTTTAGGGTTTTGTTTATTTGGGTGTTGCCTGATGGACATTAATGCTGACCTGCACTGTGAACAAGTTATTTCACTTAGTAATATTTTGAAAATTGATTGGTCTATAAACCTGATGGAGAAATAGCGATCATTTTAATCCTGTCTTGACCCTGTAAAAGAAATATCTTAAGGCCTAGCATTAGTGCCAGATTTTTAGTGGTTTATTTGCAACTTTACCCCTGAAAGTTTGTTTCCCTTGACCATTTTCAGATGGGCCTGTGTGCCAATGTAGTAGTGCCATCTTCTTCATATGACTGGCTTACAGCATGTACTTGAAATTACAGTCAGGAGTCATTAAGTAGGCATTGATGCACGTTGAGTTACTATAGTATTATTTTGTATTAACTTACTTCAGAAAATACTTCCCATCCCAGTAGTTGCATGCAGATTGTGTTGCTAATACTGTCTAGACACAGCAATCGCTCTATCCTGGGATTAGGATCTCTTGCATGTCCACATGAGAAAGTTGTCTCTCAGTCCCAGTGCTGCCATTGTTTATTTAATTAAGGTAATTTTTTTTTGATCTAGTGGAGTAAATTTGTCTTTTCGTGGAGACTGAATTCTGCATCTCTGTATGTATCAAAGGCTTTTAAAGCACATTTTATCACAGAAGCATATTTAAAACTGACTTCTGTTGGCACTGAAGACACTACTGGTGGAGTAAGTGATCTATATTTAGCCTTTATGAATTGTGTCAAATTTGTCCTCCCCCTGTTTTCAGTGAAAGTATGATACAGATTTTCAGGCTGAAGCCCAGAGCAAATTTTACTAGCAGTTTAACTGATGTTGCTGCAACATTTATCTCTTTTTAATTCAGTGTACAAAACATGGATTGTCTAAAGTACAGTGGGTAAAATGTGGGATTTAAAAATTTCTGATGTGATACTTACTTCATTTTAAGTATGTGTAAAGATACTACTTTTTCAACTTCTTTTCCCTTCCATTGACTCTAGAAATTGTATCAGCTCCTCTTCTGCTCAAAATATGCTGTACTGCATTCTGCTGGAACTTCTCAAAAAGTTGTGACAACTTAATTTGTTTTTTCCAGTTTTGAAGTTACAAATAGCCTATTTTCATGTCTTTCACAAGTTTGAGTCTTTAGATCCAGTAACAAAACTTAAGTAGATCCTTCCTCTATCTGTCTATTTTAGCCAAGATAGTCATCAATAAAAAAGCCAGACTGCTGATTGTTAATAAGAGCTGTGATGTAGAGAATGGTATTCATGCTAAAATTGTAATAAACATTAGAATATAAGATTGTTTTGTAGGAGCTGCGGGCTGGAGATGATTAAAAAAAGTTGTTTTTTCTATTCCAGCTGTCATTTCAAACTGTTTGCTCCTACAGTACTACTGTCATAAGCTCCAGCTAACTGCTAAGTGATGGAAAGAATGTTAGTAGTAACACTGACAAGTTGAGACTTCAGCTCTCTGGTAACTGAGCAAAATATGAGTCCTGAAGAGTGAGTATACTCTCTATGGACATATCTGTACTTAACATGGAGCAAAGAAAAAGAATGTTTAGAAGTATTTTGAAGACCTTCTCTTTGATTTCCTCTCAAAGAGCAATATCTATCATGGTTCCATCCTTTTTAAAAAAAAAAAAAGAAAAAAGACCCCAACAACAGAGAGGTGAATGTGTTTCAATGGCATGATCAGACTGATAGCAGAGATGAAATAGGCCAGACAGGATAACTAACAGAGTAACTGGTGAGCATGTTTCTCTGACTTGAACACTGAAGGTTTAGTGAAATATGTTTTCCAAGGGAAGCAGAGGAAAGGGCCTTGCAGAAGAGTTAAGACTTTGTGCACAGTAACACTTGTAAAGATGGTTTGAAAGATGTTTTAAGATTAGACTAAATGGTAAAACTGAAGTTGTTCAAATGTTGCATCTCTTAGCTTGTAAATTCTATTGGAATAAGAAAGCATCATCAATATGTTTGCCAGAATAAAGTGGGTTAATAGACTGCTTTTCTGTTGGAGAGCCTTTGTAGAGCTGGATTTCCTAGGCTGCATCTGCTTTGTTTAACTTTATGAATTTTTTGAAAAATGCAGTCTTATGACTTTATGGCAGTGGAAGAGCTGGTTGGTTAATTCAATATCTCTTAATTTGAAAGACCTTGAAAATGTTACACATTGGCAAAATGTGTGACACTGGGGAGGTGGGAAGTATAGACTGTGCAGAAATCAAGATGTTGGCAGCAGGAGAGCTGGATTCTTATGGATGTCCTGACTTGGCAAGGATGTTTTTCTTCTTTATGTCTATGATGCTTTTTACTTTATTTTATGGAGAATGCAGCAGTTAGCAGAAAGCAAGGGAAGAATAAACAGATTTTTTTTAAAGCATTATCTAAAAATTTTCATTGAGGTGGATGTGTTTGTTCCTACAACAACTAAAAGGGTGAAATGGACAATTTTATTAAAATATAGTGTATATTTTGGCTACAAAACTGTATGTAGTCTGGCCAACAAGTGACCAGTGTGTAGGGAAACGTATCTGTCTCCATTTATTCAAAGGTGTAAAGATGAGTTATTGAAGCTGGCCAAATGGGATATAACCAGGAATAATAGGCTGGAAATTATTAAGGAAAGAAAAATGCATGCTGTGTCTACCAGGAAAAACTTCCTAACAACGTTCTTCATACACTGTGGATTAATTTTCCGAAGGAGGTGGTTGAAGCCAAATATCTCAGCATGCTTTAAACTGTACTGGGCAAAGTACTAGGAACTATTCTGTAGGGAAAAATCTTTAACTGGCAGGAGGATGCCTACATGATCTAATAGGTCTTTTCCATCTCTAATGTCTACAGTTCTGTTGTGTTCTCACACATGGTGTTCAAAAACAGTTAACGGAAAACTCTCCAGATGGAAGTTAAAAATCCCTGTGGCACTCTTTTTCAAAAAGAGTAAGGGATAACTGCAGAATTTGAGCCAACATTCCTTTTCTCAGTAAAACTGGTTCTAATATCCATGGCTGTATGTGAGTTGTTACCACATTCCTAATCGCTGCTCTATTTGTGGTTACTTTAATGCTAATATCTTGCTCATCCTGTCAAATCTTCTGAGATACACAGAGTAAGAAAAAGTAAGATGACATTTCAGCCTTTCATGAGTCCTAGGCAATAAAACTTAAGTTAATTTAATTTTTAAAATTTTGATTGCTTCTTCTAGTCAACTTGTAAAGTTAAGGAGTTGCAGGTGGTGTTTGGAAGTATCTCTGGAATGGGTTGGTGACTTTGAAGCTTTCTGCAAAGTTTATTTTGGTTTAAAATGTTCATAGGCTTCTTTTTCTCTCTTTTTGCTCTTAAGACTGAGCCACTTGTTAAAAGTGTGTATTTTTCACTCAGTCAGAAATCCTAGAATGACTTCTGTGCCTGGGGCAGCAGAAATGGTGAGCACCAGAGCTTAATAACCCCCTGACTTCTTCCAAGTCCTAATTCTGTGCTACGGTAGGAGGGGAGGGTCCCCATCTTGGCACCAAGCCCCACACCAGACTGGCTCTCCAGACCAGCAAGTGCAAACTGGAAAGCACAGGACAGAGGAGAACTGTGAGTACACTGTTCCTGCACAGCAGCCTTCAGTGTGAGGACAGTCCTCACCACCTACAAACCTTGGAGGTGCCACTGGAGAAAATGCAACTTATTCTGAATAGTAATGTAAAGCGGTTGTACTGCAATTCAGTGTTGCCTTAAATAGACTTTTTGACTCTATGGGTGCAATTCCTGTTGTTTAAAAAAAAAAAGAAAAAAAGTCCAGACAAACCTGAATTACTGAAGTGTATTATGCCACTTCAGACTTAGAATTATGTGGTGGTTTTTTGTCTCTTAATCAGTAAGGGAGATCTGCTAGACACAGACGAAAAACATCCTAAATACCTGAAACAAAGTCTTAGCACACATTTCTGTGAACTACTCTGTGTTGAAGAAGACTCCTTTGTAGGCAGATTAAATACCTAAAGAATTTTAAAGGAGTGGGGGAAAAAAGACAAAAAACCCAAACGGGGAAGCTTTGCAGGCAGGGACAACTTCCCTTGTTTTGTAGTGCAGACCTTTGGATGCAAAGTGTTTGATCCCCTAAATAATCCAGGATCAGGAGGAGTGAAAGATGATCCTTTGTTGACCCCCATCTATATGCTGCAAGTAGTTTGAGTTTCCTTTTTAAACCACCACCTTTGGTGGTGGTTTGGGCAAGGATGGGGCTATATGTGTGACCGTATTATCTGATGATCTGAAGCCATTCTAAATCAACGGTTCATTGCAGAAATTTCTTGTGTAGTGGAGGGCAACTTTATGTTTTGACAAGTCTCTTTAAGTTGTGCTAATAAAGAAAGACAATATTCTAGCAGAAATATCCCACCTATGCTTTATACAAACACCTGAAAGTTAACACCATGTTTATAGCTCTTACTGCAGTATTGCCCACTGTGATATCCTAAGTTTTTGTCCTTAGTAGGGCTGCTCCTGGTTAATCCACGGAGAGCACACTGATACATTGTGATTTCCTAATTCTTCCTCCTCTGAACACATCTTAAAAAATCCAGGTTTTATGTGATTAAATAAAAGCTATTGGCTCACCACTTCAGTGTGCTGAAATGCAGAGGACAGACACGCAGTTCCAGGGCTGAAGAAAGGTTTTTGAACTACGGTTCTCTTAATGCCATACAGTTTTTACCTGACGTAAATTTTTATTTATGAAAACTAAGTTACTTACTGCCCTGTATTTCACCTGCAAATTTAGTCCTTGAAACTTAGTTACCATTTTCATTCCTGCAGTTTCACTGGGACAGTGTGTGGAATTTCTGTGACCTTAGACAGCTTTAACCTCTATCTCTTCAAAAGAGGAATTAAAGGGTGGCTTGACAGGAACAGAGTGATGCATAGAAATGTTACCCTTATGCTGACCCTTCAGTTTCTGTTCCTGGTTCTGTAAGCAGTTGTATTTTAATTATTCTGTATTGTTGAAGAATGCTAAATTTGTTTGCAGTAAAATGAGGGGGAGAAGGGAGTGTGAAACACTGTGTAACACTTTGTTAAAACCTTTACATATTTCAAATAAAACCACATCATGATTTGATAGCATCACTTTATGTTGTTTAGCTGTTGGTAGTGTGTCTTTTTAATGTGTAGTTTAGATCATTGGCAACAATACTAATTTGTCATGTAATTATTATCCGTTTGCTGTATTTCATGAGTTGCAAACTGTGTAAGAACCTAGTTACTGAATAGTTTAATCACATGCAGTCAGAAACAATATATTTTTTGGGTCATTTTGTATTCAGTCTACATTTTTTTTGCCCTCTGAGGCTGTATGGTATGGCTTTTAGCTTATCTACCAATGGGAGTACGGAGAAAGTCACACTGACTTTTAGCTCTGAGATGTGTACCACTTGTCTTTCATTTGCATTAGATTTTCTTGGTTGTGCTTAAAATCATGACTTTTCAGAAATCAATGTAAAAGTAACTTGTAGATAACCTGTAGGTATATCACAGGATGGTGAGGGTGGAAGGGACCTTAATGACGATACATAGTTAGCTCTTCAAACATGGTTGATTTCTGAAGTCAAACATTTTTCCAACTAAGCTTTTCCCCAGAATTGCTACAATTGCTAGTGGATTGAAAGCAGTTACATTGGGAGCAGCTAGATGTTTTTGTCTTGAATGAAACATTTTATGCTGAGTATGCTGGAAGAATAGAGATTTTTTTTTCTCTTTTAAAAGTTGGAGAGCAGTTGAAGAAAGGATTTTATTTTTTTAAAAAATTTATTTTTATTTTTTATTTCCCCTCCCACCCCCACTGGTATTATCAGCATGTGAACCTGTGATAATAGAGCTCTAGTTAGAATAAATGAGGATTGTATATACCTTCCCTGTTTCTGCAGATACTCATCTTAGAATTTATATTAGTGGGGAGATAGGGGTGAAGCTGATGCAGTGGAAAGGTTTTGTAGCAGGAGTGCTAAATGAGAAGCTGATGTGAATTTGGCAAGAAGCAGCATTTCCTGAGATGGAGCATCCTTTTAGCAGCCTTGGCCTGAATCTTGGCTGCCTCTGAGGGCTCCCATCCTGCCTGAGATGGAAGTTCCTGCAGAGAGCATTACAGAGGCATCATATCTTACTGCCTCAATGTATCATGCTAAGGCATGGAGCTTGGCTGCTGTGGAACAGTACAATAAATGCCTCCCAGGGCCAAAATGAACATATAAATTATCACCTAAATGCATCATTCCTGTGCTAAACCAAACTGGACTATAGGAAGGCATTTCTGAGAGCAGTACAGTGACCAGTTCATGTGATAAAGAAGACAGTGATTAATCTGTTACTGCTTGGTCACTGGAACTTTTTTCCCCACTATATTAGTATGCTTAGCAATTTTTTACACTAAATGTGACTATGTGCATTTACTTAGTATGTTGTTTTCCTTCGTAGACAATTATACCAATCTTGAATGGAGCTTTTTTTTCGTAACTGGGTTAAAGTGTTCTTAGCTGATTGAAACAGTAGGCAGCAAAGCTTGTTAAGGAGTTTTTATTTTACAAGCCCTCAAGAGTTCAGAATATGGCTTGCTTATTACTTTAAAAAGTCCAAACTTCCCTTATAGACTGTCTCCATTTCAGAGCCAGCATCAAATTCTATGCTATACTTGTCTAAAAATCCAAACATGCACTCTTGGCCATTACTGTTTACTGAATCAGAACCCTACTGTTTCCACTTGCACTGTATCTAATTTATTGTAAGTGACCACAAAACCTAAAATTATTTATATGTTGGCATCTAACAGCTGTACTATAGTTAAGGATCTGTTGGCATTTCCATTATAAACCTTCTCTTTGAGAGGTTTATAACTTGGCGGTTTTAGTTTTGCTTCAGGCTCAAAAGTGCCATTTTCATCCAAGCACAAATTCTTCTACAGAATTTAATTTAAATCAGTTTGGCCATTATTTATTTTAGAGTGTGTATGTTGGGGACTGGAAGGGAACACACTATTTAATTTTGGTTTCAGAAGCTTTTTGGTCAGACTATATAATGAAAGAAAAATGGTGCTTTTTATTTTATTTTGCAGGTACTTAACCCTTCCTTGAGTGTGTAAAAGTTACTAAAACTATGCTTTTTCTGCTTGCTCCCAATGCTCACATGTCACACATTCATTCCCTCCCACCTGTCTTGCCTGCCCCTACCCAATGACATGCTTTAAGGAAGCATCCCCCATCTTCTGGCAGTGAAAGGTTTTTTGGGAGTGGATGTAATAACATACAGTGGATGCTCTGTTGAGAGGCCTGAAGCCAACCAGTCCAACCGAGGAACAGATGGAGCTTAATTGGAAAAAGACAGGCCGAGTGCAGTTGTCAGTCAAATGTAACCCTATGTGGTTAAAAGTGGCATTTCCTATGGCTCTGCCATTTCTTGTGGGATGTGTGTAAATTACTGCTTGGGTGCAGTAATCCTTGGAGTCTAAAAGTGGCGTGAGTTGTCATTTTCCCTTGCCCCCTGAATACTGAACCACAGAGGAATTCCAACCCTTTTTTACTCATAAATCCTTGCCATAGTACTGCATTATTATGCTAATCAAGTTCTTACCATACAAATAATACAAATCTATAATATAGTTTCAGTACTAATCATAGTAACACAGTACCACTGTTCTTTTACATCATGGTTAAGAATACAAAGAAGGGAAGTTGTGAACAGAGAGGTAGAGTCTTTTATTAGACCAAATAACATAGCTGAAAATGGAAAGCAAGTTTCTGAGTCAGTTCTTTCAGCACATTACGCAAGAAGCACTGGAGTACAATAGCTTTTTTTTTTTTTTTTTTTTTTTTTTTTGTGGGGAGAGGATATGAGGTTTGGCAGCTTCTGGTGTACTCATCATTTTGGGGTCGTCTTTTTCCAGGTATTTCATGCAGATTACTGATTGGAAAAAGAAGTAATAAAACTGTTTTGTTGCATTCTGTCTTCTGTTTTATTAACAAGAGAGAGAAGGGAAGTACAAGGACAATTAGTGATGGTGGCAGATACCAACAGCTCATTGAACCATAGTGCATTAGATCCCATTGAAGCATTTGAAAGTCTTCTCCATCTTGCTTTACCCCCACAATTCCAGAGGTTAATGGGTTCATAGATCAAACATTCCAAATCTTGTAAGTTGTAGAGACAACTAATTTTTAAATTTTCTTAGTGTGTTTTTAGCTTGTTGGCATTAACATTTAAAAGCTCTGAAGGCTAAAATTTCAGTATATATTGAAACTTGCTATTTTCGGCTCTGGACTCTAGAAACAGAAGTTTGCAGAAACAGCAAATGTCACAAGACAGATGATTAGTTCACACTATCAAAACTGCGGTTTAGTTGTTATATATAAAAGCTTTAGATATATGTTTTAGTAACATATATCACTGGTACCCCTTTATTGCTAAGGATTAAGAAATTTAAACTATATGCTGCCATGGAAAAGAACATCACTAGAAAGAAGTACCTTAATAGAGCACATCTGTAAACCTCTAATTTTGTGTACAGCAATAAAGCACCAACATAAGTCCAGCTATTTCAGTGGGAATTTAGTGCCAGTTGAAGAGGTGTGTCCTCAGTGTCTGAAGTGTCTGTGGGGTGATCTGTCTGTCTTACTCTCCTCAGTTACTGTCTTTGAAACTAGGGTTTCAAATCAGTGTGTAGAGCTGACATCCTGGGTGTGATTTGGCTGGGCTTTCCGTGCAGCTGTAACCTAATGGTTCTAATTACTTGGAAATATCCCCTTACCCAAGTGAAGCATAGACGATTTATTATTTGTTATCACCTATGTTAAAGGATTTTTTTTTTTTGCTATTTGTAGTAACAACAGGAAGCTTAAGAGCAGTCTTGTTGGCGGCAGTGATCACGAAATTGTGGAATTCAGGATCCTTAGGAAACAAGGAGGGTGTAAAGCAAGCTCACTACCCTGGACTTCAGGAGAGCAAACTTCGACCTCTTCAAAGATCTGTTTGGTAGGATGCCATGGGATAAAGCCCTGGAGGGGACAGGAGCCCAGGAAAGATGATCAGTATTCAAGGATCACCTCCTCCAAGCCCAGGAGCTCCAATCCCAATAAAAAAACAGGCAGATGAGAATGCCAGGAGTCTGGCATAGATGAACAAGGAGCTCCTGGACACACTTAGATGTAAAATGAAAGTCTACAGAGAGTGGAAGCAAGGACTGGCAGCCTTGGAGGAGTGCAGAGTAGTTGTCTGAGCAGACAGAGATCAGATTAGGAAAGCTGAAGGCCAGATAGAATTAAATCTGGCTGGAGATATCAAGCATAAGAAGAAAAGCTTCTACAGGTGCATCAGTGATAAAAGGAAGACTAGGGAAAATGCAGGCCCTCTCCAGAAGGAAACAGGAGACCTGGTCACATGGCATGTGGAGAAGGCTGAGGTACTCAGTGCCTTTCACTTCAGTCTTCACTGGAAAGGGCTCTGGTCACACTACTCAAGCTGCAGAAGGCAAAGACAGGGACTGGGATAAGGAAGATCATCTGCCCACTGTAGGCAAAGAGCAGCTTCAAGACCATCTGAAGAACCTGAAAGTGCACAAATCCATGGGACCTGATGAGATTCATTTGCTGACTGAACTGGTGGATGATGTTGCAAAACCGATTTCCATATTTGAGCAATCCCATGCAGAAAAGCAGGCAGGGCAGGGAATGGAATGAGAACAGTCCTGAAGAAAAGAACTTGAGGGCTGGTTAGTAAGAAGCTCAAAATGAGTCAGCAGCGTGCACTTGCAGCCCAGAAAGCCAACTGCAACCTGGGCTGCATCAAAAGGAACGTGATTCTCCCCCTACACTCTCTTCTTGTGAGCCCTCATCTGGAGTACTGTGTCCAGTTCTAGAGCCCCCAACACAAGAAGGATAGGGAGCTGTTGGAATAAGTACAGAGGTGATCAGAGGGCTGGAGCACTTTCTATGAAGACAGGCTGAGAGAGATGGGATTGTTCAGCCTGGAGAAAAGAAGGCTCTGGGGAGATCTTATAGTGGCCTTTCAGTACCTGAAGGGGCCTACAGGAAAGCTGGAGAGGGACTTTTTATAAGGCCATATTGTGATAGGACAAGGGGCAATGGCTTTAAACTGTAAAAGCATAGAATAACTTCTGCCTGTTCTAAAATATAAGAGATTATAAGAGAATAGCTGATGTTGTTATAGCACAGTAAAGTCATATAACTCTACATGAATTAATGTATTAATTATTAATGGTTAATATTTGAATTTTTTCTCCTTCCTCTTCACATTGCCTCCATGTACAGCTGTCAGCAGCAATTTCTCAGTATGAGCTTCTTAACAGAGATGTTGCAGAATTAGTTTTATGGACTTTTTTCTTGCTTTCCCTAGTTGTGCAGTGTGTTTTACTTTTCATGCAGAAAAGTAAATAGGGATTTAATTGCAGTTCTTCGCTCAATGCCAATTAAGATACTTGGCATACAGTTGTCATAAAGGTTTCTTTTCTCTGCCTTGCAATGACCTTAACTTGACCTAAAATGACTATTTTCTGTGGGGATTGCAATGGCTCAGGCTCTGAAAGATTCTTATCTGTCACTTGGTGGTTGCTTCATGTCTGTGTGTGATTTACATGACACCACAGTGTCTGTACTATCAGTTCCTAACAAAGACAGAAAAACTAGTTCCAGATATGTTAATACAATTTGCATTAAACTGCTTCCATATATACAGTGGAGCAGCAGACATTGCGTTATTCTTTTTTAATAATATGCTGGAAACGTAGTAGGTCTAAGATAACTGTTTCATTACAAATCCATTCAAAATACTAATCATAATTCATATTCCCTCATTCTTTCCACATTTAGGGGTCTTACCTGGGTTTAGAATAGCCAGCCCGTCTCAAACACTATCCGCATTTTTAAAGGCATAAGAAGTCTTGGCAGACACTGGAACAATTAATTGGCTTTTTCAGCCAAGTCAGGTTAGGAAAGTATTTTGCAAGGAGGGGGCCTGGTGGGAGGAGAGTACAACCTCCTGGTTTCAAATTTGAGTTCTGTTAACCCTTTAGGAATGGCAGTCTGACTTCTTGCTAAGTATAGTTCTTCATCTCTGACATATGTGAAGTTTATTTCTTAAGTGAAAATATTCTAAATTAATAATATCCAGGACAAATATGCTTTATTAAGCATATTTATTATGCCTAAGGTGAGGTGGAAAGTGCTGAACCTAAGTCATGATGGATTTAAAAATATCTGAGGTGAAATAAGCATTAGAATTCATGTGAAGAACTCTAACTTCCTCCTAATATAAACTTTAGAACAGCAGAAGGAAGATGGCATCTGAGGCACAGGACGATTCCTATTAGAATAAAATATTTCAGTATTGAGCTTGCTGACTCCATTCCACACCTTGGCTTAATCACAGATGCTTAGTTGATATTTAATTGCCACCTCCATAGGATTGCTTATTTTATTTCTAAAACCAGAACAAGTACTAAACACCAAATTTTAATTGCATGTGTGTCCTTCCATTCCTCAAATGTTTTGTTTGAAGTATTGGTAATATTGTGCAGTCTGCTTTTTCACAATTCTATGTACCTTTTGGTGCTAATGAATCAATTTATTACAAAGAATTTTCAGTGCTTCTTTTTAACAGTTGGGTGCTCTTGTTCAGAAGACTTTTTGTTTGTTTGTTTCAGTTGTCCTTTATGGAGTAAACTACTAGTAGTTTAGACTGGAAACTGTAAAGTTAAACTTTTTGGAATGGTTACTGCTCCGAGTGGGAATATAAACCATATTGAACAAAATTTATTTAGCCTATTAAAAAGTCAGCCTAAAACTACATTTAATTAGTTTACACTATTACATCACTTCTAGTGGGGAGTGGAACTTATGCAGAGTAAAAGGAGCTCTATCAGGTGAGGCTGACTGTGGCCCATATGTGGCTTTAAGATAATGATGAGTTTAAATTTCCTCTTAGAGCTAAGTGAGAATAAAACTGGAGGCAATAAATAGTCTTGGCCAAAGCCATTAAATGAAAAAGCTGGGAATTCTCCAGCTCTTGACTTAAATTGTTTGTTTATCAGCTGGCGCCTAGTCTGGAGTCAAGAGCTGGAGATTTCTATCTGTGACAGAACTTTGAAACTCTTGCAGGACACTTTCATTTTAACTTAAGGTAACTTGAGTTTATAGCTTTGGCTTTAAAGATTACTAATGATTTACTCATTTCCTTACCATTTAACCAGAGAGGACTTTTTCCCAGGAAGGGATCTGTGTTTATTTAGGGCCTTTGTCTGCGGAGGGATTAAAAGGCAGCCCACCAGCATTGTGAACTTGATGGTAATAAAAGGTCACCAACACACACCATAAAAACGTTCTTACTATGGAATTAATTATACAGTGTAATTTTACAAAGCTTTTCAGTAACCCTCCTTTCAGACTTCTGCTGTATTTGAATTTTCCTCAGGTGAATGAAAATTCATTTTTTGGCATTAATTGTGTGAATTAGACTCTGTGTATGTGTACAACTGTTTACAGTATAATATACTCATCGGCAAGTTCAACTGAACACAATTCCAGCTGATGCTCGATCTGGACTTACGAACTTTAAAACTGCACACTTGGAGCAACAGAATGAAAAAAAGACTTGTTAGCTAAGAAATGAAATTAATTTAGCATTGTTGCCATGTTTGGTATTTTTACAGAATGTTGAATATTTCCAAGGCATTTAGCCCTGGTCAAACAAAATCCTGTCATTTTTTCCAAGCCACCAGGTGGCATTGCAGCCCAGACTGCTCAAAATAGGCAGTTGATAATTTATAAAAAGATTTGTACAGAAGGCATTTCTCCTCTCCACCCAATTAATTTTCTCTAAGTTTTAGAGCTTAATTTAGAATATATGATAATGATGATTAATATTCAAACAAAAGATGAAAAAGTACAGTTAAGAAGTTGGGGTTTTTTTCTTCCTCTTTTGCCTTAAAAACATGTCCTTAATCTTTTTCCGATTACCACTTAATTATACTCTCCAAACTGGTTTATAAATGGACAAAAGAAAGCACATGCTATTGAAAAATAGCTTGAAAATCGTATTTCACCAGTTAACTAAATTATTAAAGAGCAAGTAATATTTGTCATGTAGCCTGTTTGACAAATTTAATACAGTAATAGTTTGATGAATTTAATACAATAATGGAGTTAAACACAGAATAAATCTCTAATTTGAGAAAGGGGAGATTTTTTCCCTCAGTTTTGTATTATCTGAATGTGTACTTTTATTCTTTTCCCTGAAGTGGATAATTTAAAGTACTACTGAAGGGATTTATCTGCAGCTTTCCTAAGTGCCAGTCCTCTTGTCCCTCTTTTTCTTAGGGCATTTAATGGGCATAACCTGTTTTAAGAAATATATTGGTTTTCAAAGTAAGTGTGTCCGACCTCCTACCTTGTGGAAGTCCTAGCATACATGTTTTGCTGTAGTCTGAGTATCTGAGCTGCAGCATAACTGAAATGCTAAAAACTCAAGATACTAAGGAAATAAGAAAAAAAAAGCGCGATAATTTAGGTAATGCTTTCAGCAAATCATAGTTAAAAATTGATTTCTTCACTTAGAAAAGTAGCAATAGAATAGGTATTTGAGGCTTTTAACCCTAGGTATTAAACTTTTAAACTTGATACAACAGTCTGCCTTTAAGCTTTGTTGTATACTGATATTGCTACTTACTTAACATCAAAAAGCTGTGGTAGTTTGCCTTTATAGATTGCGCCTGTGTTCTGGAATTGCCTCCTGCTGTCCTTGAACTGTTTCTTAGTTTAACGTGTTAGATTTTCTCATCAAAGCGTTTAAGCACAACGTTTAGTTAACACTTGTTCTATCAAATCTGGTACAGTAGACTGGTTTGGAATAAAACTGTTCTTTTCATTATCAGACACGATGGCTTGATAGGCCTCTTTCCCAGCACATCACAGGGTTTTTTGTGTAATGATATGCACATGCAGATTTTACATTGCATGTAATCTTCGTGTTTGCCCAGTTTGCAGTCATTGCTCTAGGACTAGAGTAAATGACTGTTTTTTGCCAGGATTCCAAAAGTAAACTGGCCTCATTAAAAATAATGGTTGCAGAGAAAAGAATCTCTGTAAGTTGGAGCCCTTTGCTCGTAGACCTGTTTAACCATACCACAGTTTTGGTTCCCTGTCTGCTGGTTCAGTTCAGTGTGACACCAGTGCTGGTGAGAGCTACTGTGGGGTTCTCAGCAAAAACGTCTGGATAAAGGAAAAAAATAGATTAATAGTATTCATTTAAGATCTGATGCATTGCTTGAGATAGCTAGATAAAAATTGGGGAGTCGGGGAAGAAAGGAGGAGAACAAAGTAGTAAAGTGTTATTTAATGACTTCAGAACACAGAATTCTCTTTGACTTTGCGTTTCATGTAATATGTATAAGTATACATACTGTGTCAAAACAATGTCATGTTGTGTATTGTTTTATACTTTTTTCAGTGGTTTGAGAAATACATGTTAAAAAATAGAAAATTTAGTAGTGAAGTGTATAGTGGGAATGTTTAATTACTCTAATCGGTTACAGGTACAGCCATTTTAGACTATCTGGATTTTATAGTATTTGTATAGTTACCACTTTAAACTTTACAGGAGTTATTTCCTACATGGACACTTCTGATTTTTTTTGGTTTCTTCTGTTTGTAAAGGCTTTTGGCTTGTGTCAGTAAAAATGGAAATGCTTAAATATGCAGCATGTGGTCTGTAATAAATGTGAAAAGTGTTTGGCTACGTTATTGTCAAAAGTTGTTGTTTTTTTTTAAAAGAGGCATCTACACATACATAGAGGATGTGGCTATGCATATGATTTTTTGTATTTTTTGTAGTTGATTTTCCTAGTAATACTTTGTTTTAACACGACATGAAATTTCAAAAAGTACAGACAGGTGTTTTGTTACGGGGAAAAAAGTGATCTCTGCATATTCCCAAGGACTCTCAAATTTGTAGCAGATGTACTGAAATCCCACAACTAAAATAAAACAAAATTCAATTTAAAAAAATAATATTTAAACAACACACTAGTTAGTGGCAAAGTAAAGGTACCACACGAATGGTAAAGACAAAACTCCTAACTTCTAGTTTATACTCTGTGGAAGTAAATGTAGAGTAAGAAATCAAAGCTGCTTCTGTAAAAAACACCCTCACGCTTTTCAAACAGATGCTCAGGACCACTGGTTTCACCGTCTTCTGGGATTAAGGAATTATCATTTCGTGAACTGGGTGTTCATAAACTTACTGTTAAGTAAAGAGATTATAAAATAACACCTCAGAAGCCCTGGGCAGCTACAGAATGGAAATCTGCAGAATCTGCTTTAGAAGCAGGATTCACAGCTGGCATATTTTGGATAATGGAGCAGGGCTGAGACCAGTTCAGGACAGCATCTTCAGGAGGTATAGTATCTGTTCAAACCTCAGTCCCGTTACTCATTTTGAAGGTCTTTCTTGCATAGTTATACTTTCCTGTAGCTTTACTCAGGGCTGTGCAATAAAGCGTGGTGAGGTGTCTGTTAAGAAATGCTATTCCCTGTGAAGCAAGTGGTTGGAGTGATGAACAGTGAGGGCAGTACGGCTATCGGAGTGAACACTACTCAAGGGCAAGTGAAATACAAAATCCTAATTCTTTCATGATCTTGTGACCTGCTTCTCTTAACAAGAAAGAGAGAAGAGAAGGTGTCAGAGAAAATCTTTTATGTGTGTCTTGTCTGCTTTAGATTATTACTTTATTGAAAAAACAAAACAAAAAAAATACCTGTTAGAACAACAGGCAACAGATTTGCTCTCTTGGAGTAGTAATATGCCTCCTGGAAAAGCATGTTTTTCTGTCCTTTACTGGTCAATACTGTTGAATTTTTTTGTTTCCTAAAAGATAAAACCTTTTCAATAAGGTGACCACCAGTAAGCTGAGAAAAGTGGGTCTTGAAATTTTAAGTATGTCATTGTTTGCTCCTAATTTGACTGTTTTTAATTACTTCAGAAATAGTATTTCAAGTAAGTAACAGCATACATAAGCTGTTTAAAGTTCTCACCTATGTACTATTTACTTTTAAAGTGCTAGTAGATACGACATGTTAAATAACATGTGTGTGTACATTAATATCCATGCTCTTTAATCTTACAGTGCCCTAGCTTACATTCAGAAATGACCCAATAAAATGAACAACAAAAAGTGTAAAATTTCCTTACAACAACAAAAAACTAAAATAACCATTTTATAATGCCAATGAGGTAGCAGACTGTGTGCATTATTGGGTAATAAGATATTCTCTGATGTGTTTACTGCATTCAGCCTTCCACACAAATATGTATTGAAGCCATAAAATGACAGTAATTGTAGTACTGTACTCCTTACCTTCTTGATGGATTATTCCTGTTGCATTAATGCTTGTCTAGTGAAACAATTCTTGTTGGTACTATAAAAATTTTATAGAAAGAAGAACAGATAGATTTTCAGTTTGTTAGCAACTTAATTAATTATTTTGTGAACTCAAATTCTTTTGTGTCTCTAAAGTCATCTAATGGTTAAAAGTTGCAACACTGCAGTGCCTCACAAGACTGTGATAACTTTGAAATTATTTATATGAAGCAGCATATTTATTATATCTGTAAGATATAGTACTATAGGGAACTCAGACTAATAGGATTAGACAATGGAAAAAATAATTGTTACAACATTTTTGCAAATGTCAGTTCCACACAGTATGTTGAATGTAGGTGGTTGTGTTCAAAACACTTTGCCTGCCTCAGTAGTGTCAGTTTTTAAAAGTTTTAGATAAAAATCAATTATTTTTTACTTTTAAAAGAGGGGTTTTACCCATATTGCTAACCTATACAAAACTTGTTCTAGTTCTGATGGTTTTAAAGAAAAATTAGCCAGCATAGTACAAATTGTATCTGTTACATTAGATGAAACTATGCTTTGAATTAGATTTTATTATGTAATACTTGACAATCTTCCTTACATTGTTCAAGGCTGACTGAGCTTTGGTTTTCTTTGGAGTGACACATTTGTGTCCTTTCTTATGAAAATAACTTCTGTCCTTTAAAGAAAAATAGAGTTAACAGTAGGAGTATCAAACAATAGAAGTAATCAGTACATTATCCAGGGCATGCATGAGAAGCAACTAGAAGATAGCAACAGAGAGCTGTATATATTGAATTACGGTGAACTACTGAACAATGTGGTTTTTTTCTACTGACAGGCCAATTTGAGTGACTGAGGGCATGGATGTGAAGGAAAGTGAGGATGGAAAGGTATGTGCTTCCCAGTAAAAACTGGCAGGCAAGTAAGGTGTTGGAAACTGTTTCATAGGAAGAATATTCTCTAAAGGCAGGAAATCAAATGGCAAGGAAAAGTAAGACTACCCTAGAAGTCTTAGCTTAGCCTAAAATTTTCTCATAAAATTTCTTGGAGAACAGAGGGTGCTTGACTTTGGGGGGAGGATTTTTTTTTTAAGTCAGAGCAGCATGCAGAAGTTGCTGCTTTGCATCACTGGTAATTTTTTTCATGTAGTCTCTGAAGCATGCAGCTGTCCTAAGCAAGTGGACTCTTAAGAATGTCAAAGTACAAAATGTTTTAATGAGTATTGGGAGGAGATGGTGACACTGCTGAACTGTGGACTGCCCAAGAAAAAGCTGAAGTGTCATCCATGTAGGTAAGACAGATCCAGAATAACAAAGTAGAAGCAGGAAGGGACCACAGGGAAGGGAGGAGACTGTATCTATATGGGTGCTGGCCTGGAACATTCTGTCCTGTTGAACTAAGAAGCACCAAAGATTTATGTCTCTCTCCAAAATGAAGAATGAGGAGCTTTTATGTTTTTCTTTTGTGGGAGGAGTTTGTCTGAATGAGAACATTATACTTTAAAGGAATAGCTTCATTAAATAATAGCTTGCTATTAGCTAATTAATAGCTAATAGAGAAGCTATAGACCTATCTTTCCAAAGTCTGCAGCCTTCAGGAAACTGCTGGCATATTTAGTCAATCACTTCCTTGGGTTCTTCTGTGAAATGGAAAATGACGATATGATTAGGGCATCTATAGCAAAACCCTGGCAAAGCAGTTGTTAAGTAGTCTTCTATTGTCTGATCATATGTAATCTTTTTGTTAGAGGTGAGTCATTTAATTACAGTGAAAAAAGCTTCTATTCTTCTTTGAATAAGGGTTTTTTTTTTGTGTGTTCTAGCCTTAATAAGTCCTGGGAATTCCTTAAGAGTGGAAGCTTAATAATTATCTCTGCTGTCAAAGAGCTAGTCTAGTTGATGCTTGGTTTTGCAATGTCTAATGTCAAGGTTCTATCCCAGTAATTAGTACCAACACTTCCCACATACTGAATTTATTGCACTGTGACCACATTTTTACATACGTTGAGGGATACTTCAGTAACCCTCTTAACATGAGGATATTAAGAAATATGCTGTTATCTTTCCCTAGAAATTTAGTTTACTGCATTTCTGGTTTTTTTGCTTTCTGGCAGCAAGTTTAATGAAATCAAATTGTGTTTTTCTGTAATGCCTTTCACCTAATTATACATTATATTTAAAAGAAGGGGCCTTGCCTGGCTGCCAATATAATGTGGAAATGCAAAATAACTTCTGTTGAAGACCCTTTTGACTGCTAGAAGACATTAAGTGGTCAGATAAAGCAAGGACACTGTCCTGGAATCCTGCCAGAATGCAAGTAAGCTATTTGTATTGAATCTTTGACCTTAAGGTATTCTAGAAATAGATAAACTACTTTTTATCATGACCTGTTGCATAAGTAATTGATGAGAGTACGATAAAAATTGGGTTTTTATTTAAATGCTACCTGGGAGCACTTCTAATAGGGTGCTAGAGTGAAAATATTATAAGAACCTCTTTTGAAAAATGCCTGGCTGAAGCACTGCCTGTAGCACGTGCATATTAGCAGTCTTACCAGTGGTACCATTGTATTTTGCTACAGGTCAGAAAGTCAAGCCCTTTTCTGTCTGTGAGCAATACATGAGCCATAAATCCTTAGAACTGAATTTCAGTGTTACAGACTGTGCTTCTCTGCCCACTGCCATAATAATTAAGCTGTTTCTTCTTTATTTTTAAAGCATAAAAAAAAGTGAATTTTAAAGCTCCCTTAGTTTATATGGATTCATTTTTATTTTTATTTTTATGTGGGAAAAACCACACAATTTTTTTTTAGGTCAGAAAGCATTGTAGTTAGTAGGTGACTTCATATTCTTTTCCTTTACTTTTTTTTCACAGGTCTGAAATCATAATGTTAGAGTAACCACTCTACAGGGGTTGTGTACATACATCTGCTGTTGGTAGATGAACACAGTAGATGGTATTTGTTGGAAGCTGTATTTATTGATGGAAGGGAATGTCTCTTGGATAGCTACATCTACAGTTAGGAACATCTCTTGAATAAAATGGTGAAGACTATGAAATCAGCTTAGGTCAGTGAGGGACTAATGCAGTGGTGTACTATTGAGAAAGGAATGGGCATGTTTGCTCACAGTGTCCTGTGCTTCTTCACAGTTTTCTAAGTGTACTTGGGTGTTAGAGCTTCTGCATTGTGCTGTGTACTGGAGGTTTTTTCTGTGATTCTGCTGGACCTTGTTCTTTGTTTGCCACCACCTCAAGTGTATAATGTAGGAATTCAGGCCTGCTTTTAGTCTGCAATGTGTTACTACATTGTGTGCAAAGCCCAGGAGACTGGCAGACTTCTGGCTAGCCCCGTCATGTGTATATGTTCTGCTGCCCAAGATTTGTCCAGATTTGGTAGCTCTGGTACCTTCCTTGTCTCCCCTGCTGTACTCCTGTCTTAGAGTGCAGGTTTTTCAGATCATTTCCATATTCTGATGGTTATAGATACTTGTTGCTGGTTGCATTTATTTTCAGTCAGGTATTTTTTATTTGAACGCCAATTCTGGTTTGCGTTTAACTTTGAGAAAGGTGATTGTCAAGAATAAATACAAATAAAATGTAGTTTTGAGCTTCCCTTCACGTATTCCTGGTGCTTCATTCTATGCTGTTTCATTTGCTTTCCTACAGATCATTAATTCTATTTGAGTGAGAGCTCTAGAGAATTACATTTAACATCTTAGATAAATGTTCAGTGCCTTATTATTCACTGCAAAGGGCAAGGAGTAGCAAGAGATAAGGGTGAAACTCACGGGCATCTCCAGCTCCAGAGTTCAAGTACAGATCATAGAGATGTTTTTTCATATCTTGTGATGAAAAGTGTTAATATCTGTTTTGTTTGATGACAGTACAGCTTGTTCTCATGGGAAATAATCTCCCCACAGATCTGTAGGGAGTAGCCTATATGCCTTTTCAGTTTAATATAGTCAGTGCTGTGCATAGGTATGGAGGTTATTACTGTAGGGACTTCTAGTAAAGAAAACTTTGCTTTAGGGGTTTGAAACTCTTGCTGGAGAAGTACTGCCTGGGTGACTGTTGTGACTCACTAGGGTGATGATCTGAAGTAATATTTCAATTCATTCTTGCAGACATTGCCTACAGTTCTGGTACTTGAGGTTTTGCAGCATTTCCAGAGTACCCAGTGCACAAGAATCCTTCTGTATGCAAATCATACAGGTTTACTGTGGGAGCTCAGGTGACTTTACCAAAGTTCATCTACACCCTTCTCTGGTGGCTGGGAAGATGTTTATAGAAATGCTCCTGTGGGTTCCATTTTTGGCAGTGGCTCTACCTTAACACCTAGACCAGCACTATCAACTGTAAGTCATTAAACATGAAAGAAACAGATTCAATAGGCAGATTTGGAATGTTGCTTTCCAGAATGAAGGGAAATAAGGAATTCAGAAAATGTCCATTTCCATTTTCATCTCTGTCCTTGCTAGGAGTGCAGGCGACCCCTCATTCTAACAGTTGTTAATTCTCTTGCACTTGCTGTGATTATTAGAGTACCCAGTGTGGCTTTAGGGTGCCAGGCCAGACCAGCTATTCTTTTGGATAGATTCCTCAGTGAATACAGGTAATGCAGAAGCTGAATTGACATAAACAGGATGATAGAATGGCAGGATGAAAGGGAGGAAACTGATTGGAAACTGATGCAGGAGTCTCTACCCTGCAATGGAAGCAGCCAGAGCAGGAAAACTGTAACAAGTAAAAAAGCAAATTGCAATGAAGCCATTCAAGGAGCCAAAAGGAATCTTTCTTTATGTAGAATGATTGAAAATTGTGTCCAAAAAGTTCCTGCCTGTCTTCTAAAAGATTAAATTCTCTGATCCACCATCCTTTTCTGTTTTTTTCCTACTGGGTTATCTTATCTGTGGTACACCTACTGCTTTGATGGTTCGATTGTGCATGTCTCTTGACCTCTTTAATGGTAGCCCTCTGTTGGCTCACTCTTCCTTGCCTTAACCAGGTGGCCATATGGCATCATCTTCACTTCCTTCAGTGAAATATTTTAAGGGAAAGTGCTCTTCTCCCAGACAAGAAAAACTTGCTGTGGTATAAATCTCTCTCCTTGGTCTCCTTGAGTTTCCTATTTGTGACTTTGGTCTCCTGGGTCTCATTGTTACTCTGTACAGTCTTCCTCTCAGTCTCCTAATTGAAAATCTGCTTCAGGCCATCTTTGTAATTTGCCATCATCTTTTACTCTTGATATTGTGGGGTTTTATGCATGTTTCTCTTCTAACTCATAGGTTTTGTAGCTCATAACTTCTTTTCTACGGTTCATCAAAGTTCAGTAGCAGATGCTGGGAGCAATGGAGAAACTGAGAATTTCCTTTGCCATAAAGAAGGCGTGGCTTGTCAGGGCTGGGAATCACAGTGATAGTGGCTTCACTTAAATCTTCCCACATAACACTGTCTGTTAAATAGTTGAAAACCAAACGTCACATAACAACCTGTTTCACTAGAGCAGCCTTTCAGAGGGAGGTGGCTTGTAGTTTTTGCTCAAACAACAAACTAAATTCTAAATCCAAATTTACCTTTTAATTAGAATATTTTTTCATATGAGTACTCAGACACTCTGAAGGAATTGTTGTTCCAGAGAATGTGATTGAAATTGAAAAGATGTATTTATATTTCTTCCCCTGTACTCAGCGCTGGTGAGGCCACACCTCGAGTACTGTGTCCAGTTCTGGGCCCCTCAGTTCAGGAAGGAGATTGAAGTCCTGGAGCAGGTCCAAAGGAGGGCAACCAGGTTGGTGAAGGGACTTGAGCACAGATCCTATGAGGAGAGGCTGAGGGAGCTCGGGCTGTTCAGCCTGGAGAAGAGGAGGCTCAGGGGAGACCTCATCACTCTCTACAACTACCTGAAAGGAGGGTGTAGCTGGGTGGGGGTTGGTCTCTTTTCCCAGGCAACTATCAGCAAGACAAGAGGGCATGGTCTCAAGTTGTGCCAAGGGAGGTTTAGGTTAGATATTAGAAAGAATTTCTTTACGGAGAGGGTGATCAGGCATTGGAATGGGCTGCCCAGGGAGGTGGTGGATTCTCCGTCCCTGGAGATATTTAAAAAGAGACTGGATGTGGCACTCAGTGCCATGGTCTGGTAACCACAGCGGTAGTGGATCAAGGGTTGGACTTGATGATCTCTGAGGTCCCTTCCAACCCAGCCGATTCTACGATTCTATGATTCTGTGATTTAGCATCAGCTTCACTACTGGGTGATGTATCATTTGTCCCTTTTTCATCAAGGTAATAATTATACTTGTTCCCAAAAATGCTCCCATGTCCCTGGTCCCTGTATATCGGTTTTTCTGTGGTTTCTATCTTGATCAGAATTACAATTTTCTCAAGATCATTCTTTTCAGAAGGAAACTAAATGATTTTGGGCTGATTGCATTATTGGTAGTGTCTGAAATTGCACTTATGTGCCGGACTGTTGTACTGCATAAATGCCCGAGTTATCTGTAAAAAGGAGCAGGAACTTTGTAGTGCTCTTGTAGGTTTCAAGTATGTGCGTTAATGTGTTTTGTAGTTGGCTTGTTTGACTGACATGGAGTGTAGGTTGTTCTGGAGACATTCTTAAAACAGGAATCTAGTGACAGTAACACAAGGTTAAAAACTGGAAAATAATTCAGTATTATTATGGAGTTTTTATTAGCCAGTCTTGATAATACTTAGATGTAAAACCAAGAGGCAGAGCTAAAAGAAGTGAAAAGTTTGTGTATGGGGTAAACTTGCCTATTTGTTTCCCAGACTTCCTTTTACAAAATAATAAAGAATCAGTGGTGGTGCAATATGGTCATGGTCATTTATACAAGTAAAAGTTTGGGACAAAAATAAGTCAAGTCCAGAGTTTCATCAGGCAGATCTGCACCAGTAGACTGCATTTTAATTAAATACTCATTATTGTAATACAGTGTTAAGCCTCAGAACAATTTGTAGAGATATACCTTTAGTAAATATTCTTGTACTTCTGTGTTTTAGTCTTTGACAATGTTCTTTTTGTGCAGGTGGAATATAAGGTAGATGTAAATGTTAAATTTTATGGTGAAAAATAGGGTGAAAAAAAATCTCTGCCTGGATGTTCACATAATGATAAAGAAGGGAGCAACTCCTGATTTTTTAGCATATTAAATATTTGTATATTTTTTGGAGGAAGCCATTGGAAAATATTTGTTTTCTTAACTGTACTGTCTAAGTAACTTTTGTCCATCGCCACTCCTTTACAGGTGCCTCTGTTAGACCATGTCCTTGCCTATGTCTGCAATTACTGTTTTTTTTCTTTTCAGAGTCTGAAGTCCACATTTCACCTTTTGGATAGTTCTGTGAAATGTTGGGAAGTGTTTATTATTTATTCTTTTTCTTGAATCACGTGTTAAAGTCTTGCATTAGCTGTATTTGTGGGTTTTAGTGCAAGGCAGAGGGATGCTTACTATATGGAAATAATGTCTCCCATCTGTTTTGGAATAAATTACTTGTCATAGTGTCTTTACAAGGTGAACACTTGTCATAGATACCCTTCTGTTTCTGCCTTGATTATATTTCTGTCTTGACCACTTCAGTTTTCAGAGAACTTGAAAATTGCTGAAGAATGACCTTATATGACCATTACTATTGTCACGTACATAGAGGAAGGGTTTTCATGGAAAGCATTCAGCACTCTGCTCATAATGAGCTGAGACAAGGAACATGAGTGTTCCTACTTTGTTATCTTCTAACTTTGGCTTGTATTTTGATAGCAAGGGATAAAATGTTGTAAAAGCAGACAAGCTTGATTTTTGAACCAAATTAATACTGAAAGAATTGCATCCAGGTCCACAGGTATATTCTTTTCTGGGCTCATTTGATGTCTGCTTGCAATATCTGTGCATACATTTGGTCTACTCAATTCCTTTTTGAGAAAAAGCTCTGAGAAGGAGCATGGTGGTTGCAGGGAATGTGGCAGAGGTACTCAACAGATACCCAACAGCTGCTGTTGAAAGGATCCCAGTGCCATGGGGAAGCCACCTCCAGAGCAAAGAATCTCTTCTGTCTCAACAGTATTCCAGTGAGCCCAGGAAAAACCCTGACTGCCATCAACTAATGGCTGGATGCAACACTCTAGATTGCCATAGTGAATCGTTACAGAAGGAGAGAACCAAGCGTTTTCTGGCAGACCAGATGAGTGGAAGCTCTTGCAAGACGTGAAGGTTGCTCTTCTTAACCCTTTAAAATGCCCTGTGTTCAGCAATGGCCCTAAGGGAACTGATTCTAACCTAGTGAGAAATGTGAACTAATCTCTCAGAGATCTGTCTCTGCTTTCAGAACAGGAAAACTACAGCTGCCTTCTTCCTTTCTGTTCGGCACCTTTCACTACTCCCTACTACTCAGTGAATCTAGAAATACTATGGGTGGTAGGGTTCCCTCCCACCCTGGCACAGTTTAACACTGGGCCAGCAACTAGAAGAATGGCAGAAGCTCTCTATTAACCTCTCTCCCTTCTCTGAAAGGGAAAGGAGAAAGAATAAGGGAGAGAGATGTATGGGTTGGAAACTAAAATACACAGCTTTAATGAAGCAGCAATGATGAAAAAGAAAATAATGAAATAGGTACAAATATATGTAAAACCAATGTCACTCTCCCATCCAATAATCCTCACATCACCACCACTGCAGGGCAGCCGCAGGGAAGTCCTGGGCTGGGCTCCTGGAGTCAGATGGTAACAGGACTCAAGAACTCATAGGTTCAGGAACACACAGATCAGGGTCAGTCAGGGACAGAGTCCTGCCAGGACACTGGCCATGGATGAAGAGAGCTTGACCCTTGTGATTCATCAGATTCATTCAGAGTATAAGGTGTATGGGATGGAATACTTCATTTGGCCAGTTTTGGTTACCTGTGTAGTCACCTTCTCCTTGCAGAGGGGTTGTTGGTGAGATCTCTTTTCCTCCCTTTCATTTCCAGAGCATGAGATGTTTAACAGAACCAAGCAGTGACCTTGGTTTCTATAGGAATAAGTATAAGCAAGAGCCTTTCTTCATACCATTCTCCAGCAGTAACTATAAACATTGAGCATTATCAGTCCTAGAAGCAGACACTGGCTGAAGAACACGCTGTCTTGGCTCAAACCAGGACACTGTCCCACAATTTCATCTCTGTGTTGTGAACTGGTTATCTGGAGAAAAAAAAAAGTTATAACTTTTACAAGTTCTTCAAAATTATTTTGGTCACTTGAAGACCAAGGTACACTGGCTTTTTGGGGGATATGATGACAAAAGGAAATTCAATTAAATTGTAAGATAACAGATCAACATATGTGATCAAGCAGCATAGAGTCAAATACTGTACAATGTTGATAAATATGAATTGGTACTCACTAAGGAGAAAACACGATAAACTCTTCATTTCTGCCCAATTTTGAATTATCTGAATGCACTTACTTGTCCTTTTTTTTAACCCACTCACTGTATATCCTTGCATGCTAATTAATAAAGCTTCTGTTTAGTATGGATCAGCATACAAAATAAATAAACATAAGAGTATTTTAGAAGCAAGTCTTAAAAAACAGTATTAAAATGTAAATCTGGATGATTGATATGCCACACAGCTTTATGGCTGACGTATTCCAGTTGTCCTGCTTTCAGAAGGATGCAGCTAAAATGGGGCAACTTTCAGACTGTTGCAGTGGAATTTAGAACAAAGGAAAAGGATGAAAATAGTAATAGTCTCCTTTTAAAAATTAAACCTCCAAAAGGAGGTAGTGGTGGAAGCTTACACTGGCACAGTTTTCTCTTGTTTTCTCTCAATGTGTGGTGATAAAAGGACATTCAACCGAATTCTAGGACAACAAAAAAACAGCATTCAGTATTTTTCTAATGCAGTGCAGTATTAATATATGAAATGAATGTACTGACATAAGTTATTGTTTAGGGCAGAAGGCTATTAGGATTAAAATAAAGAATTAATTTTGTATATACATCTACCAAGAACACCCAGAGCTTCATTAGACACGATTAAACATAAATCTAGGAGGCAGATACATTTTCATACTTGACTGCATCAGGATTCTAGGAAATTACAGAGGTTAAGAATAAATAATTTTCATGTTATTCTTACGTAGGCTTTCAGCTTTTCATATTTAAAAAAGTATCCCCTGGCTCTTCTAAACTCCAGAATTTTTTAATGTATATGTGTGGGAGACTAAGCTGTTCAACCAGTTTTAATGAGAACCTTGAGCCACGTGAGCTTTAAAGCTGTGAAGAATCCTACATAAGGGAAACTTGCTGCAAAAAGAACATGAACAGACTTTCTGATTTCTCATTATGAGCTTGGATGTCAGTTCTACAACTAAGGAATACAGAAGGTGAAATTACTAGTTGATGTAGTTAGGGTGACTCAGTACTGGATAATGCAAAATAGTGAAATCCTGTCATCTTGAAGGTACTTCTCAGGTGTCTGAGTTAGCTGACATGGGATTTTTCTATTTTTGTTGAATTACACATTTGAATTATGTGTCCATGTTGGAACTTGGGTCGGTACTTAACTCCTGCTTAAGTAGGAGGTTATTGCTGCAGCAGCCCTCCTGGCTGGACAAATCTAAACACCAGTGTGCTCGGCAAAATGAGAAATCTTGCTTTTCATTACCTGTACCACTGCGTTACAGAAAATACCTCAAGCACAAGTTCTTTAGCTCCCATTTATATAGTTGTATCTTGATTTCTAATAAATAAACATTAATGTTACGTAAGTAGAGAAAAATAGCTTGACTCTGACAGGAATATTTGCATTGTTACAGAAATTTTGCAGCAAAGTTGACTTGGTTTTGTCATACACTAATAGCCTGAGGCTTGTGTCATCAGAGCTGTCTATATTGTCTTGTCTGGAAGATGTCATTCAGGATCACTGCAATGAAGCAGAACTTTCCCAGAGTACTAATTTAGTCCTGAATAGGGGTACTGTGTTTTTTGTGGGTAGAAAATAGAATTAAACTAATTTTTTATTTGTTTTTATTTGTTATTCTCTTAGACTATCCTTGTCTCCCATTTAAGGAAAAAAAAATTCTCATGCTGCCTCTTTAGGAAGGAGAGGATGGGGAAAAGGATGTTTCATGCTCATCCTTTGGTTGATTTTCACAAGAATATATTTGGCTTCATTAGGACTGAGGCTACTTCAAAAGCAGTGGCCCTAAATCAAAACCAGATGTGCCAATAGCATGCATTTCCATTAAGCTTTTCTTTTGCTCTTTTTCCCATCTGCCCGTTTCCAATTCAGCAAAAATAGTTTTATTTGGGAATGGTAATCTTTCTGACTTTTTTTGGTTGTTTACACCATTTGTTAAGATCCTTCAGTAAGGCTCTTACACTTTTGCTTAAGTTACCTTGCTTAATTGCATTTGGGTACATTTATAGAAATGGAATAAATGTGAGGCTGTTTCAGAATCACTTTTTCTGTCCCAAACACTTTTGTTCTGAATTTAAACATCCGTGTTCTGGTCTACTTACTTCCTTTATCATTTGCTCTGTTTTGCAAATACATCTTTCCATCCCCTTCCCACTATTTTTCAATCTTAGACAGTTTTAGTCAACTGTGTCCCACTCCATCACTAGTACTTTTCTCTTTCACAGCACAGATTCACTATCATATTTGACCTTTGTTTCTCTTTTCCAAGAAATTGTACGTACCCTAAGTGTTGCAGACATTTAATCTAGATTTGTTTATGAATCATTCATAGCATCAGTACAACAGTAGTTCATGACCCAGTTATCTCAGGCCTTGGCAAATTGTGTATTTAAAATTGTGCCTTGGCTTCTCCTGAGCCTTTGTCTCCTTACTGCTATCTTTCACCCGAAGTCTTAATTTCTTGTAGTCTGATGTAAATGTGCTCCAGGAATCCTTTTCCTGGTTTCTGATCTCTGTCTGCATCACATATCTCCCCCTTTCAAGACTTAACACAGCAATATCTCTCTCTCAAATGTATCTGTCTCCCCATCTCCCTTACTCATGCCAAGCATTCTGCCAGCACATTGTGCTGTGCCATTTTTCCAGTTTCTCCCAAAGCTTGACTCATACCTCCCTTCAGAGGAGCTCAGGTTCCTAGGCATTAATCAACTCATAGTCTTATGATTACATCTTAATATATTTTTTCCCCCACAGTCTTCCAACACTGATTATTTTAAATTTTTTTAGCAGTCATTTTTGAAGACAAAATCTTTTGAGGGTAAGAGATAAGGTTTTGAAGTAAATCTCCTCCAATCTTTTTCTTTTCACCAAAACTCACTGTTGAAAGGACTTGAAAAGATGAAACAACACTTGTAAAGGCAACTTTATTCCTGTGAAGGGAAGGAGGACGAGGTTAGAGAGACTCAGCTTGATTTGTTATCATTTGCCATGAGACCTGAATTGGTTTAAAAATACACTGCATAATGATCTAGCTAAGTAACCATGCTGTAGCCTTGTACTCAATATAGTTGCAATTTTGTTTGCTGTAGAAATCCCATCCAGTATTCATGTTCACTAGTAGTGTTTCTTTTGCTTGGTGTCATCTTGAAAAACACAGGTATTTAAAATTTAGTTTATATCCTAGATACAGGTACTTAGACTAGCTTGTAACTAGCAGTGTTTTATCTGCTGATGTTTCTTATGTCAGCTTTTGAGTAACTTTTCAAAATGAAAGCATGCAATTTCACAATGATGTTTTTTGCAGACGCTTTTATTTATGTACTGAGCAAATAAACAATACAATGCTTAACTTTTCCTTTCTAAATATTCACCAAACTTTTCTATAATACATTATTGCAGGTACATAATGTAAAATCTTTCATATCTCTGCATCAGGGAAAACTACTTACAGCTTAGATCGCATTTAATTAGGTTCACTCAATAAATACGTGAAAGAAGTAGGTGTTTATTTCTGCAGCAGCCCTGCTAGTTGAACAAATCTTAACACCATTGTGCTCAACAAGACGAGAAATCTTGCTTTTCATTACCTGTACCCCTGTGTTAAAGCAAATACCTCAAGCGTAATTCACTGCTGTCCTGAATATTCTGTTTCATGTTTATTTGTTTGCTTTTTAAGATACTCACCACACAAGCTGAAATTCTGTCAAAGTTTTACAATTCCTGTTTCTAGTGGTAAATTATGTAGGCGGTGTGGTTTTAACTCATGTTTGATTAGATGCTGTATGTTTTTAAATTAATTTCTCTCTAAGCTCTTTGCAAGGAATAGTAACCCACTGCAGAGAGGTTACAGTACTATGGACTCTGTCTGTTCTGCCTTAATGATACAAGGGAATAGTTGAGCAAGAATAAATGAGGTACTTTTGGTGAGTAAAAATGTGAGCCGACTGTCAGTGTGAGATTGGTTCTAGGAGCAGTTAGCCAGCAGTAATAGGGCACACTTGAGTAATTGAATTTGCATAACAAGGCTTGCTGAAGAGATCTGACAGGCCCAGAGATTTGTCTGGCTGGAGATCTCCAGATGGACGTGACCACACAGCAGCTGGGTGGCACGTTTCTCAGCATGGTCAGCAACACCCAGACTGTCAGCTGGCCCTGCAATTGCAAAGCCCTGGCAGGCCAGCTGGTGGCTTCTGACAGCCAGTGGCCCCGTTAGAGGATCTTTTCATTCTGCCTGTCAGGGTACAGGACCTGCAGGGACCAGTGGTAAGACGTAACAAGTCACCAGTGAGAGTTGTTAAGATGCTTCAGAAACCTGCTTCTTTCTGTTGTATAGTTTCTGTTTTACCGCTGAGAGTGAACCTTCTGAAAGCTTTTTCCATCCTTTAACAAGGACAGGACAAACCTGTTCTCCAGCATTTTGTTTGGAAATCTACAACTTGGTGTTAGTCGCTACATGTTTAGTTTCAATACCAATATTTCTGCACCCAACCAAGCACACCCAGTTAGTGACAGAAATACATTTTTATGTGCTTGATAAAAGACTGGAGCTTTTCCCCTCTGTATTCCTTCCATGGGTATTAGTGTTGCTGTATTCTAGATTTAACATTTTCAGTTAAGAGGAGCAGTTTATGGAAATACACTGTAAAGGAAAGTGGTAGTAACAATTGAGACAACAACTATTTTACTTGTTTAGTGCTCACAAATATTCCGTATAGGTAAGAAAAGAGTATCCATAATACTAGAAATTTCCTCTGTCATCCTCTGAGAAAATATTAAAGTAATTAGGACTATCCCTCTGTTACTGAAAGTTGCTTGGTCCTAAACATCCCTGAGCCCCAGTCACTAAGCATTAAACTGGTGGATGTAAACTCTTAAACTGTCTCTCTCCTAGCAAACTTGTGAAAATTCTTGTTCCCTAGGAGTTTTGGATCCAGTACCTTTGGATCCAGGTACTTCCACTCCCAAAACAGTAACTAAACCAGTAACAAGAGCTATATACTCTCATCCATTTATTTTATCAATCCTCATTGATGTTACTCCTCCCTTTTTACAAGGTGACATAGTCAAAATAAGTAGTTACCTGCTCTCTAGTGTACAGCCTTACTGATTCAGGCAGTCCCTTTTCTGATATCTGCAAACCCCCTCAAACTGAGATAACTAAGAATAAGTTTTAATTGGATGTACTAACCCCTACCCATCCTAATTTCTTAAGGATCTTCTTGCTTCATTGAGTTTATTAATTTTCTTTCTTTTACAAAGGCTGGAGGAGAGAGTTGTTTTCCGATGTTCTTCAAACATCAGTGTCTGGATTGTTTCTATGAGGTGGTCATCCATAGACTTAAGTCAAATCAGTAGCCCTAACTTTTACCTTTTTTCTGAAAAATTTTGTGACAAAGTGGAACAATAGTCCCTTCCTTCTTAATTGTGTTCTCTTTGTGGCAAGTAGTATTCAGCCTTTGTAAACTTGACCAGTCAATTCTGCCAGCAGTTTTCTGCCTTCCTCACTTGATTAGTCCTATGACTTGTGATTTTGACTTATCACAATCCTGTAATCCGCCTCTGAAAGCACAGGTACCTCAAACAGTCATGAATAAATCCACTGTAACCATGCTCTCTTACCACTCTCAAGTCAGGGCAGACTGGCTGTAGGCTCTACCCTACCCACTTCGTAATTAGAAGGCAGCACAGAGACCCTGATAAGACTCTTTATCTAATTTAATTGTTCGTATATCTGTAGGTGAGCTGGGATTCCTTACCTGGATCTAGCATTAATCAGGCTGGAGTCTTTTTTTTTTTTTTTTGGTGAAGGAGGATGTTGTACCCAGCTGAGAATACATGATAGCAGCAAAGGCCTTCTTGTGCACAGAGGACTATGTAATTGTGAGAGCAGTGTGAAACAGCCTCACAAAGCATCCCATTCATCCAGTCTTTTGAGTCAGCTCTAGCAACACTAATTTAATGCTAGATTTAACAGGCTGGTATCCCTCTGGCACTGTCTGGAACAAACTGTATGATGTCCTGTTGTAGTTTATCTATTTAATCTGTCTTGTTCTGTTGCAGGATATATGAATTCTGTTTTGTCTCAAGAAGAGATAGGTTAGGCTGTTAAAGTAAGACCCAAAACTTCACAATTAGGAGGGACAGATGGGTGTCTTTTTCTCAAAAGCATTTTGATACTACCTCAAAGATTGTCCAGAACGGGTTATCTCTTTTAAAAACCTCCATGTGAATGGAGAATGGATAAAATAAATTGTCAAAGTAAAGACCACTTTGATTGTGTTATAGGCTTTAGACATTTTAACAAGTACCTTTTCTTATTGACTGTAATTAATGCTTAGCATGAAATAAGTAATTTACAGAAAGTTCCACTGTGAATGAAATGGAGTAGTGCCATTGAACTTTTTAGTTTATTTTTATATCTATTCATCAAAGAAGGCTGAAATAATAAGTTACAAATTTTATTGAGTCCTGTGATGCTGCAACATAAGACTCAAAAGACTTGGCTTGTAGAATGGGAACCTCAAAGCATTTCTGCTCCAACAGCAATAACAACTGAGCAAATCACTGGTTTGTGTCCATCAGGCTGAAAAATAGGCATGTAGACAAAACTGTCTTCCCTTGTCACTCTGAATTTTTGTTACATATCGTGTTTTGGGATTGGGAAATACATTAAGATTGATGTGTATATAATCCCTGTAAATCCGTATGCTAAATAAGGAGAAACCTTTCAAGTGCACTTTTATCTAATTCTGGAAATTCCCTTTTTAGGACACTGAACTATCATTTAAAATTTTTTGCATTAAATGCAGTATTGTTGATTAATATCATTGGTTGACCATTCTCTCCTGGCACAAAAGTGCAGATCTCTAATCAAAACATTGAAAAGCTACCTCAAGAAGACTTGGCAACATTTGGAGATGCTTACATAAACATTTTACTGTTTCCTATGCTGAGTTCTAGCTAACCCTTAACACAATGTAAAAATAGCTCAAATAGTGGCTCAAAAGAAAGCGACAAGTTGTACTTGTGATAAAGATACAGGGGCTGCACAGAGTGAAGCAAAGTTGTCTTAAAAACTGTACTCTACACACAGCAAAAGGAATTGTTGAAATGCCAAAGTGCACCTTACCTGTTTAGCCAAAAGTCATTAAGGGGCTGGTATGTCAAATGTTGTAGGAGGTATAATTACCCTGATAAGAGCATAATGTGAGGTTGTCTTTAGCAGATCTGATCACTGTCTGAGTATACTCTCTGCCAATTTCAGTGATTTTTTGTGTGGATGCTGTACTTTCATGCCAGTTTCTCAGTAGCTGGTTCAGGCATTTAATTTTATATATACTTTTAAATATTAAATTCAAATTTGGAGCAGTTACTTATTTAAAATGATATAGAAATACACTTTGTAAATTTCTGAATAAACACCTCTCTTCCCTCTTCCTTCTTCCCCTTGCTCTACAGGAAAAGGGAGATGCAGGTGTCATCAAAGCCCCTATTTTGAGTTTTCTCAGTACAGAGAGCACAGATTGACTTCCTGCTGAGACTTTGCATATTTAGCCAAAAAAGTTTACTATATTTGTATTATACTTTCGTCATAAAGCCCACAATGAACTTCAGTATGTTGAATAAGGGAGACATGCTTTGTGTACATGTTCCCCCCCATTAACCCAAGAGAAGACACACGATACAGAGATTTAGGAGAACTTTGCTGCTTGAGAGTGTTTTTTAGCACTAACTCTGTGTTTTGAAATAAATTGCTGTGGTTCACTTACCCTTCCCAGTTTGCTTATCATTCTTTATGTATGAAAGCCCAGATATCTGAATGGCAGCAAAAGAAAAACACCAAACCAGCAATGCTTGCTAATTACATACTATAAGACCAGAGAAGTGCAGAAAGATTGCAGGGTAACCTCTTAAAAACCTTATTTTCTGTGTTTATATCACGCAAGTGCTGTTCTTTTTTTGTCTACATTCCTGTACACTTAAAAGTTAATTTGAAACTGCAGTGTTATTTCCTTATGAAGGCAGATGTATTATTATTTTCTTTTCCTTTAAGCACTTTTAAATACATACTTTTAAAATTATCCTAGCCACTGTTTTTTTTCTTTTACTAACATTTCAGAATTATCTTGGTAATTTTATATGTTGCTATAAACCAAGCAGAAAACATGCCAAATTGCACTGTTTATTCCAGGCTCTTGCATCCTCACCATTTTTTGTGTGCGGGGAGGAAAAATTACATGCATGCCAAAATATTCCAAAGAATACTTGAAAATGGTAAGATTTGGGTTGCTCTCTGACTCTTCCTTCAGTATTAGCAATACTTACAGATCTTCGGTGCATATGATTCAGTGTATTTCTAGTGCAATCTCATTTTTCTAAGTCAAAAATTTTGAAATAGAAAATGAATGTGGCTTCAGACAAGAAAATTGTTTATCCTCAGGAATGACTGTTTCCTTTCTTCCTGTGTATGAACCTTTACTCTGGAGATGATAGAATGACAAAATAACACAGTGGTTAAATAAAACGGATTGAAATACACAGGGTTTGGAAAATGGATTTCTTTGGTTGTCATCTGCCTGCTTTAGGCAAGAATGGCAAGGTCCCATTTATCTCAGGTTCATCAGTGCTGTCTTTCATGTTGCCACAGTTGTAGTAAGCCATCCCCAAGATGTTTTGGGAATCTGCCCAACATTGGAGTTCTGGTTAAACTGTTATTTAATATATGTTGTATCTTTGACACCCTGTTTGCAGAATTTGCCACTTGATGTGACTTGTAGCATCTACCAAACATGGGACTGTGTAAGGTTGTCACCTTAGTCTGAATGGACTTCCCTGTTGCTGGGCTTTGGTTGGGGTCAAGGAGCTGTTTGGAAAGACAATGAGCAGGTCTGCACTCCTTTGTTCCTCTTCTGCTCCAGGAAGCAAAATTGGTGAAATAGGGTTTACTTAAACTGAAAAAAAACCCCTGACTCTGGCAAACAGAGTCCCCAAAAGGGCTTGTAGAATGAGTAAGCAGTGAGGGAACACAAAAAGCAGCTTTAAGGGTTATATAACTTTGTGAGAAAATAAGGTGCATTCTGACCTCAAGAACTGAAGGTGAACTAATCTGCAATAGCATAAGAGGGCACCATGATGATAAAGGTGGAAATTGCAGAATGAAAAGGATTTGGGGCATCCTAGCAGACAGGTGTACAGTTTGTGCTTGATGGAGACCTAAGTACAACCTCCTTGTTTTAACACTTCTTACTAATAGGTCTGATGTTTCCCAGACAGCATGCCATGGCTGTGCTACGATATGGCAAACCCCTCTCCCGCTCTTTAAGTTCAGAGGATGGGTGCAGAAGAGGTTTTAAACTGCTCTCAGGTGCTGTTACCCCTCAGGCATGCTGCAGCTTTTAGTATTTGCAGCTACATAGGACAGGCTTTGCAGAAGAGACCAACACTTACTAGTCAACTGGCATATAAGAACTGTTTGGTTTCTGAATGGAAAAGCAAAGCTTAAACATATGTCTTTTTTGGCAGCATGAATTACTTTCCCATGTAAGCGTCCAGAATTCCTTTATTCCTTCTTTACATTTCCAGGAGAGCTCTGAACTGGGAGTTCAGACTCCGGGGTTCACGTTTTGTCCAAGATTTAGTCAAGTCAGTTTGAGATGTTCTTTTCTTGGCTGTCAGCAGTTATAAGTCAGTACTTGGAGTGAGCATTCTGGTCTCGCCCACGGTCATTCCATTCATATGTGGGCAGTTTTGGGGACTTCATTTAGTTATTTTCCAGTCACTTGTCCTGCAGATCCCTTAACCCGTTCAGTACCAGGTGACAGTGATACAAAGTGAGTTGTGAAAACAATTACAGTTTCAATTTTATAAGTAACTGCAGCAACTTTCACCTAGTTTGCAGTACTGTGTTTAACAATAAACTACAACAGGTATAGAATCCTGAAAAGCTGACTTTACAGTTCTTCGTTTTTTTATCAGACTCGTAGCTAGGTTGAAGTCAAAAGATACATGGAGAAGATATAGCAGAATTGTGCTAACCTCATTGTCAATGGCAAAGGGCATATTTGTTCTTGCTTTCCTGGTTTATTCTCTGCAGATAATAGATAAATTTATACAAATTCTGTTGAGTGAAGCTGTATCATACTGAATTAGAAAAGGAAAAATCTTCACAGTCAATGTAAAACAATATGGTTTTTTTCCCCTTACATTAATTATTATAATACACAAGTTTCTTGTATTCATCTTACCAAGCTGAGGTAGCTTTCATCTGTGAGCTATGCAGCATCAGTCATACAAACTGTTTCCTATTTACAGATCGGTATTTTTATTGCCTGTTGACCTTAGAAAAGCAAGAACAATCTCTGATCATTTCCTGATATGAATTGACAGTAGCAAGTCCTACACTGGCATACTCTATTTTTTCCTTATTTGTATCAACCTGGGGTTTGTATTTGGACAGCCATTTTGAAATATTTCCCTGTACATCAAAGTAATAGGTCCTAATGAATTGCTTCTTGCTTGACCAGACAAAAGGAATTAAAAAAAAAAAATCGTGGCTTAGCAAGTTTAAAATAAACAGTACATCAAAATGAAGTAGATTTTCTCTTAACAGCTTTGCTTGATGAGGTATTTATATTCTGTGTATGGGTTTATTATATATTAAATTCTGACAATAAGGTAGCTTTTCCTCTCTGAGGTCAGTAGTGTTCAGATTAATCAGGCTGACATTTCATGCCGGTGGGTCATGAACTGTTGATAATAGCATTAAATGGTGATTCACTTGCTGCGGGGAGCACAGCTCATTATCCAGTCACTATATTAAATCATTGCTACAAACAGCTAGAATCCTCTGTGTGTGCATGCATGCATCTGCACACACACACACGCACACACACACACACATGAAAATAGGGGTGGGGATCTCTATCCTGTAACTATTAATTTCTCTGTTCATAGCAATTCTTAGAGCTGTTTCTAGCACACAAGGATGATAGACTTTTCTCCATTTGGGAGACTGGAATAGTTGTCTCAGATACAGAAAAATCTCTGTGTATGAAACAGGACTATGTGGTTTATTTTCTAGCTTCCTTCTGATAAAGGGACATAGTTTTTATAGCCAGTTCTGTGTTAAACAAAAGCAAAGAAATATACATGCGTGTCATTTCTAAAATATTAATATTGGAAAAAGAACAAGATGCAAAATGAAAACAACTGAAGTCCAATTTGCTTGTATTCGTTGAGTATGGATTTTTAATACTGTGTTTTGAGGGCTTCTATATTAGTTTCAGATGTGCTACTTCCTGCTAAACACATTCATACTAAAAAAAAAAAAAAAAATGGCCACTGTCGTAGTGCAAGAAAAAGTGTATCTATCATAATGGAAAAATTTAAAATAGAAGACTGTCTACATAGCCTAACAGTAGATTCATTGTGTTGAATGACAGGAAATTCCACCCTCTAATGCTTAAAAGATTTTGTAGTTAAATGCAAGTCTTACATTTAAGGTGCATTCTTTAAAAGTGAAATTTCAATTGAGAGTATTGCAAGGCAATACAACTTTAGCAGTTAATATGAAATGTTGGGATGTTTTTTCCTACTTGGGGCAGAGAACTGGGGACTTTGCTCCCTCCCTCTCCTCTACCCCCTCCATCTGAGCCAGTGTAATTTGTTTTAGTGCAAAAGTGACTGTTGTTCAAAGGCAAAGCTTAGAGGCACTTCACTTTAAATAACAAAGGCTTAGAAGTGGTTTTTTTCTTTATGTATTTTTTCTAGAAGACATCGTGTTTAATCGGTGTTGAAATATTAATTAGCATCAGAACTGTGTTAACCTCAGTATTAACTTTAAAACTTGAGAATCTGGCGTTTTTTTCACATCTAGGTACATTTTTATACTTTTCTATAAATGGTTATAAAAAGGGAAACCGTTTTCCGAAGTAATTATCCCAATATATACCTTAACAGAAGTTAAAAAAGGAATTATGAAGGGAAACATTTTAAATTCCTCAAATTGCCGTTTATTTATTTACTTATTTATTTATTTATAGGTTAAATAGCAGCAGAAACAAGACAACATGAAAAAACTGTAGGCCACTAGAGGTCACTGTTTGGTAATCAACTTCTAATGAACCAGAACTGTCAGGAAGGCCAATAAATTACACTGTGGATTTTTCTAATTATGAATTCCTATTTAATCATTCAATGACAAGTTAACTGTGGCAGCGGTTCTATGTACTTTGCATACACAGTTATGTTAATGTACTATTATATTTCTTAGGATGGAGGTCCTCCATCATTAGAGCAGTTCATTACCAGAGACTCTCTTATCTAATCATAATTACTGATTATGAGAAATAATTAACTTTGTTACCCTCTTGATTCTGTTCATAGGCAAAATGCACTCTTTCTATCTTTTTTTTTTTTTTGTTTTCATGGAAGACCATGGCAAGTATTGATTTTAGATACCTTTATATTAAAGAAAAAAAGGTTACTTGGGTTTTGTGGAAAATTGCTTAAGTTGTAGTGTTGGAATAGACAGCTAATGGGGAAAAAAAGAGGTAGACAAATGGTTTTATAGCAAGTCTCCATAAGTAGTCGTTCAGTACTGTTAAATGTGAAAATGTGCTTTGTTTCATGAAAGTGCAGCATTTGGACCATGTAAAGATTTGTAAATTTAAACCATATGATTTCATATTTGCTCATCCTGAAACAATAAAAGTAATAACAAAAATAGTATCTCTTTAAAAAAATATTTCCATACCAAACTTAGAATTAGTTCATACATAAAGAAGTATGACTTCTAATTAAATTACAAGGGTTTGAACTCATTGGATAAGTACCATCAAGTACATTTGAGAACACTGAAAAGTACATTGCATTTTAGGCTGGAGGGCAATGCCAAATCTGCTTCTGTAAAAGAGATGTGCTATCTGTTTTGCAGAGTAGTAATAATAGAATTCTGAGCAGAGGATCCATAAACAGGAAATAGAACTGGGAAAGGCCAAATGGACACTGTATCTTTCCAGTTTAGGATGTTTTTCTAGCAATTGTTGTCATCTTGCATTATTATACTTCTTTGTCTCTCCTGTGCTGAATAAAAACTTTGAGAATTAACTGTGAATATGCTGAAATTGGGCAAAAGAAAATGCTTCATTACTTTGTGGATATAGAGTTGGGCATGCTTAACAATAAGCATATATTTTAGGGGAGAAGCTGAAAGATAGAGTGCATGGGCTATTACTGTATCCAGAGTCATGATTCAATGCCAAAGCCCTTGCTGAGAGGACAGACAGATCTGAAGCAGTGCACTCTGATGCTGGTTTACATTATCCAAAAAATTCTTGGGCTTATGCCACTGATGACACCTTAAGGGACAAGGTTCGAAAGTTCATTCAGAGATGTTTAGTGCAGTCTTCAGTTCTGTTTGTTAAGCATTTCCTTCTGATTTTAGTTGGTAAGGCTGTATCACTTGTCATGTCATAAACTGTATGCGGAACAGGTAAAATTAAAACTCACAGTTGGGCAACTCTCCAGCAGAAAATCCTGGAGCTGGATTTATTTTAAAATTACCTGCCTGACATTTCTTTTTCGCCATGCGATGTGATTTTATTTTAATTCTTTTCAAATGCTGTGAAGGTAAATATAGAATCATAGAATTGCACAGGCTGAAAAAGACCTTCAAGATCATTAAATCCAATCTCATCCTAACCTTCTTACCCTATTTCTGATGTGTCCCTACTGCTTGCAGTTTCCATATGACAATGCTACATCTTCAGCTCTTAGATAAAATTCTTAGGAATAGGTATGCTATGTTGTTCCACCCCATTTTAATGACTTTTGTTTCCTTTATCTATGTTTACCATATCTATGGGTTTTTTAGCAAAAAAATCAAACCAAGCTAGAGTGTTTTGTTGGTTTTTGGTGCCTGTATGAGAGTAACATGGTGAAGCAAATCATAAGGGGCTCAAGTGTTTCAACTGTTTGGTTGGTTTTTTTATCTTGTTACATTTGTACTAATACTGGAGAAATGTGTAAACAATAATATTCAAAATTCCTGGTTTATTCTTTTTTTAAAGAAAGTTCATGGTTTTCTGGTATAATAAAAGGATTTCAGCTATTACATATCTATCCCACCATGCTGTGTAGCCATACTTATGTTTTGCTGTGGAGTTAAGGTAAGTATGCCTGATTATTTCATCCTTTCCAGACAGGGACATGCAAGTCCCTAGCAAAATCTTCAAATGCGGTGGTGTACAGCTAACTGCTTTTTGTAATTTTTCAGATCTCAGCAAGGTTGGCCACATGTCTGGTTTTGTTGGTCATGAATTGACATGCATATTGCTCAGTCAAATCAGAATAAATTAGAAGCTGCAATGCCAAGATGGACTGTTGGTTCTGTTTGTTGCTTTTGCAACAAATCTTAAGCTTTTGGGGGTTTGATGGAGTTGTTCATTTTGCTGTTGTCTGTGGATTCTAGTTAGAGAAGATAAAACAGCTTTTCTGGGATTTTACCTTCTGTTTTTCTAAGGGGACATGTTTATCCTTTTGAGCTTTTTCTCCTCTAGTCCCACCACAGCCTATTTTCTCGTTGCTTATAATCTGCATAGTGTCTTTCTGGACAAAGTGGTGTTGTGGTGACCTCAGTGGGTGTTAAATGTGTGGCTCTGTCACCTTTCTAATACCAGAGAAAAATTATACTTCTCTTTTTATAGTATGTGATTGAGATGAAATATGAACCAAAGCCTTATCCAGGCAAGACTGTGCTAAAGCCTCTCTGCTGAATCTTAGTTGTGTGGTGAGTTAACAGTGGCCCATGCAGTTGAAAAGCTGTGTGCCTGTTTTAGGACTTCCCCTAAAAGTCTAGAAATTTCAAGAGTAGTGCTGTGCAAGAAGATGAAGTTTTGTTTGGTTTTTTCTCTTGTATTTAATACTTCTTTTGTATTTGATGCTGTGTTTAACATAGAATCTAGCAATGGATAACCAGATAGCTGAGTGCCATGTGGTTTACATTTGGACTGTCCTGAAGTCTGCTTTGAAACTTTGGTGTTTTGGATACATGGAGTATGCAGCTCCTGCTCTTCACTGGCTCTCCAGCCTTCTTGCTAGTTTTTGGATAAAAAATGAAATACGTGTTTTGAACTGTGATAAGCTCTATGTAGTTAGTTTTGCTGGTCTACAACTGTAGATACCTGCAACTGTTGTTGTTAAGTTTTAGTATTTCTGTATAGGTCTGCAACTCCAAATGAGATTTAGAGCATATATCTAAGTATTACAGATGAGTAAAGAGGAGATAAATCATATCCTTCAGCAAGAACACCTAAGGGCCTTTTCTGTTGTCTAGGACTTTTTATAGTGAAGTACAGGCAGGGAATAAGAGAGATGAATGGCATGAACTACTGTTTTAAAATGGGTTTTATACAGAATTTTGAGTATTAAAAATAAACAAATAATTTAATCAATTATATTTTACTTCCTTTCTTGTTTAAATGCTGTTAACCTCTCTACTTGGTAACTTTTCAGGTGCTTTGTTATTTCTCTTAGACATTGCAATGGCTGAAACTACATGTAATGTTTTTAAAAAGCCTGCTGCAGACAGAAAGATCTCATCTGGCCTTTCAGCTTGTACTTCTGTTGCATAAGTAAAAGTTTCTTTTGTGTGTATTTGCCTTTTGTAACTTACTTTCTTTGGCTAATCCTTTTGGAGGCATTGGTTCCTACTTAATACCATCTCGTAAAATTTTCCTGGTGCATTCCCTTCATTTTAAGCTGCCTTAACAACAGCTTCTACTCAGTTTTTGCATGATTTATTGGGAGGGCATAGTCTTTTCTGTGTTTTGGCATCGTTCTTTAATACATCTAAATCAGATCGAAGATTTTTATTCCAGCATTCACATCCAAGTTCAAGTACTAATCCCTATAGAATTCCACTCAGGGCTTCCCTTAAAAGCCTACAGCTTCTCGTTACCGTTTTGCCTATTTTGTTTAATAGGTTCTTTATCCTTCTATCTACAGTGCCTTCTATCTTCATTTTCTGATTATGTTCACATTTTTTTTTCCTGTACCCGAAAGGGATATCCTCTGCTATCGTAACACATGTACATGCCTATTGTTCATACACTTGTATCCTCATGATTCATGTAAATCCCTAACCATGTTCTCCTTGAGGCCCCCCAAGGATCTTTGCATGTACAGCAACGTTTCTCTGATTGCCATGTGGGAGTAGAGAGCTTGGTGCTGTCTTTTGTCTTCAGACAGCTCCTAGCAAAATAAAGACCCAACTATGACAGCCAAAGTGCTAAAAAAAGGCTGTTAAAGCATTCTCTAGCTGCATCTTCTGCCTTCATATTGTTCTAGGAGGAAAAATCTGCTTAATTATTCCCTCTCATGCTGGGCTATCCAGAACAGGTAGCATATTGCACACCTCTCTTGCATCTTTCTTTCAGACTCTCCTATTGCAAGGGAAATAGCTACATGGAGCATTAATGCTGATGCACACAGTCTGATCCACTCGTCTTCATTCTTGCTTGTGCTTGTGGGAGGCAGGGGTGGAGGAGGAGGAGGGAATTATTATTCTGCTGCTGACAGAGGGAGAATGAGAGTGGCTTGATGCAACAGAAGATTATGTTCCCTGAGGATAAACAAACAGAAGGAGATAAATTAGGAGAGAGGATAATCCTGTTAATATGTGCATTCCTTAATTCTGATTGTTTTTTTGAAAACATATGGTTTCATAGAGATTAGATATTAATTTAGTACCTGTAAACCATCTCTAAAAGTTTACCTTTTATATTGTGGAGTAACGCTTTGCGTAGGCATTTGAGATGCGCAGATTTGCCCAAAACCAGGAATTGTAGGTCATGATATGAATATCGTGTGAGAGAAAAATAATACTATGCACATCACCACCTCTTTCTCAATTAAAAAAAAACAAAAACTTTTCTTCTTGGGACTTCTACGTAATACTGTTTATTAGGAAGCCAGTGCAGCTTATTCTTTGCAGTCTTCTGTTGCTTTTTCAGCAGAAGCTGGGCCATTGTGATATTTATCTGAATTCAAACAAGGCTAATTAAAAGAGCTGCTGACAGTTGTTGTGATCTGACTTTGACTGGAGCTTGATGGTCATTATGGGTAAATAATGAACCAGGTCTGCAAATGTAGCAGCTGCCAACTTGGGATAGAACAGCTATTGCGTCCAATTTAAGGATCTATCGACCGCTTCCCTTCTCCCTGCAGATCTTCTTTCTAGCAGAAAACTAATGTTTTCTGCTGCTTTGTTTTGTGGTTTCAGCTAGTTCTGATATAGTCTATAATTTCCTCTTAAATATTTAACCTAGTTCATTATTAGCTTTCAGAGTTAACAACTTTTCCGTTGGGCTTTCTTTGCATTTTTATTTTGTTTTGGTTTGTGGTTGGTTTTGGGTTTGTTTTTTTTTTGCAGTTTGTTTTTATGTACATTGTAACTGTTTAAATAATGATGATAATGTGTATTTAATTTGCCTGTTGCTGCAAAATAAAAATCCACTAGGCTTTTTCCTCCGCTCAGCCATGATTTAACAAATTGTGTAATTGGATTGTTCTGTAAAAGAGATACTTTCACATCCTTAAGTGTGCTTTTGTCTGGAGAAATGCTGAGTGCTTGTGGTATAAATCTTCAAAGCACTGACCCGGATCTCCATTTTTCATTTTTGTTCAAACATAACTAGTTTATGAGGTATGGTGGTGCAAAACTCTTATCAGAAGAGAGAAACAGCAATGAGTTTCATTAAGGTGCATTTCCAAGTACGTTCTCGCTTCATCATGAGCTTTGCCTTGTCCCATTAGCAAGCAGGGATGGGTGCATTAAAGGGAAAACAGCAAGTTTTACGAATGGAATAATTGAACTTTCTTCTAGAATCCCTGACGTTATAAATGCAGTGGAGGCATACATTTAAAGCCACGGAAGAATTTTATATATGTAAGAACTTAGCACATCTACCCCACGCTTGCTCAGCTGCCATTAGGAAAGGCAGCGAGCATTATGTAAAACGTACAAAGGCGCTTGTGCATAGTGCATAATGCAGCGGAACTAGGGATCTTGCTGGGAAGAAATGATCCCAAGCGTGCCCCTCAAAGACAAGTCTTGCTTTGAGATATAATGATGAAAAATTGCCCATTTATTTGTGTCTTCGCGTTTCAGCAAAAACTAAACTTTGACTCGTTGCCTGTGTTGCTGCCGCAGGGCTTTTGTGCACATATGTGTGCATGCACGGGTGTTCCTGTTCTTGCTCTGGAAAGGCCAAGAGATACGTTAACAAGGGGTTATGTTATGCTGGTTTATGTTAAACCAGATCACCCCCTAACATGTGCAGAGCCATTCATCTGTGTCACCAAAACCCAGGAGAACATCTGACATGGACTTTGAAACAGGAACAGTGATCACTTACAAATCAAACATGGCACGCTCTAAACCGATTGTGCACGGCAATCTTTTTGAGAAAGGACAACTAATTGAACATGATAAAGTGTAAAGTTAATTAACACCCTTAAATTTGTTGATTACTTTCACGGGATTATATTGTTCGTTGAGGAGCAGCTTTCCATCCCAGCTGTCGCCTTTTTAGCGAATGTCCCTGGTAAACAATAGAGACACCATAACGAGTCGTAAATGGTCCCTGTGACAGCAGCCCCTTGTGAGGCTGCATCTGTAGAAAATGATTAGAACAATTGCATTTTAAAGACGGCTCACATTGCAGCCCGGTCCCATCGGCCCTCTTCTTTATCTCTGCTGATGGCAGACTGGTTAAAACATTTAAGTTCTTTTGAGCAAATTAAGTGATTTACTGTGTTTTAGTTATACAGCAGCAGAATAGCTTCATAGGTCTAGCTCTGATGCAGATTTTTGTAATAGGGAGAAACACCAGCCCTTTGAGGTGTGTTGTGTCATAGAGGGTTTTTTTCTGACAGTGTTCTATTTACTTGTTTCCTGGAAATAGATTGAGGATGGCAGACATTGTCTATGAAGCAAGTAGAAAAAAATAATCTCCTGTTTATATTTTATAAAATAACTCTGAGTTAGAGTCTCTGAGTGATTGGGTTAAATTTACAGTATGATTTAAAATATTCTGCTTTTATTTTTGGTAGGGATTTGCCTGTTTTGCCTATATATGCCTTTTAATTTGTTTTATTTATATTCGTCACAAAACAATAGTAACCTTTTCAGTTAATCTTCCGTTGTGTATCTTGGTTTAACTTTTTGCAAGTTGCAAAGGACACAGTATTTCATGTGAACTGCAAGGTACCTAAAAAGAACGGGTACCTAAAGGTACCTAAAAACACTTGCACATACACAAGATGCACTGATGCAGGCTCTCAAGTTCGGCCTACCTGAAATAGAGTAAACATGACAAGAAACTACTTGTCTGAGGCAACGACAGTCACTTAAGCTGCATTTTTGCAAGAATACTGGAATAAAGGACCAGTGTTTCCTTGCACTTCTGAAAGTAACGGGCAAAGCCTCACCTCTTAGGTTTGAGAGTGTGATGCTCTAAAGCAGGACTGAGGATTAAAACGCTAGCACTCTTCTTGTTTATTTTTTTTATCCAGTTTAGATCACAAAATTAGTAGCTAAAATTGCACTACGGACTCCTATTGAATAGGAAATTACAAAATAGATGAGTTTTGCCTAAATCTCTTGATGTTACAGCCCTCATCTTTGACCCATCCTTTGGAGTCTCTGAAGCAGCTATATTCACAGTGTTTAAGTTTTTCTTCTAAACTTTGTCAGAAACAGGTTTTTTTATCTGCAACTGCAGTGCAACAATGGGTTAAGTATTTTGTCACAGGGAATATGCTTGGGTGCTCTTTGTTTTCAGCAGTGGAACTGTTTTCAGCATCACCACTGTGATGGTGCTGTATTGCAAAGCTTTATAATATCACTTCTTTCTAACTCATCTGCACTCTGCTTTTTTCATGGAAATGTAATAAAACTGAAACCAAAAAAAGATACTTTTGCTTAATATCTTCATACTGAATTTTTTTCCAGTAAATTGTATTCTTCTAATAAGGAAATTGGTTGAAACCAAAACGTTTTTCTGATGTAGCTATAGAGGTAAGACTTTTTTTTTAAACTGCAACACTTCTTCAAAGATGTTAAATGCTCTTGTCATGAGCAACAAAAAGTCAGTATGGAAGGGCAGGGTGGCTTCTGAACTAGGCTGCCTGGAGAAGAAAAGTTGAGACCGTCTCCAAACTCTCCCAGGACAGCTGTGATCAGTTGTTGTTTTATGGGGGCTCCTAAGCCTCTGTTCACATTTCCATCTAAAATTCTGAAATCTTGATGCTCTGCACCAGGTTCACTGAGCAATCCATTAGCAATCAAAGTGAGAAGCATATGCATTTAACTAATCCTTGCCCCACAGATAACTCAGACAGATGCCACAGGATGCTTTGAAGAGCAGTTCTTAATGTGCGTCTTCTGATAAAGGTATTCAATATTTCCTATTTTAGCTCAAATCCTTCTATTACCTGAATGAGAAATTAATCTCCAACTGGATATTCCATACTGCAGTTCTACTATAAAATTTCCCACCCTTCTTTCTCCCAGATTAATTTTTTTTTGCATGCTGCTTCACTGGCCAGATCTGTTAGCATATTTATCCACAAAGCTTTTCCTGTCAGTTTATAGCATTGGGATGGTTTCATGACATAATGACTTGGAGCTGAGCTACTCTGGGATCTGCTGGTGGGACCTACTTAAAGGATTCTTCTCAGAGGTGTGTGGAGGTTGTCCTAGAGAAACCCAATGTAGGGCTGCAGCCACGGGATCCTGAAATGTTGCTTTGCAGCAGAAGAAATCTTACACATGCTAATCACAAACACAGGACATTTCCTGAGGATGAGAAGAGGCTTTTTATGTTTTAGAAAGAACGAATAGGTTATGAAGACCATTTCACCCTAGTCAGCAGTGGTCCATAGAGCACTATCTTAGGTGGTAAGAGATCTTTAAAAAAATCAAATAATTAAAAGTAATCATTAGAGTTTAAAAGTTACATTAGCTGCTCTGCTTTCTCCCTTGGTCTCTTTAGTGTTGTTAGAGGCTGATGATACTTTACTGGCCTGTACTGTTTGTATGTAATCTGTGATTGTGCATTCTTCTCTAATTATTTTTTATTTCTATTTTTATCTGAAGTTATAGTTCTTGTACTCCTAGACTTCCTGTATTTTTTTAATTTTTTTTTTTAATTGCCAGTGTTATAGATTTGCTGTGTTGCTGGTTTAATTCTGGTAAAATAGCTTATAGTTGGCAAGGACCCTAGCTGTTAAATCTAACCACGAAGCAGACAGGATTTTGTTTTTAAAAAGAGAATTTTCCAAGCCTTCTACATTATACAGCAAATTGCTCTTTTTTTTCTACTTAACTAATTTATTTTTTCTACTTGAAATGTAAGTGTTTGAACAAGTGAGAGAGTGCAGCTGTCAGAAGATTAACCAGCTGAAAACTATTGTCAGCATTAATTTTGCTCTAATAAATGACTCTCTGAAGCTATTTAGCAGTCTGTAATCTAGATACAAGGCTATTGACCTATGATGGATAGTACTGGATTTTGTTTGTAAGCTTTGACTTAAATTGTCTACTTAATTTGCTGCAGGTCAGATCACAGGATTCGGTGGTAAAAGGCCATTATGTGGTTTGAATAAAGATAGCTAGAGGAACAGAATTAAAATCTTTGTGTTTATTAATGTAACAATCTTTGTGGTCATGTACATAGTAAATTGGTAGCCAAGAAGATGACAGTGACACGTTTGTGCTAGCTGTAAATCTAGGCTTTACTCTTAGCTTAGTTCCTTTGAGTTTTCCTGGAAGGAGTTGTTCAAGTGAGATGAAGGATTGGCTGCAAATAAGGTGGCTCTCAACCTGAGCAGGAAGATCTTTACCACCATACATATTTCAGTACCTCAGCAATGATGTTCTAGGAGCACCAGTGATGTGTACATATTGACTGATTTTTATTTTTTTGAAAGCTGTGGGTCTGAGTTCTTCTAGATGCTCCAGTTGCTGTGGACTTGCCAAAGAAATGAATTTACTGGAATGAGTCCAACTAAGGGCCATGAAGATGATGAAGTGACTGGAGCATCTTTTATCTGAGGGGAGACTGAGAGAGCTGAGATGGTTTAGCACAAAGAGAAGACTTGGAGGGATCGGGGGGATCTTGTCAATGCATATGAAAACCTGATGAGAGAAAGTGGAGGGAGCCAGACTCTTCTCAGTAGTACTCAGTGACAGGACGGGAGGCAGTGAGCATAAATTAAAGCACATGAAATTCCATCTGAAACATAATAAAACACTTTTTTACTCTGAGGGTAGTAAAACACTTGAAAAGGGTACCTAAAGAAGCTGTGGAGTCTTTATCTTTGGAGACATTCAGAAGGCAGCTGAACACAGCACTGGGCAACCTGCACCAGCTGATCTTGCTCAGGCAGAGGAGTGCAGCTATGTGATCTCGAGGTCCCTTCCAACCCCAACAATTCTGTGATTCTAGGTTGATTAATCAATTTCATCAGTGTAAGCCTCTTCCTGCTATTGCCTATTTTCACATAATTGGTAGATATCTACTATTTTTGAGGCCTTGATCTGTCAGTGTTGTCTGAAATTATTCTCTGAATTCAAAAGATGGTGCAGGTTGGAAGGCGGAATGAGGGAGATAAATGCTTGGCGGATACAGGGAGGGGCATTTGTAGACCTAAACACACAGAGACGGTACATCAATCGAAATTTTGATGGGAAAGCAAACTAAAAGTCCTCTGAGTGAGGAGCTGCATAGTTGCTGTCCTTGATATCAGAAAGGAAGTTCAATGCTGACCACTTCATTCTTTAATTGTGGTACAGCACTTACACAGATTTAGGGCTTTAAGTTGACAGAAACTCTGATTAGCTCTGTGGTTGCTCACTTCATCAGAACTTTTTGTGCATAAGCCTGCTTCACATGATGGCTTAGTTATGGCCTTTTTTTTTTTCTGTTTCTATTATTTCTTATTGCAAAATTTCATTTAGCAATGGGGAATGAGGAGATCAGAAATGTCCTGTTTAAGTGGGATGTATTTCTACCAGAATAGTATTTTTGCTGTTTGAGGTGAGATTTCAGGGTTTGGTCAGCTTTTTAGAGTGCATTTGCATTTGTCACTACACAACACCTAGCTCAGTGAAGGCAGTTGAAGTTACACTCTGGAAACTATTTCAATAACAATATTTACTAATGTTTGTTATGGTATCTAAGTGGTGACAAAGAACTATGAACCACAGCTAGAGAGCATCCTGGCTTACTGTACAAAGAGAGCAGTCTGCCATGTGGAAAAAGAACAAACTTTCTCTTAGATACTCAGTATGTAAGAACACTGTACCTAATTGACCACATTTAATTTTTAAATAGGTCGTTATCTGCAGCTTTACATCCTAACAGGCCAAAGCTTGATGCATAGCACAGAAAACTTACAATGGCTGTGCTTCTTGCTGAAGTGAAAAATAGTGAGAAAGCTTTGTGTGTTCATCAGTTTGGGACACGTTTTTCCAACTGTTCTATGCAGTAAATATTTGGGATGAAGAGATTAAGGATGTATAAATAATTCATATAGAATTAAGCTTCTTTTAAAGAACAGAATATGTCATGGAAGTGATAAATACCCCATATACTGATTTTGTGCTTAGGAACTGTATAATCAAAGAACTATGGCGTATGCTTACTGACATGTGATAAAAACAGGACTGACTAACAGGAATAAAGCTGGGAACAGAGTATTTGTGTATGTGTCTGAATAATTTTCACATTGGAAACCAACTCAACATTTCTCAAGTTAGAGTAGAATTTTGCTTCAGACTAGAAGCATAATAAACTGCAGAGATTCACAAGGCTTGGTTTTATATGCATGTGTCTTTTAGGTGTTCAATTACTTGAATATCAAGAAGCACTGACAAAAATCAGCCTAGGTTTAGAAAAGCTGATAAGTGCGGTTAATTTTGAGCAATTGTTTGTCAGTGCTCGTACCCACAGAGCAGTTTAACAAAACAGAGATTTTATTTGGTAATTCAGATGCAGTGAATTTTGTGAGGTGCGAAGTTGCAGGAAGAGTTGTTCCTTGATGTGAAACTATGAAGAATAACATTGCCAGTTTCTAGTAAGCCTTGTGAATTGTTTATCCACCAGTATATCTGAAAGATAAGGTGGCTTTATCTCAATGAAATGTTTGAGAATTAAGATATCTAACCCTATAAGTACTGAGACTATAGCAAGACTTACATAGACTTTGAGAATTTCATCATGAGTAAAGTATCAAGCACATATATTTTACATCATCAGACCCTTACCGATAAGATAATTTATTTCATTATTTTTTTTTAAAAATGCAGTGTTGTCTTGATTCAGGTGTTGGAGCTGCTCGAGCTGGAAACCTTACTTTCATGGTAGGTGGAGCAGAACAAGAATTTGATGCTGCCAAAGAGTTGCTGACGTGCATGGGTTCTAATGTGATCTACTGTGGAGAGGTTGGAACTGGACAGGTAAAGCTTCCTGAGGAATTACTAGTTATCTTAGTCTTATTTTAGTTGCTCTCTTTTTCTTTAATGATACCTACTCTTTTATTCCAGAACTAGATGTATGACCATATATCTTTGCACTTGTTTGCTTATTTACTTGTCTCCAAGCATGAGTTTAAAAAGTAACCTCATGGCACTCTTTTCTATTGTATTGTATAGCTTAGCATCAAAACATCTGACCTGGTGCTTCACCATATTGGTTTGTCAAGATTATGTTTCTTAGAGGTCAGAGATTTTAATTTTATTTCTTCTAAATTTCGATTTACTGAATGTTCTGAAGGACAAAGCGTCCCTACTTGATACTAACTGAGAACTGTGCTGAGAAAAAAGAGTATTTCCTAATCTGTGAAGCAACCAAAGAGCAGCTTTCACTGACTCACTGTTGTAGATCTGTGCCTACTGATGCTAGCTTTAGAAGAGAGCTGTCAGAACATTCTGTCATCATACTGTCCCAGACAGTAATCTCTTAAAGAAGATTAGTACGTTAGGTTTATGAAAATGCAGGAACTGATTGACACTGTATCTTATTTTCAGGCTGCAAAGATCTGCAACAACATGCTTTTGGCAATCAGCATGATTGGAACTGCTGAAGCTATGAATCTTGGAATCAGGTTTGTTTGAATTTTACATTGAAGTTTTTTTCTGTATTAGCTGTTTTTGTGGTTTATGGTTGACTTTCACTGAGATGATGGTTAGGTGGCTTAGATAAACTTTTGCCAGAAATTCCCATATAAAGCCATTAATTTGCTGAAGGGATTATTTAACTAAAGTAGGGCTCCTCAGAACAGGAATATGCTCATGCATTGGCTATGTAAATTGCTGTATTCTGCATCTGAAGTTAAGAATTTATTTGTTCTGCTGTAGTGCAATGCACATTAATGTTTGTCTGGCATTATAAACATGCAGAGGTAATGCAGAGGTAACTTTCTGTTTGCATTCTAAGCTAATGTTCAGTTTATTCAGAGTATTATACTCCCATGTGGCTATTGTTGCCTTTGTTTACTTAGTTAAATTGTTCCAAAACATATGGTAAAGTAAAACTTGTAGTACAGTGTGTATATCAAATTAAGATCAAAGCATAAAAAAGAGCATCTACCTTCCTGTTCAACTTAACTACTGTAGTTTGTCCTGATTGACAGAACTCCTACTTTGTAAAAAAGCTGGAGTGTACTCCCCTCAACTCTTGCCAATGGTAGGAGTACCTTTTATTTTCAAGCAGGTGATACATCTGACTTGTAAGTGCCAGCATATTAAAAAAACATAATTTTTACCTTTCCAATTGTATCTATTTATTTTTCTGTGATCTTTGAGATTTTGTTTTGTTTTCTAATAGAGTGCATGCAAGTGCCAGTTCAGTATCACAGTATTTGAACCTTGCTAAATTTTCTTAGCCAGATATAAATAATTTGCAAGTTCATACACAGAGAAGCCCTGTGTTTGAAGAGATTATCTTGCAATTGTGTATCTTTTACGGGCTTTTCATGAATTATTTATCTGCACAGTTTCAACCTTAAAACTGACCTGCTAAAACTGCAGATACTGTAGATACTTATCGACTGGTCTTTAGACTGTGTGCTCATGTGGATTTGGTACATTATAAAAACAACAAGAGGGCATCAAATGCTTAAATAAATAAAAAAAAATCCCTACCTACATGGGTGCACATACAGGAGGCAATGTAATGGATTCACATTTCCTCTTAATTACCATATCAAGATGCAGTTGTTTTATTGAATTGCCCTTGTCTCAGATGTTAGACTATCTTGACCTATTAAGTTGTCATGTTGTAATTGAGATAAAAGAGGAATTTGCTTTGCATCAGTGCTAATTGGTTTATCAATATCCTGTACCATTTACATTTTAAAATTGAGAGTCTGTAAGATACTGAAGCATGTCTGCATCAAGCCATAATAAAAACAGTAGCATTGTATGCAACTATTGTAATCCAGTGTAGTGTAAAGCTTTCATCAGGTTCTGTTTAAAGTCATGGTTCACTTAATAAAGCATATGCAAGTGATTTTTTCATTATATTGTTACCTACATTTGTAAGAATTATTAGAATTAAAATTGAAGAGAAAATAAAATCAAGAGGTTTGGGAGACAGATATTCTGGACACGTAAGCCCCATGCAGAACAAGTGGATGTCTGCAACTTAAAGGTCTTTAGAATTTTCATTTTTCATTTTAACCTTCTCTGGCTTAAATTCTGGCTAAACTTGTATTCAATATTTGTAAGTGAAAATTCAGTGTGAAAGTGGCAATATACAAACCTCCCTACCCTACAATCATGTTAATCAAGACGGAACTGTTTTTACTGTAGGAGAAATGTGCTGATGGTAACCTGAACTATACAAGAAGCAGAATCTCATTTAGTCCGAAACTGCGTGAGGTTGAAGACACAGGCAATAATTTAAGCCTTATGAAGTAATTTAGAACCTTTGCATTGATTTTAATGTGCTGTAATTTAAATCCTGGAGAAGATAACTTGTGCATAGAGTACCAGCTTTCCACTTTTGGTGTGTACAGTTTTCTAATGTACAGGTTAACAGTTAAAATTCTAATTATTAAAAGTTTTGCCATATCAATAAATTTATTAGGTTGTTGGGGTTGTTTTTTTTTTCAAATCTAGAATTCACATGATAGTGTGGCTGCCTAGTCTAGATAATGTAGGAAGCTGAATTTGATTTATTGGATATTACCTACTAATGGTAAAGGATGCTGAAAGTCTAACGAATTTGTAACTGGAATTGTGGAGCTTAGACGTGTTCCTAACTGTTAGATAGAATATAAAACATCTTCGTGTTATACATTGTGTATGCCTGCTACACCATTTAAATCTTTAGTTTTAGGGACTTTGGATAATTAATTATTGAAAATCTTGATGTCTGAACTACAATAACTAGAAAGTCGTATTACAGCACCTCCCAGAAACCAATATTTACTCTGAACTTAAGTCTTTAGAACAGTGTGGTATTATTTCTATTAATAAACCACTTCTTCCCTAAATTTTTCATAAATCATGCAGCCTAAGTTTTCATTTTCTGAAGCAGAGTTACTGTTTTATTAATTTCAGTTTTTTAAATGACATCTATTTATTTTATATTTGAAATTGTAGAAATCTTCCAAACTTAAACATAAGTAGCAAATAGAATTAGGTGAGTAGGAAGGAAAACTGCTATTAATGAGCAAAAATTCCACAATAAACTCCCAGAAAAACAATCAACATTGTTATGTGATTTCTGCATTTATATTCCACTTGCTTTTCTACTTTACTCTAACATAATTTTCATTTACTAATCTGCTAGTGAAGATGTCCATTTTCTCTGGAAGTGACTTGTTTTAGATTCCATAACTAATTTGATAAAAGAAATCCATCCTGAGCTCGGAGTACTTAAATGCTTGGGTTTGTTTTGTGGTTTTTTTTTTGTTTGTTTGTGTTTTTTTGGTTTTTTTTTTTGTTGTTGTTGTTTTTTTTGTTGTTGTTGTTTGTTTGGTTTTTTGTTTTTGTTTTTGTTTTTTTGGTTTTTGTTTTTTTGGTTTTTTTTTTCTTATTAATTTCCTGATGCTTTATGAATGTTGCTACTGGAAGTCAGTGTAGCAGATCTTCTGGAAGTGAATGAACCTTTTCATTTCTATTTTCTTGTTTTTCCTATCATGACAGTGCAACTTCTCTATAGAAAAATCTTTAATAGCTTCTGCTATTTTATGGGTAATGTGCGTATTGCAAAATACTTTAGTGACTTACTGTGGCAAAGCAACACATAAGAATACATGCAAACTTCAAAATGAGAAATAAAAACATTAAGTGATTCTGTCCACAGCCAGAGACTTGTTTTCCTTTTTTTGCTGATGGTTTCAGTGCCGAAACCATCAGTTTCTTTTACTGAGCTCGGAGTGCCAGTGTAACAATGTCTTATGCTAGCAAAATAAAGCTGAGAAATGAAATATTGATAATACCTGGTTTGTGTTTAGGCCAGGTGAAAGTTGTTGCCTGTCAGGCAGTTTGATTTACCTTCAGGAACTGTCTGCACAGACTCGGGGAATGGCTTGTGTGCTCACACAGGGTAGAGCAAAGCTGCGTAATAAGGTTGGCATGTAAGAAACTAGGAGACCAATAAGGGCTCTGTGGCAATAACCTCAGTGCAGGATCACTTCTGTACTTCAAACAACTGAGAAAGTCATCTCTAAGTGACGGTGGTGGCACCCAGATTTCAGTCAAAAACTCCAAATAGAGCTCCTATTAATTTTACTGTATATGGATTTGTGCCTGCTTGTTTTTTTAGATATATAAAATGGCAAGACATTAAAAGAACTTTACCCTTTGATGTCAAGTCCTAGCATAGTTTCAGTCTCTAGATGAGGTTATTGTGAGCACCCCTGGGCTGTGGATGGAAGACATGAGCAGAAAGAGAAGTCAACAGTGTAGAGAAGAGTGTGTGCTGCAGGCTGAGGGATGATTAACCCTGGGCACACTCCCACCACAAATTTTAGAAAAAGTGCCTTGATAAGGAATTCCTCCAAGAGCACCATGGCTCTGCTGTCTTCAACATGTGGCTATGCCTAATTCTTGTGAGGGTAAGCAGTGACACCTAAAAGCACTTACCTTGTCTAAAACACCAACGGCAAAGTAATTTTAGCTGTGGTTAAGGGTCCCAAAGATCTGCTTGAATATTTGCAACTTCATATGGTATTTATCCAAAGCACCTTGAGATGGAAAACTCTCAACAGTTAAGCTACTTCAGCTGTTACATCTTAAAATGAGACCAGGACATATCTTTCTTATTAGATGCCATTTCAGTTTTTCTGTCTGTTCCAGTCTGAACTCTCGGAGGAGGGTGTGAAAAGTAAGTTGTTTTATCAAAGCTCAGCAAAACTTAAGTTTTGAGCGGTGTCTCAAAAGGATCCCATTTTAACCATTTCTTTTTGGTACGTGTGTCCATTGCTGAATTCCTGCTGTTCAGTTCATTAGGAATGTTATTGAAGAAGCATTGATTTGAGGGAAGGAATCGGTTTTGCTCTAATATAAATACAGTTAATACATAGACTTCTTTTCTGCTTGTAAGGGAGAAGAACATTTTGGTAATTGCAAATTCACACGCGCATGCACAAGCTCTTGCCACATCCAATGGCGAGTTGTTATGGGGACTGGCAGATTGTCATCATTTTGATAGCTTGAGCAGTATATCTCTTGAACAGCACTGGAGCTCTTATGCAGAGAGTATCATATGTTCCCAGCCAATTTACAGGGAAACAGCAATAACATTTTATCATGGTTGAGAGCCCAGTAGCTGCTTCCTATTAAACTTGCCCTTTCAGATACCTGTCTTGGATTAATTTGTTGATTTCAAATGGAAACTCAGTCTTCTCCACTGAAGCATGACTTCCTGGGATAGACTCTCACTGAATGACAATTACTGTATATTCTAGCTGGTTTCAGACCATTACAAGCTTTGGGCACAGTGGAAGACAGAGGACTTCTTCAGTAGCTGATTTTAATATATGTCTAATTTTAACTGTCAGTTATATATGCACCAGTGGATGAATCCTCAGAAAGATGAAATGCAAAGCACTTCTAACTTGCTCTTATTAATGATACACTTGCTGCAAAGGAGGACAAAAAAAATAGGTTCAGGTTTCCTGAAGAGAATCTGCATGATCTTTAAGAGCAACGAAGTTTGAAGCAGGGATTTAAACAGACGTTATTTTCCTTTTTCTTTTCCTGGAGCAAAAATATGCCAGATCTACTGCAGACGATATTTTACATGTCTGTATAACACACACAGATCTTCAAAAGTATACTTTTACAGAGAGGTGGTTGGAACACTGTTTTTGAGGAGGGTTATATGCATTTTGAAATAATAAGCTCTCTGTCTTGTGACACACTCGCAGCTATAATTATGGGCCTCTGCAGGCAGCTAGATAGAGCAAAAGCAGGCCCTGCATTGCTAAAAACACTGATCTGGATGTAACAATGATAAGGAAGCAAACAAGCGAAGAGATTTGTTTTGGCCAAAAAACCTACCTCTGTGTACTTGAAGTCTCAGGCAGTGTCTGCTCCCAGCATGGATTTTTTTTGAATGACAAAAAATTAACATAGTTATTCAGAATGGTTCTTCATTAAGACTGAGATGCACTATACAAGATAAAAGTGCAGTTAGAATACTGTGAAAACATATTGGTGCTGGGAAATATTTTTACTTTTTTTTTTTTTACTTTTTTTTAATTATTATTTTGACCTTTTTTTTTTTTTTTTCTTTAAGATAAACGACTATTGAGAACATTCAGTTGAGTCAGACAGCTGTGAAAAAATGGGGAAAATAAAGCCTGATTCCACTCAGGCCAGCAGGAGACTTACATTGAATTCTAGGGGCTGCTGCATCAAGTTATAGCAGTAATGCTAAAAAGCTACATTTGTGGTACAGAAAGTGATCTTGCTTTGCAATTGGAGAGCAGACTGAGACACATGCTGTTATGGGAACAAGAACCATGCTGTGTAGCCCACTGTCTTAAATGTAGTTTTTCAACTCCAAAAGGCCTACTTGAATAAATAAAAATAAATTTTAGCAACTATTCTATTAGTGCTAAGCTTTTTTCATCAACAAATTAGTTGAGTGGTAAAGTGCCTGGTAGTGGTGTTAGGATCACCATGTCTGTGGAGATCTGCAAAAAGGCTGTGGTTTAAGAGCTAATGTAGAGTGCTGAGTTCTATAAAACAAAACTTTAAAAAAGGTTGTCATGCATCCCTTTTAAAATTTCCTTTTCCCATCTTGGATTGTTTATGGAGATAATTCCTTTGCTTTCTTTTTTTTTTCATGAACATAACTGAACATTTGTATAAGGCCAGATAAGCTGCTGCTGCTGCTTGTCATTGGTGTAAATGCAATTGGTGTAAAATTACAGTTGCATCTTAACATCAGCAAAAATGTGAATTTATAAGAGGATTAATTTCCTATAATGTTGAAGAACCTTCAGGGTCTGCATGGAGCAGCAGTTGATGCCATCAGCTTGGTCATAGAACAAATGACGTTTCTACTTGGACAAGCTTTGCTTTATCAGGATCAGCAACCTTATCAACAGTTGACCCAGAACAATAATGTATGTTTGCAAATAGATAACAAATGTCACAGTGAGAGGCAGACTTGCCTCATAAGTAGCAGTGTATACTGAAGATTTAATATAGTAGCAACACAAGGAATATACAGAGGTATACAATAGCCATATTTTTTGAGAATTGTAGCATTTTAATTCAAATTGTTACATCAGTATCATTTGCATTATCTTGCTTACATCAAAAGCATTCACATACAAACACATCACACAAGTACTTTCATGCTGCCATACCAGCTTGTGGATTTTTTCCTTTGTTCAGCTTTGGAGAATATAATTTTGATATAAAGAACACAAGTATGTGACCTAGTAGACAGCAGAACAGAGAATGCTTTTGAGTAATTGAAATATGAGGGAAGTGCTCTCCTCAGAGGGCTTTTATTTTGCTTGCAGTTTTGAAATTGTGAGGTGAGGGGGATTTCCTTAGTGAAAAAGAAAGAAAGCTCTGAAAACCTACTGCTTAAATGGTGGATTGATGCTCTTTAATTTAAGATACGGCATCACTACCCCCAGTATCAATACTCTGTCATTTTTCATGACTTAAAATAAAGGGAGAGAAATGATGGTAGGGTCCTAAGATATAAAACGAGTCACCCATATCTTGTGCATTTTGACATTAACACTTCTCTTCCTTGACCTTTGACAGATTAGGCCTTGACCCAAAGCTGCTGGCCAAAATCCTAAATATGAGCTCAGGTCGCTGTTGGTCAAGTGACACATACAACCCTGTTCCTGGAGTGATGGAAGGAGTACCATCTGCTAATAATTATCAAGGAGGCTTTGGAACAACACTCATGGCTAAGGTACATAACATTGCATGTGAAGTATGTACAGTTGCTTCTCTCTGGGCTTCTAGCAAACATTCTTCTCAGAGAAAATTTATGACTACAGGGGAACCCAACCTCTTACTGTAGCTCTGAATTAATGAATTGTTTAGGGTTGTTTTTTTTTTCCTTTAGCCTCCAGCCTCTTTCTAGCCACTACTGCTGCTGAGCCACTCAATGAGATGATAAGCATTCTTTATAAAGTGTGCCTTAATCTGGCAGTCACTATGGACTTTTGTGTATGGCAAGCATTGGGCAAATCATGTAAGACCTCTTGCACATCTGCTTTAGAATTTAGCTGCTTAAACTGGAGAGCAATTTGGGGAAATCCAGGTGACCCGATCAGCTGTAAATAATGACATTAGCACCTAAGATTTTGGGCCCGATTTCTTCAGATACCTTAAACTTTGGTCCAGGACGTGCCCTCTAGCATCCTGTCCCTTGCTGAGCCAATTGCTTATGTGCTTGCCTTTCTGCCTAAGGCCATTTGGAATGCAGAAAGGAGACAGGTTTCAACACACACTCCCACAGACCAATTTTCTGCAGGGATCTGTCAGCTCTCCTGAATGTCCTTTGTTGGTGACAGAAGTAGGGCTTCTTAGGAGTAATAACCTAGTAATCTAAATTACTTGTCCACTAACTGGGATATCTGGGTTTTAGGTCCTTCTCAGCATGAGGAGTTGAAATCTACAGCTGTCCCATCCCAGGAGAGTGCACTTAACTGCCATGCTGTTGGCTTTTCTAGGAAAAGCACTGTCCTGAGTCACTCTGTGGTCAGGAAAAAAAGCATTTAGAGGCCAGAGGAAAGTAGGGAAGGAGGTCTGAGCCCTGCATCCCACTGATGAAGAGACACAGTTGGACAAAGGAGCTGTGGACCTCTGACACTTGAACTACATCTGCATTTAGCAATGATTGCTTAAGATAAATTATAAAACCATCCCTGGAAGAGATCTGTTCTCTAAGTATGTAAGTGCAAGAAATAATTCCACACAATGTTAGTTTCATGGGGATACTGTCCTGAGGTATTTGAATTCATACAGGACAGGTTTTAGACATACCAGTTTATGAGTGCTTCCAACTGGTTAGGTGTTCTGTCTCTTTTCAGCTCTTCTACACACAGTGGAAATTAAGCACTTAAAACTAAAAGAAACATTCTCAGAGCTGGTGATAAACCATATCATGCAAATCTCCACAGTGATGTAGTTATTGTACATAATACCTGCCTACTGATACTGTTCCTGTCATTTTGCAGTTGATTTGTGTCAATTGATGCATGTGCACAGCCAATGGAATTAGCCAAATTCTGTCTAGAGTGGGTTTAAGAGAATATATTCCTCTCATGCCTCTTGAGCAATGCTATGTTACTCTATAGACAGATTACTTGAATGAGTAATAGCCAAGACAGCAGATCATGTTCAGAGTATTTGCTGCAGTAGTGACCTCTTTTAAGACACTGTGAAAAGACTTTTCCTACTTCACATTTCATCCTGGTATGTGTCATATCATGTAATTTGTGAATTGTTTGTGATGGGGACTTGATTTCTGGCAAGTACAGAGGATGCTTTTGCCACTTAAGAAAAAAGAAAAGCTATATTCAAAGGAGAAAAAGGTAGGTACAACCCTGTGGCTGAAAAGAAAATACTATACAATGAGAATATCTAAGCATGACTCTGGAACTCAGTCACTAAACACAGTTGCTAAACTTCAAGTTATAAGTTACATATCAGGTATGGCAGAAATCAAAGGCTTTCTTAAAAATATTTTTTCAGCAGTTGATGTTAAATAGCTGGGACAGAAAAGTTTGTCAGACACCTCTGAAAAGCTCTTCACTTTTGAAATCTGATATTGAAACATAGAATTTAGTCAGCTAAATGTAAAACCTGATCTAAAGGTTTTGCATTTTAAAAATCTAGTTTACTTCTCTTTGCTGTCTTTGTGCCCAAGACATTGCAGGCCAGAAATTCTGTCTTTCATTCACAGCACAGTTGCTAATTAAATGTCGTCTTTGAAGCCTGAGAAGAGCTAGATTTATATCATGCTATCCTTGACTCATGTCAAGGCAGCCTTTGAGCTTTATTCTGAGTGGCAGTTTCATTTACATGAACTGCAAAATGCATGTAAGAAACCAGGTATTTCCAAAGTAAGCACTGGAAGCAAATTCTGAAAGAGAATCTGTTTCCCTATTCCAACCTGAAAAAAAGTGGTTAGAATAGTTGGTACAGGAGAATTTGGAAGATGCTGTCAGTTCCAAAAGAGTATGAGAGGAGCCATAAACTATGGTCTGATTTTTACTTTGGCAAAAAGGTCAGCAAAGCACAGCTTTCTTTCAGAGCTGTTTTGTACTATTTCACTCAAGAAATCAGCCTCAAGAGAAAAGGTGCAAAATACTTCACAACCTGAAGATAAAGAGAAGCTTTACTTAAATTTTGCAATTTTTTCCCTTCAAAGCTCTAATTTATAGAATGGTATTTAAAAAGCCAAAGCAACCTTCCTGCTCTTTGGAGTCAGGAGTCCTTGTCCATTTAATTATTGAGATGTTGTCCAATGATTCAACCACCACGGAACCAGAATTTCACTACTGAAGTGAATGGACCTGCTTTATGAAATTGTATTGGTGCTAGCAGTCTATTTAGAATTTTCAGGGACTGCTTCTGTGAATGCTTCTTCAGAGAGAACTATATTATAATCACCATTACCAAAAGTGAGGACTTTCACTAGTTTGGAATTAGACAGTCTAGCCATTCCACTATTTCAGGACCTGATTTTAAGCTTCTGTCATTAAAATGGATAACATGGCAACAGTTTCCACAAAGCAAGTTTAGAACAGGCTGGGAATATGCCCTGGAATATCTTATTGTAAATGAGGTTAAAGTAGATTTGTCAGGTCATCAGTCTTTCAACAGAATGGACAGGAAGGACTGAACTGCCCTGATGCAGATGAAGAATATTTTGGATCCTGTGACATCTAGTACGTATGTTTTCCCCATTTTCCTAGATCTTGAAGTCATTCAAAGGTAATAGGAAGAGTAACTATAAGTCTGATTTGTATCAGAATGACCTTTAATAGAGCCGATTTACAGATTGAAGTGACATTTAGAGAGTAGAGTAAGATCTTGAAATTCCTTGTGCTAATTCCAATCCAGACACACTGAAAGTAAAGACCTGTCTTGTAAGTCATCCCTGAGAAGCCAAAGGTGCTCTCAGCAATACTACGGTCTCTCAGCTCTTCTTTATCAAGGATTTGTTATTTCAAAAAGCATAAAACCATAGCAAATACTATAAAGCACCATAATCCTGGATGGACAGAAATTCCAGGCACTTCCTAGTAACACTTGAGAGGTTCTTTTGCAACTTGAAATATGGGCCACAAAAATTACTTCTCTACCAAGACCTTATCAAGACAACCTTGAGTGCAGATATTACTTTCAGACTTAAACTAAGAGATCTGTTTGTATATATCCATGTTAGTTTTTCCTGCTTTGATTGTTTTCATGTCTGATTCAGCTTAGAATTCTAAGACATCATCCAGCCTAGCTTGTCATTTCTGTCCAGCATGCTGCTGCAGCTCACTGTATCTAGCTCACTATGGTTAATCACAGTACCTGGTACTTTGAGTTCTCTCCTATTTATTTCAATTAGAGCTATAGTGGACCAAAGACAGGTTTCAAATTCATCGTTTGTGCAACCTCCTCTCCTGTTTTTTGCACCAAATTTAGTGGTTAAAAATGCAGTAGAATTATTCTCTGTTATCCCTTTGTCTTCAGTCATTAAAGAAAACTGAGTTGTAGCAGACCTGGAACAGTCCCCTGAGGAATTCCACAATACATCCATCCAGTTAGGTTGCAAATCATTCATACTCACAAAGTGGACTATGCCTCTTATTTTGCTATTAACTGGTCACAATTTTGTTGTTATTCAGATCCCTCCTGCTTGACTTTTTAACCTTTTTTTAGAAAGATATCCTTTTGCCCAAACAAGAAATTTATAACATTAGGACCTTTGTGAAATGCTTAAGTGAATACCCTGGGAAATTTTATTTTTGGAGATAACAGGACAAAGTGAGAAAAGAAGATTTTGAGTCTTGCCACTGATGAGAAGTGTTCTAGACTCTTGAAATTCCTTCTGTCTGGAAGGAGGTCACATCCCTTGCAAAGTTTGGGGTTTTTCTGCTGAGTAACATTGGTTTACTGTTTAAAGATGAAAAACTAAACAAGGCTGCCTTCTTCCAGGACTGAAATTTTATGGCTGGAGTATTGTATTTGTTGGCAGTAGAGTTCTCTTCACAATAGAAGCCAAATAACCTATAATATGTACACAGCTATTTATATGCTTGTCGTTTCTCCTGTGACTTTTTCTCTTTTTCTTTCCTTCTGTTGTTCCTCTCTGCCCTCTTCCTCTCTCTTTTCCCATCCCACAGGATCTTGGCTTGGCCCAGATTTCTGCCACCAACACAAAGACACCAGTACCTCTGGGATCCCAGGCACATCAGATCTACAGGATGATGTGTGCAAAAGGTTATTCCCTGAAAGACTTCTCAGCTGTGTTCCAGTTTTTACGTGAGGAGGAAGCCTTGTGAGCTGTCCTTTGGAAATGGACACAATGACAAACCACATTTTTTTATCCTTATAATTTGTTTGAGAAATATGTGGGTTTAATCAAATACTGTGCATCTCGATCCCATGCAGACTAATCGTCTTTGGTTATCTAGATCACAACAAACTCCAGGGTCTTTTGATAGTTCTGGAAAAAGCAAGCCAGAGAAGGGAAGGAAAGGGAAGGAAGGACTGTTTGGCAATTAGCCAGACTGTGTTTTCTTTCTTTCTTTTTTTTTTTTTCCTTTTTTTTTTCTTTTCTTTTTTTTCCTCTAGATGCAATAAATAAATATTTTTTTATAAGACATTTTACTGTTTGCATATAAAATAACTTTCATTGTGGCTACAAACTTAGTTGACTGTTGAATAGTAAGAGAATGTTATATAGTGATTTTATGATATGTAGTAATCTATTAAAATTAAAAATCAATACTTTATGGAAAAAGGGAAGATTTGTTCAATGGAAAAGCACAGCTTGAAATTGAATTTTTTTCCTTGGACATTCTAGCCTTGAGTTATTCAGTAGTGATTTTTTTCTTGGGATCCAGGTTGCAGATTATGTTTATAGGCACGTGTTTCTAAGTGGAAAGCTGTTACAGCATGTTTACCTGATCGACTTAGTTAAAATAACATGTGTGTTCCCTCTTGTAAAGATCCATTACTGTATTTTGCTAACACAATTTTATATTTTCTTGTATTCTGTCACACATTTTCAGGCCTCAAGAACAGCAGTTACTTATCAGAAGTTCTAACGAAGTGTACATTTGTTTTAGGTATTTACTGAAGTATTTTAAATCTAAACAAACTCCCTTATTTTGAAGAGAAATAAAAATCTATACTGGTAAAGACTCACTGTATGATATTTGCTTTTTGCTTTGATGTACTCTTGCACACACAATTAACCAAAAAATTTACTAACTGGTCTTATTTTTAATTTTCCTTGGTTTTCTACAGCTTATCTCGGAAAACCAAGATTGTCGAGAGATCATCTTCTTAAATGCAGAAAGTAATGTAGGTGAATATATATTACCTTAAACATTCACCACCTCCTTTATCTTGTAAAGTTACATGCACACACTTGGCTTTATGAATATAAATACACATGTTGATTTCACTAGAAATGCTCATGTTCAGACTTACTTGCAGGCTCTAGGCTTAATGGTCAATTGTGCATTGACATTCCTATTTTGAGCATATATGCAAACCTGGGTAACAAAATTGTGTGCTTGAATTAGCTGAAGTCTCTGAATAATCTTTTGAGAACTTGGATGTTATATTTTAGCACATTAGTAACATTATATAGAAGTTGTTAAGCAGTACTGGTTGATCTGTTCTCCTTTCAGTTTTCTGTGAAAACCATTTTACATGCTAGGTTATTCAGGGATTTGGGGCTCATTAGTATTATCTAGGAGTGTAGGACTACTGGGAGCAATCTTATTTTTTTTGAAAAAATTGTTTCTCTTTTGATAAAACAGGGTTGCATTTATTCAGAAATTAGACACTAAACTATCTGCAGCAAAAACTATTAAAATTGCAAGGTCGACCACTCAGGTACTGGAAAATGCAGAAACATGTAACCATAGTTGCAGATGTGTGGTTTGACCTTTGATAACAAGATCTCATACTGCAGCATTTTTTTCTTATGAGACTCCTGCCCCACATAATGCAAAGGATGGATCTGAGTCTCAAAATGAATTTGGGGTCAAGTAGTGAAGGATGTTTTTGCCAAGAAGATCCTTATTTGTTTGACAGTTTTATAATGGATAAGGAATGGTACGAGAACCCTGGTAAAGTTTGTCTCCTCTGTGTTTGACTTGGAAATCTGGCTCACATCAGCCAGGCTGCTGAGAGATGCTTCCTTCTACTTCCACCCCAGCCTGTAGCACCATTTGCTGGGAATGTGCTTGCCAGTACTCTGGGTTTACTGGTAACCCTTGCAGGTTCCTGCAACCTGGGCTTGCAGGAAGCGCAGTCATTTATTCTCTGAAGACATTTTATGCACACATGAATGTTGGGAGCCAAAAGGGAAGAGAATATGCTCAATGAGACACACTCTTTGAAGCTTTTAGCTTTTTGAAAACATAAAGTCTCTGTTAAACATGCAGAAACTTTGTAGTTATTTTTATGCCTGTCCCAAAGACTTGTAGCTTGGGATTCCTGGGGTTCACTTCTCCTCCCCCACAACCTCTGATGGAATTGTAAACTCCTGCTCCAAAGCATAGGGTGCTCAAGTTGGAATTAGGTCTGCCAGAAAGCTATGTTGGCAAACCAACAAAATGTTCTGTGGTCTCTTGCTTAGAGGAGGATTTTGGCTGAAATTAAAAACAAAACAAAACAAAACAAAAAAAATCAAAACCCCAACTCCAGGGCAGACAGCCAGCATGTAAAATTTTAGAACAAGCAGTTAGTCTGGCAAAGTTAGAAAAAACTTTTAAAATAAATCTTATTACGGAAAGTGCCTTGGAACCTTTAATGGTGTCCAATACCTGAGGCCTGTAATACAATTTATATTAGAATGTACTTTTTTTTTTCCTAGTTGTACAGAGGAATATTGTGTGACTGGATACACGTAATGGTGATAGTTTTCATACTAGCTCTGTCTGTTTGGCCTGTGCATATGTGTATAACATATCTTCTGCTTTGCACAAGGTATTATTTTGGTCTATGGAGATTAAGCAATTATTGAAACTATTGACACTGCCAGAAACAGGTGTTGAACACTGTAATTTGTTGTGTTGAACAGAAAGATTGTAAAATTGGTTGAATTTCTACACTAATTACCTCCCAGTACATACACACAAATTAACTGCATATTTTGTAAATGTCCCAAAGGGAAACTTGAGGTAACTTCTTTAAAATTACTTTGAATGTTAAAATAGCCCTCCCATCATGCTTACTTTGGAAACTTACCTATATCAAATGCATTTATTGACTAACAGGAAAACATTGACAACCAATAAAAGTAGTGATGGTTTAAAAAAAAAAATTTAAGCAGCCCTCTCTCATTTATGATTCAGTATAACTAGTATTAAGCAACTATTTTTGGTGGTCGTTTAACAGAGGAGGCCTTCTATTAAAACTGCTGAGTACTATATTGCTTTAGCTTTATTTATGGCTCTTACAAGCCTCAGGAGGAAGAGGAGGTATTCTGACCAAGTAAAAGTATTATACGTGATATTCTGGCTCTGCTTTAATCAGTGGGAATTTTGCCATTAAGTACAATACTGCCAAGATTTCACAGTGTGTTGCTCACGTGATTCCAGTGCAGATGTGGCCAAGATGCAGCTCTGGAGGAGCTCAAGCACATCACTCAGGCAAGGACTGTGCCATGTTACTGGCACCAGGATTATGAGATGTTGGGGTGGTGGCTGTGAGAGGATAGAGCCAACAGGAGCTGCTGAAGTTGATATTGCCAGTGTCCATCCCAGCCTTGTGTCACAGGAGGTGAAAGAGATGCTGAGGGCAATGGAATAGCTGCTGTGCCTTCCTGCGTGAGGGCAGCTACCCATCTTTTCAGCTGTTTAAATCTTACAGTTCTTTGACACAAAGGAGATTTATTAAATAGTTTATGGAAGAGAAAGACTGGGGCCACTCCTGGAGCAAGGAGAAGGGCTACCATCACACAAGGATTTATGCTACAGATGCCTTCCTGTGTTTTCAGTCCACCAGCAAGACCAAAGCTCCCCAGGAACAACTCTGAGGGCACTAACTTCATTGATAATGATACCTCTTGGTTTTGATTTGTCTTGACATCATCATCATGATTGTTGTCCTCTCCCCCTTCATACAAAACTGGTTGTAATTCAGCTTTTTTCAAGAGCAGTTGAGAATATTGCCTGTCTTTGCAAGCTTGTGTAATCTTTTATCCAGTTTAGAAACCTATGTTGTATGTTTTGGTGCACAACATGTAGAGCTACGGTTCTCTGTGATATTTTAGACTTGGGGTTTGATAAGACCCCCTTAGAGTTAGGGGACTTGAAAAGGGAAAGCCTTTTATTGACTTGAATACCAAATTCTTGGAACTCTTACTGCAAACCTTGCAAAATTGAAAAATTATGTTTCAGTAGTAGTAGAAGTTTAGTTCAATTTCTACAAAGGGGAATAAGTGTTACTTTTTCAAAGCCTAAATTTGCAATAATGAGGATGTCTTTGCCATTCTTTGCAACAGCAAAATGGATGTATGGTCTGCAAAAGGCTGCTGGTATTTTTGCCAATACTGTTACTTTTTATATATGATTTTTCACAACCTGTCCTGCTGGCTGGCACAGTTACAGATATTAAATGTTTTTAAGTAAAAATAATAGCAACAGTTACAAAGTTTTCTTAGGTGGACAGAAAATTAGTATTTTCATGGTTGGCATGTTCAATAGACATACGACATGGAACTAGGTGGTGGGAGTGAGGTTTTGTGGGGTTTTTTGTTTGTTTTGGCATTCATCATGGGCTGTGAGCACTTGAGTTAAATTGAAACAAGTGGATAAATCTTTCAAAAGTACTACATGTCTAAGAGTAATAACTACTTATAATAATTACTGTCTAATTAAAAATCATCTGGCTCTTTCTGCATTTACACGCAATGCTTCCTTTTGACCTTGACTCTGAGATGAGGTCTGGATTTTCATTTGTGGTCAGAGATAACTCAATCTGTTTCTTCTTTGAGTTCTATCAAGCCTCCATTGGTGATGACAGTGTTCTGTTAGTTAGAGTAAATGCTATGTATGGAGATAATAAATGTGCTAACATACATTTTATGAAGTTCACTGATTTCAAAAATACTTGGAGCACTGGACAAAACTAACTGAATTACAACTGATGAAAAGATAAGCTGAAATGCAGCTACCATGGAAAGAAATGCAAATAGTGTTACGATATGTTTCAGTCCTTACAGTATTTTTAGAAAAGAAATTTATTTTATTTTGTCTTGTTGAAATTCAAAGGAGAAATCAGAAAAGTAAGCCAAAAGTAATAAGCTTCAAATGTGGTCAGCCATAAGCTCTGTTTGGCCAGAACAAAATGTTGCTGCTGTCTGTCTTCCAGTTTGAGCCACATGATTAATCTGTCTTGGATTTATGCAGGTGACTTACAGCACCAACAGCTGTAGGTAGGAAAAGCAAGGGATGTGGAAAGTAAGGTAAAGAATACTACTTCAAAACTCTGAGCTTCCGCCGACTTCGTTCTGCATGCCCGCCTTCTTCCAAATGATTTAATGGTGTTAACTGGGCTGTGATCTCTGGCTCTGGGTATACCTGAGCCATCTGTAAGCTAGCTTGCCTGCCTGTCTGCAGCCCTCCAGGCTCAGAGGCTTTCCTGGGAAGCTGGGAAAGTTGGGGCAGCAGTGCTGTGTAGGGTGTTTCCAATACCTGAACTGCCTAGTCTGTGGCTAGCAGTAGTCAGTCATTTTTGCTCTCCAGTCATCATGCATGTTATTACATGGCTCTAGAGCCTGGAAGCTTTCAGTGACCAGTATTTAGTAGACATGCTGGAGGTTGTAGCTATTATCTGGTTTACAGCATCATCTAGCAGCCTGTGCCCTGTTTTTTTCTTCCATGTTTGTACCATGCCTAGGACAAGTCCCCTTGGTGCCGTGTAATTGTTTCAGGCAGCCGTCAGTCTGCAGTCCACAAAAAAGCCTGTCAGTCACTCCTGGGTGATTGAAGCCTGAGTTTCAGACACATGGGTTTAAGACATGCTTGGCTTCTTCTGCATTTCTACATACAAGGTTTTGGTACAAAAAACTTTGTTTTAACCTACCTATTGCACGGCATCAAGAACCCACAGTTTGTCAGGAGGTTATTTTTTTCCTGAATTTGACTGCTTAAGTGCTTCATTTGGTGTTCATGCTCAAAAATAGCCAATTTCTGATCCTTGCCAGGAGAAGGACAGAAAATCACTGCAAAGTAAATAGAGATCAGTTGGTCTCAGGACCTAATGCCAGCATGTTACTCTCACTGGAAGGCCCTTGGATCCTGTCCCCACCTCCCATTGCTGTGACTTTTCTCCTTGCTTGTCCCTGGATAGATAACTTTATTAGCTTATGTGATGCAGATGCAAATGAGGTCTGTCTTGAGTAAAAAGAGGAAAAGTAAGCAGTGTCTTTTTGCTGTGTGGCTTGCTAGGCCTATCAGGGGAAGGTGGTTCCATGTAAAACAGATAAGGGAACCTCAGTCCTCTCCCTTTGGTGCTATGATAAAGATGGAGACACCGAATCCACAGATATCTTTAGGTACCACCACTGAAATCACAGCCAGCAGAATGCAGTTCCTGTCCCTCATCACACCACCCAGCTCTGCTGTCTGAGCAATAAACATCACACCAGCCTCTCCAAACTCTCTCTGGGGCTGCTTGTGGCTCTAGTTTTGGCAGCTTTATCTGCCTTGGCCCTCTCTGCCTGGAATCTGCTTCTGTGCTTCCTCCTGAAAATTCCTCTTCCACTGGTGCTCTGTGCTTCCTCCTGAAAATTCCTCTTCCAGTGGTGCTGTGCCTGAGCTAACTGTAGGCCTTCGGTGTGCAAATAAGATGTTAGGTCTTACTTGCTTTCCACATGCTCCCAGTTGTGCCAGAAAGCACATAATGAATGTGTCTCCCTTGTTTCTTCCAGACTCAATAAGTAAACGGAGCTATAAACAGTAAGCCAAAAGGATGGGGATGGAAGGCATTTATGGGGTAATAGGAGTTTGTTCATTGAACTGGTTGTTGTGCTACTTCATGACTGTGGTATCTCAGCTTTTCCTGAGAGCAGGAGTGATGTGTGTTTCTTTTCATATGAAGAGGAGCCAAAACTGGCTCTTGTCCCTGATGTGAGCTGTCATTTGGAAACCAACTCATTGTTTACATTTTCAGTGAAGAATGAAAAATAGCCATTTTCCTGTATGAAAATATAGCTGGTTTGCTTTGTTGTTTTGTAATTTTTTAGCCCATTTTCCACAAATGGCTGTTCTAATGCATTTGCTAGTGTTTTACTTCCTTCTCCATCTATGTAAGAGCCTGCATATTACAGGCTGCATACAACATCTAAAATCACGTTCAGGAATCTATGAGAATCTTAGCTCTTGAGGTAACCCTGCCATGGTGCTGTTAATAACACATTGCAAACAAGAAAGTAGTAAGTGGAAATAATGCACTCATTTAGAAGTAATAAATCCTTTGATCTTTCTTTGAAGCAAGGGTATATGCTTAAACTACCAATTCAGGGACAACCAGATGCCCATAAAGAATGGTTCTTTGCTTTGATAGAAAATCACTGAGGCCTGCCCAGCAGCTCTGGTCTGTAAATAGATTAGTTAAGTGCTCATCAGCTCTGATTTGCATAGGACAGTCTTTGCACACAAACCCTACTTCTAGCCTTAACGAGCTATTTACTTGCAGGAAAGCTACTGGGTTCCTTTTAGTTAGAAATCTGGGTGGAAAATTGCTTTGTGAGAAGAGGCAGAATCCTGATTTGGAAATAGTGCCTCTCCTCTTCCTAGATGTTAATAGGCAACTGGTGACTGGCAGTCTGGTGTGTTTGCTGAGCCTCTTTAATGCCAAGGAGTGGGAATTAAATAAATACCTCATACTTGGAAATTTGGAAAAAAGTTACCTCTGTCTTCTCATTGGTGGCTTTCGTCCTCAGTTGGATAAGGAGCACGAATGGGCAGAGGCTTGGGATTCAGCCGCTTGTGTTCAGCAAAGCTGAATCATTCACTAAAGAGCTGCGAAATATTCATCACTTTTGAATAAAAATACATGCCTCCTGGATGCTTGCTGGCTTGTGTGCAGAAACTGTATGCAGCCTGCAAATTTGGCACGCACATTTTTCCCCCTGTTTAAACTACTTCTGCTCCACACGGTTACTTTTTGCCCCCTACAAAGGGAGGTCAGTCTCAGCCTAGTGGCAGATGGCAAGATTCACCCCAGAGTACAGAAGTAGAGAAGAGCTACAGTACTTCAGTGTCTTCTCCATTTTAAAGTGCATTACTTCTCAGCTGATTTCAGCCTTGCCAATGATTTGATATTCTTCTGAGTCAAGACAGAAGCAAAACTGCAACTTTTTCTGAAGAGGCGACAAAAAATATCAAAAGGGAGGAAAAAAAAATACCCACAAAGTATTGCTGAAACCACTGTGAACAGTTTTGGTGCAAAGTTGCTGCAGCTGGAAAGGTCTTAAAAATTATAGACTAGAATCTTCCAATAGTAATGATCCCACAGACTTTGGGGTGACAGGTATACAAATAAGGGTGTAATGTAGGTATGTGTTTTAAAAGAAAACACCACTGTTAGACATAGGGAAGTTAATAACATAGTTCTGCCTCACCCTACTATCAGTAATCAATGTTACAAATCTGTTTTTTCACTGCTCACGCCATTTCCCGTTTGTGTCCCTTTTTGCTTGAAAAGTAGACTTAGATTACTGGTTTTGTACCTGAAAACATAGGGTGGAAGGCTAGACTGAGGAAAATACATTTTCATGGACAGGCTAAATATAGTTAGGAAGTTTTTCCTGTAAATCCCTGTTTGGTTTTCATTTATTTATTTCATCAGCCAGATGCTCGCTTTTCACTTAGGCTATGATAAGAATATTATCCAAACATTTCCTCAAAACCCAAAAACTACATTTTATTACAGGGCACTCAGCATCAGCCCATCAGCCTTCTGCCTTTGAAGGCTTGTGTTCAGCCCCTCAGTTTTATAGTGCCAAGATTCAAATATGGGAATGCTAGAGGAAATTAATTACCAGTAAATTTAGAACAAAGGACAGAACCTGCAATTTCATAGCATGTAAAACACCTTTTGGAATTCTTTGCTCTCTTTTTGGAAGCCAGTGTGTCAAATTTTTGGAATTATTTTAAAGGGCTTGATAAAATACATAGCTATCCAACAAGCCATAATAAAATCTGATGCTTAAGGATATAAATAGCAGGCAGAAAATAATTTTGCCTCTAGCCACTTTACACCAGGTCTATTCAGTGTGCATTGCTAAGGGGAGTGGGGCTTGCTTTTCTCATGCCCTGGGTGCTGAGCATGGCTGCAAGCAAAGACTGGAGCTCAGTGGAGCAATGTGCTCCAAGGTCAGATATCCCCTCTGGCTGTGCCCAGCCCCTGAGCTCTGCAGCTGCTGCCTCCTCCCTGTCCAGCCCAAATCCCATCAGACACTAGATTCCAACAGGGGAGGCAGCAGCCTCAGGGACCTGTAGGGCTTCACACAACAGCTGTCCCACATGTCCAGGATGACCCAAGCATCTGCATTATTTTCAGCTTTCTGGAACCTTCTTTGCTTCATGTCATCTCCAAGGAGGAAAAATAAAAAATCTTCAGTTTGCTCTCTATAAACCTGACCTTTCTATTGGTTCTCTTGCTCTTGGTTCTCATCTCTCCCTCTCTGACAGTTCTCCTTTGCTTGTTGCCTCCACGACATCATATGGTCTCCATGCTTCTCGCATCACATACCCATCTTTGTTCCAGAACACCATCCACAGAGACACATCATTCTCGTCCCTAAAAGCAGATGTTACACATGCCATGTAGTTAGTTTGGAGTGGGAACAGACAAAATTCAAGACATGAAGCAGCTTGGATTTTACATCATCACAGTCACTCTTAGTTTCAAGTCTTGTACCTCACTCCTACTCCCTAGATTGGCTTTCTGACTAAGTGAGCATCAAGTGTCCTCTCACTTCTCCTTCAAAACCAGCTGCATTGATACTACCTCTAAGGCTGAGTCCAAACCAGGGATGTAATCTAGAGCAATAACCTGCCTTACAGCCTATTTTCTGACCATATGCATTGACCATGCTTGGATTTACATTGCAAACCAATCCCAGAGGATTCAAGACAGTTTTATTTCGGATGAAGCAACAGAGCAGAATGGTGCTCCAGGTCTGCCTTGGGCACTGACCTCCTCATGGGCCTCCTGTGCACAGGACCAGAGCAGGTCATCTGGAGAGAACTCCAGACAGAAATCACATCGAGTGTGAGCACTGGCTCCTCAGTCTGACTGTGTAAGCTTTCCAGATTTGCTCCTACTCTCCTGCTGATTTAGACTGATCGTGTATGTCCTTTCAGAGAAGCAATTTTTTCACTGCAGCTGTAAACCTGTTTGCTTTTTTAGCATTTGAAAGACATGTGTGCCACATCAGATCCATGTGATATTGCAAACCTTAGCCTTCTAGCAGTGTGGACTGGACCCTCTTCTTACTGACAATTATTTGGCATCCAAGCACATTCATAGAATTATGTGAGGATTTTCTTTACATCATCTGAAGTGAGATCCACCCTGAAATCTATATTCTGTTCAGTGAAATACCCTGTCTGTGACCATATCCTGCATAGAGTAACCACTTACTCTGGGAAGCACACTGGTACTGGCTTAAACATAAATTGGTTTTCTAATACAGGAGTTGGAACACTCAGCTTTGTATTCTTTCAGAGCTCGCCAGGTTAGTGCTGCAGAAACAAACATATTAACTTGATTTAAGAAGTCTGTTCTGTGGGGGCTTGCTTTTATTACCCTGGTTTTTAAAAGTTTTCAAAATTCATTTGAATTAATGAAAAATGTATTTTAACAACATAATGGCTGACAACTCTGCTAACTGTAAGGAATGCCTTTGATGGTGAGCTACAAAGTCCTCAGTAGCCCTGGTAGGCATAAGAGGCTTCCAACCCATTAGTCTCCTCTTTATTTTATTTATTTTATTTGAAAGCTTCCCTTCCTAAAACTCACAAAGGAAGAATAGGAAACAGTCATCACTGTGGAGGTGACTTTTCCACTTCCTTCTCTCTCATGTAGTTGTTAACAGTAATTTACAGTTGCTCAGTTACATTGGGAAGGCTGTGATCTTTCTACCTAAAGTAATAAAAATCAGTGTGTAGGTCTTATTAATTTACTGCATGCCATAAAGGCTAACAAATTGTACTGTACTAAAAGAATACTGCCAAAGTATTTACTAAAAAGCATATGATATTGAAAGTAATTCTCCTTCCCATGGATTTACCTCTGTGGGAAAAATTGTCATAGCATTAGATGTGTTCATTGGCTGTACTCTGTGGCAGACCTGAGAAGTGTTGTATTTTTGTGAATGTGGAGGGGAAAAACTGCTGTGGATACTTTTGATGCACGTGCACATCTTTCTTTCCTTCTTTGACTTGTGTCTCTTGGATACAATTCTTCCCTAAGCAACTTAACTCTGAGTACTTCTGGAGACAGTGGAGATTTTGTCATTTATTTCAGGAGGACAGGACTTTTTCTTCCACATAGATAGTTGTTTTGGTGGAATTCTAACTGGAATGCAGCTCCTCAAGTTACAAAAAGCATCAGGGCAGATCTTCTCTGGGGATGGACAGGGACCAAGCCCTGGTTCCCTGTGCATCCTCTACCAAAGTGTTTCACAACAGCACCCAAGAGTGTTGGACTGCAATGGGATGTCTTCATGCTCCTCTACCATGTGGTGAGGTTAGAAACCTGGGGCTTAACAGCAATGTTCTGCCCACAAAGGGACCACTTCACAACTGGAGAGATCTCCAAGTCCACAGTGAAAGAGTAAGCTATCATTTCTAAAATAAGACTTTCTTGTTCTAGTCATGTTATAAAGAGAACCAACAAAAAACAGGCTCAAGACAGAAGATCCATGCTGCTGGCTCAGTCAGTCATGTAAAAGAAGCCACCACGAAAATAGTTGGAGGTCTAAGTCAACATTTTTTCTTAGCACACAGTGGCTTTTCACTATTGAGTTAATGCTTTTCACTGTAGGAAAGAGCTGATGTCTGATACAGTGCTGGGTGCTATGGATTTGTCTGTCTGTTTTCCTTTGTAGGGTGGCCCTGTGAGTCTTGTGAGTCATAATCAAGGTGAAAATCAAACTTTGCCAGGACACCCTGAATGCAGTGGCAAAGGCCTATTTGAAGGCTTTGCTGCTACTGAACAGAAGTATATATTTAGAATTCAACTGGCAGTAATTTAATTTGCTGTAACTTGATGAAGTATGATGATTTTGTGCATGGCAGCCTAAACATGCCATTGATCTAGGCTGGACTTCCATCCCTAATTTGAGATAACAAATAGCAAGGTGATCACAAACTGGCAACGAACAGAAGGAAAATGTGAATTGACTGGGTAGGCTATTTGCTGTGAAATATTCACTAAACTCTATAAATAACATTTGGTTTCTATCCAGAGAAGGAATGATTTACTTCACTGAACAGGTAAAATAGAATAAATAACAAGACCCTAATGCATGGGAATCAAGTGAGAAATAGCGATAGATGTGACCTTTGGAGAAATGTTCAATTTTGTTTGCCACTCTTTGGAAATAACACAATGTACCTAACCAGAGGTAAGAGCCAGGCAGCAGAAATGTCACTGTTTTCTGTTACTACCTTAATTTGGAATGCAGGGTTTTTAACAGATCCAATATATTTTAATAGATTGCTTGTTTTCTTTGAGAATTCATTCATAGAGATTTTGTATGTGGGATCACAAATGAGTGTATACCTCTATCCCCTGCTTTATAGCTTGTCACTGTCCAGTATTCCTGTGTTTGTCTACTGTTTTTTAAAACAGTATCTCTGAGCCTTTAGTGTGCTGATAAGCTGTTTTTATACTTTGTTTCTTCTGATTTAGATCAAAAGGATGACTTGCAAGTGAGCCTCTAGCGATACACTTAGTGTGCTTCCAAAACAGTGACGGGTGACAAATCTCATTTTTATTCCACTGTTAGTCTGCATTCTCAATATGTAGCATTTTTCTAGAGTCTCTAGCACAGACCTTGTGCTCAAAAAAATTTCAATCGCTGTTCTCATAGAGACCCTCCTCAAAAAGAGCCCCTGGCTTCCCCCTCTTCAGTTACTATCTACCTTTAAGGAGGGGACATGCTGTGTATTGACATGCAAAACCAAGCTCCAAAGAAGTGTCCTGCTGTGTCTGACAATTTCTTTACCAAGTAGCTTTTAAATTAGAGTAAACCTGAGATTTTGGGGCAATCTGCTGATTTGCACTTCAATATCTTAATGCTCCTCCTTAGCACTGGTGATGTCCCAGTGTTACTTTTAGGCTTAGGTGGCTAGCTTTGATATTTAGAGATATGCGCACATTAGAAAGCTGGATGGGATCTTCCAGGAGTGTTTTGGCACAAGGTGGGTGTTAGTGATACTGCTAAAAACTACAGCTTGGAAAGCACTCATCACATGCATGCACTGTCATGGGTAAAGATGTGCTCTGGACATCTTTACATCACCCACATCTACAGTGTGACAGATTACTCCAGCAGAAGGATAATGTTACTGCTGAAGCATCACCACCTACTCTGGAGCTTCTGCCAGTGCCAGTCACCCAAAGGCAACTCTCTCCTCCACCCTGCCTGGCCTAACTGTGCCAGCAGCATCCTGCTGCACAAATGAAGTCTTGGTGTATGGAAAATGCACCTGAAGGGCAATGCTCAGCAAGCACAAGTTGGCTTTCCAAAGAGAAGAAACGATGAGGACGGGACAGAGAAGTCACACACACCTACACAGGCAGAACATGTCCAAGACTGGCCAGCCCTTTAGTCCAGTATGGATGCAAGTTCCAGTTCCCTACCAGCCTTGGACACTGAAGCCTATAAAATTCAAGTGAAAGAAGTAAAAGTGCTCTTTGCTGACAGGGACAGTAATTAATCATCAAAGAGTTCAGAAGGAAAAGTGACAAATTCATCCTTGGGAATGCTTTAAACAGATTCTAGCTCAGTCACCCAGCTACTGAGTTTCACAGGCAGGATCATTACAGGCTACATGACAGTGTATTTGGACCTTTGTCATCTTTGTATTCGAAATTAAACAGTCTCTGGCCTTGTAAAGATGCAGTAATTACTGCTCAATACATTTGTCCTTTAGGATTTGGAGTGGGGTTTTCAGCTTTTTGTACTAATGATTTGTGGTACTGATGCCCAGTGATAGCTAAATGTGGGATTCAAGTGTACTCTTGATGGATTTTGGCCATGCACTGCTTGCTATGTTATAGCAATAAAAGTTATTTCTGAGTATATCCTCTCAGTGGTGTCAAGAAATGAAGTTCTTACTGACATGAATTATACTCTCTGCTGTTTCTCCAGTTCTTCCTTCCTCCTGATTTAGACTCAACAGTACTTGTGGAGAAGAAATCTTTAAAAATTCAAATTTTGCACCTCATGGAAATATGGTTGTTAATAAATCACAGAATCATTTAGGTTGGAAAAGACCTTTAAGATCATCAAGTCCAACCGTTAACCTAACACTGCCAAGTCCACCACTAAGCCATGTCCCTAAGAGCCATGTCTAAAAAAGTCTTTTGAATGGATGTCAAGTACACCACCTTGCTTGGCAGCCTGTTCAATGCTTGATAACCCTTTCCTGTGATATCTGATCTTCATGTGAAATACCTCTCTCTGTAAGAACAAAAAAACCCATATTGCTGTTCTGACCATATTGCTCTGCCTCCTGTCATAGACATCAGTAAGTGATGGACACGAGAGAAGAGAGAAGAGTGTGACAACAAAGGACACCATGCATTTTCTCTCCAGTCTGCTCCTCTGCACTCTTGTTATTTTGTACACATTTCTCCAGTTTTCTCCTGGTCTTATCCTGTGAGTTGAGGCCACCTCTTATGACTTTGTGAAAGGTATATTTGAGATGGAAGCTGCAGAGAAGGGTGGGCCTCACTGGTAACCACTGGGTTAAGATGGGTTTCCCTTGGGGACAAATGCCCCAAAAGAAGTGATCACGTAAATTGTAGTAGGGGTAACATGAGTATTACTATTTCAAGTTTTGCTTTCAGGGAAACAGTTTGTTCTTAATCTTAAATGTCTTCAGACTCTTCAAATGTTGAATTTCCTTTTAAAAGCCCGGTGGGGTAACTCAAATGCATAATCAATCCTTGTGTTCTGCTGGTCTCAGTTTTCAGACTGTGTTTCCCAATTTCAAAACAGCTGCTTCTTCCACTTTCTCCCTAAACCTTCTAAGTAAGAAGTGATCAAAATTGGAGTGGAGAAGAAGTTGAGACATTCCATTGGTGGCTATCTGGCTATCTTTTATCAGCTCTAGAATTGTGGTTGCTAGGTAAAGTAAATTAATCTTTAAAAAAAACAACAAAACAAACAAACAAACAAAAGCAAAAAAACCCCCACAACCAACAAGAACCCAGACATTCTGAATTTCAAATATTTTGATATTTCCAGAGCATCATGGAGTTTTACTTGCTTTCATGAACCATGTTGTTGCCAGTAAAGGACCTTATCCTCAGTCAGGATCCATTCCTAACCATAGGACAGACATCCTTTGAGCATGGAAATGTATGCTACAATGTTTTCCTATTTAATTGCTTTGATTTCATTTAGAAAGGAGGTATGGATATTAGGAAATGCCTTCAAAGCGAGTAGAAAAGGTTAGTTATGGGATGGTGAGGAGGCTGTTTTCTCACTGGGATCTTCAAAAAGCCAAGGTTTGTAAAGCTTTCAAGATGACTGGGAACAGGATTGACTTCTTGTTAAATCAGATAGGGACCTAATTAGAGATTTATGAAAGCAACAAAGCACCCTGCAGCAGGCAGTTTCCCTGCAGGGAGAAAACTCATTGAAACACGAGGGTAAGGCTAATAGCAGCTATTAAGAAGAAAGAAAGAAAGAAAGAATAATAATAATAAAAAAATTAAAAAACAAACAAACAAACAACAACAAAAAACCCAAACCAAAACAAAAAAAACAACGTCCCTTTTAACTGTTTTAAACCCTCAAGCAATTGGACATATAACTGGCCAGGGTTTAAAGGAGATAGCCTAATTTACCTGATATGAAGACAGTAAACACAACTCTGTTGCCAAAGGCCATGAGGGAGGGCTGAAAACAAGACTGAAGTGGTCAGCAGATGAGCAGATAATTCATCCCCTCCAAGCAGAGGGATGAATTAGCCTTACAGTTGCTAAACTCAGGATAACAAATCTGCCTAAAGTCTTGCTTCCTCATTGGGAAAATAACCTTTGAATGGATCTCTGGAGCAAGAGAAAGAGATCAAGGAAAATGTGTCAATTTGGGATAATAAAGGAAGCAGAAGGGCCATAAATAGAGCAGATATGCATCCCTAGGCAGAAGCCACCTTTTTTTTTCTTTTAGCAATTGACAGTGGCCCTTAGGGTGTTGTTACACATGATGGGTTTTCAGACTTGGTGCTGCATTTCTTCTTATTGCCATCTGCATAATATATGACCCTTTGCTTTTGTGTATATGAAACAATCTTGTGATAGAAATGTGAACACATGGGGGAAAATCATCCACACTCCATCTGGCTTGGTGCATTTGGATTTGAAATAGGTATTTTTCTGAATGCGTTGTTACAACTGGAATACAGAGACCAACCTGAAATTTAGATTTTGTGTTCTGTCGCAGACAATAAGAGGCTAAAGTCTGGAAACTGAGAAAGCTTCAGGCCAGGAAGCTGAACACCTTCACTTAGAAACATTCTCCCATAGAAACTGGCATTGATAGCTCAGAAACATTTCTGTGCTCAGCCTGAGTTGGGCAGTCTGGCTTGGGGCACCTTCTTTTGCACCTTCTGGGTGCAAAGATGCTTGCTTTTGTGTGCTTGGGTAAAATTATTTTACTGCATTGCAGAACTAAAAATAATGTCTTGAATATTTCTTTAGTGGGAAATAAAAAATGAAAGCTACTGAAAAGTTATTTTCCACAAAGCATGATAAGCTCACCTATCCAGCACTACAGAAGTGACAGAGGTCATGGCTATGTGTGATATTCTATATGAAAACAAAACTTCCACTGTTTTCCCTAAAAATGTTAAATACTTCAGTAGTGCCTGCCTGCTTAAGTAATATAAGCATGCTCTGCTAGTTTAATTTTCATAAACTTGATTGATTAAAATGTTGACTTTACTACCACAGCTTTTATACCCTCATCTAATCAAACTTCATGTTTATTATTTCAATTTTACACATTTTAGTAATTGGATTGTGTACCTTAATGGTAGAGCAAAGCTTTGCATAGTTTACTAAGGAAAAAGCTGACTCGATACTGTTTCTCCTATTTTAGTGCAGTATTCTTGATTTTTCTGGGCCAAGGTTCAGAAATTACTTTACAGGAAAAGTGTATGATAAGGCAAAAGGGAATTAAATGAGACTCAGTTAATTAGCCCTTGCATCCCAGTATTGCCCCTCCCTATCACTTGGGATTCTTATGCAGCTGCTGTAGCCTGATGTAGAAGTAATGGTCATAGCTTTTCAGATTCATTCAAGTGGACCCTATTTCTATCTTATGACCCTCCACTTGGAAAATGAAAATGGATGAGTTCAAAACTTGCAACAAATATTCAGTTTTGGCTGCTCCTTCCTCTTTCTTACCATATCCACAAAAATATTTTTTCTCTATTCCCCTTAATCTCACTTAAAAAAAAATTAAAATAGCACTAGCAATTTGGAGAGCCAAATTCAAGACCTCTGATGAATTAGAGGTGTTATCTAGTGTGACATGTAAAACATGAGACATCCCCACTTGCTACTCAGTCTTGAAAAACTTACTCTTTAGCTTTAGCAATATCAGTCCTTACCCACTGAAACATACTTTGGCCTTGTTTGCTGGTGTGCTCATCTTCTCTAACAAAAAGTCTTTTTTTAACCTATTGCTCTTACTTGTTTACATATAAACAGTATCAATATTGCAAGGATTGTTTTGCATCTCTGTATATTTTTAAAAGATTGGCAACTTTTAAAGGTCAAGGACCTAAGAATGAGTTTTATCACAATGTGAAAAGACATTTTTAGATAATGTCGTCAAAGTGTTCAGGTGGATTCAGAATTTTTTTTTTTTTGCTGTTGTACCCTGTGAAAAACAGCTTCTGTGAATGTTATTGGATGAATCTAGGATTTCTGGAGATAATTTAGGTACCATTTAAGATGTATATTCTTTTTAGTTTATATTACCAGAGGGGCTGTTATGTTTATTTTTTAAATGGATTGTGTGATCAATACATGAATTAATGTAACTTATTGATTAATTTTTATGTGTTAATACACAGAGGGAAATTTGTCTTCTATGCCTCAGTGCTATGTTTTAAGCAAGTTCCTTTATGTGGCTGAAAGTATATTGGACAGATTCATTGTGCTTTCAAGTGTAGATTATGTGGCAAGTATTTCTTCTCTGATATTGTTCCCCCTTTAGCACCTTTTCTTACACTTTCCAGTGTATATATTTTTATATATATATATATATATATAGCATATATATAGCTATATTGCACCTCACAGGTTGGAGTGGCTTTGTGGCCAACAAGGAGCTGAGCAGAAGGGCTCCAAGGAATATGTTAGCGCAGGAGTGAGTGGTATCCATGATTTACTAGGTGGCAATCTCTGGAGTCAAAACTGAATTGCCAGCCCAGACTGGAGTTTCAGAGACTTTGCTGATGCAGCTACTGTCTTTTGAGTGAAACTTAAAATGAAGTCTGTTTGTGGTCATGAAAGACTTCTGGTTTGCATCCTCTCCTAGTCTGCAATTAGGTATTGCATAAAGTGTCATATTTTAGAAATGGTTTTGTATGGTTTCTAAAGCACTTTAGGATTTGGGGGATTAAAAAATGCTGTATAAATGTAAGTTACTATAATAATAAAATTAAAATACTCTCTTCACCTTTCAAACAGCAGCACCTCTAAAAAGAACAGAACCAGCTCAAGATTTCTTTAGCATGTAAACTCAGTAGCTGTTGGCCAGATGTTGTTCAAGATCATCTTTAGATCAAGGCTTAGGTTTCAAGTTAAAGTCTGAACGCTGGCTGAGTTTCAGATTCTGGTTTTAATGGAAGGCAAATCCCATGAGGGTCTTCAGCAAGATTTCATCTCAACATTGTGAAAATTTCACAAAATCACCTGTTCTCCTGAGATTCTCAGATTTGCCCTCATCATTAAAAATAATCCTTCTCCTTCGGCTGTGAAAGGCAGCAGAGTGCAGGAACTGGATTTGAGTCTTTGAATATGACTTAGGTTTAAGACCTGAATGGCAAGGGTTCATGTCTGGAAGTCTCACTGGGGCTTGGTTCTAATGCCAGACATAGAAATAGGTTTGGAAGAAGAGATGAAGTGCTATAGAATATCATGTAGCTTTGCTGCTCCGTATTTAGCATAACTCTGCAAGTCTTCAGTGGTCATTTTTAAGAGCCACTTGGTAGGCAAAACTGTGTAGGTACTTAGGCAGCACTTAGACTTAAATCTAAACTCTCTGCGCATCGTTTACTAAGATGCTCAGTTAGTACTTTGGGAACCCATGGAAAAACAAGCCTTTAATCCACCACTTTCTAACTATGCAATAATCACTTTTTCTGAGTTCTTCACTTCTCTTGGCACAGGTCAGCACATTTCTGTCACACAGGCAGTACTTGTCTGGGTAATATAGTAGTAGATTGACATTATCTGTAATCATGGCATGAAACAGTCTGTATGTTTCAAGTCTGCCTTTGCCTCATTTCCTTCGTTTGCTCTAGGATCTGTGGCTGATGAATTAAGTTTTGGGACAGAATGGGAGTACTTGCTAAGTGGCAATTGGAAATGGGACTCTGTCCAGGTGGGCGTGTCAAAGAACATTTCCCTCCAGAAGTTAAAGACTGTGGGGTGGAAAATACTCATTTGGAGAGAACTTAGATGCACCATAGACTACATTTGTGCAAAGCAACTGCTGGCAGAAATATTTGGCTATATGAAAACACAGTTGACTACTAGCCATCAGCTACAGGGATCAGCTTAGGAAGAAATACTGTCCAACAAAATAATGGAGTATGAAATCTGAAAGCTCATACAAATGAACTTTTCAATTAGGCAGAGGTGGTTGTAAAACAGGAATTCTGTTCTGGAAAAAAAGTCCCAGTGTTTGACATTTGCTTTCGTCTTATGATGCAATGAAGCCTCAAACTCAATCAGTTTGAAAGGAAAGAAAACAATTCCAGCAGCACCATTTCAAGAGCTGAGGCAAACCTAGGAAATGTGAGTGTCCTGGAATATGACCCTGTGTATTCACAACTTACCTTGTTCCCTCTGACCAGCCATTCCACCCTGGATCCCCCAAATCTTTGTAATAGATACGTAAATTACATTTTTTCACATGTTTTTATGGGTGGACCTCCATTTTTCCATTAAAAATACTTTAAAACATTCTTTACCTGCTCTTACTTTCATTTTCATGAATAGGTGAGTAGGTGCAAAGGATGTTGCTCTTTGGAGAATAGGACAATATTATGTAGGAGAGGCTGGCAGTAATAGACCAAAAGCAATATAGCTCATTAAATATGCAACCTAATTTGTGTCTGCCTGGTGACAAAATCATGAGCCCACTAAAGACAATAAAAACTTTCCTGAATGATGCATCTGGCTCTTGGTAGACTGTTAAAGCTACAACTTTCAACATTATGTCTTATGCATAATAGGTACAGTCTTGGAATATTTACATGACCTTTACTGTGTAGCTGGTGCCAAGGAGAGTGTTTAGGTTGAGAACATCACAAGACTGGGACCAGGAATATCAAAATATATGCATGTACTTTAAGTTGTTCCAGGAAAGGAAATTCACTTTCGTTGAAGTAGTGTAAGTTGATCTAAGTGAGTTTTCAGATGTAATGAACTTTATCACTTTGATCCCCGTGAAGAATCCATCTGAGTCAGAGCCAGAAAACCATGTAAATCTGACACTGCAATGGGAACGTTTGTTTAAAATGAGTAACACATCTTCATAGCTTTTTTGATAGCTAAAATAAACTTTATGCAGTGCAGTCCTGAAAGCTCGTTGAAAAATGAATGGATAAAACATGTTTAACTCAGAAGTCAGCTATTCAGTCAGGTTACTTCTTTCTTTTTGATTCAATATAATAAAAATTTAAATCCTCTGAAGAGTCATTGTATCAAACTGACTGGGTTTGTTATGGTAAAGCATGTATCATTGTAAAGAAGTGGTTTCAGACAGATAATGGTCATGACAATAGAAACTGAAGCAGAAATTCAGATGCTTGTTTTGTTCTGCTAGTCCTGCCAATGGTTGCTTGGAAATCTGCAATCAAAGAGAAAGATGAGAAATGTGTGATAGCTTGCTGCACCAAGTTCTTTCCTAACAGGGTTTTAGGCAAACAATTAAAAATGTGTATTATCAAATAAAGCTTATGCTGCTTCTTTCCATCTATACTTTCTATTAATATGTCCTGGAAAGTGCAGATTTGGATAATATATTCTAATAGGCAAGAATATGTTTAGCATATTTATTTCAGAATATTTAAATGTCCATCATTTTGTCCAAGTTCTTCATGAAAAGAGAAAATTTGAAGCTCAATGCACTCGTAATGGTCATCACAGCTACACAGCCCTCAGTGAGAGACATCTGCAGCCCATTTCCCTGCAGGCTGTCAGCTGGTATATTATCAATTAGCCAGCAGACTGACCAAACACATCTGTGCAATGTTTTGCCTGAAGATTGCTGAATCACATTGCCTGGTACTCTTAAAAGGGTGATGACTAAGTGTATTAGAAAGGGCAAGATGGTAGTCAAGTGAACACAGGAAAAAAACTGCTCCCTATTGTGGAAAAGACCAGTTTTCAAACTGTTGGTTAAACAACTGCATTTATGATCTTTCCTGTATTGGTTTATGTTGAATTTCCTAAGCTGTGAATTCAAGCAGCACCACAAGAATACTGCAGTCCCAGTTCTTACATGGAGGTAACTTAGAGAAACCTAATACGTAAATGCATGGTAGAAGGTAAAGAATAAAGAGATTATGGTTTCTGGAATAATCTGTGTTAATCGTTTGTGAAATAACTCAGTGAACTGAGTCAGTTCAATAGCTCATGTTTAATAAACGTCGAAGAGTTGAATGAAGACTGACAGAAGGAAAATGTGAAAACTTGAATTAGAAACACCCGTTTGTGCAAGAGGCTGGGAGAGAAATGTCGGCAACAAAATTCTGAGTGATTATTTTGGCTCAATGGTATATGAACCTTGCTGCATGCCATCATTTATGATTTCTTACAGGGAATGTGATGCTGGCATAGCAAGAAACAGCAGCTGAGGTGAGTGGCTGGCTGACAAACCAATCTGAGATAACGATAAGCACAGCAATGATGAGAGGATATGCAGGGGTGAGATTTCCCCACATCTTAACTCCAGAAACATTGATTAATGAGTTCATTGTAAGCCCCCTGCTTTTGCAAAACCTTTGGGTAAGATGAAGTATGAGCAGATGAGTAACAGAAGAGGGCAGTGAAACAAGACAGTAAAGAGACTAATCTTTCAGCTGAGATGGGAAGGATTTGTGGAAGGACTAATTTCAGGCCGAAAATATAATGAATAATAGAGAGTATTTCTGTAAAGAGAACATTAGTGCTAAATCTGCAGGGACAATTTCTGATAATAACACAAGAAAAAACAAGAAGAAAGCATCCTAAATTTGTATTTACTTTTTTTTTTTTAAGACATAGAATCAAAACCGTCAATGCATGTGGGCAAGAAGCTGATAAAATGGCGTCTTCCATAATCTGAATTTACTTCTTACCCAAAATGAAAATAAACCTCAGGAAAATATGTTTTGATTTCTCCATCTCTTATATATAGTATGTAAATTAGCTACAGTCCTGTCCTTTTTGCTTTTGAGGAATTCAGATTTTTCAAGTCCTTGGTCACCACTGAGCCTTCTTCAGACAGGAGCAGAGCCAGGCACAGGAAGGATCAAACTCCCAGTGTGACTGTGGGGACATCACGTGGTTCATGAAGAGGCCTGAGCACTGTTTTTGCAGAATTTGTCTGCTGGGTTCAAAAAGTTTTACTGGGTAATAGCTCTTGGACTGTCTTTTCCTTATGTTACTTTCCTGGCTTGACTGACAAGAATTATGTCCTCCCTGATCTGGTCAAAGTCTTTCGGAGCAGAAAGACAAACACCCCAGGTCACCACAACTGAAGCAGCGGGGGACATGTGCAGATGCAGAATGTCACCCATCTGGTTCAGCCTGCTGTTAAAAGTTTAAATGCCAATACTTTTAGGTGAGAGTTTCAAGGACTTGAATGCCCGTGTTCTTCCAAGTCCTTTAAGGGTCTATAAAGGGACTCACAGCTCCTTTTGCTGTGCCTACCCAGACGGACAGAGCAGGACAGCAGCAGAGGCGGGTGGTTGTCCATGCTCTTTAATTTCTAGCACACTCCCAGGAGCAGCCCTGGCTCTGCTGATTGCTGTTCTTCCAGACAACACACAGACACGCTTCAGGGGACAGCATGTGCCAGGGACCATTCCCAGCAGGCAATTTTGACTCAAATACCCTGGGTTTGAGGGGGTGGGGAAGGGAAAGAAGAGGCTATGGTATGTAGAGCTGAGCCATGCTGTGCTGCCTGGCCTCAGGGCCAGAGTATGGTCCCTGGTTATTTTACTTACTAGACATTTCCTGTGTGTCTCGGTTCTCCGTCTGTCCAAGAGCAATAGCAGCACTTCCCTGCTTCGCAGAAAAAACAGAGTGCCTTTTTAATGTGCTATAGGAATAGGTGCTATTTTAAGTATTTGCCAGACACCAATCCAATATTTCTGCCGTCTGCTGGGAGAGCGGATGCGCTGTAAGGAATCTTTACCCTGAAATCAAGATTCTGACTGACTTTCCATCTGTCATGATGTCCAAAGGTGTAGCTGTTTGAATTTGCTGTTTATGTTTGTCCCACTGTGGTGGGACAAAGGGTGATAGCCTTTGTGCAAAGTTCAAGCTTGAAACTGAACTGGTGTGGAAGGCAAGAAGTGCTGAACGTCATTGCTCTGCTGGTTGGGTTTCTTTCTCTCTGGGCAATGTAAAAAGGCAACTGTCTTGTTTTTCCTTTTCCATGGCCAGGGCCAAAGAATGCAGGAAAATTAGCCAAGAGCAGAAAAAAAAAATGGAGCTTTGCTATAGCTTCAGGGATCCAGGAGACTTGCCTTTCTCATCAGAGGGAGAGCTACCAGACTGATATACTATTTTCCATCAATCAAGTCAGCAAAGCCAGGCAGAGCACTTCCTTTGACATCAATGCAGTGGTGACAGTTGTAGAGTTAATGCATTCCTTCTTAATGGAATACCATAAATCTAGGTTCAGTGCTGCCAAAATAATGGCTGCAGTTCTCGCTGGAGAAGGCAGCTCTCACCCTGCATTCTCATGGGCCTAAAACAGTTTTGTTATAGGGCTAATAGTAATTATTTATTTTTATTAATAAGGACCTCTAAGACACTTCGCAGGGATGGTGTACCTGTTCAAAGCAATGCTATTGCCTCTTTGTTGAGCATATGATAGCCTTTTAATTATTTCACCGTATTTAACAGCTTCAGAAGAATTATATTTCTGGATTGAATCCATAAATTTAGGAAGGAGCATTTTATAGTTTTCCAGGAAGATATTTGAATTGTGTCAGAGATTCCCTAAAACAACCACCGCTTCTTCAGGTTTAGTGTCTTATTTATAAGCAAGACATCAGGCAGAATGCAAATGTGACAGTAGAATAGAGTACTGATATAGGAAGAAAAAGATCCACTGATTCAACAGCTGTATTATATTTGAGTGTTGAGGAGGAAAAAAACCCTGTATGCCTGGCTAGTCAGGAAGTCATCAGAGCAGGTTTAGAATTGCTTTGTAGGTTCAAATGGGAATCAGAAAACCTCTCTGCAATCTCAGACTGCTGCTTCAGGGATGGGGGGGGGGAGACAGGGAGGGGATGGCTAATATCCCAGCGGCCTGTAGATGAAGCAACAATGGGTGCAAAGTCTGAGTTTCAGGCAAAAGCCCTGACACTGCCTACAGCATGGCATCTACTGAATGTTTCCCTCATCGTATCTTGATCCTCTTCTGCCTCTTCCTCCTCTCCTTCAAGAATTTGCTCAGCCCCCAGGGGTGTATTGAGGTTCTCTAACTTGCTGGAGTTAAACAGCTTTATAGCACTATTCAGGCTCAAGGCTTTACCTCTCACAAGTTCACTTCATTCTGCAGGGATCATAAAGCACTTTTCAAATTATCAGCCAGTACTGCTGGTGCACAGCAGAAACCATTGACTGTACAAAGACCATTGACTGTAGGATTTGACTTAAGTGTATCAATGCTTTCAAACCTTTTTCCCATGGAACTCTGGAGAAAGATGGCCCAAAGGACAAGGGATGCCAGGGGGAAGGAGATAGATAGGGGTAACCTATCCATTTCCCAAGGGCAAGCACAAGGGCAGGGCTTCCTCAGAGGAGACCCCCCCCAAGGGAGAGCAACAGCACCCCTGCCTTCCTACCTACAGGAGAGAACCTCACCAATGCACAGATGGTGACGGCAGTAATGCCCTAATGCTGCCCTGCCTCTAAAGGAAATGAAAATTACTGCCCGTATTTTACACTGGCCTATTAAATTTGGTGTGCAATTTAAGCATCCACAAGCTATCACATGAAAATCTCAGCTTCAGTTTTGTTTGCAGACCTAGACACTCATTTACTAAGAAAATCTGCAGGATGCAAATAAAACGTAAACAGAAAGGTAGCCTAGGGGGTCCAAGCTCTGAAGGCATTTAGTGTGTTGATTCAGATTTTGTAAGGGATTTCTTGTTTATTAAACCAACCACTTGAATTTAATTAGGAAGCAAAGGCTTGGTCTTGGCATATCTAAATCATAAACATTCAACTTGCATCTAGTTCTTAAAGAGAGCCAAGAGTAAAGGTAGGTCAGACTTGGAGAGGGATAGCAGGACCTACATGCTGTGGGTCAGGTGAAAATTGTTCATGTTGGCCAGATCATCGGGCACAAATAGAGGAAGAGTGATGCTGGTTCCAGTTGCAAACACTGTGGTCCACATATAGGTAGATTGGCCTTTGGTCCAGGGCTGTGAAGACATACTAGCAAAGAAGCAACACACAGCAGTTTGCTCGTGATGTACTGACGTGTTTGGATTCTGGGCCAGGCGGATTTGCATCTGTCCAACAGAGTGCACGGGCTCATCCAGGCAGGCGTGCACTAACTCTGCTCCCATGGCCATTCCCAACAGAACCACAAATTAAACACGTGTGCCTTCACTGCTTTCTAAAACATACCGGATGTTAATAAGCAGAATAATTTGCAGTGGCTTGACTGTTACCTTTTTTTTTTTTTTTTTTAAAGCTTGTGGCTAATGCATGAAGGCATTTCTGAGCTTAGTTATGCCAATGACCTATTGTCACGTCAGCTATTGCAAACTGCATGTACTCAAACAAAAAATTGATGGTGTTCTTTTTTTATTGGACTGAAAAAAACCCAAGTGGGCAAGTTTTCAAGAATCACAGTCAGAGTACAGTATGTCTGCATTTAATTATGGGGTTGGAGCAATTAACACTTGGGCTCTGCTTTGTTCTGTACTCCATGGCTGGTTGTTGAGAAAATACAATTCTCAAAAGCTTGCCATTTAAAATGTCTTTAGCCTACTTTTAGTTAGTGTGGAGGGGTTTACATACAACTGCTTAGGGCTGTGAAGGTTGGATTAGGCCTCAGGAGAGCCTGTTTCAATCCAAAGTGGTCTTTGTGACAGTGGAAAAAGTCTGAATTTGTGCTGGTATCTCACTGGCCTGCTGGAAAGAAATTCCTTGCTGTAAGGCAGGGACCCCGTTAGTTGTACAGTGCTCACAATGTGGGCTGCCAAAAAATATGTCAGTTCTTTCTCAGGTTTTATTCTTACTATATGTGACTAGCACGATTTACATCAGTTTTATTCTTTGATAACCAGAGACCCTTCAGCATTACACAACATGCCATGTATACAGCTTTGCCCCTCATTCAGGAATTCTTTTAAACACCTAAGTCTGACCTAATTCAAAACGATATTTCTCAAGCATGTACTAGATTAAAACATATGCTTCAAACCCACTAAAGTAAAAAAAAAAAAAAGATACTAAAGACCTCCTTTTTTATTATTTCCCCTCACAAGTTCACCTTGCAACACTTTCTTAATTGCAAAACAATTTTTGCTTGAACTTCTGTGCCTCAGTCTGCTGTACAGTGACCTAAAGAACAGTACATACACATGCAGAAATTAACTGGTCCCTAAGGAGCACTCTTGCACTGGAGAGTGAAGGAGGAGAAGGCATATTTGCAAATAGTTATATTTTGTTTCACCGATTTAATTGCTTCTGTTTGGAACTTTTAAAATCTTGCCTTACTGTGCACCCATTTTCAAAGTGAGCACAGCATGACTGACCCCCCCAAAAAATCTGTTTGCTTTTTTATTATAATTTTCGCTGTGATATTTTATTAGAGGGGACTGCAGAACCCCAGAGGAGTAACAATGGGCTGGTTGTGGCACTTTGGGCATTTCCGAGCTTATACTTTGATTAACTCTGCTGTATTAATAAAGTCTTTTTAATAAGCTTTTGTGGGATTAATTTCCTAGGGCTTTTGGGAAAGTAGATAGAAATACAAACTCTGTCCCATGGCATGACACTGACACTCCTATAGATCATCATCTGAACAGGACCTTTGGACTTCTAGTATGTGAGCTAATGGAGTATGTGACAACAGAACTAAGTTGTCATCCCCCTAGGAGTTTCATACTCAAAATATTTATCTTTTTTCATAGTCATTTGTTGATGGAGGAATAGTGATACTCAGGTTGGGAATCTCAGGTACCATTTATGTCTTCCTTCTTCTCAAGCTCAACCTTTTTCCAGGAGTCCTACAGCCTCTCTGTCCAAGTGCAGCATCCTCCTACTCCATCACCCTTCCTCACTCAGCTGACCAGCTTCTGCTCCCTCATGTTCACCATTCAACCTTGCCTCATATCTGGACTCTTCTTTCTTGTCCTCTGGGTCAGTCAGAACCATACTCCCCACTCAGCACCTTGTGAGACCCATCTGGTCCTTCCTGGCACGCTTCTGTTTCGCAGCCTGGTAACCTCAGTGGTTCCTCTGATGCAGTCTCTCCTTTTTCCCATCCAGTTCCTTCTCAGTTTCAAAATCCTGCCTCCTTGCCTAGGCATGTCTCTTCTGCCTGTCTTGCCTTCTTTTCCATGTCTCCTTGACAGCCTCCAATGTCAAATTCTCTGTATTAAAACCATTGGTCAACCTTCCCCCACATTTTGCTTCCTTCCCTCTTCCTTAGAGTTGGAAAGGACAGTTTCTGTTGTGCTGAACTGGCCTGGATTAACCTTTGCCCTTAGCTTGGTACCTGACACAGACCAGCCCAGAGGCAGGAATACTTGGAACTAAGGTAATACATGGTAATTCATGGCAGCTGCTAGGCCACTGGAAATGGATGTCTCTTGTGGCAAGTTGTCCACTTTAATGGGCAGCCCTCCAATACTTGTTTCAATCTACAACCCTTGAAATTTTGGTTCAAAACATAGGTTAAATGGTGATAATGGTGATATAAACTAGATTAACACAATCAAAAAGTAATCTTTAAATTTTTTCAGTCATGCTCACAGCATTTCTTCTCCAGCAGAGTGCATAAACTGAACACAGATGCCCACACACACATGGCCCGTTGCACCATCCCTTTGTCTTTGACAGGAATCTTCAGGCACCCTTTGGACTGGGGGACATTCTCAGACTCTCTTACAGTTGTGGATGTATTTTTGGTCTGGACCGAAAATTTGAGCCCATTAGGAGAGGTTTTCTTATAAAATGTCATTAGGTCATCAGAAGGAAATGAAAGTACATAACTATAGCTTTGTACTTGTGGGAATATTAGTCGGTTATAATTACCTGGAACAAAACAGAAATGGAAATACAGAGAACATGATGCACAGTAAACAATCATAGACCTGTAAGACATGCGTTACTCATGAAGACAGAATCAAACAGCTGCTTGTACTGCCCTTTACAAAGCTTTCCAGCCATACTGTTCTCCCTGGTGAACAATTGCAGTATTTATTGCCATAGTATCTGAATCCTTGACGCTGATTCCTCAAATCTTTCCATAATTTCCTCCATTAAATTCAAGTGATTAGATTTTGTCCTATAATACCTTACCACACTTTTTTCATCTGTGGTGGTATAAGGGTCTAAACCCACACAAATTCCTGTTCTTTTGTCTGTATCAGCCTCCATTTAATGGGAGATTCTTGTATAGCTCTTTAAGACAGACTTTTCCTCCCAGCCTGGGAGGCATAAGACCCTGCTCAAGTCAGGAGTACAGCATCAAGAACCACAGTTTGAAATTGTCACCTGATCCCTTTCATCAGCTCTCCAGTGCTTCCATGCACCAGAGCACAACCACAGCTGTCTCTTCTTGGACCCAAAAGGGACAGAGCTACAAGGAAGGAGAGAAACAAATATCTGTTGCTGTCTCTGATTACAGCTGCAGAATGATTTCAACAAGTTTCTATTGAGAAATACATCAACACATTGTTGATGCCTTGGTTTAGCAAGTGATGGTCTAATTTCTGTCTAATTGATCAGCAGCCAATTTCTATTTGCATCAAAGTTTGAAATGGGGCCTATTTCTTATTAGGAGGAGCTGGTCAGAATAAATGTGAATCATAACAGCCCTCAGTAAAGGATTAATCCTGCAAGATGCTCAACACTCTTCCGTGGGAGGGCAGTGTTACAGGCAGCTAGCTACTCAGTATACCACCTACATTCTTCTTTGCATAATCAAATCACACCATTTATCTGAAACTGATCTGAGAAATCATTCATGAAGTCCTGTCCTGTATATACAGGCATCATACAGGCAAATACGTTGTACTGTTCACTGAGGAAGAAGAAATTAATTATACTTGATGATCCTCATTCAGACCAGCAGTATTGCAGACACAGGTCAATGTAAATCCATTGCCAACTCAAAACTTGTGGGAAATGGTCTTTCAATTATTCATTGCTCTTAGGACAATTTCTGTCAATTAGAAATGGCAAGAATAAACCAAATGCCTTGGTTAGCCACAAAGTGATCCAACACACTTCTTTCTAAGAAAAAAATTTGCACTAACCTAATCAATAGTAGCATATTACATGACACAATGGAGAAATCCATCAGAATTAGTTAAGATAATAAAAATACTCTTTGTCCCCCATTGACCATCTTTCTAAGAGTAAAATTGAAAGACACAGTTGAAAGATCAGGGTCAACAGCTGTTTCATTTTAGCTGTTTTAACTCTAGTTCTCAATTACTTTAGGTGCCGTACTTAAGGGTTGAATAAGAATAAGCAATGGGAAGAAGACAGAGTTCTTCAGGGGAAAACAAATCAGTTAATTTAATATACAGTGTATGAGAAAAGAATCAACAGAACAGAGTTCTCTTGGTCATAAACTAATAATGTCCAGGCTAGGGCCAGTGCTTTGAATTTCTCCCTGGTGAGAAGAGGTTGTTGTCTTCAGTGGAAGTGGCACTGACAAGGGTGCTCTACAACACCCTGAGAGGTCGCGTGTTTTCTCGCAGTGCCTCCAGGTTCACAACATCTTAGTTTGGCATGTAGCTGAGGGTCTTGATTGAGGAACAAGAGCTGATGAAGACTCAACAGAGGTAAAGACAGGGAACCTTCCAGAGGACCAGTCAGTTTTTTTGTGGGCTAAGAGAACCTTGCTTTTTTTAGCCCATAACCAGTGCAAGGTCATTTGACTTACCTTAATCTACAATTAAAAACCTCCGACAAATCAAACAACCTCTCACTTATGGCCAGCCCAAAAAGAAGCAAGGAAAGTCTTCTGTCTTCTCCCTAGTTTAACTTCTGCCTTAGTTACTGCCTGAGGCCTGAAATCTTTGGATTTAAAGACGGAAAACAGAGCATGTTAAAAAGTTATGTTCCTTCTCCTCTTTCTCTGTGGGGACTCTTCAGGCTTTCCTTTACTACATAAAGTGGAGCAATCCAGCTACTCTTTCTTCATTACAAACTTTGCTAATAAAAACCAAAATCAGACAATAAAAGCACACTTTCTCCTGATGCTGTTTTCTCTTCCTTTCCCTCTCCCTGGCCCCACCTGTACTAACACAGTCACACTTTCAGTAGCCCTTACTGGAAGCAATGCCAGCTTTCAGTTTTTATTAAGAAGGCTAAATCAGGAGTTTATAATAGTCCTTTTATACTTTTAATGTTGCCCATTTTACTGCTGCTTTAACATTCACTGCCCAGACCTGGCTTGTATTCCGTGTTCCCAGATCTGAACAGCAGAACACCCCTATTAATTTAACCATGTCCTTTCTATTCCTACATTTCTTAAGCAGTACAGCTGTGAGTTTGCCTTAATTTCCCTGTGGCCCTTAAACATCTTTTGAATCCATATATGCAATCACTGCAAAGGGAGAAAGTCAAAGGGGAGTTTGCAGTTCCCTTTGCCTTCAAGAAATCTGCAGCTGTACATTGTCTGCATTGCCAGTGGAGAAAATGTATGTGCCCTGTACGAAAGGGGAATGGCTGTTGGGTGAACCCAAAGGCTTGACATGCCCAAGACAAAGCTTACCCAGTTATACTGGTGCTTAATTTGTATTTAACTCTTACTGAAAACAGAGTCCAATTGTTTTCCATTCTTATTTTGCTCTCTGCTTTTGTCTTGGGTTAGTGCAGTGGTGTTTTGGAAATGGAAGGTGCACAGAGGTGGCTCCTGTGACAAGCTGATGGAAGCTGCCCCTGTTCCAACCCCAGCTCCACCTCTGCCCAAGGCCGAGCAGATATGGGAAGCGGGATGCATCTCTGTGAGTAACATATTCAAGAAAGGGAAATAAAACTGAAAAGAAAGAAAGAAAAAAAGACCATAGCCAGATCATAGATCAGATAGCAGATCATAGCCAGAGACAAGACACCACGGTCAGTGAAGAAGGAGGGGGAAAGGTGCCTGAGCAGAGGTTTCCCCGCAGCCCGTGGTGAGATGGCAGCTCTGCCCCTGCAGCCCATGGAGGAGCGCGGTGGAGCAGCCCCTGAAGGACCACGGCGGGGTAAATGCGGACTTGTAGCCCCTGAAGTGTCACGGGTGGGCAGACGTGAAGCAGCAGCCTGTGCATGGTTGCAGAGAGGGTCAGATGTGGATCTGCAGCCGTGGAGGACCCCGTGTCAGAGGAGGTGACTGCTCCCGCGGCAGCCGTGACTCTGTGCAGCCCGGGCTGGAGCAGTTCCTGAGGGACTGCAGCTCCTGGGAGGGACTCATGTCCAGGGGTTCCTGAAGGACCCTCCCTGAGAGTGAGAGGGACCCCGTGTTGGAGCAGGGGAAGAACATGAGGAGTCCTCTCCCTGAGGAGGAAAAGCGGCAGAAACAGCGTGTGGGGAACTGACCCCAAACCCCCCCTGCCCTGTGCTCTGAGGGGGAGGCAGCAGTGAAGCGATCCGGGGAAAGTATTAAGATCTGGCCATGTTTTCTCTTTCTCCTTGTCGATTAAATCGGGTTTTTTTAATTCCCAAGTTGAACCTGTCTTTTTTTGCCTGTTACTGTAATTGGGAAATGCAAACCTCCCTGTCTTTGTCTCGATTAAAGAGCTTTAAGGAGGATTTCCTCCTCCCCGTCCTACAGTGTGGGTGGGAGGTGCGCGGCTGGAGGCCTGCTTGGTACTGGCTGGGCCTAAGCCGTGACAGCTTTCAAACTGCAGACCTCACAAGTACAGCCTCCTTCCATGCACTCCTCCATCTCTTAGGTCTGGGTATTCCTGCAGCCTGGTGAAGATGTCAAAGACAAGGAGACTGGGAGGCAGAAGGGGCTTGTTCATGCCAGCTGCCTCTGCTTTGGTGATGGGCTCTGAGAGGCTTCTCTGTGCAGCTGACTATGGAGTGAGATTTCCAATAATATTTAGGCCTCTAAAATCAGAAGTGGTTATGTTCTTTCTTAGAGATACTTTGCTATAATTGTTATTACGAGAACTGGATGTACCAGCATCCGGTCTTTAATTCAAACAAGAATTTAGGCCAAAAATGAGATTCAGAGAGCCCCTATTCAGATGCTGCTCTCTGAGGTGCCTAAAATTCCACTGGGGCTGCACTTTGCTGCCACAGCCCTTGAATTCAACTCAGCCCAGCTACCTGGGTTTGCTGGTATTCACAGCCTCAGATAACTCTCCTGTCTGGAGTAAAATGCCTGAAACAAATATTGATCGAGTTTGGGATGCAAGCCACTCCTTAGGCACACTGTTGCATAAGGCAGGTCAAAGGTTTCATTGTGCTTATTGGAAGGCTAGAAATATCCAAGAGAAATTTGCACAGCACTGCTCATGACTGAAGATTGCTCCTGCTCTGGGGTTACACACTGATGTCCCACTCAACCCTCACCACACTAATGAAAACAAATCGTGTGGTGCAGTGTGACCTCCCTGCAAGCAGAAAACAAGCACGATTGTGTACCTAAATCACAATAGTATATTAAGATCATTATGGTATTTAATATAGTCAATGCTATCACTAATCAGTAAAACCAGCAGCAGCATTAAGTTCTTTTCAAAGTGACAGGTCTGTCAATAGAATAAAAAAAGCCATTCTACTGAGACATGGTAACATAAATACAGGCATCTTAATGGAATACCAAAAATAAAAGCAGGCAGTAAGGAGGTCACTTTTACAAAAAAATAAGAAAAAAGTTCAGTTCTCAACTAATTTGCTGTAAATCTGTCTTTTGCTTTCTAATCAATTGTTAACAACCAAGGGCCACCTGGCTTAATTGAGCCTAACTTTCAGGAAGCCTGATCTGGCATTCCTTGCACACTGTGTGGTTGAAGTGAACGTAGAGGTAGGAAAACAACAGCACTAGTAAGGAAATTAAGAAAACTTAACATTAAAACATTTTTTTAAGAATCCATAGAATATTTTTGTTCAGTAGCAGATGCTACACAGACTATTTGGTGGTCATTCAATAACCTAGCAAGAAAATTGTATTTTACTTCTCCTAAAGGTATTAAAAGAGTGCACGAACATGCACAAAATCACAGCTGTATTTATTTTTTGAACCTGAAAACCAACAGGCTATAATATGACCACTTAGTTATTGAAGTGAGTGGTTTTGTACAGCCACCATCATAAGGATGTCCTCTAGCGTGTGGGTCATAGAAAGATTTTGTAAGGTTTCAGTCTGACAGGGTAAATTAATATCCTAGACAACACACTTCCTCTTTGGCATTGGGAAATATTTTAGTGGAAGGCTAATTAAAGCCCTAGCAGCTCTCTCCTTCTTCTGCAAGAAAATCTCCTTCTGTTGGGACTCTTCACCTGGCTCCATCTTCCTTGCAGAATCAGAAGAACAGCTCCAAGCCTTGCTTTGGACAGGACATGACACCATTTACAGGGGGTGAAGGTTTTGGAGGCCTGGTCCTGGGGTTATTGCAATGAGCTGACTGCATGCCGCTGATGGATGAAGCCTTTGTTTTGTATTCTGCCTGAGTAATTGTAATAAATATTGATAGGTGTGTTCCATTATTAATTTATTTGGGACAGAGCATGTCTGTGAAGCCGTAGAATGACCTTGACAGAGGAAGCAGTGCTTACCAGGCATAAGTACCTCTGCTGAGGGCACAGCAAAGACCAGGGGACCCTGTCAACACAGCTGAAAGATATTACTACTCAACCATAGCTTTCTTGGTGAAGGTAAGGTATTGCTTAAAGGCAGAGATTTAAAAGCACCACTTAGGCAATTTTCAGAATTTCTTCCTATTGAGGACCTCAAAAGATGCAGTAGCACTGGGGCATTGGAACTGTGAAGACATTTTGTTCCTTTACAGGGAGAAGAAATGGCCTGGTCTTATTTGGTATTGATCCTCAGGTCTGGGTTTTCCTGCATCCATGGCACCGATCCCCAGGCCTCTCAGATCCTTCCCATCCATGCAGGCATGGTGCCTTGCTTGTGTGGTGTGCTGGATCCTTTCTCTGTAGGCACAGAGCACTGCTTGGTCCAGGCTTTTTATGAGATCAAGGCTTTAATCTCAATTTCAGTTTCCTCCATAAAATTTGTATGCAAATATTTTCTAGCTCACAGATCTATTATGAATGGGATTGCTCTCTGGGTTGTTGCCATTCAGCTTGGCTGCCTTTATTATAGTAGACCTTACTGGTTGGCATCAGACTTGCTTTCCATGTACAGACCCATCTGCAGCTGTAGCAGCAATTTTTGCCCAAGCTTTGCCAGTTGTTTTTGCATTTGACAGGTGGCAACCTAGTTGTAGCTCTTTGTCCATTAAGGTGCTTTAGAGTACATGCATAGCTCATTTATTCATGGCATCACTGAGACCAATTTGAAACTCAGAATCATATTTCTTTTCCCCTGCACCAAAGAGGAAACACTTTGTGAACAGCCTTTTCATCTCCTAGTCGTGTTTCAGTTGAGTAATACGTAGTGAGAGCGTCAATTTTTCTGCTCTATCAGACAAGATCAGCCCCTCAGTCCTGAAATAAGTTACTCAACTCATACATCATCTCCTCAAACTGACTGTTAATTTAAATAGCCAAATTGATCATGCTTTACACTAAGGTTCTATTTATGAGTAACTGATAAGGGACTAATAAATGGTTAATAGATGGTTGTTATAGTTTGTTAGTTGAGTTATAGAGTCCAAGAGATTATAGGGTTTCAAATGACCATGGCTTAAAACTGTATTCTTTCTGCTTATGTCTTTAGTATGCGTATTTAATTTAAGCCATAATACCTAACTGTTAACAGTGATATATGTGGTGGCATACATTTAGTTACTCCTAATAATACCTCAGATATGGAGCTTTGAAATCCCAAATATTTTAAAACAACATCACAAACACACACAAAAAAATCAAACTAAATTGTTATGAAGTGAGTGGAGTTTTACAGAAAACTTCCCCCATAACTTTCAGCCCAGATTCTTGATGGTAGTGAGTCCTTTCTGAGAATGAGCAATTTGTGGCTTTTCACAGCAACTATAGAAAGTGCATTCTCTCTACAAGGCTTTGCAGATTCTAGGTGTTTCTCTGAGAGATGTGCCACTCCTTCACTGACAAACTTCTGAATGCCCCAGAGACTGATGCCAGCTGCACCTGCTTTATCTGCTAGGTATCTAAGTGTACTTCTGGCTGATAATCATAAACCATAAAAAAATAATGTTGACAAATGTCCCCCCTCTGTCCACCATTTTCTTTTCCATAGCAGCTTTGTTACAGGAATGAAGCTCTGAAACTTCTGCATGCCTGTCACGAGAGACCTGAGTTGATGATGGGGCAGAACAATGTATTTCCTGAGCAGAACTAATGGCAGTGGCTATCTGATCATGCAAATGTCTTGTATGTCCCAACTCCATTGCACCCCTGAGTCCTACTGTACCAGAGATGGTTCTGCTGCTCTATATTTCCTGCATTTGGTTATTGCTGTGCTGCCCCATTTTGACCAAGTAATGCAAATATTGAAAAATCTCATTCATGCCTTTTTACTGATGAGAAGAAAGAGCTCTTTTAGAATGATCTAAATTCTGATCCTTGCTGAGAGCAATTAGTATCTCCACCAAAGCCAGTATGATGTCACTGCAGTCATGGAGATGATACTTAGTGTTGGTTTTGAGAGAAACAGATCAGGAAAAACCCAGTTACTCAGGAAAGGTGTTACACTTCTGTTCCAGGAAACTATCTACTTTGGAACTGTACCCAACTGTAGCCTTCACTCAGTATTGCATATTTCCAGTAACTGAATGCTAACATTTATTCCTATCCTGCTAGTGAAACGGTTCAGTAACAGTGACAGGGATGCTGGAACACTGGGGCAATCATGGTAGAGTGCTGCAAAAACACCTAGAAGAGCACCTCAGCATGCCCACACCAGCATAACCAATGGAGGGTAATTTCTATGGTAAAAAAGACAACTGCTCTATTTTAAGGCCGTTCCTATAATTTGCTTCATTCTAATCAGAAGGAGAGAAGTTTATACTAAATAAATGCTCATTTTCTTCACTTCCCTTTTCACATCAGTCACTGTCAGTTTGATACAGAAAATATGGCTGTTAATAGCTTGCAGTGGAACAAACATTTGCATAACTGTTACCACAGAGCCCATAACTCCGAGCTAATTGGCTGATGGTGATTAAAATGATTAAGTGACTGTAATTTATATGATTAACCAATTAAGCCATTCTCTTGTGATTGGCTCGGGGTAGGCTCTGGGATGTGAGCTTGTTTCCCAGCATGCGTGCCGGCAGTGCATGGTATTAAATATTCTTCTAAATACTTACTGTTGTTCCTGCCAACAGCACTCAAGGTGCTTTAAAGGTAGTTTAATTGCTACATATCATTTGTGTAGCACAGAGAGTCATAAGTTGAAGGCAACCCATGAATTATTAACAAAATAAATCTAGCACCAGCTAGGATAACACAGAATTACTGAAGGCAGTAAATAGGACAGTGAATTTGATCATCCAGAACTGATGGATGACTGACTAGTGTAACTGCAGACAATATCCCTGCCTTGAACACAAGTTATGCTGATTTACCCCAGCATGACATCCAGATTTTGATCCTTGAAAACTGAAAGCTCACCAGCAGGTCTGAGAAAAAGGTAGAGGGAAATAATTGCAATTCCTTTGAGGTAAAAGAAGCAAACTGACTTGGTTAATTTGTAACCACTACCATTAGGGGTGAGTTTGCCAAGTGAGTGAGTGTTATTTGAGCGAGCTCTGGTTTTGAAGGAACTAGGCAGGTGGGCAGGAAACAATAATTAAGCATATTCTTTGTTAATCTCCTGCTAGGTACACTGAAGGGAAAACACACTGTGGCTTCATCCCCCTCTTTCCCTCCCCCTTCCACCTTCCTGTGGGTCGCTGTTGCTGAAGCGGAATTGCTGTATTCCCAGCTTTTCCCCCTCTCATGTCCTACCAGCAGACCATGCTTCCCCAGGCTAAACACCTCACCTTTGTTCACATAACTTTCAATTCAGCTGCTGAATGTGTCCTGAAACCTTAAATCCTTTGCCACTTAGCCTGGACTATCAGTTCTGATGCTACAGCATGTTAGGCTTCTCAGAGATGAGGTTAATAAACTTTCCTTTTCAGTGTACCTCAGGTCAGGCTGTAGTTTCCGTGGTCTCTCATCTTTGTTGACTGGTTAGTAAACGTCAACATAATGCAGATTGCTGGTATTTTACTGTCATGTGGGTTAACTATTTCCATGTGCAGTTCTGTCCCAAACAGTGGTCCTGGCAAACGGGCAAACTTTGTTGTTGCTACCCCTGCTACTTAACTGTACTAAACATTCTTGTGATGCTGTCTGGATATTTCCAGTGCAGCAGTGGATGCTTTCTTATGGTATATTATGATATATCTAGAGTAACAAGGTTTGAAAAGTGAGTTGTTTTACAAGGCTATCAAAGTCTGAACAATGACTTTTCAGCTCAGTGTTTTGTTCAAAAAAGCTTTGGTAAGGTGGCTCTAGTGTCAGAATGTCTGTTTCACAGTACACTGTAGCAATGTTAAATGAATTGCCAGTACTCCCATGCTGAGCCTATGGTGGAGCCAGAATTCATCCTCCACCTTCGTGTCTGCTGGTTGACATTGTTTCCATATTTCTCACAAAACGTCCCCAGCAGAACTCTAGGAATGAATGTCTGTGAAACTGCTCATGAGTCTTCAGTCCTGAAGTTTGTGTACATGTGTATCCATCTGACTATCACATTACTGATATGCCATTTTAGACTTGACCCTGGGAAGTGCCCTGAAAGCTTCAGCTCCCACTGAAGTAAAGAGCTTTAACTTCACCAAAACCAAGGCTGAGGCTGGAGCACAGGAGATTCTGCCTCAGACTCTGTGCTTGACCTTGGCCCATCACCTCACCCCCCTTTGCATTTGTTCGCTGTTGTCAGAGGGAAGAATCACTTTTTCATCACTCCTAGCATAGCTTGAGGACAAGGCCATTAATATACATAATGCACTCACATAGTACCAGGATGACCTCCATGGAAAAGCTTATAAATAAACATAAATAAGGACCTGATGAGTAAAAGCCTGGGCCCTGCTTCAGTGAGACTTAAAAAGACCACACAGAAAATGCATCTTAAAATAGACTATTTGAAGGTCATAGCCTCCTACCCTTACCTGTCAAGACCTGAGCGGAGGCTTTGCCTGTGAAGTGATGGCAGTGCTGATGACATCAGCACTCTCCATGCAGGTTTTGGCAGGTGTTAGCCATTCGTTTCACCTTTGCTACTGTTCACCCAGGAATTTCTTTGGAGTCGTGACTCGTCGTGTGCTTTTGTGGCAACTTCCATTTAGTTGTATGAAAAAACCCACATTTCTGTTGAAGATCTGCTGCTGTGATATCAGAACTTGATAAAAGGCAGAGCCTCTAACTGATTTTTTTGACAGGTTATAAAATATTAAAAGTTTTATAACTCATTTTTACATATCTGTCTACAGGCAAGTCCTGTTGGCCTAAGGGATCAATCAATGAAACAACATTACATAGAAATGCTGAATTCATGTTATCCTGGATAATCTATATTTCAAAAATGAGACTGAGCTCTTAAATGACCCACACATGGATTTGATCTGCTCCTCCCTTTTAACTTGCGCTTCGGTAGCCTGGCTTTAAAAAAATTAACTGTTTCAGTAATGTGGGAGTCCTTTCATTCCTACAGTCTTCTGATTAGTTCCAATAAAACTGGATAGTAATAAAGTTAAAATCCATTAGTGGGTACAAGACACACAACAGAACTCATGTTGGTATTTGAAAAAAAATGTAGAGCTATTATAGTCTCCTGTGCAAGATTGAATTTAGCAAAAATATTTCTTGCCTTTTGCTTTTTTTGCCTTTTTAAAATTTATTACAAACATCACCAAAGCAGGTATCGTTTCCCCATGTAGTAATACAAAAACTATTCTGTTGGAGTACTGCAACAGTGGCTCAAAATATGTCTGATAAAAAACATTAAAAAAGGACAGAGGTACCTGAAATAAAATTTGGACTGATTCTGAGCATCTCAGACTACATCTATACGTAAAGTGATGCAGCTTTGATTGCACCAAATATATATGTAAAGTGGTAATAAATAGTGAAGTGGTAAATAAATAATAAACAAAGTGGTGTATATGTAAAGTGTGTAAATCTATGTGTACAGTGATGAATCAATAGAGGGAAATGTTTGGTTCTGTGGACTCAACCTCTACATTGTCTGTGTTAGGGCTGGGGGACAAATCAAGGGGCTTTCAGACCATCACCATTAGACATCTGTGAGTGACTGGACCCCTCTGTGCTTTGCTGGAGAAGATCTTTCTGTTTGGTCTTTTGGTGTTTTGGACCCCTCTTGCAATGAGGCAGTAACCTGATGCAGCTTCAAGAGCTTGTTCTGGACTTCAGTCTCGCACTTAATGCTACTGTAAAAAACGGTGCACAAGATCTCTCTTCACCTCCTGGTTCCTGGTGGTGCTTCCTGTCAAATAGCAAGTCTCCTTGGAAAAACAGTGTGACTTTCAGGTTAGCTGTGGCCTGGCATGGTGTTTGCACCAACTCCACTCCCTAACTCAGGAAGTAGACATGAGCTCATGGGCATCTCCAAACCCCCAGCTCTCCGCAGCAGGGTTAAGGCCTGCACAAAATGATTTTTTTTTTAAGAAGATGCTATGTGAAGGCATCTCCCCTTTTCTGGGCTGGTACCCAGGAAGGGTGGCCAGCCCAGCTCTAGGGGCTAAAAAAAAATTGTCTCCCTGTTGCTGGGCAGACAGTGGGGCTGCAGGCAACATTTTCCCCAGCTGAGTAGGAAACTAAGTAGCCCAGGCTTTCTTTTTTCTTTGGTTAAATGCCCTAATCACTAAACACCTGTACACCCCCAAAACTTCTACCAGTAGCCAGGTTTTAAAAGGGAAGACAGATTAACACAGTGCAGAGATGAAGTACAAGCCTCTGACAAGTGCTTGGATCAGAGGGTTTCCTCACAGGAAAAACAGTAGACTTTCTCCTCCTGAGGAATAATTGGAGGCCTGGCAGGTGTGCCTGCTGCTTAAAATAAAATAAAAAATTCCATGGCTGCACTTTTCAGTGAAGTCCTCTTTTCCTGGATGAAAATCAATTAACTCTTCACTGTGCCTTGAGGCTAACAGACAGGAAAGAGATTAACAACAGGAAAAGGGACTTCAGCTTTATTGTACAGCAGCATAGGGCTCCCCATGCTTGATCCACTCCACGAGTCGTCTAACGCAGGGTCCCCCCGTGAAAGTCCAAGGCATTTAAGCACATGCTTAACTTCAGGCAGAGGAAGATTTTCCATCAGACTGGTGGAAATCTGGCGTTCCCCTCTCCTCCTCCTCCTCCCCCCGCTTTGGATGGGAGTCGCACACCTAATTGTTCTCTACCCCTTTGAACATTTCCACTCAACACATTTTCTAAGCAGGGAAGAACTGCTGAGCTGGGGCCTTCGGGAGTAAAGGCTCAGTTGGGGAAGCTGCTTGTTAGGCTCTGTCATCTTGTGGCTGGCTTTTGTCCTCGGGCATGAGGTTTATTTGCATGCTTAGGAAAAAATCTTTTCAGAATTTATGTTAAGATTACACTAGCTATTCTTTTAGGCAACTGCCTTACCTTTTTCAGTCCTTTTAAGTACTGAATATTTGTGTTACGTGGGTTAGGCAGTGTTTAAAAAAAAAAAAAGAAAAAAGAAAAAAGTTGCCCTTTAATTTAATTGCATCTCTTTCATTTTTTAATTAAGACTGTGGGTAACCAAAAGTGCTGTGTCCCATCTTCTCTATACTAGATACGAGGCTGTATCCTACTATCAGCTATTAAATTCATCTTTTCCTTAATGTAAATTCTCTCAAAATAAGAAGCATTTACATATGCCTTATCATTCTTAGCTGTTTCCAAGTTCTCTAATTTCTATTATGTCATCTTAGAGATAGCAAAACAAAAGAATCTTGGTAAGATTTATATCATGCCATTATAATTGTCCCCAGGTTAGTCTCTGTTCTGTTCTTTATTTAATTTTTTTTTTTTTCTGTTGCAGGTGATGCTGACAAGTGACTGCAGAGTAGTTATAGTGAGATCAGAACCAGATATGTTTGAATAGTTCAAATTAATCTTTCCAGTATATGATACATCCTATTTATTTCTCAGAATTAACGTCAGCATGCTACTTTTTCACCTAATTTAGATAGGATCCTATCTCAAATTTCTAAACTATTTTGCCTTCCCTGCAGCACTGTCACTTTGCTATCCACCCTTACAAAGAGTGATTGTTATTCTCACTCTCCCTCTGTACAGCTCTGCCTGTAGGGAAACATGACCTTCTACCTACTCTTTGGATTCTGCACTTGATAAGATCAGCTTACTCAGGTACATGCTGGGTACCCTGTTCCACAATGTGCCCCATATACTATCCCTCTTCTCATATATCAATAAACAGACAAGACTATATGGGGTAATAAGCAACAGGACATATTTTTTCCTTAACAGCTTAAAGCAACAGAATTTAATTAATTTTATTTTATCTACATGTACAATCTTAACATTGTTTGCAAAGACTGTAGCTGCTCAGCTGCTGATAGCAGCTTTTGGATCAGCTAAAGCACAAATATTAGTGAACAATCTGATATTAATTTAAAAACATCAGGCTGTGGAAAACTTCTTCCTCTCTTGTCAGTCTGTTCACTTTAAATCCTGCATGTTTCTAGTTCTGCTTTTGACTTCTGCTGCCTGGATCCTGTTACACATTTGTTAATTGAGAAACATCAGAGTTTATTAGAACTTCTTACTTTGGGTGGATGTTTATAAATCAGTACTAAGTTATCTCTTAAATTTCACATTCATGTGCTATATATATAAAATTTATCTCATAAGCTAAACTTTCCAGGCCCCAGATAATACTTATAGATCTTTTCTCAAGCAATGCTTTGATATCCTTATCAAAAAAGGTCGCTAAAAAAAAAGACACAGAATTCTGCTAGAGTATTAACTGATGCTGTATTTATAGACAATATTACTCTCTTATCCTCAGTTATATATCAAAACATCACATGATATTTTTGGCCAGAGTTTAACACTGAAAAATTATATTTAATTGCCTGTCTGCTGTGACCGCCTAGTCCTTTCCAGAATCACTCCTTTCCCAATATTAGTACTATTAATTCTCTCTATATGATTTCTTCCTACCTATATGACCTTTTGTGTTAAAATATATATTGTTTGACTGTTGCCAGTTCATCACATTACCAGGATTATAATACCTGACCTATCTTCCTCGTTATTTAACCACTTCCTCCATCCTTATCAGACATACTTCATAACTTTTACATTCTATATAAAATGATTAATATTTCTTTTTAGTAGAAAACCAATTTCCACAGGACCCCACTATAAATGCTCTCACACACTCGTGACTTTTTGTTTATAATTATATTTTGAGATATAACAGGTAATTTTTAACAGTAAGATATAGTTTTTGGTGAACTGCTTGGATGAAATGTGTATGTTCTGCATATGGGTGTAAAAAATGTTAGGACAGAAAAGATATGGCATTAATTTGTCCTTTTAAAGGTTTGACAAACATAGGAAAAAGTGTCGTAAAAAATTTTCTACTGAACAGTGTTCTATTTCACAGTGAAAAAAAGTTCAGCAGAACTGGAAACTTACATTAAAAAAAAAAACAACTAAACAGGAACATTGCTGTGGTGTCTTCTGGGAGTCATAGTTGAAATGCTTTAATTTTACTTCTTAACTCCCTGATTGGTCCACATATTTGACCTGACACGTCTCTCTCAGACATACGGTGGTGCATTTTGAGACTCTTTGCTTCGCTATATTAGAGGCAAAACCAGTGAATCAACATTAAAAGGAAGGAATTCAGGTGTGAACAGCATGTCTGCACATTTGGGATCTGAAAGGAAAATTTAGAGCCTTTCCGTGTTTGCATTTTTTTGATGGAAGGACTACGTTTTCTGTGGAAATTCTTTGAAGCCCTGATTTGTATAACACACACCACTCTTCTGTGTGGGAAAGCATTTAAGAGTTACCAGTTTTCTACCCTATTCAGTAAAGCACCTTAACCACATTTACTTAAAATTAAGCACCTTTCTGCTTTGTGTAGCCTCCAAATTTCTAGTATTGAGTGCTGACATGCTTTATATTAATTTGGGTTTTTTTCCCACTTATTCCTCATACCATCTCAAAAACTTTGGGTTTTTGTCAACTCGACAGGTTTTCTTTACTTTCATCAAATAGACTTCCTATTTCTGCTTATCTGAAACTCACTTGTACCTGTCCTCTGAGTAATTCTCCTTGCATAAGGCGTCTCTCAGATGGAATATGATTGGGAGAGAAAAACTGCCATCAGGCCAGCTTCCTACACGCATATCTGAGAGTGTACACAGTCACAGGTACTCCTTCCTCTTTCCCTTCTGGTCTCTCCCTGCTGCTCCACTCCTGACATTACTCTATAGAAACTACTGCTGAATAAATTTCTCTGTAAATCTGTCACATGGACTCAATAGGAAAACCTTTTTCCCAGCTGATTGGTTGTATATGAAGACCCCAAGCTAGAGAGATTTTACTGTGTGGCAGAATTGAGTCAAATGTACCTTCTGTAAGTGCCACCTTCTACTGAGAATAGGGTGCTTAGCCAAACATCTGTGTTAGTGAAACCCTTCCTCCCTTCTGTAAGATATATTAGACCTCACTCTATATGATTTCCCGTAACCACCGTATGAGAGGATTCAGGTGGTTTCCCACTCTGCAATTGGCACTTCGTGTGGTGTTTAAAAGGCAAAATATCTCATTACAAAGGCAAATGCACTTTCTTTTTATGCACAAGAAAATTTTAACCCTGATATCATCTTATGTGAAACCAGTTCTACAACCATCTCTTTTCAGCTGATTGCATATCTCTTTTGTGGTTCCCTTCCTCTTAACAGAAACAGGATCCAAGTGTAACTAAGGAGAAAAACGATTTATTGCCATAAATCAAGAGTACACTGGTGGTACTGGAACTGTGAATGCTGGAGTTGGAACGGTGCTGGTTTGGGTGGTTCCTCAGCTGTGCCAAAGTCTGCAGGGCTATGGAAGTAACTCAAGTGCCTAAGTTGTGCCCTTTCTCCTTCATCTGGACATTGTCTGTCTCTTTTCTTCACTTGCAGAGAGTGTAATTTATACGAAATACTGCTTAGCTTTACAGTATTTTCTCGTTCAAGAGGAAGGTGATATTCAAAACTTTGGTGTGAGTGCAAAGGGAAGTGCTCAGTGAATTGAGCTAAGTGGAAAGTAGCAGGGAAGAAAAACAAACACTTGGCATGCTTCATAATCTGTGGACAGGCGAAGGGACAAGGTGCAAGCTTCCAGGCAAGATAATATTAAACATCATCAGTCTTTGACCTAGAACTGGGGAAGGACAAGTGACAGAATATCCAAAATTAGACCATCTCAGTGGAACAGTCTGGTGGCAACTCTAAACTTAACTCCTAATATGATTCCACAGTTGCATTTTACTTAGAAAAGACTTTTTCCCAAGCTCTTATGAAATTTCCCCCTCCTAAATCTGTGTTCTAGCTAATAAAATAGATATATGTGACTCTTTAAACAGATTTTAAATGATCCCTGCTTCACCTTGAACCAGTAGACCATGGAAGCAAGAAATATGAATCTGTTGAAAAAATCCTGATAATCAGCTTGCCCTTGAGTGTTTATACACCCTACTGTCTTCATTTACCCAACCCAAAGAGCCCAAAATGTGTGAATGGTGTTCTTTAAAAATCCTTCCTGTTCTGGAGGTGATCATGGACCATGATCTTTATAGCTGCTCCCCACGCGGGAGAGCATATAGCTGTGGGAGACTGGGGTCTGAGACCAGCTCATCCAGCCTGGATGGGTCAGGGTTTCCATCTGTATTCTGAGCTTTTAGATGCACAGGTGATAGCTTAAGTGGACTCTCCAAGACTAATGAGATGATGTTACACCTTAGTGCTTGGGTTTGGTTTTTTTATTGGCTACCCAGAACAAGAAGGTCAGAAGTTACTCTCCTCTCTCTTGGTCCCTTATAAGCTTTGATTTCATGGGTTACTCACTGTGGCAGATGAAGATCAATCAAACTGCCACAACCAAATGGTCAGAGAAGAGCTTGCTGAAGAATAATGACATCAAAAATGTGTCTTGGAGATGGTTTGCAGTATCTTATGAAAACAAAAATACCACTGCTATGACCAATAGACACTTCATTATGGTAGAGAGTCAGGCTTAATATCTAAGAGGCTATCATTGTGGTATCTGGTCCAGCAATTATTTGTATATGCACACATGTAGGAGATGGAGCAGGAATAGTGGAAAAATGACACGCAATGCCTCTTTGCTTCTCTAGCAATGTCACACTTGAAATATGAAGCACTCTCTGAGCTGATGACTTCCTTGTGCTGCTTATACATTATCCTGACTGGGTAACAACCAAGTTCTGTGCAACAGTACTTCATTATTTTAATTAAGCTTATTGCAAGAGTAATCATCATTGCCATCAGTATCAATCACCAGTAGTATTTTCAGTGATGTCTGTAAGTGATGAAGGTCCTAGCTGACAATAAATAATAATGCTCCTGGCTTGAGTTGACACTTCATTGGACTTTGCTGGGTTGCTCTAAATACTCCAGGGCTTGCTACAAAAAGAACTGTTTATCTATGACAAAAGCTGGGCCTGCATCATATTTGGTTTGATTTCACAAATGGATATGTTCAGTATACTTGCAAAATCTATCCTTTTGATAGTGGCAAGCTATGATGTCTGAAACACATTTTAAAAGACATTAAGAGAAGTCCCGCACAACTACTTTCTCATATATCTTTAATTAATATTAATTTGAGTAATTTCAAGGAGTAATTTGAGAAGACGAGTTTAATGTTTGCATTACAGAAATGCTTTTGCTATTTGTAGGGAAAAGACTGAAGGGACATCTTTCTACTCAAATCTGAATAATCCCATAGGATGAAGGTCTTATTGGAATGTATTACTTAGAGTTACTTCAAACCATCTGTACACTTGCTTATTGTTGTCATTACACTGTTCCAGTTTAAAAACTAGCTCTTCTGGTTTGTGCTACAAATTTTCTTAACTGTAGTTTGTGCTACAACTTTTCTTAACAAATTTTTCTTAAATGTTTTCTTAAAACATTTCTGGCATTTTAGAATTATTTTCCTTTCTTTGTGTGCTTGTTAATGCTCTGAGAGTGATCATTTATAATCCAACAAGAAGAGACACAGACAGTAGTTCTGGAAACATAGACCTTTAAACATCAGCATAGTATTTCCAAGAAATTTCAAAATATTAGTATCATGGACAATAACCCTAAATTATCTTTTTATTATCTGTCATTAAAAAAGCAAATTCTGGGACTACTCAAGAACAGCCATCCACCTCAGCTAGAGCCCAGCTCTATAGGTCAATAGCTGACAGTCCACCCTTCTTTTTTCTCTCTGTCCTTCTTTCATTTCTCACTTGCTCCCCTACTAAAGGCAGGCACTGAGCAGATGTCTCTGAGGTCTTTGATGTGTATTAGCAGAGAAGTTTGCTTATTACACAGAACATTAGAGAAAACTGACATTTTTACAAATCAGATTTTCAGAAAATAGGAAGTTTTATGATTTGCACATATTGGTATGTAACACAATGCAGAAATTATTTTTAATGACAAAGAACAGCAGAAAACACAGCACATGGCAATTTGCAGGACAAGAAGGGGCTGAGATGGGCTTCTGCCTCCTGCCCAGCTCCAGCACTCCCCAGCCAGGGACTGAAGGGAAAGGAGAGTGCCAGCAGGGCTGCAGGGCCCCTCCATCACAATCGTGTGTACATAATTTTAACCTATGTTATGTAATCTTGTAATCTATTACATAATCAGTGTAATCTTGTTTAATCTGTGTACATGATTTGATCTATGTTACACGAAGCTGAAGGTTTTGCTGATTTCCAATGTTGTCCATGGAAAAAGCTCAGCCAACATAGTTTTGAGTCAAAAAATCCAAAACATTACAAAGAAAGCCTTCTGAAAGTGTGAGCAGTAGCTACACTGGAGAGAGATTAATTAAAAGAAATCTTACGATTCTCTGAGGTGGAGCAATTTCTTCTTTCTCCACCACACACACTGCAAAGGGACGTGTGTCTGCATGAAGCAATTACAACACTGAAGACCATCCCCATGTTTCTTTTTCACTCTCAGCACTTATGCCATTCATGCTGCCATTTTCCACATTGATTTTTTCTATTGCCAATATTTTATACATGGTTAGGAGATATATTTCTCCCTCTGTCTATCTATTTGCCTGCCTGTCTCTCTGTCTATCTATCTATCTATCTATCTATCTATCTATCTATCTATCTATCTATCTATCTTCTTATCCATCCATTCATCCATCTATCTACCCACCTGTCTGCCTGACTACCTACCAGCTTACCTACTTATATCTCTCTTCCGACTGAGTCACTCCAAAACACAGTGTAAAAATGCAAGCATTGCTCTTGTTCAATTTTGAGGGTCTGAACTTAGGAAGTGTTATTCTAAGGTCAGATGATTTGCCCAAAGGGGCATTGTTGTGCCCCTCTTTGTGTCTCTTCACTGCCAGGAAGATGCAGCCTGGCCCAGCCTGGGTGCTTACAGATAAGAAAACCCTCAGAGGTAAATACCTGATGTTATATCAGCAGCTCATCACACCCTCTGTTTTCTCAACATAAACACAATGCAATTTTTCTATGAGGCCCAGTCTGATCCTGGCCAGTCCATCCCTCTATGGAGTGTGAACACAGAAACAGAAACATTATCATTATTATTTTGAAGCTTTGGCTAGTACATAAAGCTATCATTGCTTTTCAGAATGGAAGTAGCTCTTTCCATTTTTTCCGCTTTAGGGCTGCATCCCACCTTTACAAAGATGTCTCACTCTCCCAGTTTCTCCTCCTTACAGGTGTTAGTTATGGCATATACCTCTTCCTACATATATCATGTTACAGCGAGTCATGCTCCTGGTGCTTTGGGCTCTTTTTAAAATTACATTTTACACATCAGTAAACTTGTAATGTAGGAACTGCTTTCTTAGTGTTATTTATATCCCTGTGTAGCAAAAGAATTTGTCAGAGAGTAATACGAATGTTATTTATCTGATGGCTCAGCTTTATTGACTGCAACATTTCACATCCTTCAGTACTTTTTGGCAGAGGAGTAAATAACAGTGCTATTAACCTCTAGCACCAGTATAAAAATAGGCAGCTATTAAAGGGGTAAATATTACCTTGATTATTATTGCCCCAGTTTGCTTTCCCTGTAAAAAATTAGATCCCTTTGTGGATCAAAAAAACACCCAAATTTTCTGAAGTTGTACACAGTTATCTGGTCTCTTGCTCTTGATAGTTTCTCATTCCTTCAGCAGTAAATAAGGAATTAATCATACTTCAGCCACCTGAGTGGCTAAAACTGAAATAAGGATATGAAAATAGTAAGCACAGAACAAGTTAAAATTATGTGCTTAGGGATGAGCTGGCACCTGTCTGTGCAGCATTAGTGGCTACCTCCTGTGACCCATCCTAACCTCAGATAAATACCAAGCAGATTTTGCAAGGTTCAGACTTATTATTATTGTTTAAACAGCAGAAGTCTCAGACAGTAGCAATGGGAAATTTGTTGAGTCCTAAACCCTCAGCCCTTTCAGCAGGAATTAAAAGCCACACAGGGCTCACGTTCTCCGAAGTCTTTTTACATCAAGCTTCCTTCGATTTCAAAACCAGGAGGTGTGATATATGTAAATACCGTGGGAACCAGGGTCCCAGCACCTCAGCAAAGGTGTTTGGCACCTTGAAGGATTGAGGCCTTTGCATGCAACCCTCTAAATATCCTCAAGTGGCAGTATTTCATTCCGAAGAAGTGGCATTTCTGTTTCTATGGCAATTGCAGCAGCAGGAAGCATTGGGGCTTGTTACTCCAGAGAACTCTATTTTCTGTTGCTGGATGCAACTTTGCTCTTTAACATCTTATCTGCTTTACCTAGAGAAAAAAAAAAATGAAGAGATTTTCAAATATCTAGTAAATAGAGCAAATGGAAAATGGAAACATATATATTGGTTTCCATTAAAAATGATGTAAAGAATTAACATAATTATAACCTCTGACATCCAGTCGCTGTCTTCTACACTCATAGATTTAACCCTTTTGTGCAAGAGATCAACACCAAGCTGAAATTAGCATTAGGAGAAGGGGAAGGGGAGGGAATAGGGGAAGGGAAGGGAACAGCTTCTTTGTCTGACAGATGCAGTAGGGTGAGACAGTTTCTCCAGTTGGTCTCTGGAGACCCAAGTGCCACAGGAGTCCTCTTGCTGATGCCAGAGAGAGCTCAAAGTGTCTGGCAGGCAGACCAGAGGTTCACCCATCAGCACAGTGGCAGTGATGAATGGTCTTGTGCTTCAGGGAACAGCTAGCCATCCCATGACCAAGCAGGCCATGGCAGAGACATGCCTCAGATGGCATGTGAAGGAAAGGCTTCTTAGTTCCGTCCAGAGGAGCATCAATATGCATGTGGCCACTGAGGTGGGGTATTAACAGGCTCACTACAGTAGGAAATACATGAGGGTATGTCTTGAGTTTCCTGACAGCATCATGAGCAAAACTTCATTTGGTTTTGGTGAACAGAATCACCTCTGTTTAACAAGAGCATTGAAAGATCTTTTAAAGAGTTGAAAGATCTTTTTAAGGGATATTTTTAAGAGTAGGGAATAAAAATGATTTGACAGGCCTATTGGTGATCACAATCACTTAGAGACAAAACTGATTTGATACAGTGATCAGGGAGAAACAACCAGGAGCTCTATCACTGTAAACTCAAGGAAGTAATTTAGGAAAGAAGAGTGGCTGAGAGAAGTGAGAATTTGGAAATGTTGATTTGGAACGTAATTATGTAGAATGATGAAGTGAGCCCTTAGCAACTGGCCCAATTTAATGTCTCTTTTCAGTGGGATGGAGAAACGTTTGCTACATGTCTTTCATACAGCTGGTCTGATTACATTATTTCTGATCAGATAAGAAGTAGCTGGAAAACAAAATTAACTTTAAGAAAGTAACACAGTGTTCTTTGTATACAAAATTGTTTAATGAAGCTATATCTTTTGTGAGTTTAATTGCTGCAAATACGATCTTCATCCATTCCAAAAAAAATTAGTCACTACTAATAAAAAAACATACACAGTTTGCCATCTTACTGAGTATGTCTCCAGAGGGACGTTTGCAAATTTCTTGTCACCCATATAATTATAAGTGTACCAGCTTATTTTGAAAGGTCCAAGTTTAGTTCATACATGCTACTCTAAATTCATGGACAGAAAACAATGTCTATATTGAAATTTTTTTATTTTCTCTCTCTCCTAGTAAAAAGGTGGGAATTTAACATATATCCAACAAGATTTACAATGGAAATTACAATGAAACATGCTGTATCTTAAAATCTAATTTAACTTAAAAATTTTAAACAGGAAAGGAACAATAATCCCAGAACTGTATCTGAAATAAAATCAACATCTGTTTCCCAAATAATTGGGTCCTTACCCGAACGGATTACAGCACTGGCCTGCATAGCCTATAAACATAATACATATCATACAATGATCAAGATAATGGGATCAGTGTATGAAATATATTATGTTTATTGGTTGGCATATCCCATAATACAGTTTTTTGTTCTAAGTTAGACAATGAAGTCACATGGAGAGAGGAGATTTCAAAAGCTCAGGAGGACATTTATTCTTATAGACTCAGAAAGATGTCCTCCTTCCTCCTCCCTGTTCTCCTCTCCCTTCTTCTTCTCTCTCGTTTGCAGTCAGACTAAAATCACAAGTTCTAAAAAATCATTAGTGTTTTTTGTCACTTGGCTGTTTGATTTTCACAAATGTGATTCACAAATCAGTTGTGATTTTTAGTGCGACTCTCTGCACACTGACTTTTTCAGGAAGGTGGAGCAGGATGAGTTTCTATGCATGAGCTCAGCTGCTGCTCAATGGCAGGGCACAGGAGAAGCTCACATCCAGGGACAGATCACCATTGGGTCAGGATATTTCTGTTCCCTGACCTCAGGAATAAGATAAATACTTTCAGAGCACTGGAAGTCACTGTTTACCCCCAGATTTTTTAAACCTCAGGAATGTGTCCAATGTCAAAATCCAATGAATGGAATTTGTGTACCCATCAAGTTCAAATCTCACTCTCTCTGCTCACAGGGGCAGCACCACTGTTGAAGATGCCCCCATTGCCAGCTCCTGTTCTTAGGCATAATTAGTTTTTCTAGTAAGGCAGAGCCAGAGAGAACAAACCTTGAAACAGCTGGAGATCTAATGGTGCAAGAGCTCAGAAGGAAGGAATACGTGAACAGTGGAAAATGGAAGATCAGAAAGAACCGACATGGAAGCTTATGTAGATGTTGCAGCTCCATTTCTAAGCATGAGAGGTCTTCAGAAGAACATTAAGCTATAGTCTCATACATTTTATTAGGCCCCATACTTGTAGTTCTCTCACACTCCGTACTGTTCACCCTTCCTTAGAACTTGGTAACTCCTTTTGCTCACCTGAGGCAGCTATATCCACAGAGAATATTGCAAAGGAAAGAATCTGGGGCAAGATGGTTATGGGTGCAATAGACTCAGGTCTGCATAGAGATTAAATGTCTGCAGGTAGTGAGCACACCCTTGCCTCCTTTAATTCCTTAAGCTCATGGCAAGAAAACACAGATACAAGAAATGAAAGTTGGGAGAAAAAAAGTAGTAAAAGGGAAAACACAGACAAAGCAAAGTTGATGGAAGGAATGAGAAGAGATTGGAGGGTTTTGTGTGATCTCTTATTTGTTCCTTTTTTATGTGAAATTAAGATTTGGCAGTACAAAATACATAGACAAGGTGCAGTAAAATAAGAGAGATGAAAAGGATCGCAAAGGTAAGCAGCTATGCAGAAGTGGCCACAGCTTTACCTACAAAGAATAAGGACAGTTTCATTAAAATTTATCATAACTGCAAATTAACCAGCAGAAAAGCAAATAAATTTCATAATCAATTTCCCTCCTGCTCCCCAATATGTCAGATAAATTATTTTTTATACATCCTGTCTTGCAAGATGAATAATTTATCTTTTAAACTCCCAAAGCATTCGTTGTCAGAAATGTTCATTTTATTTATTTTTTAAAATACAGCAGCTACACACTTCTCAAGTGCTAAGAGCACTTAGGAGTGGTCTTGCCTTTTTAGAGTGTTCTCTTTAGGAATTAACATGGTATATTGACAAAGGAAAACCATCTAATGAAGAGTAATGTAGAGGAATATTACTTAGATTTGAGCACAGTGATTTCCAATCTTTCCCTCAGTGCAGTTTTATCATTGCATTTTTATGGTACAGACATAGCTATACAACCAGGCCAGTCATTCAGGAAACACAGTGATTGTATTGATACCATTGATTCAGTCTTCAGATCCTTCTGCACTAGTATATGGTCTTCTCACTGGTTTACTTGTGATGAACAGGCAATTTTTAAAAAAAATTATTTTAAAATGTTCCAATTTGGCTGAATTGATACAGAGAAGTAACCAGCAATGCAATAAAAATACATCATTTACATATTCTTACATTTAAATGTATTATCCACACTGAATGTTATTAAGAGGAAGTTATTTATTTCATACTCAGGGTTTCTGAAGTCTGCAAAATCAGCAGTATGGAAATGAGTCATTTTTGCTCATCTCACATTGTTTAATAGGTTAAACTGAGCATAAACTCAATGGCAGCGTTGTGATTCACATTTAAACTAAGCTTTGTTTCTGTTGTGGTGCACTCTTCTGTTCCTTAAGGGCCTCTCTGATTCCCACTGTAGTCAGAGAGCATTTCCCTTGATACAAGATTAATGTATAAGATTCTATACATGCATTGTGTGTGATGGTTATTGTAGATGTATGTGGCACAGCCCACAGATCTTGGATATGTGATAGTGTCTACTCGTTTCAGGAACTGTAAAATCTGTTAAGGTAAAATGTTCCTAGAGCAGAAAGCCTTTGGGTTTATTGGAAGATTTTATTGTTATCCTAATGGCGTTAAGTAACTTTACACCGTTTGTTATTTTTTTAATTAAATAATATTAATTAATTACATCTTTATTTCTACATTTTCTGAATTAAGAAATGGATTGCTTCAGAAAATACTGTTTCATCATGCAAGCCATTCCTAAAGTAAAGTAGTCACGTTGGTTTTGTAAGTTACATTAATTACTTTATTTGTTTTCCCTCTGGAGGCTGTAAAACATGTATAATTACTGTAAATGGGTTTGTTTTTCAGCTAGCAGAGAATTACAGCTGTTTCTGCAAGAAGACTTAGGTGCCACTGTCACATTCAGTGCCTTTGCTGCCACAAGCTGAAGGGGCTATGAACCCAAATGGTACAAGGACATGCTTTGTCTGTCCATTAGTTCTTACAGAGCTACGGGTGGGGAAGCCTTTCTTATTTCTATTGAAGCTTAGTTCCTTTGTGTTTGAATTAAACATTCTTTAGGGTAAAAGCTGTGATCACTTGTAGAGAACTTGGGGTGGAGAGGATGTCCAATCAGGGAAAAAATAAAGGGCTTGAAGCACTTAGTGTCTCTTTCTCCCTCTGGCCACCCACCTATCCTGCACATCCTGCACCTCTCAATCCACCCTGGAGATCCCCTGGAGATCCCTGCATCAGTTATCACTCAGTATCAGGAGCCAGAAAAGGGCTTGCAGGAAGAGGAAGAGAGGAAGAGAGGAAGAGAGGAAGAGAGGAAGAGAGGAAGAGAGGAAGAGAGGAAGAGAGGAAGAGAGGAAGAGAGGAAGAGGAAGAGGAAGAGGAAGGGAAGAGGAAGGGAAGAGGAAGAGGAAGAGGAAGAGGAAGAGGAAGAGGAAGGGAAGGGAAGGGAAGGGAAGGGAAGGGAAGGGAAGGGAAGGGAAGGGTAGCCTGACCTTGTGGGGAGCAGATAGCACAGTGTCCACTGGTAATTCTGCTTGTCTCTCTGTGGCCCCAGGCAACCATGGGCTGTTCTTTCTCCTTCCTTCCTCACCACAACTACTACATATCCTACTATCTTAGGAAGCAGAGCAGCTTCAACCAAAGTGGTTCAATCTAACTTCCTGTGTTGCCTGGGGCAATGAGACTTTTCAAAGGGGTGTGGGTGCATGTCCCAGGAGGTAGAAGAATAGTTTGGTCCCAAGTCTTTCCTATCTTGGAGGAAAGTCTTTATTGCTGAGTTCCTGAACAGAGAGCCATAGCAAGACATTGAGTCCTTGCCAGCTGCCCAGGACATGTTCAGGCACTGCCTGCATATGTCTAAACATTAGGTATTAAAATACTCACCTATTTGGAGACTACAGACAGGACACTGGATTCACCTGGACAATTAAAAATTCTGCAAGAGCTTTTAACTAACCTTTAATTTAAGACACTTATTATCCCTGAAGACACTAGGATTTTGCATGTGTTTCCAGTCCTGAGCCCTATTTATTTTCCCCTGATTCAAGGCCTGAAAACTGATGAAGCCAACATGGTCTCACTACACTTTACTTTCTGCTGTTTCTGGATTCAGTCAGAGGACCAGGTTGGCCTACAGAGTGAGACTGTGTCTGGTCTTCTCCCACTGCCACCATCTGGAAGGCTTATTGCAAGCATGAATAGATTACCACAATATTTTTCTTCCAAAATTCCACTGCACACCTTATGATTGCTGCAGAGGGACATTTTGCTGACACCCTCAGTTCAATATGACATAATTCCTGGAATACTCAGAGAAAAAAGGTATGAGGTCACCATATAGGACCTGCTTAGCATGCATGTTAGCAATGACTTGACAGCAACTGGAAGTCTTTGCCCACTCAGGAGTGCAACAGGAAGATGAAACTCCGAATTGATTCAACATCTTCTCAGCATATTCAAGACATATGGTGAGGGGAAGGGTCAGGATGCCTGGCACTGCTCTTGGCTTCCCAGCTCCGTAAAAATCAACCTTTTTCGGAGAATGTTTCCAAGACAAATCAGATGGGATTTTTTTGCAAACATGATATGCATCCCTTGCAATGGCATTCGTGTTAGAAACACAGGTTATTCCAAACGGAGAGTGGGTAGATTTAGAACAGATATTAGTAAGAAATTCTTTATAGTGTGGGTAGTAAGACATTGGAACAGGTTGCCCAGGAAAGCTGTGAATGCCCCATTCATCGTTGGAAGTATTTAAGGCCTAGTTGGATGGGGCTTTGAGCAGCCTGGTCTAGTGGGAAGTACCCGTGCCTATGCAGGGCATTGGAATTAGATGCTCTCTAAGGTCCTTTCCAACCCAAACTATTTTATGATTCTATTAATTGATAAAGCATTGGATGAGTAGAGAGAACAGAGATGCTTGCTTGGGTTGAAAAACAGAAAGAAGTTTGTATTAATAGTTACCATTCAAGCAGAAATGAGGGGGTTTTTGTACCCTGCTCTTCCTCCTCCAGCTCCAGGAGTCTTCTGTATTGCTTCCACATAGTGCTTCTCCAGGAATATAAAGCTTTTTGTCTCTAACAAATTGTCAGAAATATGATGGCTGAAAAGCACAATGAGTTTCTTCAGAGTTTACCTCTTTGTATATGAATCTTTTGCACTAAAAGAATGGCTAATTTTTCCACAAAGGGGCAAAAACCCCTCCCTCATTCTTTTGCTGTCTGAATAATCTTTTAAATTTGCATATAACAAGTGAATAATGTCATGAGTTGTCTCTTTCTCTGCCTTCTCCACTTTTTTCTGGGTGAGAGCTCAATTACAGGAAAGCTTTCTCTTCTTTACATAGGAGAGTTATTTGCTGTATTTGATGTGTGCAGTAAAACAGGTCTTTGGTACTGCTGTACTTAATTTTAAGCCATGAGTTTTCAGAGAAAAGGTAATGCATGAGCAGAAGTTGCAAATTAGATTTTTTTCCCCAAAATAAGTCTCTTGGGCTAGTTTCTGACTTTCTTCCTTTCTTCACTTCTTCTCTCCTATCTTTCTGACAATTAATAATAGTACAAGTAGGGTAAAAGTCTACAAGGATAACAAGAATCTGCTGTTGAGTTTATTTACTGTTTAGAGAGCTGGGGTATATGGTAAGGAATTAAAAAACAGCTCATCAAAATTTAACCTTTCTCACTCCTTTTATTTTTATTAAACCAACTTCCTAGAAGCAAAACTAATTCTTCTTCCTCACTCACCTGCTGCACATGAAAGGGTATGACAGAAAAACAGCACAGCATATCACAAACACAACACCGTAATTTTAATATATATTTCACTGCATGTCTTGTTTCAGTGGCAGAATACAAAGTTCCAGTGAGGGCTGGCATATAGCAAAAGAATGGGGTAAACCAGAGAAGGAGAAGATGGAAAATAAAAAAGATGGACAGTTGTCTGAGCAGTCATCACTATTCTTAAGAGCTTGTACAAAACCAAAGTGAAGTTGCTGGGTTGATGGAGAGACTCAGAAGTCAGTCAGTCAGTCAGCAATGTTCCTCAAGGTGAGTCTGTAAATCTATCTGCAGAATTTACTAAATAGTACAACCCCAACAGGTGTAAGCCTACACCACAAGATAGCTAAAAGCTGTGTCACCCCAGTTTAGTGGTAATGTAATTGTGTTTTAGAAGGGCTTAAGTAGCTAGGGCATTAGTGTCCCTACAGCTTCATGGCTGGTAGTCATCTCAAAAGCTGGTTCCAGTGAGCTGGTTGTGGCTCATAACACAACAGAGTAAATGTGTAGGTGCTCCCTGCAGGAAGTCCAACATCTGTTGGCCAACAGACCTGTAAGAGATAAACATACAGACTTTGCCTCTCAAGTGAGTCCTTTTCTTCTCCTACATGATCATGAGCAATGAAGAACTTCAGACTACCTTGAACTTTGTGCAGCCCTGATGATGTTACACCTAAAAAGAAAAGAAAAATAATAGTTCCTGTGTCTCATCTGAAGAGAATGAGCAATGTATCTGCAGTGTGGAATAAATGACCTTCAAATGAGCACCTGAAGCCTTAATATGCTATTGTGCTAAGCCACCTTGCAAGCACACAGCCATGTCTGCAAGCAGTGTTAGGTTCAAGGCTGCGCCTCAGGCCTCACATCTTCATCCTATTTTTGTAATAGTCCAAATCTGAACCTCTAAAATCTGGGAAAGTTCAAATCTGGATTCAGATTTTGTGCTACTGCCATAAAAACTAAGAATAACACACTCAACAGAAACAGGATGCCTTCCAAAGACCTGACATGGTGAAAATATTAATGATATATAAAAGGAAGAACTAAGAAAGAGAAAACTTTTACTGAGAATCTAAATGAATCCTTTGCATTTGTTCTCACTAAAATGACCTCAGCAAGGTTCTTACAATAGAGCTGTTAATCTAAGGATGATTTTTATATTTTACTCTTAATGATACATAATGTAGATCAACACAGTAAACTTAACAGTAAGAAACTGCCAGTCAGGCAATATTCACACAAGAGGTCTAAATGAACTTAAAGGCAAAATTTACTAATTGTTGTACAGGTAACTTAATCAAATGCACCTCAATGCCATATAAAGTAGCAAAGGTGACATCAAAAAAGGCATCTGGGTTGATCACAAGAATTACAGCTCAACATGTACCCTGGCAGAGATGATAGTTCAGAAAAAAGCTAGTAGCTATATAGATAAATGTGCCTTAACAGGGAAAAATAAACAAGGCTTTTGTCAACAAGTCACATACCACAAATCTTGTAGCAGCATTCTTTGATTTGCCAAAACCTAGCAGAAAGACACATGGTTCAGTCACCTGCCAGGCATGCTCAGGACAGCAGCAGACCAGGGCAGGATGCCACTGCAGCTCCGAGGGCTGACAGAGGAGTTTCTCCCACTGCAGCTATGTGGTGCCTGATTCTCTCATGCTTTGTGGCACAGCTTTGTAAGCACAACAACCAGGATCACTCCAGTGCAAGAGACACAGTTTCAAGGTCGTTGTTTCTTCTTTTTTGCTGAGAAAGAATTAACATGCACTGGGCATGGACAAATGAATATAGGAACTCCATCTTTATGTCTACTTTCATGGTTGTCTTGGTTTGAAGGTTTACCGTATCTTCTATCATTAATACTCTAGGAGTTTCCCTTCTCTCCTTCAGACTCCATTTAGAAACAGGTGAAAAGGCCTTTTTTTTTTTTAGTATGAAGAAAGGAGAAGGATGCTGAAAGTTTAAAGGGGGAGTGTGGATGATTAAGTTTCTGGTGAAGCAATAGTGGACTAGTGCATAATATTTGCAGAATTTAAACAAAGGTGGTCAGTTAAGATGGAAAAAAATTGGGTGTGAAAAATAAGAAAATTCAAACTTAAAAAAAAATTAGTAGCCTTCACAAAAAATAGTCTTGAAATAATGGCTTCTTACTAGCTTCTGCATTTCAAAACAAAATTCCTTATTTTTTTTAATACCACAAGACTTGGCCCCTTCTATCTTCCACTAAAACTAATTTGCCATTCTGATTGATTTCACTAAATATAAAGTACTCATATAGCATAGTGTGAGGACCTATTCAGCAGAATTGTGGTGTTTTTGCCTCAAACAACAATTGGCAAATGGATCCATCCACATGGTATGAGGTAACTTTCATGGCATTTGTGGTCCATCTTTTTTTTTTTTGTTAAAGCTCTAATGAAGGTTGAATTTGCTTTATTAAGTGTAACAATATGATTTGTACTATTTACTTTTGAATTACAGTGACACTGAGCACAAGTTTTTTACTGGTGTGGGCATCTTACCATAACCCATTTTCATCCACACAGACCCAATGCTCTTTCTCCAGTGCCAGCCTGAATACACAAGCCTTGGGAGTGGGAGAGGGATGGCAGGGAGGTGAAGGCTCTGTGGTTGGATGCTGGATGGGAATCCAGCTCTACAGTTACTATTCCAACTTGGGAGTGCTGTGCCTGTTCTCCCCTAAAGGATTTGGTTAATAATCACTGGCCTGTGTGTCCTGTCCTGGCACAATTTCCCTACTCACAGCAGTGCAAACAGTCCCCAACAGAGGTGTGTTCTGTGCTATGGGTGATACACTGCATGTGTTTTTCTCTCGCTGTTAACTTGTCCTTCCTTGAGTCTCTTAGCTTGATCAGGAAATTCGCCCCTGCGTGCAGATCCTAAAACCTTGTGCAGAATTTATGACTCCGATAAACATGCACTGTGCTTCCTCCCTCTCTCTGAGGTGCCTGCTTTTCAGTGAGGGAAGTGATCTGTTTATATTTACGGGCTGTTTCCTTGCCAAAAATATCCCAGAAATGAAGGGCAGTTTTAACAGATACCAAGCCTGTCGATTTGGCACATTAATAATACTCCCGCGACTGAACTTGATGGTTTCACATGATTCTTTTTTGACTTTAAGCTGTTTTTCTGCCACTGATAGACAGCAAATACACATACTCTGCCTGCCAGGCAGTGGCCAGATTTTTTGGCTGAGGTTAGAGAGTTGGCAGGTTACCCGCCCTGTGGCTGTACTTGCGGTGTGCACAACACACATCGCTCTCCCCCTCCATGAAACTCAAGCTGGGGCCTTTATGGTTTGTAAGCAGTAATTCTAGGAGCTGAGCAGCTATCAGCAAGCTAGCCCGAGCTGTGTTAAGCTTTCCTCAGTTGGAAGTTGTTCTATGTTATATATCACTCAACAGATCTATACGCTGTGGCTCTTTAAAGAACAGAGCTCTGTCTTAACTTGTAATCATTTTCTTTGAACTCAGATACTGTGAGAAATGCCAATAAACCCAGCAGAGACTATTTCTTACCGAGAAAGTGGGAATGTACAGGAATGTGGATTTGAACAACAGGCTCACAGATCTCCTAAGCAGTAGGGTTGCCGGAGGAGGTAAAGGGGCACACACAGCCTTTTGGTGAGAAACAGACTAATTGCCCTTATCCAGATCACTGGCACTATGTAAAACAAACGTGTAAAAATGGAAACACGCAACTGCTGTGTCGTTGCATTGTGCTAACCCACATTCAAATTCTTGGCATGAGAACATCTACTAGGGAGGCACAGAGAGCTATTATACCTGTGTTAGGTCTGTTGATGCATTTCATCAACAGCTTAAGAACACAGAAGGTTACAAGAAAGCAATAGCAAAAGGGATTAGAGAAATCTAAACCAAACTGGTTTGCAAATTTGCATGGCAGTGCACACATAGGCAAAACCATATGACTTCAAGAATGGGGGGAGAAAAAGCCTGACCCCCAACTTCATTTTTCTTCTGTATCTCTAATGGATTCTGGCCAGATACATTACTTCTACTCCTCTTTCAATTTTGAAAGGGTTTTCTAACTGAACTTGCAACCAAATATTGCTTTTCAGGCTTCTGTTAATACGTGGCTGTGTGTATTTACAGTAAAGCTCCAGAGCTGTTCATATTCACATGAGCAATGCCTCGTAGCTGGCTGACAATTTAATGAGACATTCTGAATTTTACCTAAGGCATTCTCACCAGTAGGAAATCCTGTTAGATTTACAAGTGTCCATCTGTTAAAATCCTCCAGAGTCATTTTAGATGCTACACTGTTTGTTGGGTTTTGACCTCCTTTGCTGTGATTGTTCAATTAGTTCTGCTGTGTTCAGAGCACATTTGTGCTGTGCATCTTGGAAAGCACAGGAGGAAAAGAACAGCCATTTTTAAAGCTCCTCTTTTATCAGATTTAAATGCCAGCCAGGATGTGGCACACATTCCTGCTTACTTATTTTCCAGGGAAATGCAAGCTAATGCTTCCTTATTTTTCTTCATCTGGCTGCCCCTGTAAGCAGAAGGGTTACAGTGCCTAAACTGAGCTTGATGCTCTTCGATTAAACTTTTCTTTGTCCCATTAATGCATCTTGAAGGCATTAAGTGGGATCAAGTGGATTAAGGTTTCAAGGGTCTTTGAATCTATTCATAGACCTACAAATGACACTCTAGTTACTGTTCACTTTCTGAATCAGTTAGCTTATCCATTAAATGGGCATAATATATATGAACTGTGTGGAAAGAAATTGAGCAGCATTTGAAAATCTTTGGGTGAATGAAATGTCAAATTCCAAAGCTGGTTCTCTTAAAAAAAAAAATAATAATCCTATTCTTGTTTCTCTTAGGCTTTTATGACACCCACCCCCTCCCTTAGATTTTTTCCCTTCTGAAAGTGCAGGAACAAAATTCAGTCCCTGCTGCCAGAGAAAGCAAAGGAGAACAGGTCAGCATGGTTTACACCCTCACTTCATGAGATCTTTTGGCAGAGGCCCTCAGACCCTGCCAATACTGCGTGGCCAAAATGGCTCCACTTTGTCCTGTGTGGGGACCTCTCTACAGCTCCCTTATCTGTGCAGCTCAAGCAAACACCGCAGCCATAAAACAAACCCCCTCTCTACGTTCATCATGTTCTGCCTGAAAAGTATGTTGAGCAAGGGATACAACAATTGCATCATAAGGTCATAAACTTATAATTAACTGTAACTAAATACACAGAGCTTGTTCTTCTCCTCCCCCTGCCTTCCTGAGGAACTCTGTATATATCCCTTTTCCTCCCCCTCCTTCCCAGCTGCTATGTGGTGGCTCAGTGGCATGGGAAGACCCTTGGGCTGGCATGTAATGCTAACTCTTAAGGAAGATGGCCATGGTTTTGGGGGAAGATACTGTTACATTCATTTGGTACAGCCAGAGCAATGAGGTCAGTCCCAGCATGCTGTACAAACAGTAAAAAGATAACGTTTTCTCTCTCCTAAAAGACACGAAGCACCAGATGGAAAGATGCTAAAGGTGGAGCAAGGGTACTCACTGCAGGCAACAGGTCTGGTGGCCTTTTTGAGGGCAATGTGGCAGAACAGAGCTTTGAGACTGTAGATAATGAGGTAAGGATCTCACAGAATTACAGAATGGTAGAGTCTGGAAGGGACCTCTAGTCCAACACCCTGCTGAAGTAGATTTACCTAGAGCAGGTTGCACAGGACTGTGTCTAGGTGGATTTTGAATACCTCCAGAGAAGGAGACTCCACAACCTGTCTGGGCAACCTGTTCCAATGCTCTGTCACCCTCAATGTGAAGAAGCTTTTTCCTCATGTTCTGATGGAACTCCCTGTGTTCCTATTTGTGCACATTGGCCCTTGTCCTGTCTCTGGGAACCACAGAAAAGAGTATGGCCACATCCTCTTGATGTGGGATTTAGCAATACACGTTCAAGATCTTCAGGAAAATAGATGAGAATAAAAAAAATATTTTTTGAGAATGTATACCCATGGGAAGTGGCAGCTGGAAGTTCTAGAAACAGATGTGAAAGAGGGTGAGCACATGACCTGAGAGGGCTAAAAATGCAGATACTCTATGAGTGGGAGGTTGCATGGAAAGCATGATGGGAACCAAGTGATGGGCTGAGAAAAGGAACCTGACAGATGGATTCTCAATGGCCAACACCCAGACATAAATCTGACAGCCAAGGTCAGAAAAAAAAAAACCCAGCCTTCTGCTGACACCCATGCCCATGCTCTGCATGGGGTGAGTTTGGGGTTGGGCCAATGCTGCTGCTCAGGACAGCTCAATCAGAGGCACTGTTTTTAGTTTTTTCTCTGCATGTAGCCAGGATGCAAGGACCCAGGGAAACGCCCAGTAAGAAAACATGGTCTGTGTTATAGAATGGAGTGCAGACAGGGTGGTGACATGCTTCATGGTAAATAAATAAGGAAGTAGAGAATAATGGTTTGATTCCGGAAATATACTCAATATTGGGTGTTCTTTTCATGTTGAGGACAGGCTTACTGGTGGCATAGTTTATGGAAAGCTTCATATAAGATTATCATTATGCTATTTTGACTGTGAACATTGTACTACTGGAGAGCTGAGATCTCCATGTTGTATATTGGAAGTATCGCACAAAAGTTTCTTGACTGTTCTGGGCGTCCACAAGAAACTCCTGACGCTGAGTCAGTGTCCTTTTTCATTGACAGACATCTCAGATTCAGGAATAATTTATAGTATTTAAAGGCGCCAGGGAGACAAAAGGTTCCACTCAAGCTAAGCTGACTGCAAGTAAATGGGTGTGAGGGCAGGAATCTTATCTACCATGATCTTTTTATTCATTATGACTCTCTCCCTAGACAATCTTAAATTTATTACTTTCAATCCAGTCGTGACTCTGCAGAGATCTCTGGATATGTAATCTCTGCATTTGGTTCAATGAATTATAAAGAGCCTAAGTAGTTACCCAGGCGCCAAAACAGAAGAGCAAAGCAATAAAAGGCGTTAGTAAGTGAACATTAATGCCTGTAAGTAACAGGCTACATTTTTATTTCAGATGCAGTTCCCCAGGGAGCACATTACATAGCTATGCCATTGCAGCAAGAGCCCCCCGAGGCACTGTAACTCAGTGGCACACCTTCTCCTCTCCTATTCCCTTGGGCAGTCATTCACCTCTGGCCTAAGCCAGAAATAAAATAATATTCCTCCTTTCTTCCCCCAACCCCCTCAGGCGTTCACTGGCTCAGCTGAGCTAGCGAGTGAGAATGGACCCCAGGCTTTACTCATTTCCCACCCTCCAATTTCTCATCCCCAGAGAGGAAATAAGCAGATGTGTGGCCCTGCTTGTTTCATGCACCTGGACAAAGCCATGGTAATCCATGTGGGGTTGTAAGTGGGTTCTTACTCCCTCAAGCACCAGCGTACTACACACATGTAAAGCAGAGCACTGAGTTTTGCTTTCTTCTGGATCCCTTGCATGCAAGTTCTACCAGCATGTACTCTTTCTCCTGCAGTCAAGAGACTTTTTTTTTTGTCTGAATTTGGGTACAGCGGCAATTGCTTAAAACCCTAACCCACATCCCGGATTATCACCATCCAAGGAATACTGGACTTCCCCTCTACCCCCAAAATATTTCACTCTGAAGCTGGGCCTGGACTCCAAAATGGCCACGCAGCTGCTAAGCAAAGTGCTAGCAATCCAACCTGTGGGGCAGGGTCCCAGCTGGGAGGGCAGTGATACTCCTCAAGAAAGAATGGAAATATTTTGAGCAAAAATAACTACCATTATAAAAGAAATTTACTGGGGAGGGCAGGTGGAAAGTGGAATTAGATGGGAGTCTCAGGGTGCCTGTAACAATAGGGAAGTTGATGGCAGTGTCCCAGAGCAGCTGGAACAAACCTGCCTCTCTGCTTACCCTGAATTTGCTGTACTCCCTCTGGATTTGCTCCCTTACCTCTATGGAACCTGTTTGGGGTCCAGTGTATGACTTAGAGTATGGCATGTGTTTGGTTATGGCATTTCATCTCAGCAAAGAACTTCCACAGAGAGGCACCAATGTCCACAAAGTCCACCAGGACTCTATCTTACACCTCCTGGGAAACTTGTAGAGACAGTATCAGCAAAACAATTCTGCTAGCTTGAGCAGTAGCTCTGGTGGAAGAATCTCCAAGGATGTGTGTATGAGGAAGCACCACCACTGCCCATCTAGAGGATAATTCTTTACACAGTGGGTTGCTGTGGATGGCTAAAGATGAGCATGAACCAAAACATATTAGGAGGAATCTGCATCGAAATGGACCTCTGCTTCCTCTAGAATGCATTTTAACTCTTTAATCAGTGAAAACCACTGCAGAGATCACAGCACTCCCAATGGAGTAAAGACACAATTTTTCCTCTCACTGCTCCAGCAGAGAGATGGAGAGTCCATATGATCATTAAAGGGATATGAGCACATACAGTAGTACCATGGTCCCCAAAAACAACAGCAATAGCTGAGGAGGTGGGGCGGAAGCCCAGACTTCTCTTCCTTAGGTCAGAGGAAAAGGTGGTGGGAGTGTACCCTGGGGATCTGGTTTCAGTGGAGTCTAACAAAAAACAAGTGTGATGATTTAAAAATACAGTCTTACATATTTTGTAGGTCTGATTATTGACTCATGGGGTGCTTTAGAAGGCAGAGTCAGCCAAGGTTCTGCATATAACCTCAAGACCAGGCTGGTTTTAATATCTGTGGATGGCAAAATTCCTTTAAAGCCAAAATTCATTTGTCTTACTGCAGCCACCCTGAGTTACATTGGCCAGGAAGGTGGCCACAAGAATTTTTATAACTTTGCATAAAGATGCCAATCCCATTCTTCCTCTGATCACTACAATACTTGCTAAGGACAATATCTCGGTCTGCTATGTGTCGAAAATGGATTTTACTAAAATCCAAAGCTGGGCTAATGACTGAGGTGATTTATTTTAGTTTTAAGAATAACACCAGTTTAGACATGTCCAGAAAATGCATTTGATTCATTCGTGCTTTTAAACAAACAAATGAATATGGGGAAAAAAAAAAAAAAAAGTAACTGATTGACAAAACAAAGACAGAAACAGTTATGTTTGCAGAAATAAAGCCACTTATGAACATTCACTGAAGTTGGAAAGAAATACACATGGGGAAAATTTGAGAGTGTGAAAAATAATAAGTGGGAAAAAAAAGGCAAAATAGGAAGCTATCAAGAACATGGGAGAGTGGCTGGCCAGTTAAGTGCTGTGTAAAGATTTCCAATTTTCTTGTAGTAAATTATTTATTTAGCCCTTGCATGCCATCAATATATTTCACAAGTTTAATACCCAAATTATAGCTACCCACCCATTTATGGCCTTGTAAATGAGTCCTGACTTACCAATGTGAGTTCTCGTTCTAGGCAATGTCAAATTTAGATTGGATTTGGATGTATTGCTTTTACCCTTATCAAGAAGGTTTGCTAGTGTGGTGTTTTATTGCTATATTTAAAATGGAAAGTGCTTTTAAATAGACTTGCCTGGATAGCACAACCGATCACAGCTCAGATATGTCATTTCCCAAGTTAAAAACCTGCCCTAATCTAGGCAGCAGTCTTGGAGATCCAGCAGAACCCATTTACACTGAATGCATTACTCTGCAAGCTCAATCCTTTGCGATGAAGTGGAAGAGCTATTGTGGCAACAATGACTTTAATCTTAAGTAAGGATGGCTGGAGCTCTTAAGTAATAAAACCAAATGGTAATCTGCATGTTTCCTGATCCTTTATAAGAAAAACAAGCAATAAAGAATGCAAATGAACAAGTGTAACAACTTCCTAAAGTACATTGCATTATTTTTGGTTATGTTTAATGGTTCTTATTCATGTTTCACTTTTTAGTAAAAGTAGGAAACTACACCATAAAGGTGAAGGAATTATCAGTGAAGGAGAATAATATGTAAGCGACCAACTAATCAAAGAGGCACATGAAAATAAGAACACTTGTGTAAAATGATATCGAAGCAACATGAGTATCTGGAAAACAGAAGACAAATCAAGCAGAAACATTACTTACCTTTGACTAACTGAAAGCAGGATGTGGCCCAGTGTAGCAGTCATTTGGAAGGTTAATAAAAGCAACATTTGTATTCATGACATCAAAGCCAGCTGAGATTTACATCTCTGCACCGAAGGGCATATCTACTGATAGGACAAAACAGAGAAGCAGCAGGTAAGGGATATATTTGTAACAAATGAAAACTGTGGATATTTTATTATTGGCTGCAGCCTGCTACTAACTTTTCTGGGCCATAATTTTTCAGAGCATTAACTGTTGTGAGCAGAAGATCCTGAGGCAAAGAGTGGGATGGGTTGAAGTCTACCAAACAGGGAGTACAGTGTGGGAGGAAAGCCCAGAGGAAGAAAGGGAGGACAGGACTGAACTGAACAGCAGAGTAAAGGAAGATGCCAAAATGGGAACTGCCAGTCATATGTACTGTCATCCACCAGATTTTTGTGCTCTAATGTCCCAGTGCTTATTGTAAGTGTAATCTGGGATTCAGCAAACACGTATAGCTCCAGCAAGGCATGCTGCATCCCTATACAATGCAACGATGGGAAAAGAGGCTTACTGACATCATCACAAATGAAACTTTGTTAATGGACCCATCTGCTGACAGACAACCAGAGAAAGGTTAAATGAGAATTGTAACAGAACAACACAAGTTTGGCTCAGTAGGGCAAGCATAATGGATTGTATGCAGCAGTTAAGTGGGCATGAAGATAGCACAACTGGGAAAGAAAACAAAGCCAGGGATCTAAGCAGGCATGTACAGATTCAGGTCTCTAGCTGTTCAGGCTCGAGTTACCCATTAACAACATATGGCTGCATCAGAGAAGGCAAGACTGCATGATAAGGGAAAAGGGAGCTTCCAGGCAGGCATTTTGCAGCCATTGGCACTAAATACATTTCATGAACCATGATCAGTCCAAAAGCTCGGCATCTGGGCTGTCTAGATTCCTGCAGTTGACTCTGGAAGGAGAAGCTCCTCCAGAGGGTTCATCATACCTCTTATTACACTTGCCTTGCATCAGGATGAAAAGTCCTCTTTCTCTCAATGGCTGGCTTAGATTAGGAACTTTTTTAGATGGATGACAGAAGAGGATTTGGATCCCACCTTTAGAACATCCATCCATCCTATCAAAGAGGTCAGGACCACTGATACCTACGGACCACTGATACCTACAGCCTGCTACTGGCCATTCTCCTGGACTTGTGTCTGGTATCTCCAATATACCCCACCTTACATCACTGAGACAACTTATTTTGAAATTACTTTTACTTCTGTTACTGAAGAGGTTGGGAAGACTACTGTGCTTGTTCAGCTCTGTTATGTACAATACCTTTCTTGAACTAGCAACTGTCTCTGCTTACTCTTTGCATGTGCATTTGCTATCTTTCTCTGCCTATTGGAAAGCACTGACAACAATAATTAGCATAGATGACCTCTGTCTATGCAGTAATTTCTGGGTAGAACCACTTCTCACATGGCTGTGTTCTTTTGAGGACTCTGCAAGCTGGATAAAGGAAGGTTAAAAACCTTTTTTCTGTCTCTACCTGAAGATTCATAAAGATTAATCTTTTAAAATAAATAATTAAAAGTTTCAATTCCTTTTTTTTTCTTTTTTCTTTTCTTTTTTTTTTTTTTTTTAGCTACTGATTTCAGTGGGAGCACAGCTGTTCCACCATTCAGCCTTTTTAATAACTTCATCCTAAATCCAGATTGTATACTGGCAACTTAGAATACAGTTAAATTCGTTTTGGGCACTGTTCTATGTCACACTGAATTGTGAATTTACAAATACATCATTGACCTGTTATTTCAGTCAATTCAATTAGATAATTCTTTTCCAGGCTTGCTCCTGCTCCCACTGAATTCAATCTTAAACTCCTGTTGTGTTCAGAAAGATTGGGTCATTGAGTCCTACTATTATTTCACCTTCAGGTTTATTCCCCAGTTTCTGTCCCACATGATTTTGTTGTGCTTTGGAACTCCTAAACAGCGTGGTCCACTTGAAGGAGGCAGGTTAGTTGTGAAAGTATCATGCAAAGTCTTGTCAGGATTTAGTTCCCCTGGAAGAAATACACATTGCATAAATGCAGTGCATTGTTGATATGTTTCTAGCTAGTCCTTCGTATTTCATAATCAGCTCTTTTTTTTTTTTAATTACTTAACATGACTGTGTAATTATGGTCACATGTTAAGACTGAAATCATGCCATTGATGCTCTATAGGAGGGGGAAGGGGTGGTGGGAAATCTCCTATTGAACTATAAATAGCCCTTACAAAGTGAAAACAACCTAATCCTTGTTAATCACAAATTAGGAAGGAGCTTGCCAAAAATAGCACAACGATGAAGTGTCAAATCAAACGCCTCTGTGCAGGTAGTTTGTACAATACCAGGTGACATTAACTGTTGTGGGAATATCCTTGCTCAGGAAAACAGTCTAACTCAGAGCCAACAAGCCATCAATGACTGCCTTTCTCAGTGGCTCTCTTTAAAAGGCATCCAAGCAACAGAAATGAGTGATATCCTCCATTCCTCCCTCCTTCCTTGGTCCCACTGGCAGTACAGTATAGTTGTTGTAATCTAAAGCCAGGCAGTTGTTTGTACAGTAGTTAGTGTAATGGGAATCTAACAATGACTGTGCCAGATGACTCTCCTACACAACTTCTGAGAGGACTGTGAATATACGTTTGTATTAACAATTCACCCTGCAGGATCTGCTAAAATGCTTCCTCTCAGCAAGCTAAAGGTCTCCTGGGTTTTCAGGCTTCGTGACAAAGCCTTCTGGCTCACGCAGCTTGATCAAATTCTGAAGTCTACACTATGTCCAAATATTTTATAATAAGAAACTGCATTTTTTCCACTCCTAGACTCCCCTCAGAGTGTTTATTATATTAGATACATTACATAAGCTGGCACTTGAGGTGCTTTATGAGTTTTCCATAAACCCTTATTTACTAATGGCTAGCCTGACCTTGTGAGTCTACTCTAAGATTTGACCTTTCCTAGTAATGGGAACCTGGTTCACATAATGTTTATAGAAGCTTTAAAAAAAGACATCATAGGACTGCAGAAAAAAATCATAATAATTATGATAAAAATATTTCCTCTGTATCTGGCAAGCTCTGCTGAAAGGTAAATCTTGTTACCTTTGCTAAGAGTTCCACACCCAATGAGCAGCCTCATTAACTCCATCAGCCTTACTGACCGTCTATTTCTTCGTGGTTTAAGAACTCCAAATGTGCAAAATCTCTCCCAACCTTTATAAATTCGTAGTCCTGATTTCAAAAGATGATGGCACTGGCAGACCCAGAGAAGTAGCTGAGATTTTAGTTTGAAGGTAATCCTCTCCAGCTGGATAGGAAACGGATCCCATTCCAAGACATTGTCACCTCCACCAGAAGCTGTATCAGCCTTGCTCAGGTGAGTAAAAGGATGGTAGGATTAAACCACTATTACATGACATGCCACCATTCCTGGAATTGCCTCATTCAGGAAAAACAGTTTAAAGTAACTCTGGTTATAGAAGAACTTCAATTAGTACACAGACAGAACTGAAGAATTTCAAAAATCACTTGGAAAAATCTTCCTGCCTCACAAACAAGTGTGAATATTTACTAATGAGGCATGCACCTTAATACATTTGCAGTGTACTTACACTTACTTTACAAAGATGTACCACAGGGAGATCTGCTCTTAATTACCTTAAAATACAGCCACAGGAAATGGCATAAGGCTGTGATGAGCTTTGCAACCTTGAATTCCTTCTTTTAATCGGCATTAGTCGTTTTCAATCCAGCTTTTTTAGAAGTCTTTGTAAAATTGACCTTAGGGAACAATAAAAGGGCAATTACATATGACAAAAGTATGGAGCAGAAATGATTAGATATTAGCTCAGTAAAAGAAAAAAAGATGGGACCATGAACCTACCAGCCAAATTCCAGGAAGCATGACAGGCTGCTTGACCTTAATGAAGAGAACTCAAATATTTGGAGAAAGTATTTTTGGTGTATCTCTCTGAAGAGATCAGGGCATCTTGTTTAATCACCTACTTACTGATACTGTTCTTTATTAATTTAATGGCTTTGATCAGCCACTTTGATAAATCATCATTTATTTGATTGCATTACAAGTCTCCTAATAGGTCATCATGTTGTGCAGAACATCCTGCAGTATACCCTGAATACTCACTGAGTGGTTAAAATATTCAGACTTTGGCATGCTTGGCCAAATCCTGCAAAACCTCATGTCATGTGTATCCATGCTAGAGGTACTTGGTTCATCTTCTGATGGAAAGTTGTGAAGTTTCACTGTGTCACATAATGTTTGATAGAGATAAAACCTAGAGAGTTCATCAGGCAAATGAAGTGGACGAGGAGGATGAGTGGTTTTCACACTGCTCAGTCGAGTCCTGTATCCCATGTTCATCTCTGCAGGAATCCCTATGAAACTTGATCAGAGAGTTCAGGAAGGTATTTGTTTTCTATTAAATGCTATCAGCCTTTCCCAGGAGGATAAAGAGACTCTGGTTTGCAAGTTTCTGCCTTGGTGCTTTTGATATATTTGCTGAGACTTTCCTGCTAACCCAGGGCAAGGTTGCCCCACGCACCCACGCCAGGGAATTCAGGAAGCCAAAGTCTCCCTGGGTGGCCTCCGCGCATCCCCCGTCTCTGCCTGACGGGCAGAGCAGGCTGCCAGGGAGCCAGCAGAGCCCCAGCCCTCCACTCCCCCACCCCATCCCACAGCAGGAGGTAATTTACTGGGCCAGGAGCAGTCTGCTTTGCTCTCTGATTAATGGGAGAACCACAGACAAAGGTTTGTTCCCTGATTCCTTGGGCCGGGCGGCTGAGAGCAGTTCTGTGGCTGTGTTTTAGGAGGAGCTCTCTGTCTGGTGAGCACCAAGACAAGGACAAAAAGATCTAGATCGAGCTGTGCAACAGATCCAAGACTCCAAATCTGTTTGCACCTCTTTTTCTTTTTTTTCTTTTTTCTTTTTTCTTCTTTTTTCTTTTTTCTTTGTTCCTTTTTTCTTTTTTCTCTTTTTCTCCCTTTCTTTCTCTCTTTCTCTCTTTCTTTTTTTTTTAATTTTTTTTATTTTGGGGGGTTGTTTTGGGGTTTTTTTGTGGGTTGTATTTATTGGTTTTTTTTTGTTTTTCTTTTTGTTTTTGTTTGTTTGTTGTTTTTGGTTTTTTGGGGGTGAGGGCGCGTGACAAAATGCAGACCATATTTGCATGTAACACCTTTCCTGCAAAATAGTAGCAAGTAAGAGAGCAAGAGATGCACAGGGTTAGCTAAGATGCTGCAAGATGGTCCAGATAGAGACATCAAGAGGGAGAGAGGCTGATTCCCAGCTGTTCATCTGGGCAGAGCTAGAGAGACTTCCGCTTCTAAGTGTGAAGCACTACTTTAAACTTTGGGCTCCCATTTCTGAGTTAATAAGACTGCCCTGAGGAATGGGGGTGACAAACAGGAGCATATGGGCTTTATTTGGATTGTCCCAGCTACTGAGTCTGCCCTGGAGCTTACTAAGTGATTGGCACATTAATTAAAAAATATCCCCAGACATTTCTAAAACAAACATGCTTTGTCTTTTCTCACCCTTCTTTGAGATATTTGTTACCTTTCCAATAGGCTTAGAGAGAAAAGAGTAATCAAATGAATAAGCTGTATAAATGGTAGTTCTGAAGGCCTGTTTCCTTGCCTTGACTGTTTACATGTGTGTTGCCTAATACAGGAATATAAGAATGACATTTTCTGAACCATGTGAAGCAATACGAAGACACCTGGCATCTTGCAAGGAACATGAGAATCAGCGAGGCTTTATCATCTCATATTTTATCTTCTACCAAATACAACTGTAAGAACATAGCAAGTGCTCATTCACTTACCATCTTGGTAAGCAGTTGCAACATTTTGTTTGCAGTGCAAATGAAATCAAAGAAGAACAAATCAAGACGAAGGACATGGAGCTCTTGGAGCAAGCCCAGAAGAGGCCCACAGAGATGATCAGAGACCTGGAGCACCTCTCCAATGAAGACAGGCTGAGTGAGTTGGGGTTGTTCAACCCAGAGAAGAGAAGGCTCTGAAGAGACCTTACAGCTGGCTTCTGGTACCTGAAAGTGGCCTACAGGAGAAGTGGAGAGAGGCTTTTTAACAAGGGCATGTAGTGATAGAACAAGAGGTAATGGATTTAAACTGGAAAAGGGTAGATTTAGGTTACATATTAGGAAGAAATTCTTTCCTGTGAGAGTGGTGTGACACCGGGACAGGTTGACAGGTTGCCCAGTGATATTGTAGGTGCCCCCTCCCTGGAAGTATTCAAGATGAGATTGGATGAGGCTTTGAGCAACTTGGTCTAGTGGGACGCATCCCTGCCCATGGGAGGCAGGGTTGGAACTCGATCTTTAAGGTCCCTTCCAACCCAAACCATTCTATGATTCTATGAGACAAGCAAACAGATCCACATGGCTACTGTATGGAACTATAATTTTATTGATTTAATCAAAGGATTTTGGGCAGACGTTTTAATTCATGTAGGTTTCCTCTGGTATCCATGTGTGGCACTGTAATAATGATGAGATTTTTACTGCAGTCCTTTATTGTGAGTATGGTTATTCAGTAACAAATACAGTGATTTTAAATAAGTAAATATGGATAGCCAGTTCTTGATGACTGGTACAATTTGAATGGACAGAAAAGAAAATGCAGCACCTGAAAAATTCAGGTCTGGAGTAAACAAATATAAATTAGATCTAGTCTGACAATCCAAAACTTTAAAAACCACAATAACAATCTAGTGTGAACTTGTGAACACAGAGGATAATCTTAGACATCATAAAAAAACTGGGTTAAAACAGACTCTGAAAATGGCCTAGCTCTTCTCCTGACAGTTTAGAAAAAGCCTCGAAGAGATGATTTTTTCCACAACTTCCCTATATGACCAACAGCAACTGTAGCAATATACCGTTCTTTTTCTTGATGTCTAATCTAAATCTCCTTTGCCTGAATTTAAACTCCACACTTGGTGTTTTATCCCCCGTGGACACAGAAAAGCTTATTTCCTTCCTGTCTAAACTGCCTGTTACATATTTGAAGGCTGCTGCCATTGCTTTGGAGCTGAAAAGAAGCAAAAATACCACAACCAGTGGCAGTGCAAGGTCTAATTGAATCCTTAGCGTGACAAATCCTGACATCCTTATTCAGAAGAAAAGATTCCAGGGATTACACTGAATTTTGCTTAAATTCTCAACGAGGCATGATGCTGCCCAGAAGCAGTTTACAGACAAGGAGATGAAGGTGCAGTAGGCTTGGCTATTGCTACAGCTGGAAGAGAAGGAGAGAAGAGGAAGGGCACAGGCAGCTCTGAAGATGTCTTGCCAGTCTCCTAGCACCAGAGGAGCTCTCAGCTGCTGTAATACTTGAGGGCAGGCAGAAGTGACTGGGCCGAGCAGTCACAAGCAGCCACGAGAAGTGACTGGGGCTCCTACCACCTGTGGGGACCCACCTAGCCTGATCCCTGCTTGTCCGATGGGGAGGGACAGGGCACAGGGCAGAATGAGGCTAAGAAGTAGGATGCGTTTGAAGCACTCCTCAGATTTTCAGGACCCAAAAGATGAATTAATTCAAGATGACTTAGATTTCTATGGCTCTGGTCTAAACCTTTTGTAGTTCATAACACTGTTGATTTATAAAAGGAAGTTGGCGTTCCTGAGAGTGCGCTGCCAGTGATTACTGAAAATATTCCATTTTAAAGCAAACTTACAGCATAATTTTTATTTCATAATGTTTAGATTGTATCTGTGGCCTCAGAGGGAAACGAATTCTTTTAAGAATGTTTAAACAAAAGCCAAAAAAAACCCCACAATGGTGATCTGGTGTATACTTGTCCACATTAAAAGGCATTAGCATAGATATGCATTTTTAAAAAGAGTTCTAAAAAAGTGATAAAATAATTCTCCCTCAGAATGCAAAGACAATTGCACAGTATTGTTTCACCAGCTTGTTTATTCTGTTAATGTTCCAGATAATACGAAGAGCCATTCTAATTTTGAGTGTTCATATACGCTTAAGTCTATGTGAAAAGCTTCAACATTAGCAAGGAAGACGTAGCCAAGAGTGATAACTTAGGGCTAGATTCTTATGTGGCTAGTAGAGAAAAAAGCAGATTGGTTTCTTTTGCTGTCTGATTCTTTACCACAATCCCAGCCCCCTTTTTTTTTTCTTTTTTTTTCTTTTTTTTTTTCCAGTTCCTTGGCTTTCTTTGATTTATATTCTTGTTGTTCTACTGTTTTGAGAAGCCGATGCTGTGGAATCCTTAAGTCATCTGTGACCTAGGTCACTACAGACAGGAGCAATTTAGTAAAAGTATTAATTGAAACTCTTCTGGCAAGCCCTACTTCTGCAGATGAAGTTACACATCAAACCTACACAGGCTGCAACTACACTTCTGAACAGACTAAGATTTTCAATATCTCATAAACAGGATCCTCAATCACCAGAATCTAATAAGGCTATAATCATCATTGACACTATAATGATTAAAATGAATAAAACCCATTAAGAAAAGTCTTGTTGAGTTATTAAAAGTTTCGCTCTGTGTGATATGTAATCTTTTATCCATTTTTTATGATGAAATCTGTAACCATCTATCCACAAAAGACCATTAATTTACTGCTCTGTGGATGTTACCATGCTCTTTAGTTTAACAGCTTATCATTGATTTCTTGAGGGAGATATTATATTTGGAGAAATACACATGGAACCAAGGCCAGTACGTTGCTGTAAATTTGCTGCTGACAGGATGATCAAAGTATTTTGGTCTGCTCAAAGCGGAGGGCTGGTGAAGAAGTTCAGAAGAGCCTATGGTCATATCCCTGCTGTTGTAAGCAGACCCTGAGGCAAGGCAGCAGATACATTTTTTCAAGAATCACAAACTCTTGTAAGAAAAGGTCATGTGCACTGCAGGGGGAAAAACTATAAAATTTCCATTAACTAGAGCCTAGTTAACCGGATTATTGGCATCTATTAGAAACAAATTGCAAACAAAACTGATCCTATTATAAACTTCCCCTTGTTCCCTCAGTAAAATAAAGTCACTGAATGGCCCACAAAAGACAGGAGGAACAGAGTTTGTCAGATGACTTGCTTCATTTTCAAGGGAAGTATTATGTTTCACCCACTGAAGGGTCTACAATAATGACTGGCAGAAAATTACATAGTTGTGGAAAATACGTGGACGAGTGCATTGGGAGTAACCTGGAGAGGGGAGGCAATGCACATTCTTTTAATAGGGACTTCTTTTTTCTCCTAGACAAACAGCAATAAAAAAATGTGAATGGAAGGATGTGTACACAAACTTTCTTTCTAAGTGGTGGGAGAGCACTCTTCCTGAAGTGTACTTTTTCTCATGATAAACTCAGCTCCAATATCTTTATTGCTCATCTCCTTTTTAATCTTATTAACAATAAAGCCTAAAAATGTTTTTAAGAAGTCAAATAAAGGGTGTTGCCTTTCATTTCTAAGCATTCTTTCCATTTACCTGGGATGATTAATAAACTGTCTTTCCCAGCATTTTTAATGCTGGGTCAAATCTTCGGTTGGTACAAAGTCACTCACAAGCAATGAGGATATGAAAATTTCTACCTGCTGAGAATCTGGCCCTGTCTGTATTTTCTTTCCACCTTTTTTTTCTTTTTTCCTTTAGACTGGTCTCAGCTCTACATATATACCTACGAATCAAATGAAATTCCTCTTGGTTTATCTGAGCAATGTGCCACAAGCCAGTACCACAGATCTCTTAAGTCACTTTTCAAGGGGAATAGAACAAAGAATATTTGCTTTTCAAGTAAATATTGGCAAGACAATTGTAAAAGTTGAATATCACCTTCCTCTTAGTAAATAAAGTAGGGAATGAAGGATCCAGGAGCATGGAATATACAATAATGTCTGTGGCTGGGACTTTGACATAGAATAAAGCTGCAGGAAAACTGCTCCAATTTAGGCACTCCCTTCAGAGACAAGGGTGTGCCGAGGAATTCACAGAGAGGAGCTTGCTCTGGCCAGCCCTGCCCTTTTGCATGCTCTGCCAGTGCAGGATGCTGCTTATCTGTAAAGCTCTATCTCCCCAGCAATGCTATTTAAAGAACAATAGAAAGATTTCTGAGTAATCATTGTGGCAGTAGGAGTTTGGGAAACCACCTGAAAAGGTACTTTCCTCTTTTGAAAGGAATAATCAACCTTTATTTTGAGTGTAGTGACAAATACCTGTCATGATCACCTGGCTATGTACAACTGCTACGTGCTCTACTGAAAAAAAAAAAAAAAAAAAAAAAAAAAAAAAAAAAAAAAAAGCCATCCATGCCAGGTTCTACTGCGGTATTTCTTTGGTCCTTATGATGCTGTTTTTCTTCCCTTGCAAACATAAGTGAGAGATTAAAATTCTATTACACAAATCCCCCAGACTCACACAGCCTCTTGCCAAGAACCATCTTTTGCATTGCTCAGCCTGACCTTTAGCAGAGCCAGGCAGTTTAGTACAGTCGCTGACAGATTGAGCCCAATGACTTGGGTGAATCTGAAGTATTTCAGTTCGTCAGCCATTTGCTGATTGTATACTATTAGTAGAAAATAGGTAGTCTGAGGTATTTATGGTGAACTCTCCCACCATTCATCTGAAGAGCATTAATTTACTGCTCTGCAGATGTGGCCGTGCTCTTTAGTTTAACAGTTCATCTTGCTGCAGGGCAGGGAATTTGTTAGATTCAGATTATTCTGACAGGTGACCTATATTCCATGTTGCAAAAAAAAAATGGGGCTCCTGCCAGACCTTCCCTCACTCCAGCTCTGGTCAACTGACTCTAACACCATGTACTGAGAAACACCTGAGAAAGGAGGCTCAGAGTGCTGTGTCCTCCTGCCTAGTGTCCCAGCCTCAGCTGTTGTGAGAGCAAATGGCTTAACAGGTGGAAAAATAAAACGCAAATAAGAATCCAATTTCTAATTCCATAACAAAGCTTCCTTCCTGATCATTTCAACTAATTCACTAAAACCCTTGACTTGACTTGACTACAGCACTGTATTTATACAGAGCTGTTACCAAAGCAAAAATTTTTCCCCTCTCCCTGAGTTAAAATGAAAGGGAATAAATAGGAAAAATTTTGGCTTCACAAATGTTTGATTGCTTAGCAAATCCTGTAGACCGTAGTGAATTATGTCTGTCGTCAAAATATCTAAAGGGGGAAATTTGTTAGGTAGATGACATCTTGCTAAGAAGTGTTCCATGAGAGTGAATGAGTTAAAACAGAGGAAACTGTCTCCATCCTTGAAGATATGTTTACTTCAATACATCTTAGACAAAAGGTAAAGTGACTGCTAAAATATGTATAATTTTTAAGATCCTAATGAATGTATTTTTTAATCTTCATACTATTTAAAGTACACATCTTTCAGCAAGGTAGTGAGAAGTTTGTTGTGTGAATGTTTCTCTGGTATTAAGGTGAACTGTAATTGACTGTAACCTTTTGAGACAACTTTTTACTATCCAAAAAAGTGAGGGGGATGGGGAAGTGCTTGCAGGAATGATGAGAAAAGAGTCACTTTGAGAGTTTTAGTGAAGCTGTTCATTGGTAAGGGGTGATTATGGACTGATGAGTCAGCTGTTCCACAATTACAGGTGGAGATGGCAATAAAATCTTGCTGAGTTTGGCCATTGCAATTATATAGTTTCATAAATAGTATAATGTTGTTCTCAGCAGGTAAATGTTATATTTTAAGGATGGCCTCTTTACAACACATAGAACTATCCAGTGGCTGAAGGTCAACAGGCCACCTCCTACATGATACTATAAATCCACATAATTACTTGATAGGAAAGTAATTGCTGCATCTTTGTTCTTGTTGTGAAGTTTACTGAATAGGCAATATTTTAATTGTAAATATTTTGCTACAAATGTATTAAAGGATAGAGGGCAGAAGAAATTTTTGCCAACATGCATCTCAGCAAGAAGTACCAGATTTGATGATAAACTAGTCACAATGGTAGGTCCATTGCTCATACAGAAAAAAGAGTTTTCTTTTTCCTTTATTGATCAAACTTTACTTTCAGAAATTTGACCTCAGCACTGTCTTTAAACTGGTGGTAAGAGTAAGCATCTACATATTCCCAGATGTGACTGCATCAGGGGGGCTGGCTTTTGAATGATGCTTTTCATCTAAGCAGGGAATGTTTGCCCTTAACAAAACACAGCATATGAGGAAGATGAGCTGCCTTGCCCTCCTTTAGCCCCCAGTCACATGTTTTGCAATTGTTTCTGACCCTTTTCTGGTGGGAGGCTCCTTCCACTCTGCTCTCTGTGGAGAGAGCAGAGGCAGCCGAGTGGTTTCACAAACAGTCCAGTGAAGTCAGAGATCCAGTAACTCTGCACGGAGAAGTGGTATGCCACGCTCCTGCCCAAGTTAGTCAAAAGATTATTTGCTTAACAAAGTATTAACCAGATCTTGAGATACCCACCCCTTGGCAGACAGTCCCCAGACTGCATCCCTTTCAAACCAAAAATCAAAAAATCCAGCTAACATTTTCTGAGGATTCAGCCTGTAAGATAGCTGTTATTTCAGAGTAGTCTGAAAAGTTATCCAGATATTTTATCAATTGTCATACCAATGGCTTTCTTTTTGCAGGTCCAATGATGTCTTAATGATTTTTTAATAAAATTTTGCTTCTAAGGAATTTTTTTTTTTTTACAGAAGGACACATAACAGATACTCAGGAGTATTCACTGGGTAGCAAGGTTATTTATACCCAACATGATGCTAAATATTAGTCTTCCAATTACACATGTGTTGTTCTCATGGGGGATACAAACAATGTCCAACAATTTCCAGACACTGGAAAATTTAATACAGGTGAGATTACCATGCCAGTATTTAAAATTATTAAACAGAAGGTCCTGTGATAGAGTGTCATCTCTGAGTGCTTATTTCCGCATGTGTAAAGTGCATAGGCTTTCAAAGGAACTGTTAGGAGTTGTCTAGGTATAATTAAAATGCCATAATTCATAAATAATAAATCCCTTTTTTCAATTACTCTTCTATCTAATTATACATCAGTACTCAATTAATTTCTAGCAGTGGTGTGCTCTGTAAGCACTTAAGTCTTCATGTAGAAATAATAATGGATAAATTATTTGGGTCGGAGTTCAGGTAACCAGCAACTTACTTGCATTCAGGTATCTTTCTCACACACATCAAGATATAGATAATCTACAACCAGAGGACAAATTGTGTATATCACCATGCCAGGACTGAGAAGCAGGTGGTCTGAAGGCTTTATGGGGGAGAGCTAAGCTAAGCAGCAAGGTGTCACCCAGAACTCACAGAATTCCACAGTGTGATGCTGGGGATGCAAATGACCTTAAGTATTGAGGCTAAAAGTTGTAAGGAGGAGTACCAACAGAGTGGTGTAGTCTAAGGCACTACACACTAGAATAATTTCCTGGACAGCTCTGCTGGGCATTAATGTTATTTCTAAGTGGGTAAATAACCAAGAATCATTGCTTTATGTGAAGGTTTACCTTGTATGGACAACCATGCCCAGAGGAAATATTTGCCTCAGATCTCCATGGATAATTTGTATCAGCTTTTCGCTGACCAGAAGTTTTATTAATGATTTTTTTCCTGTCCTTTAAAGTTTTCATTAGTTTATATTTTAGCATAATAATAGTGTCTCTGCTGGCATATGCATTATGGTGGCATTCTAAATGAATAATGCAATGGCTGGATTCCTCTTGGACTCTTAAACTGAAAGGTAATTTTTCTCAGATATGCCATAAAAATCTTGAATTTGACCTCTGAACTCTTCATTACTACTCGTAGAGTCAATCAGATGGGAAAGTTACACCACTAACTGAATATTCCATTATGACTATTGCAAGTTCCTAATGATCTCTGTACAGATAACCCACAGGCAAACCACATACCACTTTGGTAGCAGTGCTAGAATTGTATTCATTTACAGAGCTGACACAGAATTTAAAGTGGTGGTTGGTATTTAGAATCTGATTTGTTTTCTTTTCTCTGAAATGATCTATCTTTGCACATATCTTTACTAATATGAAGCTACGTATGCTTTATATTGACTGTATTTAAGATTGAACATTCTCTCAGTAGCTGTTTTGCCTGTTATTCAGGTTAGAAAAAGAATCACATATATTCAGAACAATTCTCTTTTCATCTGACTAGATCTGTATCATGATGTAATACCTACCTGTTCATATTTAAAATCTGAAGTCCCACATGAGTAAAACTTTGTAGCATGTATGTCTTTCCATGCTAATTCAGCTATTGCATACTGTCCCATACAGTGAAGTGTGTGCCACTGAATCTCAAACACGTATTTATAATTTGAATGGAAATGAACCAGTTTTACAATTACTCTAGTTCTGCAAAGACTAGTGGTCTGTGTGAAGGATGTAACGTGCTTTTTAACTTTTTTCCGTATAGTAAGGGGGAAAACCTTCAGCAGCAACACACTGAAGTTTAATGTCTGCACATTCATTTCAGTTTCTCAGCATTTTAAACTCTCATCTTTCAGTAAAAAAAATTACAGAGGTTTTTACATGAGAAATCTTAGATAATATCTTTGGGGTTTATCTCTGTTCATTTGAGACTATCTGCAACTGTTTAAACAAAATTTAATGTGAACAAACCTCAGCTTGGCTGGGCTTCAAGTATAATTTTTAAATAACCCTTGAAATAGAAACAGTATTATTCATAACAACAGCCAGGTAACAGGAACAGCATGCTTGGTAGGACTTGTGGTATCATTATGGAATGTACTTCCAGAATCAGGATTTAGACCTTAAAAATAAGGAGAGATGTTTGTAAATCAGGGTATTTAAAAATTAAGAGATTTATTCTTAAGCCCCACACTCCATGTTTGCCTTTCAGGTACAATTTCAAGCTTTCCTTCACAAAGAAGAGGAGTGGAAATTTTCTAATTTTCTTTTTAAAAAAGGCTCAGAATCCTCTTGGTCTTAGGACTTGGGGCCTCAAGTAAAAAGAAAAAAAAAACCCATTGCAGGATAACAGTGTAGTCAGGAAAACTGGAAGCCCTGTGACTCCACAGAATGGTTATATTGACCTTCTGAATCTAGAATACAACTTGCTAGCTTGGGCTTGATGCAGCCAATGTTTGTAGAGTGCTGCTTAGCCCTGACAAGGGACCTGGTTGTCAAGACTTCCAGGCACACACAGTCTTGTGCTGATGCCTTCTGCTGCCATCATTCGCATATGGAAAATGTTAGGAAACCCAAATGACTAAAGCAGGCAAGAGGAAAAAAAAAGAGAATAACAATGACTTTCACGTGTCCCATAAATATACGTTGGCAGTGAATCTGTTTGCAAGCACAGCACACTAGACACTTAGGGGCAAATCTTCAAATGTGTTCTCCTAACTTTTAATGCAATATTGCATGCCTGGTTTTCATAGGAAAAAAACTATCCTGTGTAAAACTCTTATCTTTGAGTTGAGTTGCATGTGAAAACTGGCATGCAACTATTCCTTGTGTAATTTCAGAGGCTGTGAAGAGGGGCCTTCAAAAACTGAACCTGTTAGTTACCATCCTAATGCAAAGGTAAAATATTTTTCCTTTCCCTTGATCTCACAGGGTTTTCACAAACTTCAAATGAAAATAAGTGTTAATTCCGCTAAGCAATTTTCACAAGATGTCTCTGGTAAATTACCCACAAGATGTAAGTAGGTTCATCTGATAGCTGAAGCTCCTTAAAGTGTCTATTAGAAAACTATACTGATGAAAGACTCTTATTGATTGCAATCATTATTAGCTCAACTGGCCTGAGGCAGAGGATAAATATGCATTATATCTCTTGAGAAAACAAGTTTCACAATTATACGGATTTTATTAGACAAACAAGATTAAAAAAGCATGTACAGTCAGGTCCTCTTTGGAGAGGGCTGTCCAGCTTGGAGTCATTACCAGAGCTAAGAGCAGCTCTCTGGACTGTATGATTCATCTGTCCCTATAGATAGCCCTATATATCACTGCAGAGTGTGCTGATTAGAAGGGATGTTACCAGGACCCAGAGGCCTAAATTGCTGTTTGATACTGCATTAACATTTCACATTTATTAACTCAACATACAAACTATTGATCTGAAAATAAAATTAGTGGCTGCTCTGGCATAGTAGTGACGAATAGCTCTTTGTACTGGAAGAAATTCTCATTCTTGATTGCATAATAGTAACCATTAAATTTCCTTATTATAAAGGTGTCTAATTAGCAAAGATTTTCATTTTTTCCCTATACCACAGGGGGCCAATCACTATTCTGAGCACATATCACTTAGGTGCATAAAAATTTGCATTGTGCTGTTGGTTTTCTTTTTGAGAGAATGCCTGGGAATATATCAGAATATAGATATGGCACAAGTATTTTTTACATAAAATTAAAATTCAGTTCAGTAGAAAGTGTGCAGGAAGGAAATGCACTTGAAGGTTCTATATCTTCTATGTCTCCTTGTTCTTCACCACTCCTGTCTCTGAAAACTTTGTAATGGATATTGTTATCACAGGAAGAAAATTGCTTTGTTGTTTGATATAAAATTTCCCTACAAAACAAACAGAGGTTTTTAATAGGGCTCTGCTTCTTTTGAACATCCTCTTGCCTGAGTTAGACAACAAATGCCATTTAAAACCAAGGGTGCCTCCATCAGAAGGCATGTCTCAGTGTACTTCTGTTCTCTCTCTGCCATGTAGCCCAATGCTGTGGGACAGAAATGAAGAATTAGAAATATATCGGTAAATACAAAACCAAATGAATGACTTTCATGTTTGCTTCCAAAAAACTTGTGTTGTGCATGTGTTTACACTGTGACTATAAAGCTTGTCAGGTTAATTGTTGTGCCTGTCTTGTTGGTCCAGTTCTGGGAGACCACGATCAGCATCTCACTGCTCAGTTATGCTTAGGCCAGCAGGTTCAGTAAGTGCAGCAGATGTTCTGAAATGCAAGCAAACTGTGCTGAAACACAGTAATTCAGTGTGCTTTCAGAGATCCTGTAGCAAACTTAGAGTTATCTCAAATTATGTTGTCAAAGTGTATGTGACACCTGCTGTGCACATTCCCAATCTCTGTCTGTGAATGAGTGACAGGAAATATTTGTATCGTGAGTGGGTCTTATATATTTTTATTTGAGTGCAGATCAGTGCCCATCCTGAGAAGTAAGTTTCTGTGACAGCTTGACAACACATATAATGTAGTGTTACATACATAACTTCTATGTTATAATTTAGTACCTGCAATTTAAAAGCAAGGTACCACTTGGGGTGCTAGGGTGGAGATTTTTGTTTTCTGTTAGTAGTGTACACCTTTCTGCCTTTATAATTGTACTAGATTTGTATATAACAAGTGAGATTAAATTTGTAATGCTTAGATGAGGATGAGATATGAATTGTCAGCAGATGCAAATTTTAGCTCAAGGCTCAAAGTAGCTCAACGACGTAAGCCTGCTTTATAGAATGGCTGAATGGAGTGAAACAGCATTACAGACACAAGCACAAATTCCTAATTATTTGACAGAAGAGGAAAGAGAAGTGTGGAAAATATTATTTGGCCTGTAAATTATTCTTTCAATCAATGGCTTGCAGAGGCTAAAATAGATGCACAGAGCCACAATCCTGCCAGTTACTCCCTGCAACTATATTGATTTCCAGTGAGAGTTCTGCACTATTTGGAATTAGGAGAGGAAAAAAAAAGAAAAAACGAACTGAAAGTCATTATGATTAAATGTATCCTTTCCCAAGTAGAATCTCTATTTTTACTACAACAGCTACTCAGGATAGTGTTTGAAACGGGGTTTCAGCTCCTTGCAGGCAGCCTCTGAATCACCCCTTGCTAATTGAGTATTTCTTACCACTTCTGGCCTCTGCTTGGAGACCTGTGGAAATGCAACTTTTCTCTCCATCTTTTTCTCTTGCAAACCAAAATGAAGAAAGGGTCAAACTGGTGGTTATATATATTGTCTTTCATTCCAGAGCTTCTTATAAAAGGGCAGCTAAGACAGCTGTGGTGGAATCAGACTGCTAAGAACGCCTTCTAACACAACGTATATCAAGCTGGTTTACATAACCTTAATTCAAGCAGCACAACTAATGATAATGATATGCTACAGTATTATTATGCCAGGAATGTATGAAATCAAGAGAGAACATTTCACTTTAAACTTTGCTGATTTTTCACATTTGCGTAGCATTTTCTCTAATGATTTCTTGCACTGTTTTTATGCCATCTCAGATAAAATGCCATCATACATGATATTTGCACCATTAGGCACAAAGTAAGCATTAGTTATGATTAGAGGCAATGCTGTGAAGCATTAAAAAAAGTAAAGGAGATGGTTTTCAAGCATATTCACAAAGACTCTAAAGCTTGAGTGCCATTTGCTTTCACTATGCCAGCTGGGTGATGTTCTGCATTTCAACAAAGCTGGCTACCCTTTCCAAAGAGATCCATACAAGATTTTCAGTGTTCGTATTTGAGGGACAGGTCCAGTAAAAAATATATTCACAAACACACACATGCACAGCAGGGATCTAGTGAATCTCTCTACAGAGAATTAAGTGAAACAAAACACAATAATTACAATTAATCATCAGTCAACACAGTCATAATGACATCCTTTTCAAGGAAAGGAAACAATTTTCTGTCATAAGCTGCATCTTGTCAAACAACACCACTAATGCTTGGGGTTTTATTAAGATTCTTGTCTTTGTGGACCATAACAGTGATTTTGACTTACTGCATAGATAAGGGGTGAATAATGTAATTAGATTGAATTAATAAAACTCATGCTTTTGCACTATTCACATGTCAGCATGGGAATTTTTCCCAGCTATTTCCTAATGCTGGAATCTAACGGAGTACAGTTCCACAGGATTAAGCCTCTACAATTATTCTGTTCATCCCCTGGTTTGTGAAGAAGGAAGAACAAGACTATTTTTGAGCTGTGTGAACTGTTCTTCCAGCATTTGGCTAGGTCAGTTAGAGTGCAATAAGTAAAGCAAATGGAACAAATGCTGGAACAAGCAAAGACCAGCTGAAATCTAGTTCTTTGGTGTATATGTAGCCCAGACGTTTCTATGTTCTTGTATCATGTAAATTATTGTTATTTTTCAATCAGTGTGTTCTTTCTTAATTTTTTTTACCTAGAAAAGCTGATCTAAGGTCCATAATCTGGTTTTCTGTGACACCAGTGTCTGTAATACTGTAGTAACTCCTTTTGAACCATCAGAGACGTAATAGGCAAATGGGTGATTTATTGGAGTGGATCTCACTGGCAGCATTTACCTTGCTGTGAATGGTATGAATGATTCCATCTCAGTCCATGAGCATTAACTCAGCAGCATTCAAAGATGGAAGACAAAAATACTGCATGAAAAACTTCGTCTCCTCTATCCACACCCTCTGAGCAAGAGACAGTTGCCTTCACTTCACATTTATTCTTTCACTTTTATGTTGATCATTTTAACAAAATAAAATTGAAAATGTTAAACATCCAGTTTAGAAGCTAAAACAACTTTCAGATTAAAATGGTTGATTGTCCTAAAAATTAAGGTGATTTTATGTGGCGGAAATGAAATCTTGAATTAGACCTGCATAAAATAAGTACACCTATACCAAAATCTCCTCACAGAATGGCTGAGGTTGGAAGGGACTTCTGGAATTCATCCAGTCCAAGCCTCCTGGTCAACCTACAGACAGCTGCTCAGAACTGTCTCCAGATGGCTTTTGAGTATCCCCAAGGAATAAGATGCCACACACCCCCTGGGCAACCTCATGTGAGCTCTTGGGAGCTCTACTGCTGACAGAAGATGGTATGGAGACAGCTTTTCTTCATTCTCCTGCAGGTGAGCTCAAATAACCTCTTTCTAACACTTGCCTTTTGATAATATAATTGCTTCTGGAGACATAAGAAAAAGAATATTACGGACTATACCAATACAGTATGCCAGCATCATGCTTGCAGCTCCCTCTTCTTTGAGTTTTCTGTCTGAAAAAATCACTTTTTTAAAAAAACAAGGTTTACTCTGAGAGGAAGGAGAATTTCCCTTGTATACTGCAGGGCCTAGAAGAATGAAGGAAATTATCATCAAAGACAATGAACAAATAGTCAGGAGAAGCACTTAATTTCATTCAGGCAAGAACCAGTTATATCAACCAAGAAAGAATCCACCCCCTCCTGTTCATGGTGAAGCTCAGATGTTGACCTCCTGCCACTCTATAATGATAGAAATTGTATTATTTTGTTATAATTTTCAAGTAGACCTTTTATCACTTGTTTATGGGCAATGAAATAAATCAGTAAATACTGGAATACTCGTAGTGTATTTTTAGTCTTAAAGGTCAAAAGGTCATAACAGCAGAATAGTGCAGCTACCTTAAACTTCCCATGCAGTTAAAATAGATATAGATCACCAGAACTGGCTACATGGAGTGGAAATTTGTTGTTATCAGTGGCTACTTCAGCTCACTGTTATGATTTCAGCAGGGACAATAGCATCAGGTTAACATCTCATGTAATTCTTGCAAATGTGTGCTGTTAAATACCAAAACCTGTCATTCTGATCCTTCTAAGATGAGAGAGGTGTCTGAAAAAAGTCACTGCAAATCAGTGTAATCTATTTGGAACTGAGAACACAAATCTGTCTTCATCCTAACTTTATTTATTCCATCACCTTACTGGCAGGAAAGGGTAGAGCTGCTATTACTTAGACTTGTTATTGCCATATCTTTAGGTGCTTGCATTGCTTTGAAGCATGATTTAACCATTAATTTCCTGGGCTTGTAGTGATCAGGTTTGGGGCAATTACAGCACAGCCACAATGCTTTTGTATTACCAATGCTTGTTCTTAAATGTCACTGAATTCTAACATTTTTGGTTAGGTCTAATCAGATAGGAAGTATGGAAATACGCAGAGGTGGAGACCTTTGTATACAAAACATATTAGCCTGAGGCTTTTGTCACTCCCATCATGTATTAAATTATTTGAATACGTGTATTTTATAAGGGGGTTTAATGTTGTGACATGCTTTTGTCCTTCAGTCTAGAATATATTGGTTCCCAACAGGAAAATCCAAAAAGCCCATGTTTTCATGACCTGAGAGCAAAGGGTCTCTGATTTATTTTCAGATTGCTGGAAGCACTGGCCTGTATAAAACTTTCCCAGTCTTTAGTGTTCTGGTCTTTTAGCTGTGGTCTACTGAGAGAAGGAGGCTGTGGAGGCACCACCCACAGCATTACCAAGGTAAAGATGATCCATAAACATCAAAATTTACTTGGCTAGTCTGGATTTCAATGCAGATTAGGGATTAGGCAACAGAGTGCTGTTTTACATGTGAATAGGCTGACAGCATTACAAAGAGAAAACCAGAGAGCTTGGTGTTAGCCACTTGGTTTTAAAGCACAAGTGTAATATCTAAGGGGAAAATATGGACAGTTGCCAGTAGCACGGGTCAGCTAAGTCACATGGGGAATTTATTTTTGCTGAAACAAATACTTACATGTTCTTTTATTTGAAACACTGATCCTTGAATTACTTGTAAAGTCTTGAAATTTATTTAGTTACTCTAAGCTTATCAGAATTCACTACAAGATATTTCATTTTGACCCGGGAAATGTCTTTCCTTTTTTAAGAGAGCAGATAAAAACATACCAGTCCTCATTATTCTAAACATGGACTTAGTGTCAGATAAGTGACGGTCAAAATCATCCCCTATCTTAGACTCTGGAATTATTAGATGTTCTTCAGGCTTTAAGAAAGCCACAGCATCCCACAGCAAATGAATAGCTGTGAACAGATTTTTTTTCCTTCAGAAGATCTTAGGCAAAAGTTGTCATCTGCAGAAGGAACAGCTGTGCCATATAGCTTTCAAATCTACAAAATATTTGCGTTAAATCACGAATGAACCTCTAAGAAATAACTTCAGAAGAGCCTGAACTCGTCCCTTTCAGGATATGCAATCTAATCACCACCAAGAGAAAGAGGAATGGATTAGAAGAGCAGGCTCTGTTTATTTTGCCTGGGAACTATGGAATGTGTATTTATGGCATTGTTTGAGAGCTCAGATTTTATAAATACAGTCTATAACTCAGTATTATTGCCTCCTCTGTACTCATCAAATAACTTGCATCACAAAAAGAGCCAGTTAGAAAGGGACTGGTCAAAGCCAAAACTTCAGACTTCTTATCAGCTTTATTTTAGGGATCTGAGACTTATCACCTGCAAACTTTCAGGTACGAATCAAATGGTATTGGTTCAGTTCTGAATCATACTTTATGGTTCAGATTTAGATGCCTCTAATCTTCAGTAAAAATGGACTTCAGAAGATTTCTGCTGTCTTAAGCAAAAGTCTCAGAAATACACTAAAACCACAATTTAAACTTAGAATATGTGAAACCACAGAGACAATTTCCAAAGTTATCCTAATATAAGAGTTTATATAACTGAACTATTAGTAATGTGGCTGGTTGATGAGTATGACTGTCTTAACACTGGCCTATCTGAAGAAAGCAAGTGTACTAGTTTCCTCTTCTCTGATGTGAAGGAGGAGGAGGAATGCATCTGTTTGTTCAGAGATCCTAGTAATTTTGGTGGTGAGCACCTGAAGCAATAGACTCCCTTGCCAATGCCATGCTGATGTGGCCAGAGGATGAGGCTGGAGGCTGGCACCACTGCCTGTCTGCACAGCTACCTGCACAACAACAGCTCTGTTCCTGAGCCCATATCAGAATACATCTCCCCAAGCCAAAGCTGGCTTTCCCTTTTTCACCTCCCTACACTTTTTCTTTCATTACTTACAGTCATGCTCCCTCGCTCTTGTTGCCTTGTTTCTCTGCCCCTCAGACAGTCCTTTCATTGGTTCTTTTTCAACACTATTGGCTGCCACCACCTTTCTAGCTCTGTTCCTAGTCCATTGCCCTTTCCCAAGCTCTCCCAGCAATTCTTACCCATTTTATCTCCCTGCCAAGTGGTCCCCTCTGGTAGTGCACTCCCCCACCTTAGAGGATGGGGAGGAAATAGCATCCTCTCCTCACCCTAGTTCCTGCAAACAAAGGGGAAACAAATAAAAGGAGACTTTTGTTTGCTCTGTTTATCAGTGACTTTTCAGCTACGTGGGGATAAATATCTTCACCAGGTTTGTCTCCAGATATGGGGAAGCAGGCAGGACAACAACTAGCAGAGGCCAATGCAACTGGAGCCTCACTGCCTCCAGTTAATGCCAGAGGCTGAGCCCTGGCCCTGTGGTTTCAGATCATCCCCATCTGACAAGGTGCCCCTACCTTGCCCGGCACACCACATATGGACTATGTGGAAGGACAGTATCGCCCAATCACAAATGAAAGTTGCTCTTGAGGAGTCTTCTGTGAACAGTGAGTAATGGATTTGCATTTTGATTTGGGAAAATTAATGCATTGTGCTTGTCATATGGAAGATCAGGAGAAAGAACAAATTTTAAATGGCAGAGTTTTGTAACTGTGACCAAGATCACCTATCAAAGAGCTCACACTAAGATGGCTGATTATTCCTGACCTCAGGGCTCTTTTCAGTAGCAGTCCTCCTCTTCCCACACAGCTTACCAGTGGAAAGTGTATTGCTTTTGTACATCTCATGCGAAAAACTAGTTTTTCTTTTGCTTACAGAAAATTAGCCAAGGCTAAAATCAGGCTTAAAATGGAAATTACCCCACAAATTGGATTAGATATACATTTTACTGACAAACTCCGGAATGCGCCTTTTATATTTTTCAAAAATTCTCCAAAGATAACATTCAGTCCAAGAGTGGCTGAAGCAAATGATGGGAAAAATCTGATCAGATGTTGTTGGTCCACCACACTCCATGAAACACGAGTCATCTTTACAGAGAGCATTCTGGGGAGACTAACAATTTGACATGGATGCCAGCACCCAGCCAATACACCATATGAATTCCACATTATATCTCTTCTGTAGGCTTCAGGGGTATATAGGCTTTATCCAGACCATAGAGAGCCAAGAATTTTACCCATGGGAAGTAAACTAAAAATAATTCAAGACAAACTGTGAAAAAAATGTCACTGATAAAGGACTGCAAGAGCACGTTTGGAGAATGCCCCTACTTCACTGAGCACTGGGGAGTTAAAATATCAGCATAGGGAAGATCTGGAACACTTAACAAATGTTGGGTCTGAGCCTTCAAATAATTACTTGTGTGAGTGGTTATCAACAGAAGTAATTCCATGAAATTCATGTCTAAACATTTGCAAAAATGTCCAAAACTGTTTTTTCAGTCACCAAATAGAAGTAGGATCCTAGCACTATCTGAGGGCAGCAGACCATGTATAGACAGACTGGGTAGGTATTTTTTAGTTTGTTTTGTTCAAAATGTATTTTAAAATGTGATGCTTTGGCAACAGTAGAGGAAATAATAGGAGAAAAGGCAGAGTGTAGGAGAGGGTTCATGTTCAGAGAAATCTTTCATTTAAATTTGCTGCTAATTGCTTCCTTCTTCTTAAGACGCCAAATGATGCCATTGATCATCCACAAGTGCTGAGGAAAGCACAAGGATGGTAAAATGTATCAGTAAAGAAACATTCTTAATGAGACAGAAGGCAGGGTAAATCTTGACCAGCAAATTTCACCGCCTTTAAAGGAATATTGACTGTAACATTACTTTACATATTTTTTACCTCAAAATTTGAAGGAAGAATGGAAATTGAGCAATCAGATGGAGCTGTGAGTTGCTGTTATTCATATATTTCAGTGATACTTCATATAACAGTTAAAATCCTGACCAGAAAGAGGATTATCTAGTTTTCCTTGCTGTTTTACAATATTGTGCTATCAAAGTTTACTAAGATCACCGCAAAGACACGATTTAAAAATATTTATAACAACAAAGACAGATTTACTACAAAAGTGTTCATGCAAATATTTTAATTCATGTTTTGTCAAGCTGCTTTAAACAGCCAACCCTTGTTATAAGAATATGCTAATATGTAATTAAACTGCACTCACGTCATGCCATATGGTGCATCTGAAACATAAAACACTATTCTATTATTTGGGGAGGATCGTTTGAAAAGGAAAGAAAGGAAAAAGAGAGAACCCAGGGGAAAAGACAGTTTATCTGTCCTCCCACACTTTATAAGCCAGCTTTAGCATTAGACACTGTTATTCTAGATGAGACTTGACAGTTTTGGGGTTAATGGGCCTTTATCTTTTATTAAAGAGAAAAGCATGTGCTGGTGTGCAGCAAAGACCATTGTATGGACTGTGGGGGGAGTTTCTTTAAATTAGATATAATTAATTTTTAGGGAAAATGTTTGTCTTTACTGTGAAGCCATGAGGAGGTAAACGTACACACAAAGGAAGTAAGATTTGGAGCTAGAGGGAGTTTTACCACTGGCTTCTATGGCAGCAAATCTTGGTTCTCTGCCATTTTCCAATCTGATATTAACATGCAAGTCAGCATGGGTCAGAGGGAGAGATAAAGAGAGAAATACTGGACTCAGAAAGAGAGTTTGGCAATTAGGTGCTCAATTACACAGTGGCATGTGGACAATGTTTAAGCAGGAGTGTAGACTCAGGCAAAAATGATTAATCTCTTGTTTTAATTATACTTGATTGTTTGATTGTGTGGTCATTATTGGAAATGACCTGATATTTCATTTGGGATCTTCAGCGTGGCAGGAAGGTGAGGAGATGCTCTGGTCTAAGGCATTAGCTTCTTACTAGTAGATGTTTGTATTTTAATGTGTTTGACAGGTCACAAGTGAAATGATTGATGGGCTCAACCTAACCTTTGCCAGATGATCACCTACATTTTAAAAACATGCATAATTTATTAAAATAATTCAAATACACTTCTCAGCAGAGCACGCATTGTCTACTTTTCTTTTTAATGATAACAGACTGTGATGCTACCATCTGATAGCTATTCGAAGAGATGTACATGAAATTAGTCAGCCTGTGTTTTCAGCTTAATTCTCAGAGCTGAGGGTCCGGGCCCTCAAAGGTATTACAGTGTCTGAAATAAAAATAACTCTTCCTTAGCACTCCTCAGGATTTGGATACAAGTACTTCCAAAATCTAACCTACTCTGAACTAGGTAGGAACCAGCAGAGAGGCCAAAAACTCACTTGTGTTCTGCTTACTGCTGTGGTGAAAAACAAGGACCTCATGAAACAAACACTTCAAGGTAAGACTGTGGCAAGAAGCTTGAGCTACTATATAGAGAATTTCAGATTTCAGAGTTGGCAGGCAGCAGCCTTTCAATGCAGGGTTATTGCACTCAGAAATATGTTTTCTGGCCCCATGGGAAGAAACACACTGCGTTAAATTCTGCTGCAGCATGAAAGGGTTGAAAGGTTTCTTTCACATGATGCAACCTCTCAGGAAATATGCCCTGACAAACAAAATAAAAATACCCTCTCCTTGCCTTCATCGACAAGAAAATAACCACCTTATTAACCAACCAAGAGTGTCATATGTCTCACCTCAGGTCTAACAAAGTATTTGCTTATCTTCAAGCATCTATCAAAACTCATTCCTGTTCTGCAAGACAAGAAAATAGGGTATGCAGCTTAGAACATCTAAAGCCACTTGATAAATCAGGGCTAGTGAGAACCATGTGAAACTGTTGCTGGCATGAGTCTGCCTTAGGACATTTTGGTGTGTGGGATTCACCGCAGGCCCTGAGATCTGAAAGGCAGAGGGAAGTTTGGCTGTTGTCTATGGCCAGCCCTGTTTTTCATACACTCCCAGGTTAAACTCTTGACCTCACTGAAATAAATAATATTTTTAATTTTCTTGGGTGAGGTCAGGCCTTCATCCATAGACTTTAAGCATAAAAGTCATCTTGTCTGATAGGCAGTTGTAGAAACTCAACAGTAAATCCCTTTGTTAAGCTCAGAACTTCTGTCTGAAATAAGCTTTGTATATAACATGTTCAATCTTGATTTAAAGGATAAAAATAAAGAAGAACACATTGCATACCTAAAAGATATTCTAAAGGCTAATTACCCTCACTCTTAAAAGACTGAATCTTACTTCCCATCTTAATTTGTTTATATTAGCTTCTAGATGTTGAATATCACCATGTCTGACACTCTGAAGAACTCACCTCTATTAAAATACCTCTACCCATTTATAGATCACAATCAAAACAGCTCTTAATATTTTCTTTAATAAACTGTGGAGACCTGAGCTTACATAACTTTCAACAACAGATAAACTTTATTGGCCAGTGATCACAGAAAATTATTTTTAAATGGAAAAAAAAGTGAGTGGCAAATTTGGATCAGATTTGAATACAGCCATGCCAAATGATTTTCTTTCATGTGCCTTAATGTAATGACATTATATATCCAAATAGGAATCATTGCATTGCCCTAGTAACAAGATGGAACAGAACTTTGCCACTGTCAAAAGAATTACAGCACTTACAGCACTGTTTTCAAAATGTAACAAAATAAAGACAGACAAAAAATTCTAGGACAGTTGCCCAGGGAAGACAGAATTTGTAGATTATTGACCCAGAGAAGAAATTATGATTCTAAAAAACAGGAAGAGATAATGAGGACTTTGGCAGGAGGAAGAGGAAAGTTCCCTGCACTGGAAAATGTGTCAGAACCCTTGTGTTCCCAAAAAAAGAAAGACAGGGAAGTCTTGGTAAGGTCCTTCTCTGCTATTGGGAACTGAGAAAAGAATACTGTAAGAGGAAACATGGCTGAAGATGCAGATGGGGGATCTGTAAACAAGAATGAGAACTTTGAAGTGGACTTGAGGCATGAAAGGAAGGCAATGGACAACAGAAGGAAGGAAGGAAGGATTTGCCTGCTGCAGAAGAAGATAAAAGCTTTCACTGCAATATTTTTAAAATAGCAGTTGAAAGGGAAAGGGTGGCAAGAAGCAAATCAAGAAGGCTAGGAAATTCTCATTGCATGGGGAATAAAGATCTAGGATGAGATTGCTTCTTTGCAGAAAAGTGGATTACAGTGTGGGCTGGAGGGGATTAAGAAGACAGAAAAAATGTATGTCATTGCAGCCTAAGGCTAATTATATGTTTGATGACTTTACTATTGCCAACTTTTTAGTCGGAAAAACTTTTGCATTGATAAAGGAAGTTGCCTTGTTTCTGCACCACACTCAGCTGTTTCACTAGCCAAATTAAAGATTATGAAAGGGGGTCTGTGTGTAATGACATAGCTACAACACATTAGTCCTCATTCTGACAAGATTTCTAGAAAGATCAGGCTCTGTGAAGGTAAGGATAAGAACACTTTTCTTCCAGGGTGGTAAGAGGCTTTGAAAGCTACTAAAAATTGCAATGAGAAACTGTAAGCAGGAGAAAATTAATCTATTCAGTGATGAACTGGTTTAATTTTCTCATGGATTGTTACCAATCGATCTCATCTGAACATATGGTATGACCTACCAATATAGAATAAATTAATAACAGCAGGTAAAGATATTCTTGGTGTTGTCTATAACTGCATGATATTTAGAAATGATGAGACAGATCTATAGACATTATATTTATTCGTTATGAACAAATGTTTTCGTCTGGATGGAACTTGAAGTAATAAACTTTTGTGATTTGTCAGGAAGGCTGGAAATGTGTGCTGTCCTGACCCTTTTTAACAGATTCTCAGGCCATTTTCTTGCTTTACCTTTAAAAAAAGCACCAAGCACATATCAAGTATAGCAAAATTATTTAAAAGAGAAGTTGTTTCTTTGTTGTAAGTGCTAAAATACATGTCTTCCCTGCCTTTTTAATGATGAAGTGCTACTAATTCACAACAGTCTTGTGTGCATGATATGGTAGGGTTTTATGTATTGTTATTCAAAGCAGATTTGGAAGGAGTGAATTAAGTCATCTTGAAAGAAAACCTGATTTAAATGTGACAGAAGTGCAAGAGATTTTGAAGTTTGCTGTTTCACAAGTAGTTTTCTTGAGCTGAATAGTACATTTCTAGCATAGTATTTTGTTTTTAATTTTGATAACAGTATGGGATTTGGATGGAATTTTTTGAATAGTCTCTTTTTTTTTTCTTCTTCCTTTGCATCTCCATATTTCATTCTGATTTCAGCTTGATAGTGAAAGATAGGTAAATGGGAACATGTTTCTCTTAGCAGTCTGTGGAATGCCAAGTCTGAATCTTGCTGAACATGGGTGGTAATGTTGCCAATAGCTTTTCCCTCAGTGTGCTTCTCTTCTGTAGAAGGAAGCAATTTGACCTCTAGAGTTTCCTTATGTCAGATCTTATTTAAGGGAAAGGGGTCAGCTCCTGTTTGCTCAAGTACATCTGAAAAATGTAAACAGTAAATCCATCATCAAATACTATCAAATTATATTTTTAAGATTGATTTTAAAAAATTAAAAGACTAATTTTTTTGTACCATGAAGTCAAATTCTGCAAAATAAAAGCCTAGGTGCTTTTATTGAAACTTGCAAGGACTCCTGACAAATTATTCTCCTGAGTAAAACATGTGGGCTAGAGAGCCTGTAGGTCATCCTAAAAGTCCAACCAATACAGGAACATCTTCTGCAAAGGGTTAATAAATGCTTTGTCTAGTGTAGTTTTCAGTTGATTGGGCAATGACAGTCTTACTGCTTCCCCTGAGAGATCTTTTCACGTAACATCAATTCCACAGTAAGTAATTTCTGTTTCTCATTCTGTTGTCCTATAAAACTTTCTGGGGGGCAAGGGAAAAATAATCAAAATGAATGAGTTAGGCCGGCGTCACAGTTAATTAAAAATATTTTTGCCCTTGGAACGAAAAGGTATGGTGATAACTGGAGTCACTGGGGAGTCCAGCCAAAAAAGTGTTGGCATCATATCTCTTTATTTCAATACAGATACAAAATTGAACAAAATGGGCAATTATGTTTTAAACAAAAATGTGGCGCTAAACATCAAATGCATGTAGCTGAAGCAACATATGAACACATGGCATCTTTGCTAAGTAATTTGCTCTTAATTGTCAGCACATTTAGTACTGGCATTTTTAGATACATTTTTGGTTCATTCTCTGACAAATGGCTCTACACTAATTGTTTCTCCCAGCAATTTATTGCACAGCTGGGAGACTAAGTTGCCGAACTGCACACACACAATCTTGTATTGAATTCATTTTTTGAAAATGTTTAAAATTCCATGAGGTATTTAAGAGTTATTTTAATTGCAGTCTCTACAATGAAAGTATGGAATTAATTAAATGTCTTGTAGGGCAGGTAAAATACAGCTTTCAGAACCTACTGCTTAGGAATGTTTCAACAACTGTAATATTGTAAATCAAGATATCTTTTAGTAACAGGGATAACTGTGACATTTCAGAGGATCTCTTAAAAGCATATTTTTATTTAAAAGGTGAACATCTGCTAAGGTAGCAAACTCATCTGTATGCTAAAGCATTATCTTTCTAAGGATCTTTCCATTATGAAATACCTGTCACGATTCTCTTGTACAAATCTGTTAGGTCTCACAAATCTTTCTCTCATGTCTCTCCTAAGGGACACTTATCTTCTCTGATGAGAGATAAATGTTCATCATTCAAAAAAAAATGTTTTAATCTTAAGCAGAGAAAAGTCTAAAGGCTTACTAAGGAATATTAGCTGGAACAGTATAAAAGGAGATGAATCTTTAGAGGACAGGGTGCCTTCTGTATGTAGGATTAGCTTTCAAGAAGCACTGATGTCACATTATAAGTTGGGAACAAATTGCTATAAAGTTCTTCTCTCTTAGGTCATGAATCACAGTGCTCTGATGTATCAAATCACATCAAGTGTGATCAGTCAAATCAACTGGCATCATGAAGCGTTTAGTGAGCTTTTTATTGTGGGGTTTTTTTTTCCATAGAGGAATGATCCTGTAGCTCTCCAACTTTCAAATTAAAGCAAGGTATACAGGCAAAAAATGGAAATATGGTATAGGACTTTGCTTTTTGAAGAATTATTTTGACAACTTTTTGCCATTGTTAAAGTATTTTTTATATTACTGCAGAGGCTTAACATCATCTGAGTATCTTTAAATACAGTGAGCCCCTTGATATACTGGCCTCATTTAGAACACTCATCTTGAGAGCTGTAATTTTTCTGTAAGGGATAAGGTAAGCACAAGGACCTGACCATAACAGGCTGAATCCACCTGGTCATTTCTGTTCTTGGCAGCCAAGAAGACATGGACCTATGAAGTGTTCGGAATGGGAACCTCGGCTACTGCTACCACAAGCCAGGGCCTGTTGTCAGCCCCAGGGCAATGACAAGGTGACACAAACTAAAACTGGGGTTGGAAAGCTCCATATGTCTTCAAAGCAATGAATGAGATGATGGGTTGGGAAAAGAGGGTGGGTTAGGGACTCACCTGTCCTTGAAAGGACACTGGTTGCAGGCAATGTCATAAAACAAATCCACAGGAGGGTGAAGTCCTATTCATACACAGCCCCATAAAAAGAGGCTGTGTTTTTTGAGGGCTTTTGGGGTTGGTTTATTTCTGGGGGGAGGTGTCAGAAAATGTCGTATACACATGTGCACCTAGATTCTGTGTGCAGTTTCTAGGACGGTGCATGCCTGCAAAAAGTGGATATGCAGAAAACACAGCAGGTCACATATTTGCACATAAAATTTCCAATTGTATGCACATTCAGAGTAAAAGCGCTGCTCTTTTTTCATTTTATATCAAGTTAACTTATATAATTTTTTAAAAATCTCGATGTAATCAGTTAACTGTACTTTTTCATCTATTTAAAACCCTCTGAATACACTGTTTCTTCCCTTTTTAACCACTTAAGGAAATCATTAGCCAGTGGACTTTTGCATTTTGTTTCAGTTTCATTATTTTCTCTGCGCATTATTTTTTCACACTTGACAAAAACATCCCTTTTCATTTTAGCTATGAAGGGGATGAGAGCATTGCAGTCTAGTGGAATAAATGCATGCCAAGCTAAATTGCCATAGCTCTGTCAGTGTTACTGAGTGGTGTCTTCTTAGCCTAGAGCTGAATTTCCATTTATTTCAATTGAAGAAGGGCTAAGGCCCTTAATGAAAAAGGAGTAGAACGAAAATAGTTCTTAACCTAACCAGTTTGGGTTGGTTTTTTTTCCTCATAATTTGCCATCTGAAATCCTAAATTGTGTAGATTGCTTATCAGATTGTGTTATCTGCTGATGTTCAGCCTCTGTTAGCTAAATCAACACCTCTGAACAGCAAGACAGCAACTTTCTATAAATCACAGTTTGGGTAAAACAGCCTGTCTGTGACTTCAGGATACAGGGACAGGCCCCACACCTCAGAGTGGGATGGGAAATGGAGGGGTTGGGCAGCCCATGATGGTGATGGGGTCAGCATGGTATGACAGAATACACATGACTATGGAAGGAAATAACCTTCCCCTCTCCAGTCTTGCTGTTCTGATGTCAGTAGGGAAGCTAAAATACTTGATAGAATGTTCAGCTTAAGAGATTCTTTTATTACTTCAACTGAGAGAATGAAGGATTTGATAAATCCTTCAGATTGATTAAAAAAAATATTATTTCCCCATCCATATCAGCTGGTCCAGTAAAAGACATAATCAGATCCTACAAAATTTAATTCTCCTCAATCATAAAGGCAATGCTGTAACTGATGAGAACCTCCTTGACTCAGTTCATTTCAGCAGGCTACAAGCAACAGCCAGCCTTACCACCTGCAAAGTTGGTCTGCACTGAAGACCTTTGAACACCTAATGTTCCTTCATGAAAAATCCCAGAATTTTTACACCTACCAAATCGAAATGGGGAATATGAGTAACTAAGGGCTTTTGGCTGCAAGAGGGAGATGAGAGGAGACAAAACATGACCAATTTGTTCTGATAGGTCCACTGAAAAAAAAAACCCAAAACACTTCAGAGTGGTTGCATGTGACTGGTCACTGTAGAGCTGCTATGGGGGAGGACCATCTTTTGTGGTCCCTTTGATGATGTGGCCAGCCTGGGAGGTGCTGCCCACAGTCCATTCACTGTGAGCAGGTGAGTTGCTCTGCTCCAAGAGACACTTGGGATCTTATTCAAGCAGCTTTTCCCGAGGTTACCACAAAGTTTACATCCTCTATGGCCACAAGCAGGGGTGGCAGAGCTGGAGAAGGCTATTGTTCACCCATCAGGACCACACAGCCCTTCCTCTCCTCACCACAAAAACTCATTGTACTCCAGCTCATCTAGGGAAGCTGTAGTTACAGTAGGGCCAGGACTTAAACCAGAGACCCTTATTAAATGTATTTTCTCTGGAAATTAGAGTGCAGTAGTTGGTATTTTAATTAACCTTTGCAATGACATATTTATTGTGGTGTACCAAATAATTTCTTATCACAAAGTTTTTTCCACATGGAAACTTCAGACATTTCTATTTCCAGACACAGGCTTGAAAGAATTCTTTTCCCACTTCTCTGTAGAAGTGTTATTGTATTTGTAACAATTAAAAATGCAGTTCCCCTTGGGGAAATGTCAGTGGTAATTATCACACTGATGATTCAGAGAATGCCTCCTTCTACAACTGGCTCTTGATAAATTGCTGGTACTTGTTTGACACTCTCCGTTCTCCTGTTTGATTAAATAATCATCAGGAAAATATCCACATCAGCACTTCACAGTCAGATGTCAGTCTCCTTTCACGCTGAAGTGCATCACTCTTACTGTTAAAAATCACAACCACATCACTGTGTGAAATCCAAAAAAGCCTCCCAGAACACGTGTGTGTGGCTCATAGTCAGCATGTGTCAGTAGTAACTAGAAGAGCTATATACATAAATCCACCTCTAAATTAACACAACTTGGGTAGAAAGCCTCGGGACAAAATGCTTGCCTTACTTCAGCAGCAGTACATACCCATAACAAAACCTTTTACGGAGCTGCTTCTCAACTCTTCTTCCTCAGTCTGTTTCATTGTGCATTTGGTTTACAACTCACACTGACCATCTTTATTATACCCCACACCACTGGGCCAAGGAGCAGTCAATAGAAACATTTCCCCTGACTTCACTGGGTGATGGATCAAACTTTTCGTCTCTTCGTGAAAATGCATCTCACTTCTTTTCCCTGTGGTCCCAAACTCTACACATCTCACATCTTCACTTCTCTCCTTGAAATCCTGCTCACTCAGTCATTCCCCGGTTGATGTTCTCTGCCTTGGCCTTCACTGCAGGCACCAAGTGCAAATATACATACCAGTATCTTATTAGCATATTTTGCAATGGTAAACCACTGTAAACTTTACTGTGCCTTTCCTCTTCCTTTCTTTACCGACACTATTTTCAGTGTTGTCTAACTGAGACCAGAAGAGTCTCTGACCATGTTCTTAGGATAGGCTGGAAAATAGTACTACTGTACTCCAAATTTCAATACTTTTGGTAGCTGACTGTAGGTCTGTTTTTCTCTCTCCCTCTGCCTGATTTTTTAAGTTCCCCTGTTGCTAAAGTTGCAGTTCTCTCTCACAAACATGTAAGAAATGTTCACATCTCAGCCCAAGGACTTTGCAGTCATGATTCTTGGATATCATTGTTTATTTGCTCAGCCACAGGCCTATTTGTACAGTTCATTCCCTCTGACATGCAGCAAAGCATGTTGGTTTTTTTCCACATGCTGTAATTCATTTTCACTACCTAAGTAAAGTCCCTTCTGTCAAAATTAGACCACAACACATTGGGGTTTTTTTGCTGGGTTTTTTTTTTTCTTTTCCCTTTTTCTTTTTTCTTTTTTTATTTTTTTCTCTTTTATTTTCTTTTTCTTTTCTCTTTTTTTCTTCTTCTTTTTTTTTCCCCTGATCCCACACAGTAAACAGGTGTACTATCCTTTTAGCCTCTGACAAACAACAGTCTTTCATGGAAGAATGAGTGGATAAGCTTTCCAAAAGTTGTTCAGCAGCAGCAATTCTGGGTTATGGCCTCCTTTGAACTCTTGATCCATCATATCTGATTTGCTGTCTAGCCCCTTGACTGGTTTTCAAATCAGTCTCTAACTGCACAGAATCTGCCTATGCTTTTGGCCAGACAAATCACATGAGCAGATGTGAGGTGACCCAAACAATGTACGTAAATGATGTGTTTGGGATCGGATTCAGTTGCCCGCTGTGATAGTTGCCATGTAGACACTAATTAAAAAGGCACTTCTCACCCTAAGAAGCTTCAGCACTGCAATGGAGAAAGGAAACCAACACATAGGATGTGTGAACGATGGATGAAAAAAGAAGCATTAAAACAGTGTTTGGAAATGAAAAAAAATTTAAGTATATTAAAGAAAGAGTTTTGAAATTACAAGGTCAAATAACCGAATTCAGAAAAAGCCAAAAATTACATTGGTTTCATCCTACCTTTCCTTATGTGATTATATGCTGATTTTCTCAGCAGAAATATTTTGTAATTTAAGGAAGATGTTATCAACCCTTACTATTTTTTCTCTGCATTGGCCACTGTGTGCTCTCCGGGTGCACTTACTGCATGTCATTCAAACTTAAGCCAAAAAGACAGAATTATTCCTGGACTTTGCTGTCATATTCCTCACTTCAGAATCCATGTATCCATTTTCATGCCACCTGCAAAGGTCAAGGTGATAGCCCCACAGAAGTCTCACACCTAAGTCAAGCTCTTGGTGGCCCTTGTCATAAAGCTTACAAACAAGCCCCTGTAACTTGTGGAGCTGCAGGTAGCAATTCGGCATACATCTTAGGAAGACCCTGAGGTGGATCTTGCTAACACCTGGGCTAGATCCCTGGTCAGGAAGCAGTTGCCCTTTGAGAGCAACATTCATGACCTTGGGAACACATTCCTGGCACTGGCACTAGAGAAAACTATATTCTTCCATTGAAGATGGCTTTGGTAGAAGAGTGGAGTCAGTGGCTCTGTGTCACGGAGGACTAAGGAGTAGAAAGGCCCAGAAGATGGAGAAGCCACTTCAATTCCATGCAGGGAGAATCTTCAGGAAATTTATAGCCAAATCCAACGAAAGACTCTGTTTCTTGAAGGAAAAATCAGGCAGAGTCTAAGCATTAACCCAAAAACTGCAACTGTAAAATTCTTTTTGCAGTCAATCAACTTTTAATATTGCAAAGCCTCTCAGGTGCCATGAGTTGCATTTGCTATCCCAGAATTGCCACAAGACAGCAGTTCTGAAAAGTTCAGCACATATCTGCCTTCTGTGCTAGAAGAGAAACTAGGAACCCTATCCATCCCCACATCCTCCAAGAGGCTCAATCAGGAAGGTGGTGTAGATGTATTCTGCCATCCCCTAGAAGACATGGCTCCCCCTAAAATGCCACAGTTAGTTTCAAAAATCAGCTGACAAAGATCTCCCTGCTTTCATATGTGTGTATGTATGTATGTGCACAGGTACCTGTGCTTTACTTCCCTTAGTAGGATTTACAGCCCCTGTCTCATACTTCTCATACTGGTGTCCTCATTCCCAAGCTGGGCAATGTTCTGGAGTAGAAGGACTTTCTTGTGTCACTGCCCAGGGTAGAAGTCATGATTCACTGGTTCAAAGACTGAGAACACAAGAGAGATGAGGGCTTTGTAGCCCACTCATCCTTAAAATACTTCTACAGAGCTCTTGAGAGACATAATTTTTCAAAGGTTTAACGTGATGGCAAGTTTGGCAAGCATCTCAAAGGGATGGTAAAAGGCACATCCTTGAGTAAAGGCCACAGATGAATAAAGGCTGCCAGATTTCAAGATAGGGGAGAGATGACCTATGTTTTTCCAAATAAAAGGCCAGCAGAAATTTTTAGCATGGGAAGAACACCGTGTTTTTCTCCATATTCCTTCTTAGAAGTGACAGTTTATTTTGTGCATAAATATATGTGCGTGCATATATATACAATTTCACCATGAAGTGTATACCCAGGACAGAAAATTTCTATGGTGTTTGGCAAAGTGGAAAGTTACTCAGAGAATGATTGTATCATGGTAAATATCAGGCAACCACAGTAACAGGCAGGGTTATCATCCTGGCCTATAACAAATCATATGGCTAGAGAGCATCATGCACCGGCAGATTTTCTGTTTCATTCTGGTGACCACATATTTCAGCAAGGAGACAGTGAGAAAGACTAAGTTGGGGAAGGGGAAATATGTAGCATATCTCAGCTCTATAGAAAACATGTATTACTTTTACCTGTACGAAAGTTTGAGGTGTGGGCCAGCAAGTTGACTTCCAAGAAGAGAAGAGCACTTTTTCCTAAGATTAAGATGTGAGCTGGGACAAGTTTCTCAGAAGTGGGTGCAAACAATGTGGAATGTTTGGGTTTGCCCATGTGGTGCCCTCTGTACCTTTCTCAGCCAGTCCTGTGGCACACAACTGGTTAAAGATCCCTTGAGGGATCCCAAAATCCCTCATCCCATTTGTAATCCCAAAAATGAGAGGTGTAGGGGCAGACCTTGACTCGGCTGCTCGCTAAATGGTGATACCAAGATGAATTTCTCTGTAAAAGGTGTGCAGAGAAACACGCACAACCATGAAGGCTGCAGTCAGCTATGAAAAGGGGCTGCACTTGCAAGGGGAGCCACTGTTTCCACTAAGCCAATTCAAAGATGCAGGGCTGATATGTCAAGATGATTCAGCCAGTGGTTACTTGTAAAGTCTGAAGTCAGTTAACTGCTCACAGTTCAGAGGAAAAGATGTCTGGGGGTTTATTTGGCATATACAAAGATGGCAAGACATTGAGTTACGAGTAATGGAATGTTTCACACTCCATAACTGCAGGTGAGTATTATATTGCTTAGGTGTCTGCAGGCTGGACTGCATAATTTCCAGGTGGCACCTTTCAGAGTCTCTCCAGGTGGGAATACCACAATATTAACCTAGTTACAGCAATGCTTTCCAGATTAATATGTCTTTCGGGGGAGATTTGGGAAGTACAAGTGTTCTTCCTCAGCACTTGAAATATGAAAGATTTTATTGTATCCACCAAGGCTATATATTGTCTTAAAATCAGCTTTTCTGAACTTCTAGGCTCTTATGAATTCTGCTGTTAAAAAATATCCAAGTATCTTGTGCACATAGATGTTAATAGGAAAGCCAGAAATATTCCATTTGGCATCTGCTCTGAGAGATGTTGCATATACTCACATGAACACACAACAGTCTTTTAAAAAGTAACATCTGTAACATTATATTTAGTCTGATTAATGAAGACAAAGACATTAGATCTCCTGAGCCCGTGAATGCTGTTCTGTAATTATGTCATAACTGATCTTCATTGATTCAGCTGATTATTTATCTCATTTCCTCATGATAATCTTAAGTTGGCTCCTTTATAAATTAAGTCTTGCTCTTAACAGCAATCATTAATTACCCTTACAGAAGCTTTGTGTCTGCAGAGGGAGATGTTGTACTTACAAGTTCTGTTTTATCCACCTTTGTTTTAAATTGTTTGCTGCTGACATCCAGGGATGATCCAAAAGCCAGTGCATTTATTGGTATACTTGAGAACTTGTTATGTGTAATGCTGAGGTTTGCAGACAGGCTGTTAAAAGCAAACGATTTAAAATGCAGATGTTGTCAAAAGCAAGAAGAAAGTTGTTCTAGACCAAATAATTTGGACTACAAACTCCACACCTCTTGAAGGGAGGTGAATGAGTATTGCAGAGAACTGAATCTGATTAGGATGAAAAAATCATGACTAAATTCTAAAGTATGTGCCCATTGAGAGGAGAATAAGAGTGGTTGCAAGGCACGTACTTCCTCACTACAGTTTTTAAAATCCTCCCTCAGGCATCTGACAGAACAGGGAGGTTTGGTGTCATGTGTTTTGCTACAAATACTGTTTGCATAATAAAACCTCTCTAAAAAAAAAAAAAAAAGGTAGTGGAAGTTCCAGAAATACACCACGTCCCATAAGCGAATCCAGAAGCTGGCATTAGGCATCAGGACAAAACCAGCCACAAGCATAGATATCCCTTCCTACAGTGAAGTCCTCATCGCAGGACAGGGCTGTTGTGCAATTGTGATTCCCTGTTGGAGCCAAGTGAATCACACTGTACACGCTTTTTACTTGCATGTGATGGTTTCCTTTAGAAAAAAAAATAATAATCAGTTGTGTACCGGGTAGTCTTTCAAGCCCTTGGTATCTCTAGTTCCTAATCTTTGTTCCCTTGATCCTCTTTGCATTACTGATGCAGACAAAATGTTTCCAGGGTTAGACAATGGCAAATCAGAACACTGGTGGGGGTTTTTTTGGGGGGGATAGGTGCCTTGCCTCTGCTAGAGTTAAACCTGACATATCTTTATTGGCCTTTAGGCAAGCCTAATATGAGGGGCAGAAGAGATTTTAAAAGTTATACCACTGGAGATACTACAGAGTGAAAGAGAAGCAGTAGCAGGCTCTTACCTGCAATTTTGCATTACTGAAAAGAGGAAAGCAGAAGGATGCAAAATTAATGAACAATCAGAAGTACAGAAAAAGTTTTGCATAGATTTTTACAGTGAAGAAAATAAATGCAGGGGGAATTGGATGTGTTACTTGAAACAGAAAAAGGAAGACCCATGCAAAACCCAGCTCTTTTAAAGTAAATTCTGTTTGAGAAACAACCCCCTTGTTGAAATGACTGTCCCATTAAGTCATCAGTCTGTGTGGTAAAGCCAAATCACATGAATGTTAACAGCCTAACAGACTAAACAAAACTATCTGTGACAAAATAAAGGGTAACTGGGCCACCACAACTTTAATGGGAGAGACAAATTCAAAGTTACAAAGGTATTTGAAGCACAGCAGAGAGCATGTTTTCTTAATCCAAGTATCTAATAAGTGATGAAAGAATGAAGTGTACAATTGAAAACACATGCCCAAACTGAATGTCAGACTGCAGGGGCAAGTGTGGTGTAGAGACCAGGCTTGTTTGTAATAGCCTTGGAGAGATTTGACACAATGTGAAGGTGTTGGCACAGGTCCCCGTTTGCAAAATGCAGCTGGAGGATGGAGCTCTGTTAATGACACAAAGGTTTCCCTACGTCTCTTAATTAGAACTACGCTGGTATATTCTGTAGCAGGTTGGCTTCTGACACTGGAAAGAAAGGAGTAAAAAGTGAGTTCCAAATAGATAGTGGAGCTGAATACAGTGTAATTACAGCAAAAGCTGTGCCCAAGGTTAAAATTCTAAGCTCTGCACATTTCAGATAGCAAGATCAAAATGAGTCCATTTGGCAAAGCTGTTCTGGCCTGTCTGCTAACAGATAGAAAAGTTAGAAATTGTGGAATAAAGAGTCCCAAGTGTACTTGATTGAAGAGCAGTCTGCAAAATGCAGATGATCAAATTGAGTAGATAACCTATCTAAGGAATTGAATTCTAGATTTCCTTTCAAAGAATGCCATGGGACATTTGAAGAATAGAGTGTATTAAAGTAATGTAACTAATCTTGTAATTGAGGCATTTTCAAAGAGCGTGGAAAAAAAGTCAGCATACCAAAGTTAAAATTAATAGTTGCTCCCAGGCAGAGCCAAAGAAAAAGTAATGTAAGATGCAACCAACAAAGAATGAGAAGATGGAAACAAAAATAATTGTCACCAAAAGTGTTTTTTTCCTTTGCTTTATTAAGGAAGAATCCTGCTAATAGGGTTTGCCTTTTTTTCATGGTAATATGTTTTGTTGGCAAAGATATCTGCATTTGTAGTAGACTGAATGCCTTTTGATTTAATCCAGATTCTGATATAAAAAGTAATATTATTTGAATGTAACACATTAAATGGGTTGAAAACCAGAAAACTAATAGATCAGCAGAAGAGACAGTCCTCACCTAAGGGAGAACTGTCACAGATCTTCCAGCAGTTGTCCTATGGATCACCACTGTTCCTTAATTTTATCAATATTTTCTCTATTGGAAATCACTGGAAAAGCATGCGGATTTCTTTGAACTGAAATATATTTTAAGGATGTGTCACTTCAACTAGATTACCCAGATCACATGGTAGATGACCCCACATCTGAGCTCACATTTGACTCTTTCACAGGGAGTGGCAACCTGTAGTTGAAAAGATTGAAACCTCTGAAGCACTGAGAATCACTGAATGTGAATTCCCAAGGTGATGTGGTGTGTGATTCAAATGGAAGTAGCAAACACAGGGAGTTTTTTAAAACTATATATAGCATTAATCCATCATTAGAATACGATCTTCACTTTGGAAAGAATACAGACAACTGGGAAAATATTCAGAAAAGTGCTAGCACTATTCAAATTCAAAGGTAAAATTTAAGCTTTGTTTTAATGCCTCCATACACCTTCACTTTTAACTTGTCGTCACTAAGCATTGCACTGAAGGTCTCCATGATGACTGAAAGCTTTGAGGAATGTGAAGATTGTCAGAAAAGGGCTGAACTGAAATAGACTGAAATAAACACATCCTTAAGCTATTGTCTAAGGGGTAAAGGAATGTAGCTATCCTTTGCTAAACCAAATTCTTAGTGATTTAGGCTTTCTGAAACGTGGGCTTAAACAGCATGCAGAGATTAAAAAGTCACAGTCTAACTCTACTGAAACTGCAAACACATAAAAAGGCATTGAAGTGACCAAAAGGATTATGTTTTTGGTTTTTTTTAAAAAAAAAAAAAAAAAAAAAAAAAAAAAAAAAAAAAAAAAAAAAAAACCAACAAAAAACAAAAAACAAAAAAAAACCACCATGCACTATATAAGCAGACATGTTACTGAAATCATCCTGGAAGTGTCCACTTTGATACTCATTACAACTAGTGCAGAGGGCTAAAGAAAGACTTTGAGGATTGGAGTAGGAAGGAGGAAGAATGAGCAGATGATGAACCATATGAACCTTTCAGAGATCTTCCCATGCTTACAGGTTACAAAATCCAGAAAATCCAAAGTGTCTTCTCAACTTTGCTTCTGGTCTGAAGCCGAAATTTTTCTTTGGTGGAAGAATGGTGTCTGAATAGGAGAGAAGCTGTATGAATAGTGTGTCTTGTTCATGGGTAAGGGAGTGCCTGGGAATTAGCTACAACAGCAGGAGGGTGTTTGTACAATCACTCCAGGGAAGACAGCTGAAGATACAAACATGGATCCAGCTGCAAACATGGTATAATAAACAATAAACTTTGAACCAATTTAATAGAGACTATGAAGAATTCTCCATTCCAGCGTGTTTCAGATTCTTCTACAGCAAAAGGGTGTATGGGTAATGCAGTCAGGAAACTGGAAAGTCTTATTAACAAAAAGATGCAATCAGCATCACTGGCACATGGTGGAATGAGTCATGTGAACAGAGCACAAGATTCAGATTATAACTTGGATAAGCAGGTAGAGTAAGTAAAGCAGTGAGCAGAAGGAAGGAAGACCAACTAATTAGATAATTAGAACTTACATATCATAACCAAAGGGCCTCAGAAGTATGTGGATTAATGTAATAACTAACAAAGTCCAGGAATGCAGACACGAGGTGTCATAAACTGTCAAATGAAACACAAGAATGAGATGAATTACCTCTGAAACGTTTGTCTGCAATATGTAGGAATAAAAATAGCAGCATCTGGACAAACTGAATTCTGCATGTGTGCTACTTTGTCTCATGCAGCCAGCAGTAAACCATCACTGGTAGTTTTTAAAAAATCATGGATAATTCCCCAACTTGAAAGGCATTGCAAAAAATATTTTATGTTGAATTTTTTTTTTTTTAATAGAAACTGGTGAGTGCCTTAGACACCAGAAATTACGTTGCGTATGAGAAATATCTACATGGAGGGCAGCTTCTTAACTTCAGAACATTCCTCAGAGAGAGTCAAACGAAGGCAAATATATGAAGCAAAAAGATCACTATACAATATGCAGAGGGAACTGTATCACATAGCAGTTAGCAGACATTAAATGTTATAAAATGAAGTTGACAGACAAGGGAAGCTAAAGACAATGGGAAAAATCTGCAAGCAGTAGAATGGGTACAAAAACAGTGGGAAAAAAGTGGGGTAAAAAGCAGTAATAAAAAATTCTAAAGCATACTGAAAACAAAAGAAGTCCTCTGTGTGGACTGAATACTAGCTGGAGGTGGAAAATTAGTGGTTTAATCTTCATTTGGAAGTGAGACTGATGTTATCTTAACAAAAGAGAAAAATAAGTAATTTTAATAATATTATTAACTAAAAAAGGTATTAAATAATGCCTAGTGGCATAGAGAAATAATAATAATCAATGAATTTGCAAGGTCTTCAAAGAAGTAACTGAGGAGAACTCTGGTGGGTTTATTTGCAAGAAATCTTGGAATCCTAGTGAAATTTCAACAGAAATAATGTTGTGGTTATATTCAGAAGGAAAGAAGGATGTGACCCAGTAACTGAGGGCTGATTAGCATGACACCATTATAAAAAAAAACAATAGCAAAACTGACTCCAGATGAATTTAGTAAAGAATTCAGGAGAGGAATGTAAGTTGTATCAATCAACATAGTTTTATGAAAAATAAGTCTTGTCATTGCATGTTTATTTAATTTATTTGTGTGACATTATGGAATTGGTTTACAAATGTCTCAGTCTAGGATTTTTTAAGTTACCCCCATTCTAATCTTAACATATGATACAGTATCCCAATGTTACACAGTATAAAAAAAAAAAAAAAAAAAAAAAAAAGAGCTGCAGGGACAGATGTAACTGAAATGGGATTACAGTTAGTAAAGTTCTGCACAGACTGATATGTTCAGCACTGCTGGCTTCTGTAATCAGGTGTTCAGAAATATGTGCATATCCAATGTAGACTAAATTCGTGTCAAAAATGCCTTTGTACCTACATAGCTGTTACCATGTTTATAGAAAAAAAGAAGACTGTGCACAGAGAAGAGCTACAAGGGGGCTACAAGTGCACAAACATCACTGAGAATTTGACCAGACAAATACACGGTTCTAAATATTGCAAAATATAAAATAAGACATTTAGGAACCATGGATCCAATCTGTCCTTACAGACTGAGGAACATGTCCTAGAAGACAGAGATAAGTAAAAGGAATGTTATGGTGGAAAAAACATGTGAATACACAGTCCTATTGCAGTGCTGCAGAACTACATTTGTGAATGTTTCTTGGTTGCCTGTACAGGAAATATTAAACAGAAATAAAAAGACAGATTGCTGCTGGAACAAGTACTAAATATCCTTACACTGTGTAGATAGTTATGGCTTCCATGCTTTGGGAGAGGAGGCTGTAAAAGTGGAGATGGTGTAGGTGAAAGCTTCACTCAGAGCTCAGTAACTGAAGAAAGTGCCTCACAGAGACAGGTCACACAAATTTTGTTTGCTTAAGTTGTCAGAGTGAAGACAGACAGGTACTCAGCTGTAGTATGTAAATTTCTTTCATGTAAGATACAAGAATGTAAAAGTTCAGTAATCTAGCTGAGAAGGACAGAAGGATAAATTGCTGAACAATTTTTATTTAAAAATAAAGAAAACTACAGGCTTCTTTTTTCTTCTGGTCTGTTCTGTTCACTTTTACCAGTGAATCATGACTGGTATATACAACCAAGATTCTCCATAAACTGACGTATCAGGTCACATCAGGCACCAATTTTGAAAATCTTCTTCTATCAAATGTATCATGCTGGGCTCAGTAAGAACCAGATGGGGGAAATCTAATGGTCTGTGATATGCAGATCAAGCTGTAGGTTCTTCTAGATTTAAACTATTAATTTATAAAACAAAATTTTAACAAGTGTGGGGAATAACTTCTTTGTAACTTACTGAAAAAGCATAAATATGACAGGATAATAGTAACTTTAATTTCTATGAGTGTAGCAAATTACAGTAGATGTCAAGTAACAAAGGATGGTTATGACAAATCAAAACATGCACACAGATACTCAACTCTTACAGCTGCTATTTCAATGAAAGGCTGTTGTGAGAACTCTTCTTCTGCATTAAAAAAAAATATATTGGGACTTTCTAGGTAGATGATTTTGCCCTTGGAGGAAAATGATATGGTTCTGTCGTATCACCATGAAGTTTTGTATCATGCTGTAGAAATGTCACCCTAACTGCCTATCTGGGTACCAAGAAGTTTAAAATCAGACCTTGGAGTATCTCCAGGTTCTAATTCCCCCCTTCTGGAGATCCCACACGGAACTCCCACTGGTGAATCTGGCTTTTCCTCAGTGGGGCAACATTAGAAAATTGAGGTCATGCTGCTCTTTTTCCTCTGCATCTTTCACTGTTTTCTTAAAAATGCTTACACAGAATCCTAGTGAAACAAGTAGGCAACTGGAATCTATTATAATACAAAAAGCAGTGTGTGTCAGAGACATGGGTGTAAGCAGCCCTACTGACATCAGAAGTAGGAAAGTGTAATTAGCAACTGCCTTCTCTTGGAGGACCAGTTTTCATGATCTGGTGTTAGATTACATTATAGATTAAATGGGCTAAGTATATGCAGGAGTAACTGTCTTCTTACCAGAAACTCAGGATTCATCAGCTCAGTGCTTTGGTAGAGTTCTGTTGTAAAAACCTGCCTTTGTGACCCAAAGGACAAGCAGGCTTTTGGGTGAGAAGCTGTGACTGCCAAAGCAGAGGGTGAGGGGTATGGCACAGTGTTCTCTCTCTTTGTTCTTGTACTGGTGAGACAGGGTTAATGGGCAGCAATGCACCACTCGGGGCTGAGAGGGGCTGAAACTCCCGGGTTTGTCCATTCGTCCAAATCCACATTGCTGCTGAACCAAGAACAGGTTAGGAACATCATTTGGAACCAAACCAACACCCACCAACTGGCTGAGTGCTCTCCTGCCTCCTGAGGAGATCCCAGTCCACATTTCAGCTGACTACAAGAGAAGCATAAACACTGATAAAGCCAAGTTTTCCCCCCTTGCTTTGATTGGTTGGGGTTTGTTTTGTTTTTGTTTGTTTGTTTGATTGATTGTTTGATTGATTGATTGATTGATTGGGTTTTTTTCCTTTCTCTTTTCTGTATGGTTTTCTACTTAATTTGTAACTGTCAGGGGACACAAGCCTGTGCTCCTTTCTATCTGAAGATTTAATAAATCAGATCTTCTTGGTTTTGATTAAATTTTACTCCAGGTCAAGTCATTTGTTGAAGGCAGTTTTGGAACCTATGACTCAGTATCTCCACATTAAAGAAAAATTCTCTCCCTAAAATACACAGGCTTGAATAAACCTTAGAATAACTGTCCCTGGGAATAAAATTCCCAGGAGTGATTCACAGCCTGCAGGAGTACAAGGCCACATATTAATTGTGTGGATCTAGTAATAGTAGTTGTATTATTTGCTCTGTAATTAATATTTGATCTTGCACTGCAACAGCAGTAAGAAAACTTCCACCAAGTCGGCAAAAATGTGTTTTGGGACAAGTTAGGACCTTCAGAATTCGTTCCTAGGCAGGCAAGGTAAAAAGTGTAAAAGTATTTTTACAAAAATTTAGTACAATGAAATCAGGAAACTGGGACAAAGGAGTGAACAGACTGTTAGGGTCTTTTCTCTTGGACAAGAAATTGAAAGCACTCATCCCGGTGCAAATTAAGGTTTCTCTGTAGAGTGGGGAAGTGGTGTTCTCAGGCTGCGATTTTTGGTGGCAATGCATAACAGATCCATAGGACTTAGCTCCTGGGGACTGGGCATAAAAAATGACCCACATGTAACACTGTGTTGCTGCTGGGAAAGAATGTGGCAAGGTGACAATATCTTAAGGCTGAAAATGCAAATAGAGAAGAGCAAATAAAGTAGCTCAGCTCACAAATATCGATCAGAGATGCTTTCCCATAACAAGCCTGGTGACTGAGTTTCAAGGTGTACCTGGGTACCAGGGACTGACGGCTCCGAGACAGCCTCGACCTGCCTGCCTTTCCCTGAGACACCTCTTTGAATAGGTGGTTTGAGAAACCCGCCCCACTTTCCATTTTTGCCAAATTTATTTCCTTATTATTCAAAAAAACTCACCTTCCTCTTCAGCTGATTGTTCTTTTTTTCCTTTTTTTTTTGAACGTTGTAAGACTACCGAGAGGAAAAAAAGTTAAAAAAAATAAAACTAGAATTGCATCGAGATGAGTTTCCGGTGACAGCTGTCTCTTATCCCCCTTTTTCCTAACCCCTTTTGAGGGTTCTTTTCAACACGAACTTTCCCCTCGCCTCTGTCTCTCTTTCCGAGCGAGTTCTGATCTCAGAAATTTATTTTATACGTTTGATGGATGAAGCGATCAATTTCTTTTTCGACCGAGCGTTTTTTTGTTGGGAATAAATTGGCGGCGCTTTTTTTTCCATGCCTGTTTGTGTGTTTGTTTTGCTTCTTCCTCCCCCAAGCTAAACCTAGCCCCCTGTAATGGCATCTATCTGTACAGTACGTGTCATTTAAACAAGACGTTTTATCAAGCGTCTTTAAATCTGCAGTCAGCATCATTTAACCTCTAAAATTACGCTTAACAGGCGACTTTCATTAGCCAAATTGGAAGGAACGTGCAGTATGTTTTAAGCAGTGTCGTTTCCACGCCGATTACCGCCCCCCNCCCGGGGGGGGGGGGTCTGGCGTGACTCCTCGGCCCGAGGGGTTAGTGCCGGCGGACCCACGGGTCCTCGGAGTTCCCAGCCTCAGGCTTCCGTGAGCAAGGAACGTGGAGCCAGGCTCTACCCCTGACACACCGCAGGCTCTCCTTTCGGGGGGCCTTTTCTGAGCGTTGGGATGAGCGTCTCCGGAGCAGCAGGTGTTTCTCGGAGGCCAGGGAGAACCCTCGAGTTTGGCACCTCCGAGCCAGGGGGGAGACCAGGGCTTCAGGCAAATAGGTCTGTGTTTGGAGAAGGGGTCAAGAGAGGGAGGAGGTAGTTATACGCCGGGACACTAAGGAATAAACCCAGTCTCTACCCTCTTTTCCAGTGCTCCTTCGAGAAATTCAACAATTCTCCCTATTACCAAATGGCATGCTTCAACTTTCGGAGAGCTTCCATTAACCCTGAATTATTCGCTACCGCGGGGTTTTCCAGGTGCAACTCTCCCCCAAGGCCGAGTGGAGAGCCGGCATTTGCAGGCGAGGCACAAGGATGCTCTGCCGGCTTCATCCCAAACCAGGCGGGGTTGCGTGGGGACCGTGAGCGATGTCGTCAGTGTGTCAGGCTGAGCTAGAGAAGACTCAAATGTCCGTCAAAACCAGGCCGGCTGGTACACACACACACATATATATATATATATGTCTCGAATATGCGATCAAGGGCAGAAAATGACAGTTCCCCTCGCGGCCGGGGTTGGTATCCCCACCTTGAGCAGCAGCGCGTTTGCGTGATACGACGATGTTAAAAAACACTTTTTAAGTGGCCTTTCTGCAGGCATCGCTCTGAGGACCAAAGCACGACCTCGCGGAGGTGGCGCCGGGCATCACAAGAAGGAGCCGCGTCTGGCGCCGGTACTTTGGCGATACCGCGGGGCTGGAATTTGGCAATGGTCCCTTATACGCCTCACCTGCTGCTCCGCTCCCTTCCCCAGGCTGGGGAGTATGTGCCGAGGGAGCGAGGAGGTGTTTTATCATTTATTGCCCACGAAGGCATTTGTTTTTTCATTTTGCAAACGCTTCCCTTTAAGTAATTCTTCCTGTTAAGAGCGTGTACCTTTCATTGGGCTTCGCCGCGCTATAAATAATCTCGATGAAGATGCAAGGATATGACTTTCACAAGATTGGACAATTGATTAAATCTGTGACCTGCAATTGCGAATAATCTTGGAAGGCTATTTAAACAGATGAAGGCCTAAATTGTCTTGCTTGTATCTGAATTAATTTCTCATTCATCATCATTATGGAGTGATTGGTTCTATTCAGGCTCTGCAGCCTGCTGGAACGAAACTGGATTTAAATGAGACTGTAACACAATTTAAATGCTCCCCAGCTTTAACGAGGCCAATCGAGCAGCTGCAATAAATACAAATATTTTTCTAAACAGCCTTGTTTTAAATAATTACTTAATACTTTCGTGTGATGCTTTTAAGTGGCAATTTCTGTTTTTGAAGTCCCGGGCACTTCTTTGCAGAACGGACAGCAGGGGAAAAATCACTGTGTGCTTTCGTTCTGTATGTATATGCTCATGCAATACACCGATTGAGATTCTTTACCACAGGGTTTGTAAATGTTAGTGTAAACCTGCGCCACTTTCTTGGTGGTAGTTAAACCATCAATTAAACTGATAAGAAAGATAAAAAGTAAAAGTAAAAGAAAAAGAACGAAAAAGAAATAAAAAGAAAAAAGAAAAAAAAACCACAAAACAAACAAACAAAAAACCCACAAAAAAAAAGAGGGTGGGGTGAATTGGAGGCTAGAGGCTGCGATTTGTTTTCTTATTTGAAGGTCCCGAACTAACGATCTCTTCATCTCCCTACTTAAGAGAGAGAGAAGAAAAACTTTCCAAAGACGGGGATAAATTCCGGGGAATCTACCAGAACGACAGCCCTTCTCTGATACCGGCTTTCCAGAATCTCACGGCGATAAGCCCATCCGCGGGTGCGAAGAGGGGACGGGACCTTCCCGCCTTACAAAAGGAGCAGCGAGACCTGAAAGGAGCAGGCAACGAACGAGAGTCTCCGGGATGAAGGATGCAGCAAAGGGACATAGGACTTGTTCCCTCCCCCCTTGACAACGACCCAGGAACCTGATGCGCCTAAATGAAGCCATTTGTGTTAACGAGACTCCCGCTCATCCTTAGGTTGACTTTACCCCAGGGTGACACTATTGTATGAGGCAGGACAGCGGGCCCTGAGGTGACATATGGCGGAGGGTGTTTTCGTGGGCTAGACTCAGTAGTAAAATAAAGTAGCCAGACCAGCAGGAGAATAATAGAAAACAAAAGGATCCTTCAGATGTACAAACCAAGATCCAAAGGAGCCTCATGCGTTTCTGCAGGTGCCGGCAAATGATCTAACTACCGAGCAGAAAAGATGAAATATGGAGAGCCGATTTTCTAATTATTTGAGGCGCTGGAGTAAAGAATAGTGCTAGTAAAGCAAATACGATCCAGTTTAATCATAAAACCTTAATAAAAACATACAACCTGAGAAGGGAATGTAAGATGCATTCGCGGTCTCACTTAATGGTGACAGATAAAACACAACAAAGATGGTATGAGGAGAGCAGAAAAGAGCTGAGTGATTTGGTAGTAACGGAGCAATTTAATGCGCGAGTTACAGCACTGCTCCCCGGGATCGTTTAGGCTTAGCCCATCCTCTAGAGCTCATCTTCTCCCTCCTCTGGTCCTTTTTTTATTAGTATTATTATTATTCAGTTGTTTAAAATGAGCATTATCCCAAACATATGCAGTGCAATCAGCTCGGTCACACTTACAAGAACACGCTTTAATAAGGCAATCAATCAAACGCTAACAAGGCGGGGAAGGCCTTTCGGAGAGGAATTTGGCTGGCTGGGAAGCGGAGACGAGGCGGCACATGGAGTACCCCGAAGACAACTCCCCTCCCGCTGGTGACAGTGGGACGGGTGGCACTGCCGGGCCCCGGGGGCAGCAATGCCAGCACGGCAGCGGCGAGGACAACTCCCCGTGGGGTCCTGGCCCGCGCTTCACCTTCATTCCTCCAAGTGTTTCCCACCTGGCCATGGCGAGAGAAACCTGTACGCCTGCTTGCAGGGGCTGGGGGACAGAGGCGATGCCCCACGAGTGCCCGGGGCCGGCGCCCTGCGTGGGGTCCGCGGACACCCCCACCGGCGGACAAGGAGTTAATGGCACCGGCCCCACGCAGCAGAAGGAAAATTTCATTATGAAGTAATGAGTAATTCCTCCCAGTGAGATGTATTGTTATATCTTCCACTTCAATTTAGGAGCACAGCGGCTCAATTACCTAGAAAATACAGTCAATTAAAGGCTGCTGATTGGACACGAGGACGGATCATCGATCTTGTACTTTCCAATATCGCTCCAGACACCTCATTTTCCCTCCCCTATTAACTGAAAATACTCCCGGCATTACTGCTGCCCGCAGCCTATTTACCTGTCGCAGGCAATCTCTGCCCTGTGACCGAACCACGGAGAAATTCACAGCCACTCTTTGCCGCAGCATCCTCCAGGAACGGGCGGCTGGGAGGGCGGCAATGGGCACCCGGAGCAGCGGGACGCAACAGGGACCCTTCTGGCTGCTACCGAGTAGCGACCCACGCTCCCGGTTTCTGCTTCTCTGCTGCCCGCTCACTGGGGCGAGATGTCCCCTTTCGGGATGATAAGCGGTACACAGCGGGTTAAATATTGTCTTTCTCTCGCAGACCTAGATATTTAAAATATATGCATTTGGGAAAAATATATATATGGATATAGATATAGATTGCCCTGCGCCCTAGACGATGACATTTTGTGAACCAGGTGTTTTGCAAAGAGCAAACAAGTGCTGCAGTCGTTCCGCAGGCGACGCACGGCATCACCGCTGGCCAGATCCTGCCCTGCGATCGCGGCCCAGCAGGTGCCTCCACCTGGCCAGGGAGAAAGGGAGTTTATGGACCGTTCAGAACACCCCGGGTTTGCTGGGGAGCGCTCAGCTGCCTACCTCACCCCCGGCCTCTCCATCGCTCCCTTCCCCCAGAGTCCCCTGTGGGGTTTGTGTCAGGCACTATCTCCGCCGCTCCCGGTTTGTCGGGCTGTGTATTCTGCCTGCTAAAAGCCGAAGTAAAGAGGAAAAAGGCTTGCAAAGCTCGAATGTTTCTCGGCGCTGCCCTTGGATGCTGTTTACAATTGTTATTTCCGGGAGGGGAGGGAGGATGAGGGGGGAGAATCTATTTGTGAGTGTCCAAAAAGGGCCATCGGTTTCCATGTCCAGGAGGACATCTCATTCGAAAAGGGCGGAACAATCTGCCCGAAGGGATTTAAAGATGGTGACTTTGGATCAGTTTTTTAAAAGCTCTAATAAACAATATTTTTATTTTTATTATTTATTTTTAAAAGTATCCTGGCACTCCCTGCTTTACATCCGTTAATGGGAAAAGCTACTATTCACTCCCTGTCTCCAGGACAAGAATTCTCCGGTGGTACAATAAACGAGAGGCTCCTCTGCAATTTAACAAAAGTAGATAGCCGAGGTGTCAACTTGTCTTTGTTCTCTCCAGCATTTATTTTCCTGTTTGTTAAACTATTAGAAAATTTTTTTTTTTTTTTTTTTTTTTTTTTTTAACACGGATAACAAAAATCTGAGTCATACGTTTTTAAAATGTGTCTGCTCTTGTTATTGTTGTTATTTCTATTCCGACAGAGTATGGCAGTGTATTCTTTGGACCATTTAAAAATAGAATTAATTAAACTATTCCAGTTATGGAAAGAAGAAACAAACAAACAAGCAAACAAACAAAAGATCCCACAACAACATAATAGCCAGCGTAGTGTCCGCGTTTTTAAGTTTTAGGTTGACAGAAATCGAAGCAAAAAAAACGATGTTACCTCCTTCCGAAATACCTGAACGGGGGGCATGTGAAAGAAATACTTCCCACGAAGGAAGAGAGACCACTGTGAAGGACACATACAAATGCAAAGTTTACGGGTGGGGAAGGGAACACAATACCCGAGAGTGAATTAAATAATAACACAGTAAAAATAATAAAAAAAAAAAAAAAAAAAAAAAGTGGGGGAAAAAAAGCAATAAAGACAAGAAAAGCAGCAAAGGAAAGTCAATGAGATAACTGAATTCTGGAGTACAAAGGAAGGGAAATCGCCTTTGCTCCAATTTACAGACTGGTGATTGTCTGAAGGAGTTGTGCTCCCTGTCACCTAATCTCTTCCCTTGGCGGCTTGTTAGCGTTTGGCACGGGGTCTCTGCTCACAGAGCATTATACATTCGATATTCAAAAACCCTCTTTACATATACATCACTTGCTAATTTCGTCAGTGTGTGCACATTTCAGAGACTGATAATAGGACATTGTTACTTAAAGGACAAATAGCTCTGACCCATAAAGACGAAGGAGCTCGTATTTTTCCCTGCCAATTCCAGTCTGCCTGTTAAAAACAAAAGTTGGAATTAAAGAGATGAAATGCTGGATTTCTGCTCGAAACGAAGGAGACAAGGGAGAGTTAAGAATGCCATTAAAGCATTACAGTAATGTACAGAATGACAGTTTTCTTTATGGTAAAGCATTTTTTCTCTATAGAGACAACCGGATGGTACTGTTGAGTTGCAATCCAGAAACCTTTTGTTTTTGCTCTTTGCTCGTTGTTTTTTATTTTCTGAACACTCTGTTAGATTACATCTTTGCTTTCTTCATGCGCACAAGCCGTTTCTTTATCAAGATAAAGTTTCTTTCAAGTATGTCATTTTCTCTCTCCATCTCTTAGGTTTGTGCATAAGGTTTGTTGCTATGACCTGCAGAAACCCCAGCCCTTGGTTAGAAGTCTATCCATGGAAAAGAAAGTCCCATCTCATTTATATAGGTTATCAGAGTGTATTTCATTCTGGTTGTTTTTCTTCCTCTTCCTTGCCTAATATCCTTCTCAGAGGTAAATCAATACTCTCTTCTTCCCTTCTTTTATTTTCCCTGTGAAATGTAAATCCTTTAAGACTGACTTATTATTAGTCTTCTTTTTCTGATTCCTTTTTTTTTTTTCTTTTTCTTTTTCTTTTTTTTTTTCGTAAGTGTCCACTTCTGGGGAGAGAACACGGTTAAATAAACATTTTCTGTAGGTACATTAACTCGAAGAAAAGCCCGCGAAAGGGGCGAGTTTTTAATAACCCTGAGACGAAGGTTTATCTCGTTAAAGGAACTTCTTCTCGCTGGTCCATGGAAACTGAGGTGGCTTTGCTCAGCACAGAGGGCGTGAAGGTGAGAAAAGAATCAGTCCTGGTTGTGGCCGAACAGGTAAAGTCTGACCCGGAGGGTCTCTGCCCCAGCCCATTGGACTGGCCGCTGTGGCAAGCCAAGCAGGAGCAGGGGTTGCCCCCGGCACTGCTGAGTCCATGAGTTGGGGCAGGGTAGAGAGAGGGATGCCTGAAGGCGCACAGCAGTTCTGGTCTCGGGTAGGGGTGGGAGAGGACCCTGAAGGTGTCCAGCGGCCTCAGGGGGGTACTGAAGGGAGTGGCGGCAGAGGCCGATGTGGCTCCGATGCCCATGTGAGAGTAGTAGGGCAGGGGCAGGTGGGACGGGAACGGGTAGGGCAAATTGCCGGTGGCCGCAGCGTGGCTCATCATGTAGGTATAAAACGCAGGGTCGGCCGGGTGAGGCCAGGTCATGGCCAGGCGCTGCCGCTTGTCCTTCATCCTGCGGTTCTGGAACCAAACCTGCGGGGAGAGGGGAGGCGAGAGCCATCACCCGCTGCCACCCTGCTCCGCCCGACCGGCCCTTGCCCCGGGGCCGGAGTGCCTGCGAGAGGAAACCGGCGCCAGCTCTCCCTCCGCCTAGAGGGAACTACCATCTCGTACGGAGCCCCGTTGAGCCCCTATAAATTTACAGGGAGACCCACAGGAGCTGTTCTTTTAGGGTGCTTGTTTTCCTTTCTTCTTGCTAGGGTCCTGCTCATCCCACCCCCCGGCTCCCGGCAAACGCGGCAGTTTTGCCTCTTTCCTGGCATTTTGCAGTTAGAACTACCTGGGATTATTGATATCATTTTCATTTTCAAATGTTTGGTGGTTTTTTATTGTTGTTTTTTGTATTTTGATTTGTTTTGTTTTTTTGAAAAGGCAAAGCAAAAAGCGAGAACAAAACAAGAGCTGCTTCTTGCTCTTCCCCACCCCAAGAGCTGAGCGAGGTTTGGACTGCACTGAAGGGAGGATTAGAAGCAATCTGCTAGAGAGAGGCCGGATTAGTGGTGCTTCCTGGGATGGCCCCGGGAGCCCTGTCCCCTCTCCCGCACTGCTAATCCGGCATCTCTCTAGCAGATTGCTTCTAATCCTCCCTTCAGTGCAGTCCAAACCTNGGAAAGAAAGGGTAGCGGGAGGGAGGAGGGAGGGTTGTGCCGGCGAAATGCTTTCCCAAGTTTTGCAAGGAAGTTTGGCCATATAGATTTATATCGTGCTAATTCAAAACACCTCCGAGCTGTGTGTACCTTGATGGTGGTTTCTGGTAGATTTAGAGCAGCCGCTAGTTCACATCTCCGGGGCCTGGACACGTAATTTTCCCGGTAGAACTCCTTCTCCAACCGGGCGATCTGCTCGCGGGTGAAGGCGGTGCGGTAGCGGCGCATCTGGTCACTGGCGCTGCAGGCCAGCGAGCCCTGGGGACCACCGCTGCCTCCGCTGCCCTTGGGGTGATCCCCCCCGGCACTGGGGCTGCCTGCCAGCGCCTCGGAGCACGGCCCTGCGTGGGGAGCCCAGAAAGGAAACACACGATCGGAGGCGGGCGGGCACGGAGGGTTGCTCCCCCCCTTCCCTCCCCAGACAGCTCCCGTCTCCCCCATCCCTCTCTGTTCGCCTTTTCTCTGCCTGCCCGGGTGTACTGAGGATACTGGGGAGACATCCAAGAGGGACCGGGGAGAGGGCAAGGAGAAGGGGATGCAGCACCAGTTAAGGATTTGACAGATGCTTATTCACTCTGGCTGGAAGTCTACCTGTCGTCCCCCATTCCCCCCGCCCCTGCACACAAACACACACATACCGCTCTGGAAGTGTTTGATTGATGCCCCCCCGCTCGCTTCCCACACTGTGAAGCCGAAGGCGTCTGTCGCAGCATCCCCCGACCCTGGGCGGCTCGGGAAGGCAGGTGTGCGCACTGCCCCGCGGCCCTTTCCTCCAGCCCAGCAAGGGCCCAGGGAGCAGAGCAGCCGGCAGGCAGGGACCCTGCTCCCTCCGAGGGGAGGTCAGGCCTCGGGGACCACACTCAGCCTCCAAAGCCCAGGGCGGGGTATTTCCCTCTAAGGGACGAAAGAGGATAGACAGCGCTCCCCGCGCTCCCCGGTTTCTTCTTTAAGTGATGGAGAAATGGGAAGGGTAGAGAAGTGTGTTGTTGTCGGGGTCGTAGGGGGGGGGGAGATCTGTCGGGTTGGGAAGGTGGGAATAAGGAGTGGGGGCTGGGGGAGAAGGGGCCTGTCGGCTGCGTTTGCTTTCAAATGCAACTCTCTCTTATTGTGCCCGACACCAAAGGCAATTAATTCATGGGGACCATTTCCGAGCTGGCGCCATCAAGACATAGAAGTGACAAGGTAATTTGGACCTCTCATCTTCCTCCACACACACACACCCCTTTTTTTTCTTTTTTTCTTTTTTTTTTTTTTCTTTTTTTTTCCTTTTTTCTTTTTTCTTTTTAAACTAGCGTGCAGACAAGGACCTTGCTGCCGCACTTGGGGCTGGCAGGAGTCTGAGAGCGTTTTTACGGTCTTTATGGGCACTTCCGCACTCGCTGGAGCATATTTCACCCTGCAAAACCACAAACAGCTCTCGGCCAGAAAATCTGTTTGATCTTGTTGCCCCCCAACACAGTTTTTAAAACAGCTTTTAAAACAAAATAATCGTCCAGTGAGAAGAATCGGGTTTTTCCTGGAGCATGCACTGTCTATGCGATGGGGAAGATTTAAAAAAAAAAAAAAAAAAATNAAGAAGCAGCTCTTGTTTTGTTCTCGCTTTTTGCTTTGCCTTTTCAAAAAAACAAAACAAATCAAAATACAAAAAACAACAATAAAAAACCACCAAACATTTGAAAATGAAAATGATATCAATAATCCCAGGTAGTTCTAACTGCAAAATGCCAGGAAAGGAGATAAACACACACACACACACGCACACCGACTTCGCGGCCCCTCGCTCAGCTGGCGAGGGGAAGACCCCCTCCGGCAACATCCCCCACACCCCCTCCGCCCCTCCGCCCCCCTAGTGCTGCCCCCCATCCCCGGAGCGGGCGGGGAGGCTGGAGGCATGGGAAGGAGTTGGGTACCTTTGCTGTGCTGGTACTCGGCGCTTCCCGTGGCGCAGTCCGGGGTGCAGCTCACCTCGATTTCCTCATAGAAATCCGACTCTGTGTCCGAGCTGCTCTGCTGCCCTTTGCTGGAGGGGGGCTCCGGGGCGGGGGGCTGCTGTCCGGCCGAAAGCAAAGCTGCCGCTGCCGAACGGCTCTCCGGCACCGTCCCTGTCCCTGGCAGCACCTCCACCTCTTCTTCGTCTTCTCCTCCGCCACCTCCTCCTCCTCCTCTCTCCCGGGACGACAAGGGGCCAGGTCTGGGACTGAGGCAGTTCCGATGGATCATCTTCTCCTGCGCCTCTGGAGCGGGACTCCCCACTGCTTCGGACAAATTAGGTACCCTCTTGCCAACTAGAGCTCCAAGTTGTGCCCCTTCCAGAAACATCACCATCTCCTTCCTGGTTTCCATTGTGGCTCTGATTAAGGAGGGGGGAAAAAAATCCAGATCTCTTCCCCCCCTCCCTCCCACTCCCGCCCCAGCCTTGTGCAAACCCAGCAACCCTCTCCCGCCAATGCAGAGGAGCAAGCGGTGAGATAGGGTGACCTTGTGATGCGAGCGCTACACTCTGCTGTGCTGCTCTGGGAGGGATCACCATTGCCCTCTTCTTTCTAAGCTGTCATCCTCAATGGTGCAGTCGTCATTACAGTACCACCGGTGACGCCACACATTGATTGCCAGTGGATAAATAGAAACGTCTGCCATGGGCAAGATGAAAGGAAGAGCCGGAGCTAATGGGCTAAATGCGTGATGCACCAGGTGTAGGAGCCCGTGATGGAGAGGGAGGTGTGAAAAAGAGATGCATATGGAGCTGAGCTGCAAAGAGGTTGTAACATGCAGAGAGAGTTCCGCAGGGGGAAGCCTTGCCTGACAATTAAATAGCCTTTTGACTGCTTTAAGCCACAACCTTGATGTAGAATTGAGGCGAAGATCCCTAGCCGCATCCTGGAAGTGAGAAGATACGTACTCGACCATCTTCCTCGGATGCATTATTTATTGCTGGCAATCAGCTTCCGCATAACTGCATATATAAGGCTTTAAGAATCCTTTGCAAACTTGAGGATAAGGAAATGCTCTGTTGACATCTGAATGCAGAAATAGACTATTTTTCTTGTTCTGATTCAATACCGGTTCCTATTCATGTAACTGCTATTGGTTTCTATCGACAGAGATTGAAACCTTAGTTTAAATTTTGGAAATGCCATTACATAAATATATTACCTTTGTGTGCTGCGTTTTACAGCTAAAAGGATACAACCACTTCAGAGCTCGTAGCTATAGTTGTGCTGGCTGTTTGTCTCTTGCTCTCGTTTCTTCCTTCGCGTTTTCCGTTTGTTCCATGGATTTTGTCTGCTCCCCTTTTTTCTTTTTGATTAATTGTTTTGCATAAATTATCTGCTTTCAGGAGGAACAACTGCGAGAAGAAGGTATGCCAAGAATAATTCAGGCTCAGAGAAATGCAAGTTATCAAGGCCAGAGCTTATGGTAGCTAGCAGATGTTGTTGAAACAGAAATGACAAGGGCAACCCTTTAGGCAGCACTTGTCTGAAAATAAGGGACCTTGTACCGTAAATGTAGGGGCACATGTAGTCTCTTTGGCGTTTTACGATTTTCCTAATGCGTGAGGCAAGTATTCCATCTCGACTTAATATTGACTCACACGTGTAGTGTCAGGTCATTTTCATCATCTGTCGTAACTAGGTTGTTCTTATTTTTTTCTCGGAGTGTTATTGGCTAGCCAGGTTACAGAAAACATTCAACCAATTACATTCCTAACCCGGCAAGGAATTTACTGGCATATTTAAGGTGACGTTGCTTCGGTGGGGAACAGCCAGGGCAACAGGAAACACGCTGTGATTTTCTGTCTACCCCTGTAGACAGGGAGAGAAACAATCAAACAAACAAGCAGATAGGATTCCCGGTCGGCAGGATGCGTGGATTAAGATGCGCTCCCAGTAGTAAGCCAGCAGATTTCAGGGGGATAAATCAGAAATTTTTAGAGGGTTGTCGGCACCAATCTCTCTCTGGGTAAACACGCAAGCACGTTTCCACGCGCATCATGCGTACACCACGCTCCGAACTGGGCTGCTTTTCATCACACGTGTGATGCGGGCACTGTTCCTAACCTTGCCCCTTTCTTGAAAACTCATCACTAAATTCCCTTTCCTTTCTCTTCTTGCAAGCCTCTAGACCGGGTGTGTGCCCTTACAGCTCCGGATGAGGACCAGCCTCCCACCCCTGCCGCAGCCAGGCTGTGCTCCGCCGGATATGCGAGCCAGAAGAGCAGAATTAGGTCTGGCTTCTGAAGGAGCAGCCGGTGGGGGGATGGATGGATGGATGGATGGATGGATGAGGCAGTCGGGATCTGCCGCCTGCCTGGCAGCCGCAGCAAGCCTGCTCCCGCTGGGCAAAGGCGGAGTGGCAGAGCTGATCCCGCTGCGCAGAGCAGCGCGCAGTGGCGCCTAACTGCGCGGCTGGGCCAAGGAAGGCGAGGAGAGGGAGCTCGGGCAGCGCTATGCCCGGGTAGCTCTGGTGCAGTTTCCCACGGCTGGTGGCATCTTTGCTGCGCTTTGTTTGGGGAGACTGATTTCCCTGGCACCTCCGGGGAGGAGACGGAGGCCCGGCCTCCCCCGAGGCCGAGAATAGCCCCGTCGAGAACCTCACCTGTCTCCTTCCTAGCTCGGACAGGTAGCCATGTCGGAGGAGGCTGGCTAGGGGCTGGGGGGAGGGGGACGAGTTTGGGGGCAAGACGAAGAGGGGTATTCATGTCCTTTTCTATAAAAAAACCAAACCAAAACAAAACACACTAACCAAAAGCTGAATTGTGAACACGATGAAGGGCTCCCAGACCGGGCGATGAAGACGACTGCAGTGATGGGAAATCTGTCTCTGGCAGACAGGAGCTCTGGGGCTGGTTTCTGTGGGTTTCTGTGGGTTTCTGTGGCCGACCCCCCAAAATTTTAACATTTTCGTTTACAAGCCGCTGCCGCCTCCTTTCTCACGCCTTTCCTAATTCGTTCCCACCAGGATGTCACCGTCTTGTATCTCGAGTGGGAGGTTTTGTTGAGTCCGACATGATGGTCATTGCCACGGACCGTCCGTCTCAGCCTTCAGCAACACAGGCTGCGGTACACCCACGCACGGATAGGAGCACACCCCCGTGCACATACACACGCACTAATTTGCCAAGGGTAAACACAGAGAGCTAGAGGCCCCAGTGGAGTCTAAGAAAATAGAGGGGGGAAAAAAAATGCTCTGTTGGACTCAAAGTTTTGGTGTCGACTGGGTTCGTAAAGGCTTCTTTAAATGTCTGTTTTTACATCTCCCAGAAAGAGCACTGGCCTGCCACACGCCAGCCCCTCGCACGGTTACAAGCCGGTAGCGTGGCGTGGCGGAGCGAGGAGCCCCGTCCCGCTCCCCGCCGCGACGGCGGAGCTTTGCCTCTCCGGGAATGCGGGGTCCGGCGCTCTGCTTTCTGTCTAGTGTTTTCCACAGATCTGTCAAGCTCGATTTGGAAGGACACTCCCTCATTTGGGATTCATTTCCAGGCAGCTTTGAAAGTGTATCTCCACGGAGTTTTCCTTTTCGTTTGTTCGCTTGTTTTCGTGTTTTTTTGTTTTTTGTTGGTTGGTTGGTTGGTTTTTTTCCCCGCCCGCCCGCCTGTTCCACACCGAGATTTAAAAACAATTAAGTCTCTCACTCGCGTGGTCGCAGGCAGGTTGTCATAACTATCTTTCTTCAAAGCATTTCAAACTGATTTATTTATCCAAGTTTACAGCTTTCCTTGCTGACATACGGCCGAGCAAGACCAAGGCGACAGCGTTCAGAAGGGTTAGAAGCCCATTTCAGCATTACCGCTGTTGAAAGGTGCCTCTTACACAAAAAGCAAACGAAACACCCATCCTTCCCAAAGCAAGGAAATAATAGGGGACATTAAAACATTGATGGGGTGGTATGTTCATAAATCAGACATTTCTCTTGAAAGTGCTAAACCCGGAGAAGGAAAGACACATAACACGCTTCTTACCCGCGGGATATTTATTTTCCTTAGCCGGTCAACAAGGTGTCAGTAACTTTTGACCGATACTGTCCAATTTCTGCTATGAACCTTCGGTTCTCTAAAAACAAAACAAAACAAAAAAACCAAACCAAACCAAAAAGTTCTGTCTTCTTTTAAAAAGGAACAAAGTTTTGGCATATCACGAAACGATTTAGTTCCGCAAAAACCCATAGGGAGTACAAATGGGTGACCAAATCTGAAAGCCTATTTTTAAATTTTTACTGGGCAGTGTTAACAATAATGGCGTAATTATCACTGTTTTATTAAGGCTATTTTTTACGACATTGTAAGAGGTGGAAGCTTTGGACAGAAGAGAATAATAGGCGCATTATTCTGGGGTGTAAAGACAAGCTGGTACAATGATAGCACAAAACACGTGAGTGGCATTGAGAGGAGAGACCCATGAGTGGGACGTGCCCAGGAGATCATGTAATGGTATTTACAGGATTTGATCCAGGACAGGTTTCTAGCTCTGTCTAGTTCTGAACGTGGGATCCCGGTACCTCTACGGAGGGCATCCGCCTGTTCTTTTTTTTACCTGCTGTCTGCCCGAAGCAGCGCTTCCCTAGCAATGCAGGAGGCTGTGGATATTTTTACCTTGTTAGATCAAAACTGGGGCGGGGGGGCTGGAGAAGGGCCTTATTTACGCTCCTAGGACATTCAGGTCAAGTTTGCCCATGGAAACTACATCTGCGGCTTTACCGATTGCAGTGAGAAAATCGTGCAGGAATTTGGGCTTTCGATTTCAATTGCTGTAGCTTTCAGACTCGTCGAAAGCCATAAAACTGCAATGATATTTGGCCAGCAGAAACACGATCTGTGTGGCACACTACCTGATTTGAAAACAGAAGAGTATTTATGGTGTGAATTTAATTCGTTGGAAAGCACAGGTAAATGAAAATCGACAGGATTTCAGTGCCTCCCTTGACGAGGCTTTTTTTTCTTCTTCTGTTTAGATTGGATTTAACAAGAACTGAACCCTCAGCCCCCCCATGCTGTGCATCTTCGCAAAACCCACCCGCTGGTTATGGCGTCGCCCGCGACCGGGTGCACCTAAGCATCTCTTGCAGAAATACTGAGAGATTTCAGGGGTTTTTTTAAGTGCCCGGAAGAAGAGCCGGATTTCAAGGGGGAATGTAGCATCAACCAAGAGAAAACCACAAGAATGTCAAAGGCAAACACACAGACTTTCACCGCATTTAGTATTTTGCTTCAGACGGGCAACGGCGTTTGCTGTTTTCGTTTGTATTTTCCCCTTGCACCCAAACCCTTCCATTTTACTCCCTTTGTATTCCTACTCCATCCCAGCAACCTCACGACCCGGAGATAACCTGTGAGGGGGAAACAACCCGCTCTTCCCAACTCGTGCTAGGGCTCAGTTTGCTGAAAATCCCTGTCTCTATTTATTAAAACAAACGGGTGGCCCAGGAGGGAGCGGTGCTGCCAGCCGAGGCGAGGACACCCCGGGGCGCCCGCCCTCCACGCCGGGGCTCCGGCTCCCGCCCCTCGCCCTCCCCCTCCGCCTCCTAAATCCTCCCGCTATGGGAAGCCCCTCTATTCCCCCCGGACAGACGGCAGAAACACGACGATACCGTCTCCCGGCCCTGCCCGGAAGGAAATGGCTGAACCGAGGGGCGTTTGCATTGCGCGGTGTCATCTGTGCCTGCGGTAAACACGCGGCGCATGGTAGGAGGCAGCGGTCGTCTGCGCCCTCTTGCAGCCCTTGGTTTTCTAGCTGTGCTGGCAGCGTCAGGCCTCCAGACCGGCCAAATCCCTGAACTCTCACTGTCCCGAAGGTATTTTTACATGGAGACGTTATTAGGAAGTGTGGAGGGGGTTGTAGCTGTGGGTCAGAACATTGGAAAGTGACCTTAAGAGGTGGAAACTGAATCCCCATCTGCTCTGTCTAGAGAAAATGGATGCAAAGTAGCAGCTCATGGGGACCCTTTTCTTCCCTAGGTAGGGGCTGAGAAATCCCTATGGAAGGTTCCTTTGGAGATATGGGTGTCTAAGGGGCACAGGATCTACTGAGGGACCTCTCTCAATTATGGAAATGCCAGGAAGTGGTATCTTACTCCAGAGACCTAACTGTAATAGAAGGATGATTTGCTCTTTGAGTTGAAAAGGAATAGATTTGAAGCCATAGGAACAAACTACAGACTTATGTAAAGAGACTCTAATCATGACAAGGGATGGGAAGTTTTATTTATTTGTGTGTATATACATATATATACACACATATATATATATGAACCTGAGAAGGAGGGAAAAAAAGAAAGGCATCACAATGATAATTCTCTCATTCCTCACTGAGGCTGTGTCCTGTGAGAAGCAGTTGCACTGATGCAGAAGGCTTGCTCAGTTTTTGTCACGCTACGCTTCATTCAAACTCTTCCCAAGCCAAAATACAGAAAACTCAAATGCGGACCCAGAGGGCATGTTGAAGGAAAATCTTACCTACTTTTAGCATCTTAGCCTGTTAGATGTTCAAGGAACTTCACCTACAGATAGCTAACCTAAGATGTCATTATCAGTTACCACGGTGCATTCTAACAACAGGTTTGACTGTCTGATTTATTTTAAGTTGACACCTCTGTTCATGGCCCTTGGGGATGAGACTTTACTCCACAGGCTGGGTATGTCCCCCTCAAAAATTGTCCATCCTGACACCCTGAGCAGTGGTCAAGTGCTCCAGCACTGCTGCCTGACTAAGAAATTCCCAGGTTTGCATCCTGGGTGCTGGATGACCAGTGCCTGACCACTATCTCTTCATCTTATGTCTGTGAGACCCCTGGTCCCCTGTGTAAGGACAGAGGTGACTGATAGCCAAGGTGACCATGGAGCAGCAGGGAATGTGCACGGAGCAAAGCTGGTGGCCCAGATTAACTGTAGTGATGGGGATACTTCTCCCATGGCCTGTTCTTGCCCTCTGTCCTCTCAAAGCTCAGCTCTGGGCACAGCATGCACGTCATGTCTCAGACGAATTTTGGGCCTGTGAGCTAATAATCAGGACAAAAACAGATGTAGGAAACTTTCGCAGAAAATTGTGGACGTCTGCCAGAAAGCACAGAGCTCAGAAGCAAGTAGGAAATTCTGAGGTTGTCTAAAAAAATAAAATTATATGACTGCAAATTTTTTTTTTTTTTTTTTTTTTTTTTAGGTTTGGTTTGGTTTTTTCCTTTATTGATGCATATTTCCAAAGAACCTAGAGATTTCACAAGAAATACTTACTGACTTTTAATCCTATCTGCTACCGCTGTAGTATCAGTAGTTTCTGATAAACACTACAGCTGAGTTTTTGAGTCACTGAGAGACAGATTTAGTGAAAAGATTAAGTGGGCTAGGAGGCAAACCTGAGTTATCCACTGCTGTAACAGAACTACATTAAGGCGTTCTGCTTCCCAGGCTGAGCTAAATGGGGAGAAATCTGCCTCCCCAAGGATCTTGAGGCAGGCCTGACCTTGATTATGTTGTTTCAAGACTTGGAGAGAAAACTTTGGCCCGCATGGGTAGCCAGCAAGATGGAGTTTCTTCATAGCGTGTCAGACACCCAGGTGGTCCCAAGGGATGCCTAGGGTACAGGGGGGGATGCTGGCCTGCAAGGAGAGCCCCTGCATCTGCAGAGAGACTGAGACATAGATCATCATGTTTCTGCTGAAAATCAGAGGCGGTATCAGCATTGCGTGGGGAGAGAAATCTGGACGTGTTCATGCAATTGCCTGTTGTGCTGCCTGAGAATGGGCGTGAGAAAAGGCAACCTAAGAAGTGGAGCCCAACTGCCTGAGTATTTGCTGTTTCCAAAAGAGGAAATGACCACATACTGGAAAACCCTGGCAGAGAAAGTCAAGGGCTTGTTTCTCAGGCAGGCTAGCACTGCTACAAGGCACGGAAAATAATATGAAGGCTGCCGCAGGAAGCCAGGGCACATAGACTGCATCAGCTCTCACTCCAGGGCTTTCCTGCTGTGCCTGTCCCACTCTGGACTGCTCTTATTTCTCTGCCTGCTTGGAGCACACGCCTTCAGAGACTCAACATCCCGAAGTCCCAGGCAAGTCTCATAGACAAAGGAAAGGAGAAGGCAACACGACCCATCTCCGGGTGTGTGCGGGTCCAGGAGAGGACGGGATCCCTGCCTCCCCCGGCCCTTTCATACTAGAGCATGTTCCCCTCTTCGCCCGCCCTCCTCCCTTCCCCCGGCCTCATCCTCCCTCCCCGCCGTGCCAGTGGCGGCATCCCTCCTCCCTGCCGCCCTCCCGGCCGGAGGTCCCCGCCTGTGATCTCGGCGGCCCTACACTTACTGCTGTCTTCTTGCGCCCCCCACTGCTGATGGGCCGCAGAGATGAAAGGAGCCAAGCAAGCCCGGCTTCCCTCGCTGCACCTTTTTTTGTTTTCTTTTTTGTTTGTTTGTTTGTTTGTTTTTTCCCCCTTTTCTTGCTGGGGAAACGTGTGGGAGAAGGAGCCGGGCGGCGGACAGCACCTCCGATGGCTCACGCCCAGGGTGCCGGGGTGCGGGGCGTTGCCCCCACCTTCCTCCCGCAGGCAGGGAAGGAACCACCGGGGCAGCGGCTTCCCGAGCGGCCGGGTGGCACCAGCACCTCCCTGCTCCATCCCTCCCGGGGGCACGGCTCCACAGCCCTCGGGTAATTCGCTGCCTCATTCAGTGATGACACCATCATCCCTCGAGGTCAAGAACACGTTGCCCAGTCCAACTTAAAACATAGCTAGGGAGCTAAATCGCTCCTGCCGGTAAAACCTGTAGACGATGAACTCAAATAAGGCTTTCTGGGGCGGTACCCAGGGAAAGTGGTGGCACACGGCAACAGCTTAGCCGGTGCAGCCTGATCCTCTCTGTAGCTCTCGAAGGGTCTCAAATAAACCCAGCATTTCCCACAGGATGTCAAGTGTTTAGACGCGTGGAACTTGCATACAACGAAATACGTATGTCTCTGTGCTTTAATCACCTTCATCGACTGATTCTAAGACATAATACGGGCTCATCATTTAGACCCGTGGTGTGTGCCATATACCACGTCTTATCCCACATCTATTTACATATATATGCACATGAACACGCGCATATTTATAGCATGTTTGCTTATAGACACGTCCCGCCCTTGTTCTCTCATTAAAATCCAGTTTCGAAAAATCTGCTCAAATCCGGAAAGACCACATCGATGCGCCAGTACATGCCTCCTACTATAGGTACACGGCAGCCTGTAGGAGTTTTTATTTCCAGTCCACAAAACTCGTTTTGAATGCTTTTATTCTTGCTGCCAGCCAGCAGTAAAAAAAAAAAAAAGAAATAAATAATTAAAAAATTAATCAAAGTATGTGGAACACATCTCATGGGCTCCTCCTTTCTCATTTGGTGCTTGAATACACCTTTCTTATAATTTTTCTATCTAGCCCAGTAGGAAACATGAATGACTTTACCGGATTAGCTTCCTTTCCTGGGCATCACTATGGCAGGATGGTTTCATACGGGAAAACTTCAAAAGATGACTATATTTGAGAGTTTACCTCCGTATTCCTCCTAGAAGAGGACCACAGGATTCTGTTCCCAGTAATGTCTGGAAGGAAAGAAGAAACCAAACCCAGAGCACTGTGGAAAAGGGGCGCTCCCTCGAGTACCGGGGGCTATCAGAGGCCGAGAGGGCGATGGGATTAGGGGCCGCACATGCCCAGCCCCCGAGGCAGGAGACACAGGTCCGTCTTTTGAGCAGAGCTGCGCTGCAGAGAAAGCTAGCAGAGCCTTTAAACACATTTTCACTTCCTTTTGCATGGCAGCAGGTTGATGGGCCCTTGAGACGGCATGAAGTCCTCTCCGTCTGAGCAGGTTTACCGGGAGCCGCGCTTCGCTAAGGCATCCCGGACCCTCTCCTTCCACCCTTCACCCCCATTGCAAATAAGTACTCTGTGAAGACGAGGAAAAAAGTGGAAAATAGATAGTATTGCTTCTGCTTCGTAAATATTACAGTTTGTAAATATTTTATTTCAGGCACTGCAGTTCTTCAGGAAAAGAAAACCAATCTATCCTTAGGAACCAGCGTGTTTCTTGTGAAAAAGAAAAGAGAAAAAAAGACCTCACAACTCGGAGAGAAGAAGCGGAATAGAGCGTCGCAAAGAGAGAAATGATTCCTGCAACGCAGGCTGGGTGCAGAAGAGGCACTGGAAATGGGACAAAGCTGAGAAGGTCTGCTCCCGAACTCCGCACCGGTCCGGAGAAGGAGCGCGTCTGGGGGCTGCAGCGGGGAGATGCTGCGGGGTGGTTGCTGTAGGTTTGTCCCCTCACGGGCAGCTGAATTCGCGTGGATTTTGCAACGCGGAGATCAACCCCCCAAACTCCCTCTGATCGAGCAGCAACAGGCTCCAGGCGAGAGGGGAGTCTCCCTTCTTTGCGGGAGACGGGGTATTTTTAATTGCGTGGAGGTTATTATTTCACACATTCCCCCCAGCAGAGACAGCCAGTCGGTTCGGATCCTGCCCCCGCCCCCGAAACTGGCAGGGCTGTAGGCAAGTGGGCGCAATTAAACCCCTGCCACGGGTTTTTCCCACCCTGAGCTGGCACAAAGGACCCTGGGAAAGCTGCTTCCGCGGGCGAAGTCGGGCTGAAGGCGGCATCTTCGGCCCCAGTATCTCTGGCCCCGGCCGGGAGACAGCGGGCAAGCCCTGGAGCCCGCAGCCGCTGCCGGCTCCTGCCTCCCCCCCGACTCCAGGCATAGCGCTGCGGGGCGAGCAGCCCCCTTTGAAATCAGGGGTTTATCCTCTTGCAAGAGAGGGGTGTGGATCAGCTCTGAGGTGGACTTGGAGTGGAGAAATGCAGGGAGAATCTGTCCGCTCAACATTTGTCTCACTCCAACAAGGCTGCTGCTGGAGCTCTTCCCTGCACCAGCCCCCCACCCTGGCAAGCAGGGGATGATGTGGCTGGATGCCCAGGGCTGTATTTTTCCTGTTGGGACCTCGAGCATGCTCAGCATAGAAAAGATAAAAACTGATGTTGTTAATATAAAGAATCCTATAAAGATTCCATCCCCTAGAAGCTGTTGCACTATCCCAGGGCAGGCAGCCAGGGTCTGACACCTTCCATCTCCCTTCAATAATCACGTGGCCTGCTTGGCTGGAAGGCAGCATCCTCCTGGCCCAGGAGCACCAAGTGTGATGGGCCAGAAGTTGGGCTGTCCAGCACATCCCAGTGCCAGTCTGCCCAGGGCCTGGCCTCTGCGACCCTGGATGTCATAGCACAAACAGCCTCCCACCTCTCCCTCAAGCCCTTCTCCAAATGCCAGAGGTGCCAAACCAGAACTGTTCAGCCAAGAAAAGGCTGACTCCAAACCACTGATTGGGCTGGAAAAACTTCTGCCCTCAGGTTGGCGTTCTCCAGCCGAGCATGGGGGGCACGTACCAAATCCATGTGTCCGAGGTGGCTGCCACACGCAGCTTAGAGCAAAACAGCCATCCTCCCGTTCGATTTTTTTTTTTTTCTTTTTAATGACAACATCACCGTGTGTGCTTGTATAAATCCACGGCGATTTCACAGCTCCCGGCGGTAATATCACCAGACTGACTCTTATGATTTCCTCCACGCCTGCACAGTTTTAGATTTATAGGTCTCTTACATACTCATTCAAAGAAATAAAAAGGGCGGGAGGGGAGAGGACTTTATTTCTGGCTGCTCTCTGAGGTTTCCGTGCCAGAACCATGCAAGATTGAGGGCTTTGGAAATGTGGGTTTGTAAACCAAGCCCTTAACTGGTTGTACCCACTTTGGGGAGTTAGGCACACACTGGTGTGCTCACAGGCACACAAAAAGACATTCTTAAAGAAGGGTTAAATTTTTTTTACAATGCATGCTGTAAAAGAGAAAAGGACAAAAAAAAAATACCCAAAAGCAAACAAATAAAAAAACATCCCCACAACTCCAAATGCCCCCCCCCAAAAAAAAAAAAAAACCCTCAGATAGCCCTGAAAGAATCTTTGCATGGCAGATGCATTAATCCCATATAATAACCACTCTGGTGCCTACTAGGTCAAAACTCTCCCACTGCTAAGAAATCTGAACTTTGTGTGGATTAGGATGAAACCAAATGGGTATATTAGCATGAAAATTGAACAGTGGAAGAGCAGCTGCTGGGAAGACCAAAGGGTCTGATTTATCCAAAAGTTAGGTCACAGTACAACCATAATGATCTGAAGTGAAACAAATTAAAACGGTGATGATGACAGGAATTAAGACAGAAGTGTCCTAAACCTGACAGCTTTTTGAGTAGGGAGGAAATCTCAGTTCATCCCTCTCTACATGGATGTTACTCCACTCTCTTTACTCCTCCTTAGTGCCATGTATTTTCCTGATGATACCACAACATTTAGAGAGAGCCTGTCTCAACTTCCCCCACAAGAAATGTTTCTGCAACAGAGCTCCGAAAAGGCAGAAAGCGGGTCTTCTTCAGACCTCTGGCAGACTAAAGGAGATTTGCACATGTCTCAGTGAAAGCAGTCTGAAACATAAGATGGTTCCTCATTTCTGAGACAGGAGCACATGTATGAGTTAAGGATGTTCCGAATTAAAATATGGTGCCTTCTGAGGGGAGTGAAAGGCACCGGCACTACATGACTCACAGATGAGTTGGCCATGGACTGTATTTTTCATGGCATGAAGCCTTCCCACGAGTAAGAGATCCTTCCTAAAGAGCAGTAACCTACCAACATCGAAGAACTGAAGTTTCTGATGTGCAAGTACTTGCCTTTAGATGCACCCTGGGTGCAGTAATTAAAGGATTTGGCTTCCCTTCTCTCTCTGCCTCCTGCCTGGAAGGCTTTGCACTCCCTTTGTACAGTAGAATTTAATCAAAGCAATTCTCATGGTTAGTATACCTCACAGGCAACATAGTGGTGAGTATTTGTATTGGGTTAGCCTACATGTTTCAGAGGGTTTGCATATAAAATGAAACCAGGTGCCTACCTACCACACAACAGAAGAAGGTGAATCTGACCTATGAACTAGGCAACTTCACAGAATAATTTGTACTTCGTCATATGTAGGACTTGGGTGATAGAACTCAACATACAGAGCTATCCTTGATGAAGCCTGTGACTGGAGGGTAAAGGCTTGCTCATGCATGGGAATGCTTAACATGGTCCACATAGGACTTTCTGCTCCCTATCAGATCCACACCCTATCTCAGTCCAGGTGAATTTCCCGGTTAGACAAACCCAGGATCCTAATTGAGATTAGGAAGAATGCAGAAACTTGTTCAGAACAAGAATGTTTGCATTTGGAGGTACTCTGGGAGGGCCATTGTATTTTAAACTCAAATCCTGCCTAAATTTGCATGAGTTTTCAAGAGTAGATGCTCATTAGCTCAGTGTGAGCCTTTCAGTAACTTCCTAGTTTTCCATAAGTGTCTTCTGTTGGTTTGCGCCAACTTCCTCTAATCTAAATGTAATTAAATGAAGCTCAGCTGAGACAGAAGGGCTCCCGTAAGTCTCCATGTAGATTTCCAGCTCAAACCACAACCCAGAACACTTCTGCATGGAGGCTGTGTATAAAGCATTGACACTAATCCTTTGTGAAATCATGGAGGCCTTAATTTCCCCTGAACAGGGAGGACCCCGTAACCCCCGTGTGCCTGGCAGGCAACCTAAGCAATGATGACACACTCAGCTCTAAGTTGCTACCTCACATCTATGACAGCACAACTGATGGACACAGATCCTCCTAGTCCATTGCAATGAAATGGAAAATAGGATTAAAGAAATCACTGCTTTAACACATTAATTAGGCTCCTCGATTCTTCAGCCCTGACAGCCTTGCTGACAAGGCTGAAAAGATTCCGACTTTCACAGCTGCTTCATTCATAGCTACCATTATTAGTTAACCTAACATAATTTCATTTTAAATTAACACACCAGACACCATAGCTGACGAACGAGCATCCCCGTTTTTTACAGCTGGAGTGAAAACAGCAGTGACATCCTCATCAACATCAGCTAAATCCAAGATGAATCATCAATCATATCCTTCAATTAAATGCTGCATTATGTGGATGTTCCTGTTTATCTACTTGCTCTCCCTAAAGTATTTCTCCCTAAATTATTTCTGTAGAATCTCATAAATAGGTTTTTATTCAGCTAGAGGGGAATCGGTATGCTGGGTTTATAATGGCTCAGGAATGGGTATGTCAGCTATTGAATAGTTTAATCCACCATTACTTGTTACTTAGCCTATGCAACTAGATGGGTAAAACCTCAGGTGAAGTGTCTAGAGTGTTTTGCTATAGTCAAGGCCTGAGTCTTCCACTGCAACTCCATTCCAATGTTATGTGTGTTCTTGCAGTCCTGTTCTCCCACCATTTCTGACTCGCAGTGTCTCACACTGCAGCTCCCTCACTTAGCCAGTTCTGGTTATTTCAGAGACCAGAGGCTGTGTCTGTGTTTACATGGAACTCGTAGCACTCACTTTGTGTCCTGTTGTGCAAGGTATTGTAAAGCTGCTCCAGAACATGCTAAATCACATTCTTGTAGCGCCAGATTCCCCCACACAGATCTTGGGCAGAACTTCATGACATGAGAAGGATATTTTTTTATCTCAGAAAAAACTCAACTGTTTAGATGTCATGGGAGTGTGGATGATGAATTTAGGAGAGTGGGAGCCAGGAAATCTGGAGTTTTCTTCCTGCCTGACTGCTGGCTCTGTGGCCTTAGGCAAGTCCTAATCTTTCTGACTCCACTTCCCAGCCTGTAAAATAGGGTTAATACTAGTTACTTCATGGTGATGACTGCACTAGTGATCAGTTAACAGTTTTTGTATAGTAAAAACAATATATAAAAAAAAAAAATTATCACCCATATTCTTTTGAAGAGCCACAATGTCCTTGCTATTTATATTGACATTTGGGGGTAATAAGATAAGAACAACCCATCCCCTTGCCCTTCATCAGGATCACCTTACAGTACTCCTCCAAAAGTCTCTTTTTGGAAAAGGGACAGATCCATTTTATAATCCAATTCATCTGCTTAAGGGCATACCAAGCATTATACAGCTGCTATGCAACATCTTAAGTGGAAACAATCCAGTTTTCATTAGTGTAGCTTTTGACAGGAAGAAAAGCTCTATTTTTTCAATGGCAAGCTTCACATTTTTCTGTCATGCTTCTGTTTTGTTCTAGCTGTTCCCCATTTTGACAATGAAGAAACTTCACCTTTCTCCCTCTCAAGAAGTCAAAATTAAACTCCCCAAAACACTGCAGATCAAATGTCTTTGATTTTTTCATTCAAAAAAGGCTATTTGCTGTCAGTTCTTTTCCAAGCCACCTGGCTCCTGACTCCTCAAGCAGGTGCTGGTCAGGTAAACTGCTGATGTCCTATGTTTTCCAATTCTCTCCAGCATTTATCCTCCATCTCTTTTCCTTCCTAGATGGAAAATCCTCCAGGGCAGAGGTCATCTCAATGTTCTCTGCTTTCTCCACATTCCACAAACAGAGTTCTGCTTACAGTGCTAAGAAGCAATGGTAATAAGAACGAAAAGATGTGATTAAGGGATTGTTAGCCCTAATAATTCCTCGACACTGAAGCAGTGTCTGGAGGCCTCCAGTCTATACAAAGCCAGGCTGGGTCTATCTGACCTGTATGGAGCATCAGATGCATACAGGAGCAGGGGCCATGTGGGCATTCCTGTCCAGCTGTGCTCTGATATTTTTTACAGTGGGTGGGAAGCTGAATCAAAGAACAGAGTCACAGTTCTGACTCTTTAGGTGGCAAATATTTTCTGTCTGAAACACCACTGCTTGGCTCTGTAAGCACTAAGTAAATCTAAAATACAACCCAAGCCTTCCATAAAAGTAATGTAAATCTCCAAGACTCCAATGCTTTGCACTCTCTTATGTTCTGTTGTAGATTTTATTGCAAGGCTTCACAGAAAGCCATTTATCTGCTCTCACATCCTGGATAGGACAGTGTTGTATGATAAGTGTCTGTCTGGAGGAAGCCAGAGCAAAGCCATCATAACCCACAATTTGTGGAAAACAGCCTTTCTTATTAATTCTGTAGTTTCTGATTACTCACATTCCATTTCCGTGATCACAGACCTTCCCTGTTGTTGTTGCTGTGGTGCCCCTCTGCACTAGCTGGGAGGATGTGACAGAGCTTGCATCTCTCATGTGATAAGAAACTGCATAACAAAGCATGCCAAAAGCTTTTTTCATGGAAGTCCTAACACTGGTTTCCCAGTGCCACACACATGAAAGATCTGGCACTACAACACCCAGCCAAAAACCATCCAATTTCACACAAGTGGGTAAGCAGGTCATTGCAGAGGGACTGGGGAGACATGAAATAACTTGCTCAGGAAAGATTGGAAATGTTGGGATAAAACCCCCTGATATGTCTCCACCAGTTGCAAAAAGAAACTCTCCCAGTCACTTGAGGGTGGGTGCAGAAAGGAGTTCAGGCATTTGGCTCTGAACCAACCAGCATCACAGGCTGTGGGCAAATATGTGATTCATCACCTGTGTAGCTGAACAGGGTTGTTGGGTTTGCATTTGCAACAAGACACACGCCTGAACTGAATAAAAGATTGAGACAAGAGAAGGGAGAAGCAGCTGTGGGGCCTGATGGCCACTGATCCTTTCCATGTGAGGGGGTAACCATGTGAGGCCAGTAACCCCGGCCCCATGTCATGTCACAGGTCCAGGAAATAAACCCTAGGCTCTTACCAGCACTCCTGTGTGTTACACCTTTATTGCAGTGATGACAGGTTGATGGCTATACTGAAAAGTTCTTTTCCTTTGGGGAGTCCTGTCCAATGTTCAGCTTTATCCGTCCATAAATGCTGTCTAAGTAGTGTAGGGTTGCTGGGAAAGGCTCCCGCTCCCCCTCCAATCCCCCCTCACCAAAGACTGTGGCTGGGAAAGGGGCCCCTCACCTGCCTGTCAAAAGCCACTAACTCACTCTGTCCCCCACCAGCCTTTTCCTCCCTGGAAGTGGAGAGAACTTACCTCTGTGGAAGTCCTGCAGAAGGATCCTCCTTCCTCTCTCTCTCTTTCCCATCCCACACCATCTCATCTCAACTCAGTGAGATAAAATACCAGTCAATACCCCTGTGCTTTTCTTGCATTTCAGGAGAAAATATAGCAAGGATGATTTTGTTTTAAATAACTCCTCTGACAGTGCAGAATAATGTGGCAGATCCTCTCCTTGGCAGCTGCACATTCCTATTTCCCTTTCTGACAGTGCCATTATTAAGGGCTCTTAATACTCTAAAGGATTATTATAAACTCAGAGTTGCTGCAGAGATATTGGTGAAAAAAATCAGAAGTCAACTGAAGAAAAAAATAAGTAGGAAGGATGCTAATCACATTTTCTGAGCTTACAGTTTTTTTTGAATGCTATTATTCTTTCTTTTATTCTGCTCCCCTTAGCTCTTTTTTAATTATGACTCGTGGGAAAGGTAAGCTGACTGGTTTGATAATTCTCAGCACCACAGAAAGCGGTAGGAACGAGTTTAAACTGGAGATCCTAAAAGCTTTTTCTTTGCATAAGACGATTTTATAGCTTGGAAACTAAATATTTGTTCAAAGAACTTCTGGGGATGTTTGAGCACACAGGAGAGATGAAATGGCAGATTAAATATTTCATTTGCATGCAGTAAGCATGGCAATAAGTCCTATCTTAATTCTTCACCTGTTTTCCTTTGACAAACACAGGACATTTCACCTCACCTTTGTTATTTCTGAGTGGCTTTCAGGCTCATTTAACTATTCTGTGTTCCTGTGTGGAAGTATCCCCGGAGGGGTGTGGACTCCAGTCCCTAATGGGAGCGCTGCAGGCTGATTGATTCCTTCTTTAGCAAACATTTCCAAGCGCACTGCTGCTGAATAAGGACGGGGCTTCGCCCACGAAACCAGATCTGGCTCCAGTGGGCATGCAGACGATCTGGGGATGAGCTCCACAGGAATGGCTATAAATAGAACAAACAAGCAAACAAACAAGCAAATGGTGCTTCCCGTTATAGGAACCCAGTAAAGCTTCTCCGGGGGGATGAGGGTCCTGACATTTGGGGGCTCCTGGGTGTAGAAAGCAGGGTTTACCCCTGCACGGCAAGCCGTATGACACAGGCTTTATCTGTACTGATTCCACGTCTGGGTTTGGTGTTGTTTTTTTGTTTGGTTGGGTTTTTTTCTGGCAATCCGCTGAGCCATCAGGAAACCGTGATCTACAGCTTAGTCAACCAAAGCTTTTGCATGCTATAATTCCTACAACTGACCCTCACCACACATAAATCGGAAAGCCGGCACAACTCTGCGGCAGAGCTGCCTCCTGTACACATGCTTGCACACACGCATGCTCTGCTCTTGCTGCTTACTAGCAGAAATACAGAAGAGAGAGTATTTCCGTGCTGATGACTGTCTGATAATTTGAAAGAAATACACATATTTATCCATAGGTTCAGGGAACGATTCCAGGGTAGAAAGTACATGTAAACATGCAAATTTGTACTCCATTCAGAGTATAGTCTAACAAAAGGTATTCCTTCCTTGTACTTCTAATAGAGAAGATTAAAACAGTACCAAATGTTGGCATTAGTGACTTTGAAAAGGGGTTTTATTCTTTATGCCCTAAATGCTTAATATTTTGAGGTGGCACACAAGCTGTGATCATAAAACGAGTTTTACTGGGAAGCCATGTTTACTTCTTGTTTATCAGACTTATTTTAATTCATTCTGGGTAGGTTCCAAGTGCTGTGCTAGAGATTAAAGGTAACTGCACACCCCAATTAGCAGCCGGCCCTTTCTAAGTAAAAATATTTCTGAGGGGCGAGATGAAAGTGGAATAATTTCTGTTCATTAACAGTAGAGAGATGGGGCAGGCTTTTTTTTTTTTTTTTTTTTTTTTTTCTCAAGATTTAAAACGAGTGACCACGTAAAAGTGAAACCTGGTGCAAAAATACCCCTCTAAGAATCGCTGTCGATAGCACACATGAGCTCTGCAGTAAAAAGCACACTGACTAGTAAAGCGTTTGGACTGTGCAGGACTCCAAGCTCCCCGGCAGAAAATCTAGCTCTGGGGCACTAATCTCTCTTCTTCAAGCAAAACTTTTAAACTGAAGCCGCTGTGGAGGCCATAAAACTTTTGCTTCCTTTTAACCAAGGCAGCAGAAAATTCACGCTGTTCGAAGAGGGATAGTCAGTCAGTTGCAGGGCTGAAAAGAGCACGTTCAAGAGGACTTTACCATCTCCTGAATATGACTCGTCTGCGCGAGTGTAAATCTTGCCTTGCACACACATTAAGCGATTGAAGTTTTCCCCTTCGGAGTAATAAGGAGTTTATCAACTAAAAATTGACCAAATAAATCTCAAGACTTTATTTCAGGAGTGTATTTTATACCTGAAAGACTTGTTTTAATTTTCACGTCTTCACAGAGGCCTATAAATCTTACTTTGCACCCGCTTAACCTTCGGAGAGAAAGGGGAAAAAAAAAAAAAAAAAAAAAAAAAAAAAAAAAAAAAAAAAAAAAAAAAAAAAAAAAAAAAAAAGCAGCAGCGTCGACCACAGCAAAACAACTGGGTGAACACAGAACAGCCCTCCCAGCTCCGACACGGCGCCGATGGGTCGGGCGGTGCCCCTGCTCCTGACGGGCGCTGCCGGGCGCGGCGCGGTGCCCACGGGTTTCCCTGCCACCCGCTGTCCCGCTTGCCAGACGGCCGCTTGCAAAGCTCTCCCCACTTCCTGGGCCTTGGCAATCCTGTCCCCCGTCGCCACCCCGGGGTAAATCGTCGGCGCTTCCTATTAACTAATTAGAAAGCAGAGAGCCGGGGAAGGCGAGTCACCCACCCCGAAATCCTGATGGGGACCCCGATGGCTGATTAATTGGTCGTCATTATTTTGCTAGATAATGCTCGCTTCCCGAGAAACTTCGAGCGTCTCGGCTGCATATTGTTTCGAAATATCTTTGAAAATACACCCTCTCCCCCTCGTTTCGGCCAATCGTAACACCTCTTTGATTTGAAGGAGAGAAAGCTTAGATCCTGCCTTTTATTGAAACCAGCGAAGGACCTCGGGAGGAGGGGGCGGGAAGGGAGGAGAAAAGAGGAGGGGGAGCAGGACGGGGGGGAGCCGTCGGTCGGCATTAATCACACATCCACTTTGTCAGGAGAAGATAGTGCCGATGCGTGCAGCGCACATGTTCCGGTGGCGGCAGCCCACGCTCCTGCGGC